>OV277693.1:2061250-2748333 GCA_922987775.1 Agonopterix subpropinquella | reverse complement strand
GTCAGTTTGATTTTCAGTATTTGGCCGCCTGTCCCTTACACCCTGTATTTTTATTTGATAAATGTATCTTTGTAACAGAAGCTTTTTTGCGATTTCAACGTTTCGTTGGTTGTATCGAGATAGTTGGTCAGTTTGATAGTCTGTTATACGCAATTTCAGTTTTTGGCCGCCTGTCTCTTACACCCTGTATTTTTCGATTGGAAAATATATCTTCCTATAACTTTTTACGTAAATAAGATAGAAGGCTGATATTAATATATGTTTTAGTACCTACCTGGTACTAAGTCTCCACATTATAATATTTACTATAAACTACGATTTTCGTATGAAAAAAGCAATTGGACGATTCGTCAGAATGGCGGACCAGTTATTATCGTATATATCTTTGAAACGGTACTTTGTACTGGGCTGAAAATCGAGTATATTTTAGTACAAATGTAGTACTAATTACCCATTTTATTGTCGCCCACGTGTGGGCAATGCTTCCCAATGGTCCCGCCACTTTGACGTCAAGGTGGCGGGATCAGATAGTTTTGATTGTACTTTCTTGGCGGTAAAGGTACAAATGTTGAAAGTCAGGGTACATTTAGTACAAATGGAGTACTAAATTCCCCATATACTAAATTTTGAATCGGAGATTTGATCCCGCTATCTTGATGTTCACAAAATCTCTGGTCTATTCCATAGTCTATAGGTACTATAGACTGTACAGACTATGGAATAGACCACAAGCATGAAGATTTTACGTAGGTAGTACTTCCCTGGTACTTCCTATCTCTATGGAAGATTAACATACATTCTCAAGCTTTTCTCAAGACTTCGTAAAGAGTTCATAATGTTGTTATCGACGGATCTAGTCGTTATGTATCTAATACAAATTAAAATAATAATACCACTAACAATTTTTACCATCTGAACGGAGAAGAGCTATTAAATTACATAATGAATTATAACAATCATCTCATGCTTATAATCCTTATAAAAGGCGAAACGGGATCTGTCATTGTCCTGACAGTTTTGGAGATTTCGTGTTTAGTTGTGTGTGGTTTTGCATCAGAGATATAGTCTCTGTTTTGCATAGATTCAAGCAACAGTACAAATTTCTGCCACCCCGGGCGCTGCGATCGATTTGACAGTTCCCAACACCCACTTCGCACATAGCCAATACAGGGTGAAACTATTTTTACGATAAGCAAAAACCAAAAACGTTGAAAAGAAACACGTTTCTTGTGTGGTGAACCCCTTAAATTTTGTTGTCGTTGATAAAGCAATAATAGCGCATATTCTGTAAAAATTTCAACCGTCAAGGTAGTTCAAAAGATATAGCCCTTTACAGGTAGGACAGACGGACGGAAGGACAGCGCAGTCTTATGCCTTTTCATAAGCCTACGCTGTCCGGCTGGTCTCGCTCGCTGGCACCCTTTGGGTACGGAACCCTGAAAACGGCCTCTAAATCTAGTTAGTAGAGCCTTTGTTATGCGAATTCATTGTGCAGCCCTTCATTCGACTAGTGCACTATAGTGCAATTGCAAAGAAAAATTGTTTAAAATTAATAAAAAATAAAATACCCTAATTATCTCTCTGTTACAGGTTACAGGTCACTGTTATTATGAACATGAGCTGTAAATAATATGTCATCATCATCAGCCTATCATCGTCCACTGCTAAACGTTTAAGCTTCTCCTGAGGCGTGCTACAAAACTCTATCAAGTAGGATTTAGGTACTATCATCATCATTATCAGCCGATAGATGTCCACTGCTGGACATATCCCTCCCCCAAAATGGGGGGGATTTGCCATAACCGCCACGCTTGGCAGGCAGGTTGGCGATCGCAGTTGGATTGAATGTGTGTACTCAGAGGATGCTGCTGCCCATCCTCCGGTAGATCCCTTAGTCGCCTTTTACGAAGGCTCTAGTAAAAAATATATTTCAGAAATACTGGAAATTAAATGAATTATACGATATGACAATTAAGTTAAATCCATAAATTACTTAATTGTATGTACCTAAGTACCTGTATTCCTAGGTAATTTTCGGTAATAAATTAGGTAAATGGATTTGTGTTCAATTTTTAATACTAATTAAATTCGAATGATGCGAGTGTTTCTTGACTAACGTTTCAAATTAATTTATCACTAAAAATAATTTCGTAATGTATTTCTCCACGTCATTCAGATGGATTACGAAAGAAAGTATACAGGTTGTAAAATAAAATGGGACAGCTACTTAAAGGGGTGCTTCAGACCATCAAACTGAACAACATTCTCTATGGGACCAATATCGAAATCGCGAAAAAAAAATCTGCTGTCCCATACATTTCAGTCGAGTTATGTTTGCAGTTTTGTATGGGAGAGCGGATTTTTTTATCGCGATTTCGATATTGGTCCCATAGAGAAAGTTGTTCAGTTTGATGGTCTGAAGCACCCCTTTAAGTAACTGTCCCATTTTATTGTACACCCTGTATAGTAAAATTAATTTACATTTCAAATTAATAATTAAATTCACAGTCAATCCTGGGATCAGATTGCTCTTAACGAATATCCTTAATCACAAAGAAAAATAAAGTGATCAAATTTCTTAGAAACTTCATTAATATTCGTTATGATTTAATTTAAAAGTATGCAGGGTGGAAGGAAAAGTATTATTAACTTTTAAACCACATACTTTACCCATAAAACTGAACAACTTTTACTATGGGAGCAAACCTGTCAGAACAAAAACAATCAATTAATCAATCAATAAAGTTTATTTCACACCAAAATATACACAGTAAAAATCAGCTGTTCCATACTAAACTGCAGCGCCTACTTGACTCAAATGTATGAGACAGCAGATGTCTTTTTTGTTCTAACAGGTTTGCTCCCATAGTAAAAGTTTTTCAGTTTGATGTGTAGAGTAGGTTTAAAGGTAAATCATACTTTTCCTGAAAATACGTGATTGAAATTGGTGAGAGAACGTCATCAGTGGCGATGCCGTTTTGCTGGAGGTATGGAAACTCAATCTTGAAGCCCGGGTTCTAATCCGCACGGACGACATGCGACGTACCAATGAGTTTTTTAACCTATATAGGGTCCTTCTTAATATGCTGACACTTTTTTAAGAGGGTGATCAGACCGTCGAACTGAACCACTTTCTTTATGGCACCAATATCGAAATCGCGAAAAAAAAAATCTGCTCTTCCATACAAAACTGCAAACCCACTCGAGCTAAATGTATGGGACAGATGATTTTTTTCCGCGATTTCGTTGTTGGTCCCATAGAGAAAGTTGTTCAGTTTGATGGTCTGGGCATTACCTTAAAAAAGTGTCAGCATATTAATAAGGACCCTATATAGGTAGAGGTACGTAATACCGACTCTCAAAAAAGAAGGAAAACATCGTAAGGAAGCCTGCATACGCTGAAGAAGAAATTCCGATGAGTATGTGAAGTCTACCAATCCGTATTCAATTCAATTTTTTTTCAATTTCATTTATTCATTAACAATTTACATTGTATTCGAATTTAAATTTAAATAATTATATGTATGTACATTGATTCTAATTCTATTGTTAAGTATAATCTACATTTAAAACACTCAGAACATATAAACATTGTAAAATTTTAACACACACACTACAATAATTTTATAAATTAACCTAAAATAAAACCTATTATTAATTTTAATAACTTTATAAATTAACCCACAGTAATACCTATATTAATAACAATAACAACAAACATTAATGTCAAACACATAATCATATTGTATGACACAACAATAAACAAGTTATTTCCCTAAAAGTCGTCAATTGTGTAGCAACACTTTTCTAAAAGTGCTTTCAATTCTTTAGGACTGCCTGATTGCCGTATTGGGCATGCGTGGTGAACTAACGCCCATTCCCGGCCCTGAAAGTAGGCCTGTGCCCTGCAGTGGGACGTATAATAAGCTGATGATGATGAATTGACAAAAGTAGATACAGTTTGAAGCAAGCTTTTATATTTTCCCACATTTACATAGATTGAAATTAGAGGTAATTTGTTTAAATGGTTCCTTAGTTTAAAATGTAATAACCGTTATATAATTTCGTCCGTTATGGCCATAAGGCCGGTAAATACTGAAACGGTAAATTCAGACCATCAAACTGAATATGATAATTAAGAAGAAACATTTACTTTTTACCCATCTCCCATACCATCAACGGGCGAAAGAAATTATCTATTAATTTTTCCTGTATTTCTGAACCAATCTAGATTTTTATCATCTTTTTTACTAGAGCTCCACGTACTTTTGCCTACCAGTTCGAATTGTTATTCCTCACTTATTCTTTTATTCTGAAATATGCATAGGTACATAGGAAAGTCCCACGAAACCGTTTTAACGGTCTGTCTTTGGAATCGAGAGTCTCAATAATATAGGATCCTTCTTAATATGCTGACATTCTGATGATCAGACCATATAAAACTGAACAACTTTCTATCCGAGACCAAAAGCGAAATTGCAAAAAAAAAATCTGCTACTGCATACAAATCTGCAAACCTACTCGACCCAAATGTATGGCATAGTTGTATTTTTTTCGCGATTTCGATGTTTGTCTCATGGAGAAAGTTTTTCAGTTTGATGGTCTGATCATCCCCTTAAAAAGTGTCAGCATATTAAGAAGGACCCTGTATTATATTATTGTTGGTAATTGTTTAAATCTTTCATCTTCTGCTTCCAGTCGAGTACACATAACAAAAGCAACTCTACTCCAGCTGGGTGGAAGGTTCGAGGTGGAACCTGGAGACGGAGGGTCTAGGGAAGGATACCTGGCTGATCATAAAGTTGAAACCTACCTGATTGTCCCGCCTAAGGTAAGTTTGAAATATATTTTGTTTATAACTCTCTTATTAGAAGCTAACTTTCAGGCATTTTGTGTTTAATAGCTGGTGATTAGGATTACACTTAAAAACTGATGGTGTATATTTTATCTAGCTGCAATGACGGGCGCCGGTGCGGACAAAGTCGCGGGCAAAATCTATATGTATATGTGGAAAATTCAGCATATGTTCCTTTCATTCCCTAATAAATAGGGAAAAATAAAATAACTTAGTATTCCAGTAAATAAAAACAACGAAGAGAAAACGATAAAAAAAGAAAAATGCACTAGTTTTAAACGCCACCTGTTGCAATTTTCTCTGAGAATAACATTAAATTAAACAAAACGTAGGAAATTGCGGCAGTTTTCCGCTAAGCCAGTATAATCTCTACTTGAACCCGTAACTTTCAGTCGAGAAAATTGGACTTATCGTTTCTAAAGTAGACTTAAAAAGGCAAAACAAATTATAGCAACGGAGTTACGCCTTTAACTTTGCATTTAATTAAATTGTTTTACTGAGCTTTAAGTCTTCACCAAGAGAATCTGAATAGAAAATAGTTATTTGTTATGCAAGGCTGCAAAGTTGCTTTTTGGCGCGAGTACTTGTATTGAAACCTGAGCAAGCGAAGGATTCTAGGATTAAACCACGAGCGAAGCGAGTGTTTCAAATATAGAATCCTGAGCGGAGCGAAGGTTTCAAAAGTACGAGACGCAGAATAACTTTGCTGCCGAGCGAAACACACAACTTTTCACCTCACTAGAGCGAGGAAAATTTCAATGCGCCAACCTCATTTTCAGAATAATCGCACTGGCCAGCACATAAAAAGCATTTTTTTTTGGCTGTTTTTGGCTGTTTTTCTTTATTGAATAGAAAGATTCTAATTTTAAAAACTCTTTCCACGCTAGCGGATTAAATGCGCTTTTGCACTCAGATTTCGAATGACAAACAGAATCTTTCCGAGCTTGTGAGGTGAAAAATATATTATTCAAGCTAATAATTAGGGTGTAAGGAAAAATATCAGTAACCTTTAAACCCTTTTACTCTACCAATCAAACTGAACATCTTTTACTATGGGAACAAACCTGTCAGAAAAAAAAATCTGCTACCCCATACGAAACTGCAACGCCTACTCGACACAAATGTATGCAACAGCTATTTTTTTCCTGCTCCCATCGGTTTGCTCCCATAGTAAAAGTTGTTCAGTTTTATGGGTAGAGCATGTGGTGTAAAGTTTAATTATACTTTTCCTTGCACCCTGTATACTGACGGTTTGTTAAAGGGATAATCAGACCATCTAACTGATATCAGAAGCGCGACAAAAGATCTGCTGTTCCATACAAAACTCCAAATCTACTCGACCCAAATGTATGCGACAGTTGATTTTTTTGCGATTTCGGTGTTGGTTCCATAAAGAAAGTTGTTGTTTTATAATCTGTAAGTAATGGGCCAGCTTGTTGGAAAATGGCTCACTCAGCCTTCTTATTTGTGAAATGGTATCCGAGAGGCTATAAATAATAACATTACAATCATCATCATCAGCCTAAAATACGTCCCACTGCAGGGAACAGGCCTAACCACAGGAAGGGTGTATGGGCGTCAGACCACCACGCGTGCCCAATGCGGTTTGGTACATTGGTAGACTTCACATACGCTTATGCAGGTTTCCTCGCGATATTTTCCTTCACCATTTGAGAGGTAGTCGGTATTAGGTATTTAGAATTATATAATTTAGCAGGTAGCATTTCATTTCAAGTTAGAAAAACTCATTGATACATGGCATGTCGTCCGTGCGGATTCGAACCTGGATCCCCTTGATTCAGTGTCCATACCTCTCCGCAACGCGCCACCACCGACGCTCTCTAATCGAAAATTCGCAAAAAAAAGAGAAAAATCTTTTCATGGATATGCAAGGTTTTTCTTTCTATGTTAGCGTTCTACGTTGGGCGTTTCATTTCAGTACCAGTTAAAAGTCGATTACTTCGCTCCGTATTGATTTTACACGCAATCGCGCTTAATAGTTTCTATAAACGATAACCATTTCATGAATAAATTGAGGGTTGCATGCTAGCGTGCATCGAAATGGAATATCATCCGATCAATGGCACTTTATATGCATTTTACATGCACTGAAATATCTACAAACGCTTTGTACATATTATACTGAAGGGTGCTTGCTTTTAGACTGCCGTAACTTTTTATTAACGTTGGAATTCCTAACACAACTAATCTCCTGTGCACTGATTGGTTGAAAATATTTTGATTCTTTCTTGATTGTTCAGTCTAACCAATCAATGGGAATAATATGATAAGACCATCAAACTATAGAACGTTCTCTATGGGAATAAAATATAAACTGACAAGAAACAATTTAGCTCTTTTATACAAAACTGGAAAGCTAATCGACCCCCTTAGCTACCTATCTATACCGATACCTTTATGGGACAGCTGATTTGTCATACAGATAAAGGTTTAGTTTGATGGTCTTAAAATTCCCAAAAAAACCGCCACCATTTAAAGACGAATCGTAAATATTAAAGAATACAGGTTCATTATAAGGTTTAGTTCGTATGGCATGTTTTAGAAAATTGTCGCACATACTTTCCGAGTCTTCTTCTTCTTATCGTGTGGGCAGAGCCCTGGTCTCAGAGTTTTTTCAGACCGCCTTACGGCCTCTGACGTGGTCTTTAAGTAACGACTACTACCACCAGATAGTAGCTGGGACCAACGGCTTAACGTGCCATCCGAAGCACGGAATCATTTTTCTTTTCAGACAATCAGGTGATTCAGCTTGCAATGCCCTAACCAACTGGAGAAAAACGCAAAAAGTGACATATCACTATGTCCCCCCCGCACTGAGAGAAAACTTCATTTGTTATTACAAAAAATCACTAATTATTAAATAAATATTTGCAGATCCCACGACAACAAAAGTTTTGTAATAATAAGGAGTCGTTTTTAGTTATTGTATTTAGTAATTAGTGTAGTGAGCTTTTAGTAATTTTTAATGCGCAATACTAATTCTCAAAACGATGACGTCACAGTTAAGACAAAGTGTTTTGTAATTTCTAAAATGAAACAGTAATCCTCCAAATTTTGATGTACAAAATATACAAACCGTTTTGTAAAAACATGTAGTCGTTCATTATCTACAAATAAAACGATAGCACTTACTAGTTGTCTTTAAACTGAATTTTAGAAACTTCTTTACGATATCTACGATGTCTTACTTGATTTTACTAAACGATTATTTAAATGCAATTGATTATTTTGTAAATACTAGATTGTACTTTTATAATTTCGAAACATAGTGCTTGTTATTATTAAACAATTTTGTGTTTTTTAGAAAATGCAGTCTAATTTCTAGCTTGTAGTTTTACAATTTATAATGAGTTCCTACTTGATATTACTAAACAATGAGTAATTTTTACAAGATTGTAGCATTGTTATAACAAATCGTTATACTAGATATCACGACTTTCTCCTGTATTCTTTACAACATTATACAGGGTGTAACAAAACACCATAGTAATACTTAAGGGAGTGCTTCAGCTCATCAAACTGAATAACTTTTACTAAGGAGCCAAATTTTTTTTCGATTTCAAAGTTAGGTCCATAGTGAAAGTTGTTCAGATTAATGGTCTGAAGTACCCCCTTAAGTATTACTAGGGTGTTTTGTTACACCTTGTACATAACATGTACATGTTTCTACAGTACTTTTTCAGTTGCTAGCAAGAACGTATCATTATTCAGGATTATGCGTTCTTTCCTAGCTACTGAAAAACACCTTGTATAAAAGTGTATATACATATTATTATGTATATGCTGTAAAGAAACACAGAATAAAGAATACAGGAGAAAGTTGTGATACCTAGTAAAAAGATTTGTTATAACAACTCCACTAAATTATAAGGTATAGGTTCAAATAAAACTTAAGATAATAGTTAATGTAGTTTATTTTCATTTCAGTTTTTACAACTATCTAAGTACCTACATAATTTAAAAGCCACAGCGATTTTTGTCCTTTAACGGCACGCTGAAAGTCCAGTACGGTAGTTGTAGCAGACTGGCCTTATTTAAAGCATCAGGCGACGCGGGTTCTGAAAAAATAACGATTAAATAAATAAATTATATTTTAATCTAGATATTGATAATGATCAGGATATCTGGCAGTTACTAGATCAGTATAGCCAAAGATGGCATCCAACTCCAAAAAATATAGGTATGCCAACCTACAGCTAGGTACTAAGTATTCAGAATCATACGAACAAAGTAACGCCTAAAATGGACGCACTTACTAGTAATCTCAGATAGATAATTAAAAACACATTGATCATAAAAATCTATTCTATTTAGGGAATATATGGGAAAGAACTCACATTTGGTGTTGAGTCCAGGGGTCTGCGTTATTTAAATTGTCGATTGGTTGCTTCCAATTGGCTAGGTTAACTTTAAATCTAGCCCTGTGTCCAGGTACTGGTATAACCTGGGATGTCTCATCATCTGATAGAAGCCTTAGTATCCCAGCATTTTCCTTGCCTTCTGTAATCATTAATAAATATGAAAGGGCGGTCAAGTGAATTTTTTAAACATTCATGTCAGGTTAAGAAGAAAATAGATATACATGAAGGACATAGAAATAATTATATTTACTTATGCACTTTTGGCAGAAATGATATGGTTAGTAAGAGATATCATTGATCTTTTCCTTCCTTGATCTTGCCTATAAAATTACATTAGCACGTACACACTATAAATGAATAAATACACACACTTTACTTACCACAAAAAGCTCTGACATAAACATTAAGCCCCAAGTTTGTCAGTAAATCGCTAGTGAGCTGATCCATGTCCGTTTCCAGATTTATCTGGCTGGAAACTTTAGTTGCCATCATCTTATTATATATTTTTTTAATATTTAGTTCAAGACAGTCAACGATTCCAAATTCAGGACAATCATTTTAATAAAATTAAACACTTCACTTCACTTCACTGTTACTGTTATGATCACTTTAGAGATGATTACGATTCGTCTAATCCGGCCGGGAGGTGAAAACGAAATGAAATTAATATGGCAATTCAGAAAGTCAGCAATCACAAAAAGTTGTAAATATTACCAAACTGGTATTAAATTCAAAATTAATTTGTTTAAAATCACAAAAATGGCTTATTGAAAGAAGAAAGGAGAAACTAGAAATGACAAAATTCCGTGCAGTTATTACGATGAAATGTTTGTAGTAAATATAACTAATTATAAGCTGGTTATAAAAGACAAGCATCATAAAAAGAACTATGGAAACACTAGGAATTACAAAGGAGTTTGGTCAAAATTAATAAAAAATTGTTAATCGAAATAACAGGTAAACACTTGTTATTACAAACGAGTGTTTTAATTAACACGACGTTATTTATAGCAAAAACAAAGCAGTTGCAGAATTAACTATGCCTTTTGTTTCTCTACTTTTATTAAAACTGTCTATTCAAAATTACAATTGTGATTACTAATCATAGCTAATATGATTTTGGAAATAACTAAAGTAAAGTGAAACTTACACTATTTATGCAAGAATTACTTTATTATGTAATATTTTACGTTACTAAAACTAGTTTGTAGGGATTACATTTTAATAATACTAAACTAGTGTAAAAAACTGCTTGTGCCAGTAATGACAGCAGAACTTTAGTATTCATAACTATAAATTAGTTTTTACGCCAGTAACAAAACGGTTTTTTAATTTCTGGATAAGATTTTCTCTCAGTGCGTAGGAATCGAACCCACAACCTCCGTGTCGAGAGCCCAATATGCTCTTAACCATTAGACCACGGAAGCAGTACACTTTACGAGTCTACTTGGGGTATTTTACATAAATCCTAACAATTCCAATATATTTCCATTCCATCTAAAGACGAAAGCAATATGGTTTGACATGTATAAAACCGCGGG
This sequence comes from Agonopterix subpropinquella, assembly GCA_922987775.1. Taxonomy (NCBI): domain Eukaryota; kingdom Metazoa; phylum Arthropoda; class Insecta; order Lepidoptera; family Depressariidae; genus Agonopterix; species Agonopterix subpropinquella. The sequence continues at coordinate 2,737,555 of OV277693.1, read as the reverse complement.
ATGTCGTAAAACGAATGTGTAGAACATTTGAGCCCCGGCCCCGTCGTCGGTTCGGGTCTGGTTGCTGCTCAATCACCTCTATACGTGTCATCGGACGCGACTATTGCCAATTTCCGTACGTATCGATTCAAATCGAGTAGAATCGTTCATGTTCGGATATCGTTCGTCATTTATGTTGTCGTTTTGTATTCACAATTTTTTTTTCATGTTTTTTTTTTCAGTCAGTTTGTTCTTTCCGTGAAATTGCCTTCTTCTTTTTGTGTGCCGTACGAAAATTGGCCAAACGGAATACTTATGGAATCACCACAGTGTCTGTCCGTCCGTTCATCTGTCACGATTCACAGACATTTTTCTTGGACACGGGAAGCTGAAACTTAATACAGTTATAGAAATTAATGGTCCAATGACATAAATGAAGTCAAAGAAGCTTTATGTTTACTAGCTTTTACCCGCGACTTCGTTCGCATAAATTATATAACAGATTTAAGTCAGATGATACGCTATCAAACAAAAATAAGTTTCTTCAAAATCGGTTTAGTAGTTTTTGCGTGATACTCGAACAAACAAACACCCAAACAAACAAATAAACAATTAAACAAACAAACAGACAAAAAATCCAAAAATTGGTGATTTGGAATCAGGGACAGGTAAAAACCATGTCGTACTTTCTTTTTGTAAATATCTTCAATGTACAGACACACTTCTGTTACAGTTTTATAATAGTTTAGATTTAGATACTGAGGGACAATTTTGGGGGCAAACATCGATAAAAATATATTTTTTTTCTACTATATCGTGTGGGGTATCAAATGAAAGCTTATAAAAACACGTTTTCTTTTTTTAAACTAATTTTCATTAAAACTCAGAAAAACTGTTGTCAACACCAATATTTTAAAAACAAGAGCCATGAAATATCTGATACCAGTAAAAATAATTTTAGAAAAAGAAGCCTTATAATTTTTCATGGCTCTTGTTTTTAAAATATTGGTGGCGACAACAGTTTTTCTAGACACCTTACCTTAGTCACCTTGTGCGACACCCAAGATAACCAGTACTAGGTATACTGTTGTCTTCTAAACATACAATATTAATAATTGCAACTATAATTTTTGTTAAAATTTTGATCAAGTAAAGGGGTAAACAAAAAGTTAAAGCGTAGCGTAATTTTCTCGAAATCACTGTATCCAAGTGCGTTGGATATGCTTATAGGCCAGTCATTTTACGGTGTTTTTTTAGGCGGGGTAGGGAGTAATTATTTATTGGACTTTTAAACTGTAACCGGCACTATTTAGTGACAAAAATACTATCACAAACTATATAAAAAAAAATAGAAATCAAAATTGTGTGTCCCAGAAGGCTTTTAAATTAATAATATTAATACCAATGCACTCATTTGAATTAGATTTAAAAATATACATTATTTTTGATCAATAAAATAGGCATTAAATTTAAAAAATGAGGTATTTATTAGAAAATACGAATGTATTTTTCAAAACCTTCTTAGTACACAAAAATATTTACACCATGTTTGAAGTACGTATGAGGGTAAAGCCTTAAATATGTGCAAAAAAAATTTATCATCAGGTTTTTTAGAACGAGATAATATCTATATTTTAAAATTGGAACTGTTGCTGACGTAATTTTTTTTTAATTTTGGTACATTCTCAAGCTCAAATTGGCTCTTCAATATTATAGCGAAAAAAAAATGCAATTAGTAATTAGTCCCGGCTCAAACCGTAAAATGACTGGGCTATTAGGGCGGCAGTATAGTATAGTTATCCATCGATTACCTAACTGAATCCCAAACAATTTCCCAAACCTTCTTATTAAATTGTTAGGGATGAACAACCGCCATGACCATCGTAAACGAAAACAAATACCAACTACAAACATTACCCCGGATCCCTGATCTCAAGATTAAATTACAAGAACTGTCCCAAGTCTTATCTTCAGTAATTTGGTTCCGTCGGTACAATGGCCGATAAATTGTTATTATTCGAGGTTATTGTTCGAGGGTTTAGGATTTTGGGATATCTTAAGATTTGTCCAAATATAGGAACGTATAAAGGTCCGAATAAAGGCTTTCTGTAATGGAATCTTGCCTTGAGAATGAAGGATCATAAAATAATACGGGAATTGTTATGAAAGGACAATTTACTTTTGGGTATAGGTACTAGTTTTTGACCAAGCTTTTTGATTTTGAATTTCGATAAGATTTATTGAATGAAAGACAAAGTAATATATACTTAAATATATTATTTAACGCGATCTTAGATGTGATTATTGATCGATGGCCCCTTTTTTTCGATTCATCGTTCCCAAAATCTTCAATCCTTGTACGAGTAGTAGCAAATCTTGCATCAGTGGCATAACTGGAGTTATCCTAAGTCCACGACAGCACAACCCTGGATTTGCAGGAACATCATCATCATCTTCAGTCTATATTATAATTATGTCCTTGACCAGAGTGATACTAAAAAAATACATTTAATTTGAATAGTGGGTTTGACACCCCTAAATTGTTTTATTCAATAATTATGGGCAGTGCTACCTGCCCGCCCACCTTGAAGATCTTCCCTTTTGTATGGAGGAACATTTCTCTTCTTTCTTGCAACCTATATTCCAAACCCAAGCTTATTCTATTACAGAAACCAGCAGGCATATCAGAGAATGGTCGCCTGTCAGTCTGCACTGTCGACCGTAAAGCCAGCATCGTATCTTCAATCTACAATGATGTATCACCCACCAAACCCAGGGATAACATCAGTCCAGCACCGTCGCAGCACAGCTTCGGAGAGCAGGATGTTTTCAGAGGGGTTCTGAGGACGGAATCTATGAGGACTACTGGGCCTGGAGGTAGGATGACATTATAGCTTGATTTTTGAAGATAGTGCGCATAAAGATAACAATTACAATCGTGTAATTAGGAAGCCTTGAGTTGAGGTTTTTGTGTTGCTTGCCAGTATTATAACGGGCTCTTATCTGAGATTCTTGAAAGATTTCAACCTTTTCATAATAATTATCTTCGGTGGAATATAGTATTTTTACCAGGCTTATTATTTAGAGATCCAACGTACGCTCCTTTCAAACAGTAGCAAAACAAAATTAATCGTTGGGTTACTTACGTTTCTAAACCGAACAGACAACAAACAGTAAAGGGAACTTTTTTAAGTTCTTATAATTAAGTTCTGGAACAGGCATTTTTTTATATTACGTCACTTTGCATACCTTATTATTTAACCTCCTGCGTACACTAAAAATAGATTTTATATATTTTGTATGTCCTACGTGAAGTACAGATGTACGCAGGAGGTTTAACAGTCTTTTGATATCAATTACAGATTTAAGCAGAAGAGCATCAGTGAAAGTGGTTGCTTTCGAAGGTGCTACGAGTCCTGGTGATGGTTTGACCAATGGAACTGCTGTCATTAAGCCCAAGAGTCGGAGTGGGTCCATCATTGGAGCTATTAGTCCTATAATGGGGACAGGTAAATGCCTTATAAAAGTAAGATTAGTTTTTAAGTGAGACACGTTCAATGTAAATTCTGGAACTAGGTTTTGAGAAAATATCCTAAAATTATTTAATTCTCGCTTTTTAACCTGACCATTTCAGGCAGAAAAACCTCTTACGACCATTTTTTTTAAACATTCTAACTAAACAATATTAGTCTTCTAGTAGCAGGAATAAAAAAAATGTAACACAAAATTGCACAAAGAACCACAAACATAAAATAACCTTAAATAAAGTATATGTCTAGATTGAGCCTCACACTACCGTATAAAACAAAAGGGCCCCAATTTCTTAGATTGGCGTGCGTGACGCGTCTTATAAATTATGGGTAGGGGGGATAGGGTTTAGAGGCCAGTGCTGGTTGCAATTTTTTTCGACTCGTTCGTAGCTTTAACTTTCTATCTTGCCATATAACTTATCAAAGAAATGCAATAGATTTTGTAGGAACAATTCAAAAAATTGATCAAATTGGTATGTTTAGGAGCAGAATGTGATGCAAGCAATATTCTAGAAGATTATAGCACCACAAGCTAAGAGTCATCTTTGTTTTAATGTGTTCTTATTTTGTTCTTTTTATTATTTAAATTGTTTCTCCACCAGAAAGTTGTACTGATCTGAGACCGTCCACAACTGACTTCATGCAGCCAACTCTCTTCTCTAGGATGTTGAGTACAATATCTGTCGAATCGTTAAGTTAGTTTCTGTTATAATGATGATGTTCATCCCAAACACTACCAGTCATGATCTTGTGTCCAATATTTTGAAGCTAACGTTGTTTCCTCCTTATCTCTCTTGTTATATTAGTGAAAATGTGACAGAGTGGTGGTACGAGCGTTTGCTTAGAAATATTGGAGTCGAACTTCCTAGCTAGTTACTCTATTGTGATAATTGAACCATTGCATTTCTTACATAATTGTGGTTTTATCCTAATGACGCATGGTGGATTTGTCCCAAGTAATGCCTTTCATCAATTATCAAGTCAGTGATCCAGGCATGTTCAATTTTCCAATTCATTCATTCTTCAATGGATGTATCCCTTCCATTCTGAATTTACCAACAGAATTGATTGAACATTTAGTGTGATGGGCGTGTATTTATCTCATCTTCGAACTAAGATAACAATTTCTTGACTCTAGAAGAAAAAAACAAACAAAATAGAAATGAATAATACCCATAATATCTTATATTGTTTTGTTACCAACATTTTACCAACGTACTTTTCTCTGCCAATTTATATGATGGGGTACTAAATACAGCTTACTATATCTTTATACCAAGCTCTATGCACTGCAGTGGTTGGACGTCTAAGGCTAATGACGATGGTCAAGAGAGAAGAGAAGAAGATTGACGAAGATTTTGTTCATTAACAAAAATCTATGTATTTGTCAATCACTGATGAAACGATCGTTGGTATAATTTAGACAAATCCATTAATATTACATTAGATTTTATGCCACAGAATGTAAATTTCTCCACGCAAATATAACTAACAATTGAATTAAATATACTCCAGCGACGCCCGGTGTTCCAAGCAGATCAAGACCTTCTAGCAAGATGACGAAGTACGTCGAGTGCTGGGGAGCAGATAAACCCTTCGCAAACATACAGGATTCTACACTTGCCAAGAACATTGGCATTTCTGTAAGTCTATCTGTATATCTAAACTTTATATGAACTGGCAAGCGAACCACGCCCATCGCTGTCTAATAAAATTGTGTAACGACATGGTGTTTTTGATAGTTCTTGCTGATTTTGCTGACTTTGATAACAGTCCGTTTATTCCTCTTACAATTTATTCCTTATTTGAGGCATACTATATTTGTTTATCGTTGTCACTTTTGCAAGTTTAAAGTCCCGAGAGCCTGGACCCAATGACTTATATTTTGCCCATACTCACAAAAATGGTGCTTTATGGACTCTTGTTTAATCAGATAAGTTCTGCAGATTGATGCAGCCTGATTTCAAGTACCCATACGTGATCTTTGGATACAAAGTAATTTGTCGATGCTCCTACTGCTCGTGTTCCTCCTACTATTCCAGCCCGTATCATTGTAATTGGGTACCTTTTTGGTCCAATTCACTTTCGCTAGTTTATCAGTCACTGAAAGGTTATTCATTGTATTCATTAAAATCTTAATTATTACTTCATTGGTTGGTTTCAGAGCTTAGCGATGATAGAACAGAATTTACTGCCCCAGAGGACAACTTGCTGTGATTGCAGGTAATCATAGTTTCATTTAATAATATTTTGGTGGTGCACTTCTTGGTAGTTTGCTAAAAGACCTGTCGATAAAAGACGAAAGTTGTTGGCTTAAATGAAGCTGCACGGCTAGCATGCCACCCACGACAAAGCGTTTAAACGAGAAAAACGTCATGCGCGCTCTTTCTGGCTTACGTAAAATAATAAAGATGGAGGCACATCTCGATTTTTTCACTTTCTCGGGGGTGGCATGCGAGGCCTACTGCCATAGGCAAGTTACGGCTTGGAGTCGCACCCATTTTAAAATATTTTTTGTAGATTTTTCAATGATAACTGTTTACTATTTATGATAATAATTTAATAACGTGGCTGTTTTGAGTTTATAAAGATAAATACAGGATACATTTCTAGGCTTTTTTTATTTTTTTGTATAATTTTTTTTTACGTTTACTATTTAGTATCTATATTAATCTATTTTTAAAACTTTTGCATAACGTTTCGAACACAGTAGATTTTTTATATTAATATATGTAGGTATATAAAGAGGTGGATATAACCATCGACGCGGACGAAGTCGCGGGTCAAAAGCTCTTCAGAGTATAATCTTACTGTATCCTACTTAAGGGGCTATGTAAAAAAAATAGGATTCTTCGAAGCTCCATAATTGTATCATGAAGTACTAACAGTAGGAGTATGATTTGCGGATATGTGTAAATTGATCATATAATTGAAGTTTTGATTAGAGCCAAAACACGATTAAGACAAATTTTCTCGATAGAAAAACAAGCCAAAGTAGCCTCCGTTTTTGTCTATAAACGCTTGTAACTGCTAAACGGTGAATAATAGAAACATGAGACTTGATTTAAAAAAAAGAGATTGCTATTATCTAAGTTTTGATTAGAGCAGAATTGAACTTACATAAATAGTACAATCACAATTAAATAAAGTTTGTTTTTTCGCTTGATTCGATCCAGGCGCGCGCGCCGCCCCATCTCTTTCTTTCGCATCTGGCAGTAATATAAGCTATCACACGCCCGTTTCGCTTAAATTATTTTTCGACATAAGCCCTTAAATAAGAAATAGCTGTATCTTTCTTTCAGTATAACATCAGAAGGAATGAATCGAGTCACGCTTTGGTTCAAAAGCATGTCCCAAGAGCGACAGTACAGGACTCAGGCTGATCCACAGTTTAAATACAACGTCGCGTGCGCAGTGGCGCTCTTTGTACTTCTCGCTATGATACAGTTGCTTACTGTGCCATCGTAAGTACCCGAAATAAATCTAATTATTATTTACCAAGGAACAGATTATGAGAATCAATAAAAACCTTCGGTACTTCGACAGCGCGTACCAGAAGTCAAAGTTCAGAATTGGTACCGCATTGGCAGAGGGGGTTGAGACGCGCTCCTCCCGCGCCCCACACCCCGCGCGCGATTGGCCCGTCGCGACCATAGAGCGTGCTCACTATTATTATACACCACTAGTTTTTAATTACTAACATTACTTTAAGGGTGTATTCAGACCATGAATCTGAACAACTTTCCCAAAGAAACATGGGTCGAAAAATGAGAAAATTTTTTGGACCTTCCATACAAAAGTGCGGATCGGCCGATCGATTTTCTATGGGAGGTCCTAAAAATTTTCTCGTTTTTCGACCCATGTTTCTTTGGGAAAGTTGTTTAGATTCATGGTCTAAATACACCCTTAAAGTTATGTTAGTAATTAAAAACTAGTGGTGTATATCGCTATGGCTCGGATAAGGAGTGAGAAGTGAGAGTGCCTGTGCGGTGGGTTGACAAAGTTGACATACAGTTCCAAAACATAATATTAATGTAGGAACAAATCTATACTAATATTATAAAGAGGAAAGATTTGTATGTAAAGTGCACAACGCCGCTAAAGACGTTTTCACTTCAAAAAAACGACTAAGTGTGGAAAGTTGTAGTGTAGGTGCAGGGAAGGACAAATAGCAGGACAACGTCTGCCGGGTCAGCTAGTTTTGAATAAATTTAACCTATTTTGGAACCTTAATAAATAGATATAAATATAAATAGAAGCCGTGGTGGTCCAGTGGCGAGTAACCTTGCTTGCCGTGCAGGAGGCGATGGTTCGATCCCCGTCCAGGCCGACTCGTACCAATGAGTTTTTCGGAATTTATGAACGATTTCTAACACCACTGGCGTTTCGGTGAAGGAAAACATCGTAAGGAAACCTGCATGCTTCAATTTCGAGGCATGTGTTGTACCCACTGTCCATTACAAGTGGCGACGGGCTCACTCCCCGTCACACTGGACAGAGTTTCGGTACTACTAGTGAAACGTAGATGTTCTGAGGTTTCAGAATATCTCTGACTACCCCCTCGGGGAATATAGTCATGAGCATATGCTTATGCTTATGCTATGCTTATAAATAGATTCTACTTTAGATTCTACTAAACTATTTTTAGTTACGCGCTTATTTATTAACATGTTGTATTTAGGTATAAATAATATAAGAAGAATATAAGCGTCAATATTTTTTTTATTTGGATTCGTTTCCCGCAGTTTTAGGCAGATTATATCTGATTCCAGGTCCATAGTCCTGTACGCATCATTTGGTCCTACGTTGCTCACACTACTAGTGTTCCTCTACCTGTCCTGGTACGACGGAACGTTTCCAGGTCGAGGCATCCTTCAGTTGTCCAACGTTCCTGCTATGGATGATTATGCTGACAACTGCACTAAACCTGGACAGGTGAGGATGTGGAAGTCAATGGAATATTTACCTTCGATCCGTCTGACGACATACAAATACAAAATAAAAATGATCATATATATGGCTTTTACTCACAAATAAGCTTGAGAGGAAAATAATTAATAAAGCCATGTAACTTGGTTCTGAAGAATAGAAGCGGTCAAATACTAAAATCGTCACCTATCCAAATACGGTCTGTCTTTTGACTGGGCGTTGATTTAACTTTAAGAGGGCTATTACAAGCGCAGTGGTGCCCTCGTCATAATAATAAAGATTTCTCAATAAGGAAAGCCTAAATTAAAAAAGTGCTCAACAGATAAACTACAAAAGCCTTCAAACTATTTTCATAGAATACTTTTATAGGTTTTTTAAAGGTCTACAAAGAAAAAAAAAGAAATAAAACGGCCGCTTTTGTTTTTATTCGAAATTATCTAAAAGTGGAATGTTAAAAACCTATAAAATTATTGTATCACAATGACTTGAAGGCTTCTGTAGTTTATCTGTTGAGCATTTTTTTAATTTAGGCTTTCCTTATTGAGAAATCTTTATTATTGTGACGAGGGCGCCACTGCGCTTGTAATAGCCCTCTTAAGGATAGTTTTACTCATTGAAACAAGATTATTAAAAGATAAACCAAAATTTTGATTGAAGTCATGCACGACTTTCTCGGAAAAAAAATATCTAACTTATATTCAACATCTTTTTATTATAAACACACATTATGCTAATCTTTGCATGTTCATTATTTTCAGGTGGTGGCGAATAACCAGTATATACGATTGACCATGTTTTTGGTGTCAGTGTTGCTCATAGGCGCTTGCGCAGTTATAAACTTGGTAACTAATTATGTTTTCTGCAAATTTTTTTAAACCATACCGTAGGGGATCACCCGACCACAGAACGTTATACCAGAGGGATTCGAAATGCAAAGTTACGCATTTTCTTCGGAGAAGACTATCGTCACTTGTCTTCCCACTCACACTGCCACAACTACATAAGCCCTCTCGCTCGCACCACGCCGCGCGCCGCGCCATTTTATGCAAGCCATTGCATAACTGTGTAGCACGCGTTGCACGCCTACTTTGCACTTCTAAGCCCTTTTATAATGTTCTGTGGACCCGACGATGTAGACCCCTGGGTTCTGGAAACAATTTCATTCCAATTATGTCTTAAAAGAAAACAACGAAATCAATTTTTTATATCTTTTGCAGCGGGTCTGGAGTGCGATTTTTTAATCTCATTCGCTGAGTTCAGCAGTCGTAAATGTCAAAATTACTATGGAGATATGCATCTTTCTACTAATGATTTGACTCTCAAAAATCATACTACAGGAGTGCTATTTTTTAAAGTCAAATCAGCAGTAGAAAGTTGCATATCTCCATAGTAATTTTGACATTTACAATTGCAGAATTCAGCTAATGAGATTCAAAAATCGCACTCCAGTTAATAAAATGACCACCTAACTCCACCTATCACCAAGTGGTGGTAGGTGGACATTTTATAAGACTAAGTAGTCTTAACACATCATTCCATCCGATCTCGAAAAACCTAATTTGCTTAAAGTAAGATGTTTTCATAATAAATGTACACACGGCGACACATCAAGTTACCCAAAACCAATATAAGCTGGCTGCGCAACTTTATACATTACTCTACCTACGCGCGGCCAGCTTATTTTGGTTTTTGGTAACTTGATGTGTCGCCGTGTGTACGCCTGAATGCCAATTTTAAATAGGTAAATTATTGGTATAGTTTCAGACGGACATACTTGAAGACTTACCAATAGATATTCGGAATTCAAGCTCATCAACAATTTCCACTTATGTTGATTCTGCACCTGTAAGTAATTTTTTTTAATTTAACGTAGGGTATTTATAGGAACTTTAAACACATTCTTTACCGTTTTTTTATTCATTCTAAAGCACTTCACTCTCGCCGAGAATTCTCGCCGAGAACTCTCGGCGAGAACTTTCAAGGAAAATTACTATGGCTTATGATGCCACGAGAACAATGAAGGGCATCCACACTCTTTTTCTCGGCCTGTCTCGCCCGTTCTCGGCGAGAATGAAGAGCCGGCATAATATTTGAATTCAAAAGTTCCCCGACCGCATTTACTACGTAATTTTCGCGTTGTCTATTATAAACTTTTAACGATGTGTCATTTTCGTTTCAAAATTACAACGAAGTTACACAAAATTACGTGATGAATGCCAGGCCGGAGAATTATTAATTATTAACCAAAATAATGATGCAAAATAATGGGTTAGGGGTTACGAATGTGTTAACTGTTAACAGAATAAACGAAAAGGTAAGTAGTTCTGTGTTTCATGATGTTTGCAAATTAGTATTTGGATTGTTGTATAAACATTCCTCTAACTTCCCTCTAGCAAAGAAAATATACACTACCCTCTAGCATGATTTCTGTTTTCGCGCGCGAGGCGCCTTCTCTGTATGGAAAATGACCTCTTCCGGCGCTTTTCAGAGAGCGAACGAGTCACGAGTTGCCTTGACAAGTAGTCAGCGCAAGTAGTATAGAAAATAGCCAAGTCGCTTGCAAGTAAAGAAATCATGCTAGAGGGGCAGAACAGCAAATGAACGTTTGTTTATTATTTTCCAGAGCTACCTCTACAGTTCGGTGCTGACCATAGCGTCGATATCAATCTTCCTGCGGGTCGGATTCGATCTCAAACTAGCCCTTATGGTCTTGACATTAGCGACCCATATCTCGCTGTTTGCGTCCGCCGATCTGTTCAGGGACTTTCAGAAAACCAGGGATTTAAGCACTGAGTTAGTAATACTTATTTTACTCAAATGTGATGATGATGATGACTCAAATGTGTAAACCTAAATGCGTTACAGACTTAAGGTTATGCTTCAGATCATCAAACTGAACAACTTTCACTATGGGACCTACATTGAAATGGTGGAAAAAATCAGCTCGTACATTTTGAGTCGTGTCTGAATCACCCATTTAGTATGTTACGCATTTCAGTTTCCACCTGGTGTAAATACAAATATATATTAGACAATCCTTATCGGGGTAGTCAGGAATTTTGCATACAGTCGTAGCAAGGCTTTCTTTTAGTCTATTGAAGGTTGCATAATGGAATGACTATAATAAGGTGACAGAGGTAGCTAATAAGAGACTATTGGCCACAAAAATACTCCACAAGAAACCTTATCCCTTATTCACCTTGTAAAACACCCACAGAAATAAATTGGGTGACCTTTTCAAGGTATTTTCTAAGGAACTAGTCTACAGGCACCTCTGCTCCCGTCATTTTGGTCGCGCCACATCCCGTAATTTTTTCTATACCTTTTCAGATTCGCAATGTTGCCATACGCAGCTAAAGCTGGCCTGGTGCTGGTCTTCCTGGCAGCTTTGCTTCATATCCTCGACCGTCAGATAGAGTTCACGTCCAGGACTGACTTTCTATGGAAGGATAAGCTTAAGTTCGAACAGGAGGAAGTTGAAATCATGAGAGGGATTAATAAGGTGGGTTGATGAAGTGGTAGACTTGCGGAATGTTAGCGGATAATCCGTTCTGTATTCATAGGCAAATGGTTACCTTGTTTACAAAACTGGTTGTATTTTAAACTCCAATGGCAGTAAAGTTGCTTACATTCCGCATTATCACAATTCATGCGAAAGTCTCTCCGTCTGTTACGTTTTCATGGCTAATAAATGATCCGATTTGGGGGTTTGGTTAGTTTATAGATAGCTTGAACCCTGAAGAAGGGCATAGGTAGAAATTCAAGCATAGAAATTCAACGCAGACGAAGTAGCTGCAAACAAAAATGTTACTATAATTTAATGTAATGTTTACGACGACCCAGTTGGTATAATGGTTACAACGCCGGACTGCCAAGCCAGGTTCCTGGGTTCTAATACTGGTTCGGTCATGGATGTTATATGTGTGCCGTTGTTGTATATGGTTCCCATGACAAAAAGCCTAAGGCTTAATTTGGGATCATTACAATACACGGTGAAATAGATATCATTAGCATCCTTTTAAACTAAGTGTCTATCCATCAAACTGAATAACTCTTACTATGGGAGCAAAGAGATCGGAGCAAAAAAAAATCTGCTGTTGCATACATTTGAGTCGAGTAGGCGTTGCAGTTTAGTATGGAACAGCTGATTATTTTTTTGTTCCGATCGGTTTGCTCCCATAGTGAAAGTTGTTCAGTTTGATGGGTAGACTCTTAGTTTAAAAGGATGCAATGATATCAATTTCACCCTGTATATACTGTGCCTGTGAGCATTATTTATTATTATTATTTATCTTTCGGGTGCTGATTTTTCTGTTGCAGATTCTACTAGAAAATATTCTGCCAGCCCACGTTGCTCAACATTTCCTGACATCTGTCGCGTCAGAGGTAATATATTTTCACTCAAGAAGTCTAATACGCCATCTCACTGCCACTTCATCTGAATTCTGATCGGATCTCAAACCAATTGTGACTATTTTAATCCCCTTCTAATCCTTCTGATGTGTTTGCAGGAGGACCTGTATCACGAGCGTTATTCCAGCATAGCTGTAATGTTCGCCTCCATACCCAACTACAAGGAGTTTTACGATGAGACTGACGTCAATAAGCAGGGTTTAGAGTGCCTCAGGCTTTTGAACGAGATCATTTGTGATTTTGACAAGGTACTTACTCGTAGCCATAGATTTATATATTACTAGCGTAAGGATAGGCCCGTCAGAATATTTAACAAAAACCTTCTTCATAGAAACGAAAATTTGCGCCATCTGTCATAACTCGTATACAAACTATATCGTGTCATATATTTTCTTTGATCGTTGTAGTGCTCTAAACTGAAATTTTTCCTTGCATTTTAGAGCCAACGAGCTGGGGACAATAGTCAAGCTCATAGGCCATGTCCTTACGCTAGTAATATATAAATATATATCTTTGCTCGTAGCTAATAGTTTTCTTCTATGGGTGGAGTTGATGGTATATAGGGTCCTTCTTAATATGCTGACACTTTTTTTAAGGGAATGATCAGACCGTCAAACTGAATAATTTTTTTTATGGCACCAACATCGAAATCGCGAAAAAATAATCTGCTCTTCCATACTAAACTGCAAATCTAGGTACTCGTACACAAGGGACAGCTGACTTTTTTTTCGCGATTTCGATGTTGGTCCCATAGAGACATTTGTTCATCATGATGGTCCGATCATCCCCTTAAAAAAGTGTCAGTATATTAGGAACGATCCTGTATAATTGAGTACAAGATTTGGCATCCAGTATTAGAGTCTTGGTAGCTATAGTAACAACATCGTTTTGATTACTGAAAACGACAAGATTGATATACTTAATAAATTGATCAGAAACAAAAAGAAAATATTTTATTCGCTTTCGCCATTGTCGGCCTCTATTTATCAAATATTGGTCATAGGCCTCACAACTTTCACCATTCTGTTTTACTGTTGGTATGACGTCTTCATTCTTTCCCTGTCAATCAGGAGACATCATAATTTTTGTCCAGACAAGGGGTTGGTTGGATAAGATTCCGAATTCCGATGCCCTGGAATCCCATTAATCTAGTATATTTATTGCAACTTATTTATCTACTCTACAACATGTACTGCTTAACTGCCTCCGTGGTCTAATGGTTTAGAGCATTGGGCTCTCGACACGGAGGTTGTGGGTTCGATTTCCACAGGGGGCATCTAGTAAAATGTTACTTCGTGCGTTTTTCCCCAGTTGATTAGGACATTGCAGGCTGAATCACCTGATTGTCTGAAAAGAAAAATGATTCCGTGCTTCGGATGGCACGTTAAGCCGTTGGTCCCGGCTACTATCTCTGGTGGTAGTAGTCGTTACATAAAAACCACGTCAGAGGCCGTAGGGCGGTCTGAAAAAACTCCAGGCCCACATGATAAGAAGAAGAAGAACATGTACTGATAGTAAACATAATGCCCCGTTTTACTATTTTGTTAAATATCGTTTCAGCTACTCCTGAAGCCTAAATTCAGCTGCATAGAGAAGATCAAGACGATAGGCAGCACGTACATGATTGCTTCAGGACTAAGGCCTGGGAAGGAAGAGCAACTCGTAAGTACAAGCTATCTGTTTGTAGTTTTGAGTTTCACGAAAATAGGTATAAGAACATAGAACATAATTATTAGGTAATTTACAATAGTAAATTATACAACGTGTTAATGAATTAGCGCAAAACCTCATACACCCCAACTGATTTATAACAAAATAATTAGATTGAAACAATAATTTCATTATTTTGGTAAGTAATTAAAATTTAAAGTTATTCACATTTTAAGTTTTGAGGCAAAAATGATTTGTTATCATTTCAGCAATTAATGAAAGCGCTAACATACTCATGGATACATTTTAATAACCTTGTTTTGGTAGTAAGTAGGATGAGTGTAGTACCCGTGCGGTGGGTTGACATCGGGTTTAGTAAATTTTAAAATTTACAAATATATCTACACTAATATTATAAAGAGGAAAGATTTGTACCTATTTTTGTATGTTTGTAATGAATAGGCTCAAAAAGTACTGGGCCGATTTAAAAAATTCTTTCACCATTAGAAAGCTGCATTCACCCCATAAAGGTATACTACGTAAGAGAGACGGTGACAGCTGGGAGAGCGAGATGTACCTAGCGGCATGCCTGTATAATAGAAAGAGATACGTGACGCGAGGCAATAGAACCGTTTTTGGGGATTTGGAGTCCTGGTAAAAATTCAGTTTCTGTCAATAATCGTGAACCTAAAGTGAAATCGTAGATAATTTTGTAAAATATACTAACACTGTTTCATTAAATTATTCACCATTTCACGTTAGATTGAGAATTAATACACAAAAATCGAATTTTTACCCTGCCGAGGACTCCAAAAAACGTCCAAAAACGGTTTCATTCGACAACTCATGTCACTTACTCTATTCCGTAAGGTATAATATCTTTATGATTCACCCTGAGTAACATAGGCTATATTTATTGCTAGAAAAGATTAGACGTCCACCCGTGCGAAGCCGGGACGGGCCGCTATTGTTTATAATTTTTAAACCATGATAATTAGATTCTGCTCTTGATTCTAAACAAACTACTTTCTAGTTTTGCATTAATTTATTAACACGTTGTAAATAACAGACATTTGTAATAGGTAATCTAAAAATGCTGTTTAAAAGAACGGAAAGTAATTTAACCTTGATAATTATAAGCCTGAATTACTTTTCTTTCTTTCAAACAGAATTATTATTATTACCTACCTACCTTATAAAAAAGTTTTGACTGAAGCGACTTGCGAACCCGACTTCAGTTCTATTCAGTGATATTCTAATTCAGGGATGACTATTGTTACACCTACATTGAATCACCAAAATACCTACATAATTTATGTACTTTTTGTGTACTATGTACCTACATATAATACTTACTTTTATTTATTGTATCGAAGTATCTGTTTTTATTTGCCACAGATATAATTTAACGCTAAGCATTGTATTTATATTTCAGGACGCGAATAGGAAAGAGGAGCACACGGTGGCAATCCTGGTGGAGTTTGCGATAGCTTTGATGACGATCCTGGACCAGATCAATAGGGAATCTTTCCAGAGGTTCAAACTAAGGATAGGTTAGTGCCTTATCATCACTTTAGACTCATGTAGGCATGTCCGTTACGCCTACTATGTGCATGTTGTATTTCAACATTAGTTCTCAATGTAACCGATTTTATTGTCTTAATATTGCAAAGGTTGGATCGTAGTAGATAACGCCCTGGTCTCTGGCTACCCCACTGTGAAAGAAGCGTGACTTTGTAATAGATAGATGAGTTGTACAATTAAAGTATTAATAAATATCTTGGACAATGTCACACAAATTATCTAGTCACATTTAAAGTACCAGAATCTAGCCTGGACTTGTATTATGATGACAAGACAACGATATAGATTACATATATAAATACAAACATCCATGACTCGGGTACAAATATTCATATTCATCATATAAATATTTGTCCCTTACGGGATTCGAACCCGCGACCCTCGGCACAGCAGGCAGGTTCACTACCGACTGTGCTACCGGGCTTTTTTAGGTAAGTATTACCAGTATTACCTACCTAAAAAAAAGTTTATTAAATGTTTTGTATTTTTATTATCATAATTATAAACTTAATGTTATTAGGTAGGTACTTAGTGTGAATGACATTTAAATATATCGTTGACTTTATCTTCCTCCAGGCCTGAGTCACGGGCCGGTCATAGCTGGTGTGGTCGGAGCTCAGAAGCCCCAGTACGATATCTGGGGAAATACCGTCAATGTGGCGTCCAGGATGGACTCCACTGGCATCATGGGCAAGATACATGTCACTGAAGATACTGCCAAGTAAGTGAAACATAACACTGAATGCTATTGCCTCGTTCATCGACCTTTTTTTTTGAAGGTCGAAGAAAATAAAAGGGTTTTGAGGTTAACACAAAAGATATCACTGGATCGAAGTGTTGCTGGCTTGCTAGCCTCCACAACAAGATAAGATAAGTGAAACATAATAGTACAGCCTAAAGTTCTCATATATTATGTTTTCTTATTACAATAGACAAGCACGTATCCAGGGAGCAGGTATAGGTGGGATTTATCCTCCCCATTGACAATAGAGTGGATGTAACTAAGTTGTAGTTGCAGCAATGTTCCAGACCACCCAACCAGGATTACGGTCGTGAGTTTATGTATACATCTACACATACAATAGATTTTTTGGAAATTTTTCATTTTTATAACGGCCTGAATACCTACAAAAATCTTGTATCGCCTTTCCTGTTTATATAACAAGACTTATTTTACAAAGTCTCGTACTTGCTATTGTTACCATGTCAGGCGATACATTCATAATTATAAAGGATTCAACTTAATAACAATAATGCTGACGGTTTTTTAAGAGGATGATCAGAACATCATACTGAACTACTTTCTCTATGGGACCAACATCGAAATAGCAATAAAATAATTAGCTCTCAACAGCAGTTTTGTATGGAACAGCAGATTTTTTTTTGAATTCTCAGTTAATTAAGAAGGACTCTATTATACTGGGTCCAACTTAATATGCTGACAGTTTTTTAAGAGGATGACCAGACCATCAAACTGAACAACTCTTTCTCTGGGCACAACGTCGACATCGCAAAATATCAGCTGTTCTAAACACATTTCAAGTGGTTAAAGGTGGGCTAGCCTTTCGCCCTCAAAACCTATACTATCCAAATCTACCTAAAATAAATCCTTTTGTTTCCAGGATCCTGATGAACGCAGGATACACGTGTGAATGCCGCGGCCCCACCTTCGTCAAAGGGAAGGGGATATTGACTACGTATTTTGTGAAAACACCAAACTTTGGCGGTGGACAGTAAACAAGAATTAATAGTGAATTTGATAATAATTTGAGGGAAAATGATACGACACGACAGTTACTTTATGACTCTAAAACAAGCTCTTCACTCTCGCCGAGAACAGACGAGAAAAGCCAAGAAGGAGAGATCATCGCATTGTTCTCGCGGCTCGTTGTGAGTGTAGCGATGTCCTTGGGAAGTTTTAGCCGAATTCTCGCTGAGAATTTCTCGTGAGAGTTTAGTGCTTGCTTAATTATTAGAAAGGAAATTATAAGGGAAAGTAGAGGAAGATTTTAGCCAGTTATTTAGCACAGATGGAGGAATGGAGTAAAATTTTATAAATGAGTTGAGGCACTTAAACAAAGGAGACAGGATTGGCAAATGTGCCACTGAGAAGAGCGTAACTCAAAATGGAAATGTTGATGATGATGATGATGATGATGATGATGATAATAAAATAGTGTTTAAGGTAATAGTGTGAAAAAATGAGTGTTTGAAATTTGAACAGAGAGTTGGTTTTCGAGAAAAATAAAGAGATTACGTATGACCGTGTGTAAAATTTTCGTAAAGAAAAACATTTTAATCTACGAGAATTCAGTTCATTCTCTCGTTAACATATTCATAGGTTTTTGATTCCAATTGCAAGTTCTCAATAGTTCTCAAATCTACCTTGGAGTAGGTATACTCCAAGGTAGATTTTGAAAAAATTATCGTGAAATTTCACAATAGGTACAGTTAGTATACAGGATTGACCAGAAATCTGCTGTCGAATTCTTTGATTCTCAAAGATTCAAAATAGCTGTTGACTAGATAATTAATTATGAAATTGTAAATGTATGTGTACTATTTCATATAAGAACAGTTTTAATATTCATATCACTAGAATTTTCAATAAAATTATATACTGTAAATAAAGAATTCCACAAATATATCCCTAAATATTTCCTAACGCGTTTTATATACTACCAGAATATTTTACGATACATTTTGAAAATAAACTATTCGGAATTCACATTATATTTTTGTACACGACAATTTAGTTTTGTAAAAGGCCGTCTATTCTACTTAACAGTTTAATATTAACACACAGTGCTATATAAATTGTCTAAGCTCAGTGCAGAGATGACTTCGTTCATGATGGAACAAACACCATAAAAGTTAAATAATTTATAGGTAGGTACAGAAAGAAAGTGGAAGATGGCAGTGCAGGGCCGGTCGTTGTGGCGATCCTTGGTAGAGGCCTATGTCCAGCGGTGGACCTCTCTCGGCAGAGATTAGTAAGGTATTAAGTATTTAATAAAATGTCAGCTTCTAGACCTACCTAATTAAGTTTAAGTTAGGATTTTCGATTCAAAATTAAATTCGGAGTAAAACTTCGGACTCTCGCCAAAATTTAAATTAATGTATATCGATATAGCAGAATATTTTCTAATATTTTTGTAAATATGTCTATTAATAGAATTGAAAGTAAGTTTAGAATGGCATGTTTGCAATAAGTGTGATAATAATGAGATTATATTTTTATTAATATTAAAAAAATTTTAGTTCAAAATATCAACCTACAAGATACATCATTCACTAGGTATGTTAAGGAATAACAAGTATAGTTTATTTGGTCATCACCAAATGAGCTGCACTTCGTCAGAGGAATTTCTTATTTCACTATATTATGTATACTTAGATACCTAAGTAAGTAGGTAAATTAATTAATAAGGTTTTTTTTTGGAGCCGACCACAACTCTAGTATTCGTCCCTAATGTCGCTTGCCTCACTTATTGACTTAAAAATACCTTTATAATTTGTAATATAGAAAAAAAAGTTTTGTCTAATAACTAGCTCAACATAAAACTGTTTTAAAATAATTTGCATTTAATTAAATATAATCTATAGTAGAAAATACTCGTTAGTAATGGTGCTAAATGTTTTTGAGTAGCAGATTTTTGAGTGGCTAGGATAATTCAACTAAATAATAAATATTATATTAAGGTAAGCACTAGATTCATTATGTTGATAAAAGTTAATTAAAAAGGAACATGAACAATTATAACATTGTCTATCGTCAAGAGTGCGATTTTTGAATCTCATTCGCTGAGTTCAGCAGTTGAAAATGTCAAAATTACTATGGAGATACGTATCTTTCTACTGTTGATTTGACTTTCAAAAATCGCACTCCTCAAGTATGATTTTTGAAAGTCAAATCAGCAGAAGAAAGATGCATATCTCATACAGTAATTTTGACATTTTCAACTGCTGAACTCAGCGAATGATATTCAAAAATCGCACTCCAGATCACTGAATTCATCCATAGGAATCCTTTTGCCGTTCAGCGGCACCCTCATCACAATATTTAAGATTTCTGAATCAAGAAAGCATAAATGCCTTTCTACTTCAGTACTTCTAGTGCTGCTTCAGTATACTACAAACTGTGCAGGAGTAGCACTTTGTTAATTTTCAAACAGTTTTATAGGTTTGAGAAATTTTGAGGCCACTGAACTATAAAAGGACTCTTCAGTAGCATGTGCTCCATTACAAAATATTTCTTTACAAAATATTGTGTATCACAAATTACAATTGCGACCTATCTTCGATCGAGATTAGCTCTATTTTTGGTAGGTATCATTTTTCACTATTTATATATATTGTGTAGCAGGAATTTAACATTACCATTTCTATATCAATCAAAAAATCTAGTTTCTTTAAATATTAATTCATGAGAAAATTCGTTTTCACACAAAAATAAATTATTGTCCTTTCACTTTTTTACAACGCCATCTACGTTGATATTGCAGTAGGCTGTCAAGTCAGGTAGCAGAGAAATTTCAGGAAATTTTGGAAGGAATATTAGATTTTCTCCGGAATGAAACCAACTTGAAAGACCCTGGGCAAACCACGGTCCCCCAGTACTAGAACTAGAACTATCTAAAATTCAAATCGATCGGTAATCGATAGTAGATAAACATTGGTGATCTTGCATGAAATTTCTTGTTTATTCACATTTTAAGACTACAGTTTTTATTTTAGTTACTAGCTGTACCGTAGCCTGACCTCTATGTATTCTATGGAAATCTAAATGTTGTAGAATTGTAGATTAAGTTTTCTGATGTAATATTTATGTCGAGAAACTAGTGAAGTTTTGTGAGCGATTTTATTTTTATGAAATTTAAGATTTAAATAAAATTACCTATGTTGGATAATTTCGTTGTTTTATTATCTTAAAATTATTTATTTTTATTTCACATTGGACAGACATGTAGGGTCCTTCTTAATATGCTGACAGTTTTTAAGGGGATGATCAGACCATCAAACTGAACTAGGTACTTACTTTCTCTATGGGACCAAAGTTGAAATTGCGAAACAAATGCTGTTTCATACAAAACTGCATTGCTATGGACAGCCGATTTTTTCCTTCGTTTTCAACGTTAGGCGCGTATAGAAAGTTGTTCAGTTTGATGATATCACCATCCTCTTTAATTACCGTCCTGTGTGCATCCCACTGCAGGACACAGGCCTATCCTACGCGTACCTACCCAATGTGAATTGGTAGACTTCGCATTAAGAATTACTTCTTCAAGTTTCCTCACGAAGTTTTCCTTCACTGTTTGGGAGCAGTCTGTATAAGTACATCAGTCATTCTTCGATAGATACATAATCTAGGTAGGTAACTATGTTTATGAGTAGATTGGTGGTACTGAATATAGATAACAATTGCGTACGTAGGCTAAAGAAAATTAATTTTTAAATCGATATCGCAATTTCACGTTGCCTTTTAAGACGTGTGACTCGTTCGACGGGCGGTGTCCGAATGAATTTGAATTTTGAATTTCGAACGCGAGGTTAATTGGTAATTGCTGGTTTCGCTTGCGCCGGCCACCTACGCGCAGTCGCTTTGATTTATTTTAGCCCGACCGCCCTCGGAATATAGAGTATTGTTAATCTATAGTTGTATTAATTTGTTTGTAAAGGTTTTAGGCTTAATTATTGTGCAGTGTTATTGGAAGTTTCTGATGTAATAAGTTAAAATAACGCCTGTGGGATTTCATCTTTCGTAAAGATGAAATTGCTACAAATTTTTGTTCAGGCGTAATTATTTTAACTTTCTTTAATATCGTATTTGGCCGCACCATATTTAGCCTTATCTAATTTAGCCTTAAGTTATACCTTGTTCTTCTTTATTTTTTGCCCATCACGACAGTTGCACTACAGATTAGATTAGATTAGATTCATTTATTTCATATTACAACATGTCACATTCATACATAAATGTTTTACATAAAATGTCCATTCATAACATGATCGTCAAAAAAATAAAAATAGTAATGTCAAAATAAAAAATAATGATAATAAAACAATATAACATTGAAGTTAAATATAGTCTATAAAAATGTCAACAACATCATCGAACAAAAAAAAATAAAAATAAGTATAAAACACTTATAAGTAGGTACTTAAAAACTTTTTGTCAAGAATTCCTGAATAGAATAGAATTCGTTATCCAATAAAAAGTTTTTCAATCGGCGATTAAATGTTTCGTCGTTGGTTTCATTTCGTAGGTCAGTGGGTAGGTGGTCATAGTATGTGGGACCGTAATGTGGGGTCATAGTATGTGGGGCAGTACATAATTTGTATAGAACTAAACCTATAAATCTAGGCATAGACCTAGATTTAAAGGTTTAGTTCTACAGGGTGAAATCGATATCATTAGAATCCTTTAAAACTAAGAGTCTACCCATCAAACTGAACAACTTTTACTATGGGACCAAACCAAACGGAGCAAAAAAAATCAGCTTTTGCATACATTTTTGTCGCGTAGGCATTGCAGTTTAGTATGGAACAGCATATTTTTTTGTTGCTCCGATCGGTTTGCTCCCATAGTGAAAGTTGCTCAATTTGATGGGTAGACTCTTAGTTTAAAAGGATGCTAATGATATCAATTTCACCCTGTATAAAAATAGGTATAGCTATAGACCTATCTGAATATGAAAAATGTGCGTATACAGGGTGTACAATAAAATGGGACAGTCACTTAAAGGGGTGCACAAAAAAAAAATCTGCTGTCCCATACATTTCAGTCGAGTTATGTTTGCAGTTTTGTATGGGAGAGCGGTTTTTTTTTCGCGATTTCGATATTGGTCCCATAGAGAAAGTTGTTCAGTTTGATGGTCTGAAGCACCCCTTTGAGTAGCTGTCCCATTTTATTGTACACCCTGTATTATGGAAGAACCCCGACTCATCAATTTCAGGACTACCTATCTTACTGAGAATCAGCATCCTCACATAATTATCATTTGTAATATTTTTATTTTATTTTTATTTTACTTATTAATTGTGTAAATAATGAAATTTTATTTTATAAAATTCTACCTATAAACGGGCAGTATTAGCAAACTTTTAGTACTAAGCTGACAATAAGTTAATAAAGGATGCACATAATTCCATCGAATGAACTACAACACGACAACCATATAGTGTACGTTCGAAAACACGTCAAAATATAGATTAATAACAACAATTATCTACTTAACGTGAGAACGTTCACATTGATTTTAATAATAGGTTCTCGAGTTATTAATTAGGTTCAGTCTAATTATTAGTTTGAGTTCCGGTATGATCTATTTATTGCTTTCGATTGGTGTTGTACAGACCTTAATTAGTTTATATTTTTATTAAATTAAGCATGATCATCAGCCTCGTGGAATCGAAGAGTTATCTGGGGGCCGCGTGCTGGAACGCGCAGTGTGAGTAGGACCAGGTGGATCGATGACCTGGTGAAGACAGCGGGACGGCAGCGCGGGACCGGTCGTTATGGCGATCCTTGGGGGAGGCCTATCTCCAGCAGTGGACGTCCATCGGCTGAGATAATGATGATGACCAGCCTCTATAGTCATTCGTCATCACTGGGGCACAAGCCTACCCTCATTGTGAGTTTGTGTGAGCGTTAGTCCATTAAGCCCACTATTCAGAGACCAAAGTACACTAGCAATGCCCAAACTCTATTTTGGGACAAGTAGTGATACCTACTTAGTACTTAGGACTTCTTAGTCCTGAGAGAGAGAGTCTCTGTCAGTGAGAGAGTCATGGAGATCAATTGGAAATAGGCACAGCACATGGTAAGGCGAGGAGATGGCAGATGGAGCAAACCATTGTACGAGTGGTGGCCTAAGGGGCGAAGTGTGGGTCGTCCGGCCGCCGCGGCGGCACGATTGGTTGACGATATAAAGACAGTCACGTGAGCTACATGGATGCGCGATGCTCAGGGCAGAGGAGGGTGACATAAACAAGTGGAGTCCTATAATATCCAGCAGTACACGAAAGCTGGTACTCAAATAATACTTTCCGACACCCCTGATATGAACACAGTCGTGGTTTTATAAAATTAATGTACGCGGTTAAGACATTCCAAAGAGAATCCTGGTTCGTTCCCACAGTTCCACATATTCTAACCCTCATAATATATTACCTAGCAATACCTCATCTCTCAAAGATAAACTTACCATAACATGACAAAAGTGCACTAGAATCATGACCGGAAGTCGTACAACAATACAATGTAGGTAAAATATTACCGGCCACTTATTCGGTTAAGATGAATCGTCTCATATATTATTTAGCGTAATAAAGGTCATAGAGTAAGATTATTGGGTAATTTTAGAAGCGAAAGTGTGTTGGTGATGAAATTAAGTTTAAATTAAACCTATAGTTAAACAAGAAATAGGTACTTGTATGATGAAAAAAATATACCAAGGAAAAAAGTACTTACTTACTTTATAATTATAGGTAGCTATAAAAAGTGGCCGGTATAATTTTTTTATGGTCAATAAGGAAAACATCGTGAGGAAGCCTGCATGCTTCAACTTCGAGGCATGTATTGTACCCACTCGACTGTCCATTACAAGTGGTGACGGGCTCACTCCCTGTCACACTGGACAGAGGTTCGGTACAAGTGAAACGTGGATGTTCTGAGATTTCAGAATCTGACTTCTCGGGGAAATGGTATGCTTATGCTATGAATAATTTTTATAGGTTCCAAACAGCACGCACGACATATAATAATGTATTTATATTTTATGTAAAAAATAGCGTCCCTACCGTTTATCGATTGAGAGCAATCAAGTCAAATCAAATACATAATATTGTACACCAAAAAATAAGCAGCAAATGAATACAGAGATATTTAAAGCAACAATTTGTAGACCGAGGCAAATGAAGTCCACCAAACAGCATTGGGCTTGCATGCATGGTCGATTAAGTAATGCTGGTGATAGTTATATCCTTACTATATGAGAGTATAGGCTTTTGTCCTGGCAGCAGGGGGAACAAAAGACGATGATGATGATGATATAACGAAATAGTCCTGTCGTATCGAGAATCCAATCATATAAACACCAGATGAAAAGTAAACCTTTTGATTATATTTATATGTAAGGAATCTTAATGCTTTATTAATTACATAAACAGTTAGGTAGGTACGTCGGTTTCTAAAGGTGTAATCAATTTGCATAATTCAAATGAGAATATTTCGATAAATTAGTTAAGAATTTGGCAAGTTATTGGAAATAATTTGGAAATTAACACTCAAAGCCGTTTGATCGTAATCTGAAATTGATCATCAATTGTTTGTATTGTACAGTTATAGGCAATTATCTTGTAGATTTTTATCTCGATGGCAATATTTGAATGCAAATTGATATTAGAAATGATGTTGCGTTTCGTTATTTTTTCGTTAATTAAACTATTTCGTTACGTACAAATCAGTTCTAAATATTTGTATACTGACATTATGGAATTGCTACGTTCTTTACTGGTTTGTAGTACTTCTCGTCAATATATTTCAAAGTCGATCAGGCAGTAGTAGTAGTTATTTCCTGTACTTTGCTATTACACATTTCCAAAACTGTAATCTTGTATGAGCCTATCAACAACGGTGACCATACAACAACAATAATCTTTTTTGTAATTAAAAAGTCCCGGGGCTACAGTACTATAACCCCGGCCTTTCTCATCCAGTCATTCTCCGCTACCTTTTTTAGGTTGTCGGTCTAGCAGGCCAGCCACAGTTCGCGGTCTCCACTCTAGAACCCAGCCTCCCCATCGGTTGTCAGTTCTTAGGCAGATATGACCTGCCCATTGTCACTTCAGCTAGCAAATTTTTTGTGTTATGTCAACCACTTCAATTTTCCAACGTATCACCTCATTGTTATTATGATCTCACAGAGAAATACCTTCCTAGCTCTTCTCTTCCTTCCTTTGCTTCCTTGCTCTTACTAGCCTCAGTGAGGACAATCGAATGTATCTACAAATATACAGTTATAATTAATCTATGTCCGCTCCTGGGAGTCCGGGGACAAAGAGATAGTGCATCTTAGCGCGCTCGGTAATCTGTGATTAATGTAGCCCCCTGGCTAGCTACCGGTGTTGGCTTTATGACTTTATTATACGATGGTCGCGGGTACTTCATGGTAAGGTTATATTAGGATACGTTGGACTTTAAGGATTGGACTGGAAGACGTTTAAAGGATGTCCATTTTAGGATAGACAAGATCGCAAACTGTGGACGCACAAGTTGGTTATCTTAATGCGAGCGTATTATACAGGGTCCTTCTTAATATGCTGATGGTTTTTTAAGGGGATGATCAGACCATTAAACTGAAAAATATTCTCTAAGGGTCGAAATCACAAAAAAAATCTGCTGTTCCACAAATTGATACTTTTTCGCGATGATGTTGGTCCCATAGAGAAAGTTGTTCAGTTTGATGATCTGAACGTCTTCTCAAAAAACCGTCAGCATATTAAGTATGACCCTGTATACTTTTTCATACAAATTGCCACGTTATTCGATAGGATATCGAAAGAAACTGACGGTATGAAAATGGAAATACGTTTTCATCGGATGTAAATTTTTTTATGTTGGATTTCGTCTCAATGGTAAACGATATACCAAGAAGAAGAAGATGATGATGATAATCCTAAAACACAGTCACAAGGAATGTGTTCCCCTTTTAGTTCAATAAAATCGATCGTTGTGGAAATCATTGGATCATTCGACTACTTCCACTAGTGGTCTTGTGCCCGTTAAAATGATGATGATGATAACATAAAAAGAAAGGAAAATAGATTGATTGATAACTTCTTTTATATTTCTGGAAATTATTGGGGTGGGGTTTATCGGCAGTGATAATAATATGAATGAAATAAAAAATTAGGCATAATGGGGAATGAGTTCATGTTCTTTTTTTTCATACCCAAAAACGAAATACCGTAACCCATAAAATTTAATAAAAAAAGCACTTACACCATCTTTAGAGAGAGTTTTAATCACCTACAATTTAAGCTAACTTTGGTATCACGTCGAAAACGGCTAATTGATTTCTTCGATATCTCGATAATGTCATATTACAAGTGCGGAGGTGTAATTTTGGTAACTTTATGGGTTACGATGTTGTAGTTTCTGAAAAGTCAATTATGACACCGAGTTATCTTTCATCGTAAATTCAATTTGCCATCGGTTTCTTGGAATATTGTTACTTTTTTGTGCATACACGACTCTCATACAGTGTGTAACTTAAAACTGCGGTCTCTACCTACGATTAAGAAATACTTATTCGTATGACTCTATCCTCAATCACTATCTTATATGCCTAGGAAAGCGTATCATTTCTCTCTGTGTCTCTACCTAAACCCACTTGCGTCAACCTAGGTTAGTAATAATGTCCTGGTTAAGTTGGTAGACCCATGATTTTTTGTATAGAAAAACAAGGGAGAGAGCTATTTAACCCGGAGTTAACTGCTAGCAAGTGGGGCTAAAAGTCTTTTTGGACATTTTATGTATGACTCGTCCCTAATACCGTACTTTCTCAAGACTAAAGACATACAGAGAGTTGATGTGACCGCACACTCGCAAGGCCTCAAAAAAGGGCCATGGAAAGAGCTATGCAAGAAATTTTCCTGTAAGATCAGTCGTTGTGGCTATCCTTGGGGGAGGCCTATGTCCAGTAATGAACGTCTATCGTAAATCTAAACCTATAAAACTAGTTTTATCCACTAAATAAAACGAGACCTAAGCCACAGATTTCAGATTTCTGTGTAAGTAATACAATAGTTATTTGTTATGCAAGGCTGCAAAGTTGCTTTTTGGCGCGAGTACTTGTATTGAAACCTGAGCAAGCGAAGAATTGAAATATAGAATCCTGAGCGTCGCGAGGGTTTCAAAGGTACGAGACGCAGAATAACTTTGCTACCGAGCGAAACACACAACTTTTCACCTCACTACAGCGAGGAAAATTTCAATGCGCCAACCTCATTTTTAGAATAATCGCACTGGCCAGCACGAAAATAGCATGAAAAAAAACTTGTTTAGGCTGTTTTTCTTTATTGAATAGAAAGATTCGAATTTTAAAAACTCTTTCCACGTTAGCGGATAAAATGCACTTTTGCACTCAGATTTTGAATGAGAAACAGAATCTTTCCGAGCTTGTGAGGTGAAAATACATTTTGTAAGTTACAATAAACGTCGCCCAATATTAACTACCTGTATACATTCCAGTTTAATAACTACACGAGACGGATGAGTTATTGATCAACATAAGTATTATTTACCATTCCCGTAAGATCGAGAATTACGCTGTTTTTATCCAATGTAGATTTTTGTTGATGATTGTCGAAAGTAAAGATTTATTCTGCTAATTTCATGTTTATATTACACGAGTTCTGAACGGTACTGATTACGTTAATGCGCTGTTTTTACATCAATTTGTCTCATTTAATTGCGGAAAATTTTCAAATTATGCCTTAACATTATACAGGGTGTAACAATACACCCTAGTAATACTTAAGGGGGTGCTTCAGATCATCAAACTGAACAACTTTCACTATGGAGCCAACATCGAGAAAAAATAAAAAAATCAGCTGTCCCATACAAAACTGCAATACCGACTCGACTAAAATGTATGGGACAGCTGATGTTTTTTATTTTTTCTCAGTGTTGGCTCCATAGTGAAAGTTGTTCAGTTTGATGGTCTGAAGCACCCCCTTAAGTTATTACTAGGGTGTATTGTTACACCCTGTAGATTCGAATAATAGTATTTTTTTGGAAGGAACAGATTTTGTGCCATATAGTTCCATGTTTAAAGTAGATCACCTCATGTTTCTCCATTGATCAGGGAAGATCTTTTGTATGCTAGGCCGAGGTGCGACACTTGTTAGATTGTAAGTATATCAGATTTTGAAAGAACGTTTATATTGCGATTTAGGGTTTCGCATTAAATTGCATTTTGAGATAATTTAAATCACGCTTTACATTACGCCCTATAAACTTAACTTTGCATCTGTATTCTGTGATAACGCCCATAAGTCCAAAAAATAGGGAAATGGAAATGGTACCTGATACTTAGGAGCTAACTTATCATAAATATCAACTCGAAATTAGTCCCCATTTCCCCATGCTCCAAAACTGGCAATGTGCCCTAGTGTGCCAAACGTGTTACTGAAATTGCAAGTAAAACAAACCCAGTACTTTGAATGTGTAATTGCTAATTATAAAAATTATAATAAATTTTAAACATTTTCACTCTATATACGTTTTTTTTTGTCATGAAAAATTGATTTCATTGGAACTCGTACTCAACCGCTAAAGGTAGAGACACACTGTCGTTTTGTGCCACACAATTAATTGATTTAGGTGCTACGGTCATGTCTGACAAATAAATGCATCTTTATCTTTATCTTTATCTTTACGGTCTAAAATGAATAATGACAAGGCACAAAAATTTGTTAGTACAATAAAAATTATAAAAATGTAAATAGGTTTGATATGAAAACCGCAGGCGCAGATATAAAAAAAGATTTTACTCTAGATTTGATTCTAGATTGATATGACATTACAACAATGCAAAATACACCAATAAGTTTTTCGATTCAGAAACATTTTATTTACTTAAAAACTTAATACACAATTATAAATAAAATAAACAAAGTAATTATCTAAGCTAGATCTAAACTAATAATATAATATCTCTTAATAAACTTTCCCTTAATTTTATTTCTTCAATGATTGTAGAAATCAGGGAGGAAATCTACACATCTGAGATAATAAAGCGAACTAAATTAGGTATGGTGCATCATTTCACTGATAGAATCACAAGCAAAAGAAGACCAATGTCCACCTGCCTTAAAAACCACCTCGTCCGCCATATTGAATCGAAATTGTTTCAGGGAAGTGTTTAAATCAGATCAACCGTTTAAAATTTTATTGCGAGCTCCAATTTTGTACCGTTTACATGGTCTTTAGATGATTGGTGGCCGCCGGTACCAATTTTGAGTACCTTTTTTGGCATACGCAATTAATGGTCGATGTCGATGACGATTTTTTGAGCGGAGACAATTTTTGTTGTCATGAAATTCTTGGACAAGTATTGACTAATAAAAATTCTTGAGATTCTCAGTCTTGTTTACTAATTGTAGATGGATGACTAAAGTTTTATTTGTCAGGTTTTTAAAAGACAATACCAGCCAGGTTTTGATAGAAACTTAGGCCACCAGTGAACACAATATGAAACTATATGGGAATAATAGTATTCAATGCAAATTATTAAAATGGCAAAGGAAAAGGTTTATAGAAAGTTCGTGGTTTGCAATTCTACTATGCGCAATTAACTATATTTTATTTGTAGTTTTACCTGTTTTCGGGATGTGTAATACAATAAATGTAATCAATAAATAAATTCATAATGATCCCGTGATCAGTTAGGAGGCTTTTTTATACTTACAGATTACCTAGGGCTATATTTTATTAGAACTAGTTCGTCTCAGCATTTTTTAGTATGGCACCAAGTAGGGCCATTTTCCTTGGTTTTATTAAGGTTTAAAAAACCTTATTTTCATACATTTTAAAACTTACAGCTACAGCTTTCATGCCATAATGAATAATAAATGCTTAGACGAACAAGTTCTAACAGAATATAGCATTATTTTTTGTTGGCCGGCACTTTCACATTTGGACCAAAAATGTATGAAACGCCGATGATGTCCTTTCTTAGGTAAAGTTGTTCATTATCATGGGTAGAATTACCCCTTAAGGTAATGCAACGTTTTCCTTAACACCCTATATGTTTGACAATGATTATTAGCGCGCTATGTTTCGTTCATAGTTACCGCCACTCGAACATTCGTTTGCACGATTCGAATAATTTAAACCAAATGAAATTCTTCACGTCATTTACATCTTTACCTTCAGATTTGCATCTTAAGATTATAATTTTCAAAAATAGGTAATAAATTCAGTGCAATAAAGTGTAAAATTAAGTTGTATTTCGTTTACATATTACATTTCCGCGTAATCAGCTCATTTGACGTTTTACTTCGTGATTTAAACGAACTTCTGTGAAAGGAAACAGTTCATAAGATAAAGATGTTATTTTATTGGATGACCACTTAAACTTCCGACTTAGGTCATCATTACAAGTCACAATTATTTTTCTTTCACATCGATCCAGCAGTGACTTTTTTCGGCCATGATCCTAACCCCAGATGATGATCAGCCTATGTACGTCCCATTCTAGGGCACATGCATACCCTCATGGAGGGTGTTTGGGTCTTCTTCTATCCAGTCGATGGCAAGTCATTTTAATTTTTTCCAGCCCAGTATTTTGCCACACGGATAGCACTGCCGGCAGCGTCCATAAGCTCCGTTCGCGTGCAGGTGTCAGGGCAGGAAGGGCAGGATATGAGATGGGCCATAGCCTGTGGGGCAAGGCCGCACTCACAGTGGAGGCTAGACATCTTGTGTTTGGGTAATAATTCACCACGCAAGCCCAATGCGGATGTAGACTTCAAATACGCATCAGAATTTCTTCTTAAGTGAATGCAGGTCCACTATTAACTCTGTAAGGGCTCCCACACATAACTGTGAATTCGCATCGCACTGCGAGCGCAACGATGAAAAATCATACATAAGTCGTCGAATGCTCTCAGATATTTGCGATGCGATGCGATGCGAATTCGCAGTTATGTGTGGGAGCCCTAAACCAGAACGAATAACAGCGACCCGACCCCCCGCAATGAAGTCCAACGAGTCCTGTCTGACATTTTTTTTAAAACATTGTAATGATCCCAAGTATGCACTATAGGCTTTTTGTTTTGGAAACCATACAACAACGGCACGAACATATAACATCCATGACTCAACCGGGATTCGAACCCAGGACCAGGACCCTGGTTTGGCAGTCCGGCGTGGTAGCCATTACACCAACCGGGTTGTCAACGGGACATGACTCTTATCTGTCTTAGAACCCGTAACGAATTTTGTGTAATCAAAGAAAGTGGTAGGAGTTGAAAGGCAAGGCAGTGAATGAAAATCTAGGTTTTGGACTTTGGTTTATGGGGAGGGGGGGGGGGGGGGGGGGGGGGGGGTCACACACGATTACGCATTGACGGAGTGGTAGACGTCGGTCCGTCATTTGTGTATATAGTGGATCTCAGTCGTCATACTTGGTACGGCAGAGTTCAGTGAGTAATATAGCAAGCTGATGATAATGAAGTTAATGTCGCATTCAAGTTACTGGTTTTAAATCGTTATATACATTATCATTTCAAATATTACGATGGAAATTGCATTAAGTACCTAAAACAGTAACAATAATGTTTATGAAATATTGATTCTAACAAAATTGAAACCATAACGATAAACGAAATTGTTTCCCAGTTTTACAACCTATAAAACAGTTACATATTGTAATCGGGAATCATTTCACAAGTATTGTGAAACGTTTATATATTCGGTCGCACTGAGAATTGCTTAGAGACATCAATTGGCTACAACAGCGGAGTAAGTACCTTATTCAATAATTTAATGAATTTATCTTAGCCTGCACTTTTTCTGGTTTCGAACCAGATCTGAAAATGATGAAACTCCAGAAACGAAGGGAGAACAGATAGAACTGCTATAAGATATACTCGCTCAACCAAGACAAGAGCTACCCAGGGCAGGCTTTAGGTAATGATGATGATATATCTGATTATTTGAGCTCATAGCATATAATAGATGATAATATTTAATATACCTATAGTACTACATAAAGAACGGCCTCTCCCTATCTTTCTTCAGCTTTATCTGACCTCAACTTCACTCCGCACTTTTTGGGGTTTCTGTAATAGTTCTAGTCTAGCATTGGCATTATGAAAGGTCCAGCAAGACATACTTCACCACACCACCTAAATGTAATGCACTTTGGTAGAGAAAAATTTGAACGCAAATGTTCTGTCAAGTATTTCAATAAACAACCTGCAAAAAACACTTGAAATTCATTTCAGGCTGGGGGCAGAAGTCTACGCGTCCATTTAGTCCAGGGATGCAAACTCTTCCCACCAGCTCCCGCACTATGTCTAGTAATGTCTACGATTAGCCTCAACTACCCTCAAAAACGACTAAACATAACATTTAATCACCAATCGTCATCCTAGGCGACACTGAGATCAAGTTACACGAAATCATAAAACCGTAACAAAGACTAAAGAACCTGGAAAGAATTGGACTCTATAGATTAAAGACCTAACTTTGACAATGGCAAGGAAGATAGTGTCTTACAACAAGCTGGAGATGACGATAACCTAGTGACATTCTGATGATGGGAGACCAAAATATCTCAAAAATAAATATCTAATAGATCTCTAGGCAACTATCTATAAGACCTGTATTGAATCAGAATATGACCATGGTAAATGACGCAAAGAAGGTATGTCCCAGCAATGGATTTGTGTGTGCTGAATTGATTGATCCTGATGAATAAATATCTTTACGAGTAGTAAAAGTGAACTGTCGTCTTCACGATTTTGTTGTAGGATTTAGTCTTATTCCAGGGGAGCGTCATATCTCCGTATCTCACGAGTTATACATTTGTATACTTACAATGAGCAGCAGTTAATACCCAGTTCTCGGCAATGAGGCTTTCGCGGCATGGTCTGGAAATTCCATCATTATTTTGTGCTTCTACTGTAACGACAAGGAATTCGTCATTTATGTCTTCAATGACTTTGTAGGCTTTAAAAAAGATTTTGTAGTTTAAAGCGTTTAGTTCAGTTTTATCAAAGTCTGAACTAAGAATGTTGCTAATATTGGTGTTGACACTATTTTTTAATTCTTGTAGCTGTAGTTATGTGTAAATGACGAGAGATTATTTAATAAAAATTTTAATATTGTAATAATTTTAAAAGCAGATATTAAAAACACGAATATTGTAACCGTTGTTTTGTTACCAATATTTATCATCATCGTCACCATCATTATCATTGACCTACATAGACGTTCCTGTACAGGCGTCTGTTCAGAAAATAAGGGTGAGAGGGAGTGAGCCTTGATCGACCACACGAGTCAGCATAGATTTAGCATATGCTACGTTAGATCGGAAATCGAAAGAGAAAGGGCATATCATTAACGTATGTTGGAGCGAGATAGATAGACGAGACCAATTCACGAACTCCTGTATGGACCTGTAAGGAACTAGCACATACAAAAGTACAACCATAGAGATATACTTGATGTGTGTTTTTATGCTAAATCTATGCGAGTCAGCGTGGGCTGATCAGTTGTAGCAAATGAGTGTTTACAATAAACGATTCAGTATTGAGCGGAGGCATGTCAATAAACAGGTAAAGTTAGAGAATTTTAAAGTACCTTCAGTAATGTTTTATCTGTTATTTTTTTGCCAGTTACATCCTAGGGTGAGGCCCTTTCAATATTGTTAATTCTCCATACATATGTGTCTTTGGCTAGCTCCACTAAATGGAGGGGATCTCCATTTAGTGGAGCTAGCCAAAGACACACATGTTTTTCACCATAAGCTTTCAAGGTAGGAAAAAACTTTGCTACAAGTACTTACAATCTTTCATTCATAATAATTATCTACTTCATAATATCTTTCTCCTTAAAATTTTTGGTTAAGTTCAAAGTGTACAGAGCCAATATCTCAGTTTGATTTGTATGGGAGGACTGTGCAATTATTACAAATTAACACATGAACTGAAATGTTGTAAATAAATAAACTTTAAAATAACATGCCTTATATCGATTTAAATATCGATAGGTGATGCTTTAAGCCAATCGTACGAGATAAAGATTGTTGGGGTTCAATGTGGAATCAAAAGAGAAGTAGGTGCTAAAAAACCGGTCAAGCGTGAGTCGGACTCATGCACCGAGGGTTCTGTACCACCATATATATGTATAAAAATTCTTTGGGGTCCTTAGCGCGACACACATTTTTGACCTATACTAGTAGATGATCTATAATTACATCAAATTGGACGCTTCTATTGCCGTTTTTACGATAGAGCAAAAACAAAAAAGCTTAAAAAAACCGATATATTCTGTTACAAAAAGAGTAAATAATAAATATAGATAAAATGGATAAAATATTCATTCCCAAATCATGGATCTTTTATCTTTACACAGATATGAGAAGGCGGGTTCTTTTATGATTGTACAGTCAAAAGCACATCAAGCTTTACACTTGCAGTTCGATTGTAACACTTATGGCGACTAAATAAGAATGGTGGTTACCTATCGTACTTTCGAATTAGAGGTTTCCGAATTTTAGTTCTCCGAAATCGTTACACTTTTTATTGTTTCCCTTTTTTTTTGTTTCCCCGAAATATTATTCGCCATATTTTGAAAAGCCAGATTTTTTATTGTCCTTTTTTTCATCTAACCAACGGATCAAAATTCTGTGCCACATTTATCCGAAGTAATGTAAGTCAGATAATTTACTTTTTCGAATATTTGTTTTTCCGTAGGTACGGTCACTTTTCCGCAGAAATAGTGAACCTAACCTAACCCAGAATTTTCTCAGGCAGGGGCGTCCACCAACCGCACCTCCTGATGCGCAGCCCCCCTGCAGCCTCCAACATGCATACAAGCAAGCAAGCAAGCAAACATGCAGCAAGCAAGCAAGCATGCAGCAAGCAAGCATACAGCAAGCAAGCAGCAAGCATGTTGATGCTCCGCTCGCTTCGCTCGCTCCGCTAACTGTCTTACATGTTCTAACCTAACCTAACCTACAATTTTAAGAATACCGGTTTTTTTTTCAGGCTTCGCTCGCTCCGCTAACTGTCTTACATGTTCTAACCTAACCTAACCTACAATTTTAAGAATACCGGTTTTTTTTTCAGGCAGGGGGCATCCGCCCCCCGCACCCCCCTCGCGGGGGGCGCAGCACCCCTGCACCCCCAACATGCAAGCAAGCAAGCAATAAGCAAGCAAGCAACAAGCAAGCAAGCTTGCAGCAAGCATGCAGCAAGCATGCAGCAAGCAAGCAAGCATGCAGCAAGCAAGCAAGCAAGCATATATGCAGCAAGCAAGCAAGCAGCAAGGATGTTGATGCTCCGTGTCTTACATGTTCTAACCTAACCTAACCTAAAATTTTAAAAACACCAGTTTGTTTTTCTCAGGCAGGGGGCATCCGCCCCCCGCACCCCCCTCGCGGGGGGCGCAGCCCCCTGCACCCCCCTCACGGGGGGCGCAGCCCCCTGCACCCCCCAACATGCATTCAAGCAAGCAAGCAACAAGCAAGCAAGCATGCAGCAAGCAAGCAAGTATGCAGCAAGCATGCAGCAAGCATGCAGCAAGCAAGCAAGCATGCAGCAAGCAAGCATGCAGCAAGCAAGCATGCAGCAAGCAAGCATGCTGCAAGCAAGCATGCAGCAAGCAAGCATGCTGCAAGCAAGCATGCTGCAAGCAAGCATGCTGCAAGCAAGCATGCAGCAAGCAAGCATGCTGCAAGCAAGCAAGCAGCAAGCATGTTAATGTTCCGCTCGCTTCGCTCCCTCCGTTCAAAGCAAACATGCAGCATGCTAGCAAGCATATTGGTGCTCTAATCCTGGTATCATGTTGCCGTCTACTAATTATTACAGAAAACTTTACTGCGTTGTGTTCTAGTCATAGGTACTATGGAAGAAGTTACTTCGAGTTTTAAAACTTCGAACCCAGAAGACAGTTGTCAAATGAAAAAAAATGATTATGAAATTCTAATTTTAAATTTTCTGGAAAATGATACTTCTGTCAAGTCTTTATAAGGAGTAACAAATTTATGTGTAAGAAAATATCTGTCACTAGAAAATTCTATAAACCGTTTTCGAATAACTGAAATTCGGTCAGCAAAATTTCGAAAGTAAGATAGGTTACCAAGAACGGTACAAAGTCCAAAGTGTCAAGCTTGACGTGCTCTTGACTGTACCATGTGTCAGATTAAATTATGTATGTACTTGGTGGTACTTGTTTGTGGTAGACATTAAACATAATTATTAATTTTAGATACCTACTAAGATCTATATAAAATTATGACCAACAGAACCCTCTAAATCCAACCCAGCAACACAAACTTATCCGTTACAATTGCAATAAGTTTTCTTCAACTCGTTACCGATTCGAAAGCGTTCAATTTGCTCATGATAAATGACTGTTTGCTGGAATAAATAATAATATTTTAAACACGCATACTTTAGTGCGCATACGCCTTATTCGTAAGTCTTTATTGTGTTAATTTTTAGTTGGTTATGTTGATTTTTTCTTTGAAGAAAGCGGCTGTTCAGTTACTCGCTGAGTTAATTCGCTTCGCACGGTTATCCTGAAGGTTAAGTACCAAGGTAACAACGAGTTTTTTTTTCTTATTTCTACCGCTGTAACTCGCGTGAATCACGATAAACAGTGGTGACCACCCACAACAATCAAATCTATCTAATCTTTAGTGATGTTAATAAAAGAAGATATCTAGGAGACACTCGTTGGCGTAGTGGAATTTCGGTACCTGTTTGGAAACGATACATACAAACATATTCTCACGCCTATCTCCCCAGGGTTAGGCAGAGACAACGGAACGTCACCTGCTACGATCCTGACATACCTCTCTAGTTTCCTCCACATTCATAAGTCCTTTCATGCATGTTCGTCGGTTTCGGATAGATCTGACCCTTTTTAAGCACGTCGCCAATTTGGTCCGTATATGTACGTCTAGGCCGTCCTCTTCCAACATTTCCACTTACGCTTGCCTTATAGATTGCCCTCGTCAATCTGCTCTCATCCATTCTTTCCACATAACCAATCTCATCTCAACGTACCTTTCTCTATTTTTGTCACTACATCCTCTTTCCGACACTTGGAAACGATTACCGGAGTACGTCAGGTCCAGTGAGAGTTTGGATGGGTGAATGTGTGTTATGTATGGTATGGGTATGTCATTGCGTTGTTCTTCGTGCTTCGGAAGGCACGTTACGCAGTTGGTCCCTGATAGTTCCGTCAGATTAGTGTAACTATTCGTCAAGCCAGGTCATAGGCCTATTAAATTTCCATTAATCCTCACTGGGCCAGCGTGGTAGAATATGACCCACTCCCTCTCACCATTATTCGCATTTGCCCTGCAGTGGGATCCAGGCCATAACTTAACTTTTTTTAGTTAGGAGAAAATAGAAAAATACAAGTAACACTTAGCACTATTGAAGGTTTCCGAATGGAATCACTACAGAATGATTAGGTATTTCTCTTCTCTATCTCTACTATTACAAAACTGTATCAGAAGTGTTGTCTGTACATTAAAGATTATATTAACAAAATAAAAAAGATACGATAAGTAAGAGTTCAGGTGTCCCTGATCCAAATCACGTGTCCCGCGTTTTTCTGTCGTCTTATCTATCTATAATTATTTATAGATAGGCTAATCTTAGAAGCTACTGAACAGATTTTGATACAGTTTACATCTACACTAATATTATAAAGAGGAAAGATTTGTACCTATTTTTGTATGTTTGTAATGAATAGGCTCAAAACGTACTGGGCCGATTTAAAAAATTCTTTCACCATTAGAAAGCTGCATTCACCCTGAGTAACAAAGGCTATATTTATTGCTAGAAAAGATTAGACGTCCACCCGTGCGAAGCCGGGACGGGCCGCTAGTCTATTATAAAATGGTTTGTGTACCCGTACAAAGCCGATGTGGGTCACTATTAAGTGGTGACTGGTAGCCACAAAACAAACCAAAAGAAACTCTATCCCATAAACGTCTCTGAAACAAAAATAAGTTAACTTAATTCAAGTTATAAGACAAACCGTCATACACTTAAAACTGGTCCTAACATATCATTAAAACGTTCCAGTTGCATCATATAATAAACAACAGTTTCTCCTTAAGGGACTCTGATGTATAAAGAGTCAATTGTTCTTACAAAATATCGTTGAGATACCGTGTTTTTTCCATTTAAATAGGTTATTATCTTACACGAGGTTCGGTTAACAAAATTTATTTGTTCATTCAGTAATAAAGAACTTACTTTTTCTCGTTTCGTTTTCTAAAATATTGCAAGGGATTTTGTAAGTGTAGCGGCATGGATGTGTTTACCGGTGGATTGGGAATTAAATTATGAAAAGCCAGCGAAGTAGAAATATTATTTTTCTGTCTCGTCCTGTGGTGAAGTGATTTCTCCAAACAGCATCAAAGGCTTGCTGAAAATAAAGAAAATCAAGTCAATTTATCGCGCTATTGTGTACTTTAAAATCACCCAGAACTGACAAACAAAATTGATCGTTTTAATATTGGCAACGCATTGGTCCTGATTAGAATGGAGCACCTCGTTCTATCGTAGGTATCTTACGAGGAAACAGAGGGAAAAGGTCTTTTATGTAATGTTTCTTCTGCAAAAGACTACCGTCATAACATTCTGAAACCTTATAATGCTTAAAGTGAACTTTATCACAGTTACTACCTACCTAAAAGGGTGTTAGATAGTTACGGAAAAGTTTCTGGCCACTTCGAATGGAAATTTAATGTGTGTTTGCAGTTTGATGTAGTTCATGTATTTAGAAGCAAGTTATACATTTTTAAAATTAGACATTCCACGAACTCGATATTGGCGCATAAACTAGTCTTTAACAAAAGTCCTATCCAGTCTTCATCGGGTCCCTGACTCTTCCATACTTGTATGTGATCTCGTTTCGGCCGCGCCTCGTCCCAAATTTAATGGCGGCAGATCGCGATCATATTTACGATGTCTTACGTAGGGCATTATAATTGGAGATGCTTCTCTTTTATGCCGATATATCGCTCTTTATCAAAATAGTTTATTGAATTTGCTAGTAGTCATGTAGAGTCAACGGGTGTGATTGTAAATACAATAGTAAAAATTGTTTGGTAAAATGTAGATAGAGTTTACAGTTTGGGAAGACTTTTACCAATTTAGTGACAATTTCCTACATTTCTTTAGGATTCAAGAACGATGACTATACAGGGTTGTAACAAAACACCCTAGTAATATTTAAAAGGGTGGTTTTGACCATCAAACTCAACAACTTCACCATAGAGCCGACATCGACATCGCTAAAAAAATTAAAAAAATATGTATTTTTTTTCGATTTTGTCTCCATAGTGGTTCAATTTGATAGTCTCCCTTTAAATATTACTGGGGTGTTTTGTTACACCTTGTAGAGACTATTTCATGTGGAAAAAAATCTCAATGCTTTATTAAACATTCAGGTATTCTTTCATATTCGATCAGTCCATTTAAAAAACGTATCTGCAATCTTTATTTGTATTTTAACATATAAATCATCCCGAACAACATTTCGAAATTGAGATCTCTAATTTACGGTCGACATCCACAAAAAGATTAACATATTTCTCTGTATATAATACGACATTGAATAATATTCTTAAACCTTATTCAAGTTTTGCTTAAACTAGATCTTTATCGAACTCAAAAAAGGTTTGAATAATAAAATTGTATCTAAACAGTTTTATTTAAGCCGGCATATTTAATAAATCAGTGTTTCGTGCAGCACATCTGAACTCAATCTAAGTACATACATTTAAATTTATACAATCATCATCAGCCTTATATATGTTCCACTGCAGGGCATAAGCCTACCCTCAGGGAGGGTGTATGGGCATCAGTCCACTACACGGGCCTGATGCGGGCTTCACATACACATCTGAATTCCTCCTTCAGCGTATGCAGGTCTTCTAACGATGTTTTTATATAATTTTATGTGTAATAATAGCCTAGCATAATTTTATCCTCATATCATAAGTTTTTTTTGTAGGAAGCGATAGCTAAGGGTCTAGTGTGGCCTACGTACATTATAATCATCATCAGCCTATTATACGTCCCACTGCAGGGCACAGGTCGGCCCTCAAGGAGGGTGGTATCGGCATTAGTCCACCAGGCGTGACAACGTACCAACATGTAGTTGTCAGCATCTGACTATCAATCTGTCTTTGTAGAAACCGAACTGTTATTTAGCTGTAAGTTCTCCAAAAAGGCAATAAATAAAATAAATAAATAAATACTTGATCAGAACTACCTACGAGAACTACCCGTTTCCTAAAATGTATTTTAGAGTTGGTTTTTAAATTGGGACTATTTGTAGTAGGTAATACAATACAATTTTCAGTCAAAAGTAAACCATTGAGGCCACTGACGTAGGCCCCAGAAAATTCACTTAATCGTAATACACATTAAAGCCGCCTTCACCTTTTGCTTTTTTTGAAAAAAAAAAAAAAAACAAAATGCATGGGGATTCAACACAGACCGTTGCTAATTTCTTTCTCTTTACACGAAATCGGGTAATTTATCTCCCTCGAACCAGTTCTCTCAACAATATAGGCCGCTCCACTTGCTTCCATTTCTTAATACAGGGTCGGAGTTAGGCACACACCGGTGCCCTTTCAAGTAGGGGCACTATTCATGTTAACTTAGGCCTATAGATGGCTCGCTAACAAAAATGGCAAGCTTATCAATGATTACGTCTTAGTGACTACGAGTAGATATAGGCAGCAGTGCTTGATGTAATTAATTCTTGAAATGAATAAATATTATTTTGAAAATCGCAGCGTACCTATCGTGCGTGCGCACAATACGCCTGTAATAACTAGGGCCTTATTTGAAGGAAAACCAGAAAAATAGCGGAACAAAGCAGAAGTAAAATTTTATTTATATCTTAAATAAAGAGTTCACAGGCATCGCCAGCGTCTAAGAGCTGTTTCGTTTGGCGAGAGATAGGCAGAGATATTTTAGGCAGACCTGACTGCCAACCACCAGTAATGGAGAGGAGCGAAAAGAAAAACAAAATATTGTTATGTTCTATTTGGTTATTTCACTGACTGAATCAGTTTTCTTTTATCAATTTAATAATAATCAGAGACAATATGATTGAATTTGTTGAGGGCAAACGATTTAATAAATCCATTAAAAACGTATATATTTTTTTCTATTTATAAAGTAGTGGACTCTGTGCTTTAGCACTGCATTAACGCCGGTGTCAAGTAGTTTGTGGAAGTATCTTTCCACGTTACATTTGACATTAGTCTCAGTCTCGATGTTTTATATTTTTGGGCCCTATTTCATTAGGACTCTGAATATGGCCCAAGATTAACAGATCTGCCGCCAGCTCTGGAGCAAAATCAAGATGGCTGCATTAAAATTGATGAGCTCATATTAAAAGAGCAATCCCCAACGTCTATCTCGAAAAAGAAATCGGTTCACAACCGTATAGTAACATTTTTATTAAAAATGT
Organism: Agonopterix subpropinquella; assembly: GCA_922987775.1. Taxonomy (NCBI): domain Eukaryota; kingdom Metazoa; phylum Arthropoda; class Insecta; order Lepidoptera; family Depressariidae; genus Agonopterix; species Agonopterix subpropinquella. The sequence goes on along the minus strand of OV277693.1, from coordinate 2,695,213 downwards.
TGTATTAAAAACCTGAGTGATTAATCTTAAAGGTTGTGTAGGTATGCGAAATTTTATTTTAATGCTGATTGATATTTTTGTTGCTCTGGAATCTACCGTTAAATAAGTTACCTTTTACAAGAGGTTCAACCTCTTGACACTTTTTGTTATCGATATGAAAAGTATCTAAACAAAATGGAAACCTTTATGCATTTCATTATTATCTACGCTAATGTCTTTGCTCATGTCGATGGATTATTTGCCAATACAGTCTCTTTTTCGCCAGTTCCTTGATACGACACGACATCAATTTTTTTCCAGGTGGAAAAAAAGGTGAAAATATAGAGGGAAGTTTCCCTCTATATTTCCATCCAATCTAAACTATTATAAAACTGTAACAGAAATGTGTCTGTACATTGAAGATATCTGCAAAAAAAAAATTACGACATGTTTTTTACCTGTCCCTGATTCCAAATCACCAATTTTTGGATTTTTTGTCTGTCTGTTTGTTTGTTTGTATGTTTGTTTGTTTGTTTGGGTGTTTGTTTGTTCGAGTATCACGCAAAAACTACTGAACCAATTTTGATGAAACTTTTTTTGTTTGATAGCTTATCATCTGACTTAAAATCTGGTATATAATTTATGCGGACGAAGTCGCGGGTAAAAGCTCGTATAGTTATAAAAAAGTTGCCGTGCTGTATCAAGTGTCCAATCACTTTTCCCCTCCGGTTGTCTAATTATTTTTAGAATATTTCTATTTTCTTTAACCACTTTCTCTTTATTTTTCACTCACTTTTATATAAACATAAACTTAAATAGAGAGTTCAGTCTGTGTATATGATTCACCGCAGTATAACATAACAAACATGAGATAAACTTAGCGTGGATAGTGTATTTCGCAAACGGCTTCAAGTTAAGAGGAAAACTGACATCACCTCTAAAGTACGTGCGTGTGCATGACACGCAAAAACTTACAACGGCTTCTTGAAATAAGAGTAGGTTGTAGGCGTGCTTGAGGAAGCTGTGAATCACTTGTTAAACCATAAAGCAATGGTATATTATGCTCACAACGGTATACGAGGGGGTAGTCACATATATTCAAAGTCTTACTGTCCTTATTATGAGGGTATTCGAGTCCAGTGGCGCCCTCGTCACAATAATAAAGATTTCTCAATAAAGAAAGCCAAAAAATAAATAAATAAATAATAATAAATAAATAAATACGTCAGAGGCCGAAAGGCGGTCTGAAAAAATTCTGACACCAGGGCTCTGCCCACACGATAAGAAGAAGAATAAATAAAATTAAAAAAGTGCCCACTTCACAAACTACAAAAGCCACTGGACTCCGATAGCTCTCTTAAATCTAATATCACTATTCTCATTTCACTAGCAGTGGGAATATACAAACACAGTATGTAAGATTTAAAGGAGTGGACAACATGAAAAAAAAAACTGCCCTGACATTTAAGAGGGGGTCATACCTATTTTGTCTGTTTTCGAACCGATTTTTGAGGACCAAATTATTACATTTAATATATATAGTTCACATAACAGTGTAGATACGTTCTTTCTGCAGGGCATCTAACCGTTGAAAACACGATTCTATTAAATTTTCTCGATAGAAAAGAGGAGCAAAGTAAGCTCGATTTCAGATTTATAACCAGTTTTACAAGAATCACACTACACCATTTCTTCTGAATATACCATCATTTGAAAGGTAAATAATTATAGCAGGGCTTCTAACCGATGGATTTTTCCCCAAACACCCAAGAGAAAAGATATTGATGAAAAATGCGTTTTTTTGCGATCTTGCTTTCAATTGAAGCGGGATGGCTAATTGCGAAAGTTTGCTTGTTAGAAAGAGAGGCTTGTTCTACTAATACCCAGCCTTAAGTAGTCTAGGTAAGGTAGTTACTGAAGTTTTGTATGAAACAGCAGAATTTTAATTTTTTACGTTGTATCTACCTATAGTGAAAGTTATTTCCAGTTTAATGGTCTGGTGATTTCTCGATGGCCTTAAACGTGTAATTTCTCTATGGTCTTAACCACCCCTTTAAATATTAGTAGAATGTTTTATTACACCCTATACTAGGTACAGATTCTCAGAACAATATCTCAATTTTTAAATTTAGTTTGTGTTATTTTGTGGGAACTAAATTAACCTGTGCATTGTATGTAGATTGGCACATAATTGTATTGTTATGTAACGGCAAAATTCAATCTTGAACTTAAACATTTTATAATAAATTAATGACCTATGTAGGTCATTAATTATGGTTATTATATTGGTTATTTATTAAAGTATGTACTTTGATTAAATTAAAATAGCTAGATAGGTGAGCCTATAGCGCATGGACCGCATAAATTGAGCCCCCGTCGCCTAATTTACTTAGTCGCAATACGAGCAGCATTGCATGACTGGGATACTTTTTTGATTTTAGGCAGAATACCTAATGGTGCCACAATGCCTTCGTGTACAAATCATTTAAAAAGAAAAAACAAATCATACAGCATTTTCACTCGTAACAACATGAAAAGCAGATCCATTACGTATCCATTCGAGTACGTAATGCAAGAACGTCAAATATCTTCCGCTATTTCAATTTAATCAAAGCCAATTTATACACAAACAGGGATATCGGCACCCAATACCACTTTATAGGTTTTGGTGTCGAAACTCTCGGGCCGTGGGGACCTAATGCGCAGGCGCTTTTTAAAGGCCTATCGAAGCGCCTGAAAGACCCAAGGGCTGGCACTTTCCTCGCTCAACGGATCAGCTCCATTCAGCGAGGAAATGCGGCCAGCGTTCTGGGTACCCTCCCACAAGGACCAAACCTGCACCACATCCTAGGTCAGTTTAGTTTTAAGTCACTTTATTTATAATTATTGTTTTACTGTCACTATTTTATCCCGTTTGTTGTAAATAAAGCCATATTAAAATAGAAAAAAAAAATTATACACAATGTTCTCAAATAAGGAATTAATTTCACGTAGTAGGATTCTATAGACACAACATAATATTACAAACTTACTGACTATAAGGAACAGCGGGCAATTGGAGCTTCCACTTACAAATCGCAAGCAAAAGCTCCAATTTAACTCGCAACTTCCCCATACATCATTATATTATATTAGATAAACTCAGCTATGCTTCAATAGCTCATTAGTACTCGTAACGTTCTATCACGTAATGCTATTAAATTGTATCGTATATCGACCGACGTCCAGCGGGGACCGGCCGTGATGGCATTTGTTAGATTGCGCTCGATACAGATATTTTAGAATTTTTTGTTATAATATAACTACTAACTGGTCTTACTAATAGGGCGTACGTGTGAAGCTTAGACTGGTTTATTTAGGTACATATTTTTCTATTCAATATGTTTCACAATCACGACTCTAATCGATTTCAGGGTGGTTAGACACATTGTTACAACTACTTGTAGATAGCAAGACTCGCCATTTACATAACTACTAAACCATCAAAATCATATTAAAAGGGATTTCGAATTTGGTCCCATAGAGAAAGTTGTTCAGTTTGATTGTCTGATCATCCCCTTAAAATACTGTCAACATAATATTAAGAAGGACTTTCGTGTAATCAATCAAGCAACTAGATGTTTTCTTTCTGTGTGATTGAATCAAATTTTTATAACGTGGTTCACGCATAAAAACGCTGAGGTTGTATCAATGTTTCTGGCTATCTGAGAGGAAATTATGGTTGTGAGCTAGTTGTGAATTGTTAATCTATATATACAGGGTGAAATTGATATCATTGGCATCCTTTTAAACTAAGAGTCTACCCATCAAACTGAACAACTTTTACTATGGGAGCAACCGATCGGAGCAACTAAAAAATCAGCTGTCCTATACTAAACTGCAATGCCTACTCTACTCAAATGTATGCAACAGTTTTGGCTCCGTTCGGTTTGCTCCCATAGTAAAAGTTGTTCGCGAAACACTGAAGTGCTGCGAAGGGCTAATGTTGGTGGTATTGAAGCCTATCTCATGCGACGACAGCTTCGGTGGTGCGGTCACGTGTCACGAATGGCGGAGGAACGAGTGGCGAAGAACATATTTTATTCCGAGCTTGAGGAGGGCAAGCGTAAGCTGGGTGGACAACTTCTCCGATACAAAGATGTGCTGAAACGCCACATGAAACGGTGTTACATTTATCCTGCGCAATGGGAAAAGCTCGCATCCCAACGTCTGGAGTGGAGGTCCCTTGTCAGAGACAAAGTTTTTGACTTTGAGACACTCCGGCGTTCTGAGCTTGATGCCAAGCGAGATGAATTGAAGGCCCGACCACCAGCGACCATTAATTATCATTATGAGAATGGTGTCCTGACGTGCGCCCATTGCGCACGTACATTCTCAAGAAAAATCGGTTATATAAGCCACATAAGGGGGCACGAGCGCCAACAACGAAGGGAACAGACGCAGTCGCCGTAGCCGAAATCGGCTAGGAATAGCATTATCATCAAAAGTTGTTCAGTTTGATGAGTAGACTCTTAGTTTAAAAGGATGCCAATGATATCAATTTCACCCTGTATAACAAAGTCGGGTTTGTTCGAACACTTATAACTTGAGAACGGCTGGACCGATTTTCATGATTTTTGATTTGTTGTATTTGTCTCCAATACAAAAAATGACTAAAAACGACTAAACGACGACTGACTCGACTGATTTAATGACTATTAAAAACATTGAAAAATTGACGAAAAAATAAAATGTCCACTCGTACGAAGTCGCGGGCAATAGCTAGTAATAGAATAAATCCTTTCGTTTTGAGCAAGAAAATACAAAACCCTATCAGAACTATTTCTAAACATCTCTAAATCAAGTTATATACGAAAGATCCAACTAAAATTATGCCCGAATATTTTTCCATGACTGCAGAAAAGTTAGCTTACTTTTTTACCCGACTGCGCGACGCAAAGGAAGGGTAATTCACGGTACACATTATTTGAGAGCACGTTATAGCAAAGATAGCAAAGGGTCTATTCTAAGTATTCCGCTTTCCTTAGTAACAACTAAGATTTTGTCAATTGCCAAGACAATGTATGAGTCAGACAGATTCTTGAGAACGCTCGTAACTTAAGTAGTAAAGTAGTCCACGACGCTGCGACTGCGGTTTCTTTATGATTTGTGAATTGTGTCGGTACACTTTATTTGAACAGGAAATGAGATACGTGCTGTAACGCTTCACATGAGCTTTTTGTTCTTTTCTTCTGGTTGCTACATATAGGATCTCTTCTTAATCTGCTGACTTAAATCAGAATGACGAAAATAAAAATTCTGAAACTACAAACTTACTCGACCCAAAATGTATGGGACAGCTAATGTTTTTTTTTTGCGATTACAATGTTGGTTGCAAAGAGAAATCTTCAATTTGATGGTCTGATCACCTCCTTGAAAAATACCCTATATAACTCCTATTCTTCTTCTTCTTCTTATCGTGTGGGCAGAGCCCTGGTGTCAGAGTTTTTTCAGAGCGCCTTACGGCCTCTGACGTAGTTTTTATGTAACGACTATTTCCACCAGAGATAGTAGCCGGAACCAACGGCTTAACGTGCCATCCGAAGTACGGAATCATTTTTCTTTTCAGACAATCAGGTGATTCAGCCTGCAATGTCCTAACCAACTGGGGAAAAATGCACAAAGTGACATATCACTAAGTGTCCCCGGTGGGAATCGAACCCACGACCTTCGTGTCGAGAGCCCAATGCTCTTAACCATTAGACCACGGAGGTAGTTACCTCCTATTTATATACATACACAAAATAAAGATGTACATTTTGTGTGTCAAAAATAAGGATTTTTCATCATCTTGTGTATTTTCATTAAAAACTAAAATTAAGTATGTAGGATCCCACTGCAGGGCAAAGCCGAATATAATGGTGAGAGGGAGTGGGACATACTCCAATGGCCAAATTTCTTTTTTAAATCTATAATTTTTAATGATTATTTACCTACTCTAGTACCCACGTCTTAGTAAATAAACATGAATATGCCAACCGTATCTCAACTGTCATACAGACAGCAGAAACAGAGGCCGACGCACAGACGAACTGTCAGCCCGACGACAAATGATTGGCCAAGCAGGTGCACCCATTGACTGCGCCATGCGCCAGCGCAATCTGTATTATCTATCGCCGATGAATATCGCGATGCTCTGAGATCTTGTGCGGTCCCACATGCATTAGAATTTTAATGTGACGAATGTTTTGATGGAATGTCACTATGAGAATTCGATGTGTTTGTGGTATAGGTACAGGGTGTAAACCAATGAAGTCAAATCGAAACTGATACTTTATTTGTGAAACCAGAAAGAAGAAACATTATATTCTGGAAGCTAGACAAAAATAACACTCTATATTTATTCCGTAGGCCGTACAAAAATTCAATAATGTAGGAAATTAATGTCAAAAAGATTTCCAATTTGAGTTCCTTGGGAACCATATTTTGTATAGAATCGATAAATAGATACATTTTCTATTTTGAATTGTTAGATGTGTTTCGGCTTAGGATGGACCACCCCATTTCCTTCTGTGGGTGTAGAATATACCTACATATTAATCTATGGGGGTACGAGGTGACTAAGGGATTTTGGATTTAATCGTATATATTGTCGGATGATGATAGATGATACATAAGATCATGACGATATCAAAAATTTCGAGCAATTGGCAGTATTTTATTTCCGCCAAGCAACGTAAAATTATTTTACCTATTTGAACTACTATTTGAAAGAAAAATATACTCGCTTCTTATTGATAAGAACTGCAGATCTTGTTCTATGTTGATGTTCGACCTTTAATATTTATTTACGACTGAGGAATTAAATTAGGTTTTTCTATTTAGTTACAGGAAATTACAAAAAAATGCAAGAAAACTATCTCAATCTAAATAGTAATTAATTACCCATCTCCTATCACTGCAAGTACCTATTCTATTTCCGGAATACCTCAGATCAGGATGATTAGAACTGTATATACATACACATATATAAACATAAATACATGAACTTAATCCCTTTTGGGGTGGTCAGACACATTACTATAATTATCAACTTCTGTATGACTTAGAGCCATACGTGGGAGGAGGATGGCGGTCAAGCCTTTTAACTTTATTTGACCGAGATGAACACTTACTCAGGACTTGGCCTACAATGAGATCTCATAACTTTTTCAGAGTAAAAGGGTCGAGTGTGAGTCTTGGCTACCTTTTTACATGAATAGTTATTTTTCTCTGTGTATATCATTTTAAATTCCGTAATATCGCATAAACTTATAAAAAAATGAGCAGTAAAACTAGCTCAATCCACCAATTTATTACCCATTTCCTTTCTCAGTAAATACCCTATTTCTGGAATACCTCAGTCATCCTAGTTTACTGGTTCTCAAACAACAATACCTAAATATTTATTATGGTAGCGGTTCAGGCCAAGTCTCACGGTAACCTGTCAGAACTAATGTTGTTTATGTCAAGTTGAATCGATTCGTATTCGAATGCATGCAGTTTCCTGCGGCTGCCATACGATTTTGAACTGTCAACTGGTGTGTCGAAATTGTTTGGTTCAGTGGTTTTTGGTAAAAAGTGTCGAAAGTTTAGTGGTTTTTGGTAAAAAGGGTCGAAGGCTTTGGAGATTTTAGTTATTGGAAACGGGATCGATATTTTTGAAACTTTGATTGTCATTTTAGAGTTCCATCTTTTGATTATCATTCCTTGATTATGAACCTTTCATTTTCATCACTTGGTTGTCATCGCTTGATTGTCATCCCTTGATTGTCATACTTTGATTTTCATCCGTTGATTGTCATTCGTTGATGGTTATCATTTTATCCCTCGTATGACTGTCGTGTCTGATGCCACATGCATATAGCATGTCATATAATATTACTAAGACAGCAAATTACTATTTCACCTCACAAGCTCGGAAAGATTCTGTTTATCATTCGAAATCTGAGTGCAAAAGTGCATTTTATCCGCTTGCGTGGAAAGAGTTTTTAAAATTCGAATCTTTCTATTCAATTAATAAAAACAGCCTAAACAAGTTTTTTTTCATGCTGTTTATGTGCTGGCCAGTGCGATTATTCTAAAAATGAGGTTGGCGCATTGAAATTTTCCTCGCTGTAGTTGGTATATTTTCTTTGCTGTAGTGAGGTGAAAAGTTGTGTGTTTCGCTCGGCAGCAAAGTTATTCTGCGTCTCGTACTTTTGAAACCTTCGCTTCGCTCAGGATTCTATATTTGAACCACGAGCAAATTCGCTTGCTCAGGTTTCAATACTCGCGCCAAAAAGCAACTTTGCAGCCTTGCATAACAAATAACTATTATGTTGTTGCTTAGATGTTGCCTTGTAACATTTTTCTGATGTTACATACGACAGTTAGTCATTAGTCATGTGAGGGGATTTGATGGGATTGCGCGGGCCATGTCTGTCGATTGCACCCAGAAAGATGGGCCAAAGTCTTAACACCTTGGATCCCGGAGAATGGACATCGCCGTCAGGGTAGACCCCGAAAGAGATGGAGAGACGACCTGGATGCCTTCGACAAAGAGTGGATGGAACTGGCTCCGGACAGGGATGCATGGAGGATAAAGGGGGAGGCCTTTGCCCAGCAGTGGGATGAAATAGGCCTAGATTTTTTTTTTATGTTACTACCACTACCACTGGTTATATCCTAGTTATATTCAAATATTCTGCAGCCTTCATTTCGGCCCTTACACCTATTTTTGTCATTTAGGTAAACAATTTAAGTTAAAATAACTGTTAATCTTGCTTAGTTTATTTTATTCTACTATAATTATTTGTTGCGCTGCGAAATCTATTGAGACATAAATCCAACTTTTTTGTATTCTATTTTGATTGGATTTAAATGGATTAAAACTTAGCTTTCTATATGCTTTAAAATTTAAAAGAAAAAAAAGTTACCTAGCATTATTTATCCCTAGGATCATCGTATTTAAAATTTTAGATACACCAACTAACTACTGATACTAATTAGTAAGTCATTTAATTTTAGCAACGCTTCCTAAGTAAATAGTACAAAAAGTTATCACACAAATAGTCAATTATTTAACGCATTGGATACAACGTATATCATCCCTAATATTATAAACTAGCGGCCCGTCCCGGCTTCGCACGGGTGGACGTCTAATCTTTTCTAGCAATAAATATAGCCTATGTTACTCAGGGTGAATGCAGCTTTCTAATGGTGAAAGAATTTTTTAAATCGGCCCAGTACTTTTTGAGCCTATTCATTACAAACATACAAACATACAAAAATAGGTACAAATCTTTCCTCTTTATAATATTAGTGTAGATGTGAATGTAAGTTTGTTTGTTACGCTTTCACCCGATCATCATGAAAATTTTTATACAAATTCTTGGAGGTATTAGAAGTAACATATTAGGATACTTGGGGTTTTCCAAATTCCACGCGGACGAAGCCGCAGGCAAAAGCTAGTACTCTATACAACAAGATACACATAATGTTTACTTTCTCCAATAAGTGATAAATTTACGCAACATTTTCGTACGTTTTCACCAAAAAACATTGTTGAATCGATAATAGGCTGTTACATTATACACTTAAAGTTCACGTATTAAGTCAAAGGACAGAAACATTAATCGCTCAAAACAAGGAGCTTGAATAAACAATTATTAATAACCGTATAACTTGACAACGATAATGATATCTGTATGTATTAACTTTAGATGAAGTCGGGTAAAAAAGGCTAGTAACACAATATATTTTTGTGTTTAAATATATTATACCGGATTATTTTTTAATAAAGTTATCCAGTTTGACGGTCTAAACCACCCCTGAAAGTTTCGGAATGGTAAAAAAATCATTCCCGGTATTAATATCTTGAGGGCAGCGCAGGACCGGTCGTTATGGCGATCCTTGCGGGAGGCCTATGTCCAGCAGTGGACGTCCATCGGCTGAGATGATGATGATTAATATCTTGGATAAATTGGAGCCGAGGTGGTAGCATTTTTGATTAATTGTTTATCAAAAATAATTATAGCATAGCATAGCATATGCTCACGACTATGTTCCCCGAGGGGGGAAAATAATTATGTATTGTGTTAATGACGATGACCGATATGATGAGTGTAACTGATAAATAAAACAAAAAAGAAAAAAAACTGCTAGATAAAAAAGAATAATCAAGAAAATACTGTACAGGGTGTCAACTTAAATGCATTACATAAGGCTCCCGCTTTAGGCCAATAATTTTAACTACAGGACAAATTTTGAAATTGCACACAATTTCAATCTACTTGATCAAAATTGTATGAACCTTCATGGTTTGATCCCAGCGTTGGATGAGACTCGTGCCTATATGTTTTTTAAGGAACTGTTTTGTATATTTTAGCAACAAATGTTCTTCTTTGGAGTAAAGAAACCAACAAAAGTAATGAACCATAATTATAAAACTGCGGTTCCAAAAATGATTTTAATTATTTGAAAATGTTGTGGCATCCAACCCCACCTCTGATCGTAGCAGGTATCCCGTTCAGCGTTCCATAGACGACGAATGGTCCTTTACCCTCCTGAATCTGAATACAGGAGGGTAAATTACCCATTCTTCGCCAGCATTTTTAATCAAAAGATTTACATGAGATACCTTGTATGTTTATGGCCTTAAAATACCAACAGTACAAAAAACGCCCTAATTACCTTTGTCGGTTTATATATCGGTATGTATAAGCACTAAAATTTTATGACACAGTAAATTGAATATTGTAAATCATAAAAACAATCACTATAATTGACTTTAACTGCGAACACGGCATTTTTTATGTACCAATTAATATTAAGTAAATATTGTATAAATTAAGTGTTGTGATATCAATTTTCGAGTTAAAGGTTAATTTGTTGACCATAGTTTATGAATGGAGGTTTACAAAAATACAGAATATGAAAATTCTTTCAGGGCAATTATTTTTATTGTTTGACGAAATAATTTGAATTTAACTTGGTGGTTGTGGTGGTTGTTTACAGGAAGTACGAAGGCCTATAGTTGATTTAGAAAAGCAATTCCTGGAAAACTGAAACGTAGATAGGTACTTTATTTCCACAACAAAAATTACAAAATAAAGTTTCCAAAAATCGTTCAAAATGAAGACAAATTGAATATGACTTTAGTAGAGAAGATTTGTGAAATGGATGGATTGTTTATACGACGTTTTTATACGAACGATGTAATAGTTTTTTTGAGGAAGGCTGCCATGACAGACTATGATAGGCTGCCCACCTATCACAGTCTACTTATAACATGTCATGCCATCATAAACCTTAAAAATGTTTAAAATGAACTGTAACCTTAAATATTGTTAATAAGATTACCAACTTAAGTTAAAAAAGAAATTTAACAATTATAAAAAGGAAAGGAGAATATTATAAACTAGCGGCCCGTCCCGGCTTCGCATGGGTGGACGTCTAATCTTTTCTAGCAATAAATATAGCCTATGTTACTCAGGGTGAATGCAGCTTTCTAATGGTGAAAGAATTTTTTAAATCGGCCCAGTACTTTTTGAGCCTATTCATTACAAACATACAAACATACAAAAATAGGTACAAATCTTTCCTCTTTATAATATTAGTGTAGATAAATTATTTCAGAAACGTTTTTTTAAACTACTAGATTTAAACAAACTAATAGAAAAAAATATTTAGAAGAAACGGGAGTACTGTTGTAACATAACTTTTCTAAAAATAGTTTGTACACTTTACAAGAACACTGTAGGCTTATATTTTTAATGGCTTAGATTTCGTGCCTCACACGACTATCGAGCACATTGGAAATGAATCAATGGAATTCGAAAAAATATTGTCTCAATAAGGTTCGGATACAGGGCAAACCCGATCGTCTTTTTTAGGCTCAAATTGTAGCTGACTATATTGTCCAGAGAAGAGTTGTATGCTCAAATTTTAGATATCATTCTTCGTTTCCAAAATATCGAGCGCTAAAATCACACACAATTTTTTCATTATTTCGGCCATAACTTTTTCGTTTTTGACTTTCTCGAATAATTCTTTTCGCACCTTACAGCTATCGTGAATACGCGTCATTTGATTTTTTTCAAATATTATATATCTTCACAACTCTCCGATGCATAAGGGGATCGCACTTTTCCGTGACATCGGAGCCTATACTGGAGCGAAAGAAAAGATATTTCCAATATCAAAACAAAACTGCAAACCTAACAGTAGTACGAACCACACCTTTTTGAAGAAGCAACAACGTCATGTAAGCGCGAGATCGTTTGAAATATGCCCTTATTTACATGCGCCAGCGGCAGAGGTGCCGAGAGTTATGCATTTGACCCCCTGACTTGCATTTGCAAGAGGCCACTTGTGGCTTAAACATAGTTTGTAATAAGTATGTTTTATGTAGATGCAACTGTAAGCGACAGTATCAAAACCGGCCAAGTGCGAGTCGGACTCGCATACCGACGGTTCTGTACCACCACACAACAATTATATTTGTCAAAAAGTGTGTTGTCTTCGGGATCGTTAGCGCGACCCCCACTTACACTTGGCCACTTTTTCTATAATTACACCAGATGCTTGTATGTGGTATCGTTTTTACGATAGAACAAAACCTTTAAATTAGAATAAGAAAATTATTTTCTTGTATGGCCCTCGTAATTTTGTATCTTTTATTTTTGTATTATTCGTTAACGAAACTGTCCGCACGCTATTACGGTTCAAAACATACAAACCCCTTTAAACTTAGGTTATTTTATAACAGAACAGACGAAAGGATGGCAACGTATAGGCTTAGCAATAGGGTCTCGTTTGCGTCCTTTGGGTACGGAACCCTAAAAATGAGCACAGAATATAAAAACCTAATGTTTACGTTTTTGGTTCGATTTCATTGTGTTTTTAGGTGGGCGGAGTGCTGATTCGCGCGCGTTCGTTCGAGTCGCGTTACTGATCGACTGTTGAAGTATTTAGTTATATCAGTAGGCCTTCCACGAGTTAATACTTACTTATATTACTATAGTACATTTTAGTATTTTTTAGTATTTTATTGATTTTCGTACAGCGCTCCCAGTAGTTACTTTGAGGTAATATTTAAGTACATAAATAAAGCGCACTGAAACTTCAGTCATAAAGTACCTAACCAAATATTCTAGATATAGGTATCTGTCTAGACTCTGCTGTATTCTACTATATTTTTGTGTGTTTTCATTATAGGATGCTGTGTCTTGCAGTAAGCCGTATACAGGATGATGATGATAATGACATTACCACATCCAAATTAAACAGGTGTAACCCAAGACGCGAAAGAAAATGATGAATTAGTACGATCACTTACTCTGATGATGATTCTTGATAACCACTGACGGACGGACGGACACGCGAACCCAAAACTGCAAAACTGCATTAGCCTTGATTGTTAACATCATCAACAAGTGCATTTTATTTTTAGGGACCAGTTATTTTATTTTTGATGAGAAAACATTGAAGTATGAAATAAAAATGGTATGGTTAAATTTTTTTCTATAAAATCCATTTTGTGACTAAGTTTTGACGTCGAGGTCAATCGTAAGTAGGTATTGTATCTCTAAATTTTTACCTAAATTAACAAAGAAGAACGCCCAATCCCGTTTTGCCTACAAAACTGGTAAATTTGAATTTGAATTTTATAAGAAATGCCACAATTGAAAAGGATAATTTCCATTTCCTTGGGAAGTACACACGGCGACACATCAGGTTACGCACCCCATATACCCATAACTACACCACGTAAAAAACACAAAATAGTGCGGTAGAGAGCCTGCATAGACGCGGCTGCCGGCGCGGGCGCAGCGTGCTCTGAGACGAAACAACAACAACATACCGCACCCTCTCGCACGATTCGCAGCGTTCAACTTCTAATAGTTCTAAGTCCAAACAGGGTAACCTGACCTGTCGCCCTGTGTACATTATTCCACCTATCCTGTGTATAGTTTCAGCTATCATACTATTTGTATGTGTTCATTGATCATACACATTCACCAGCTGCGAAACGACACGAAACGAATACACTTCGTCACGTACGCAATGTCTTTTCAGAAATCAATGCATTTTTTTGGAAAGTTAATATGTTAAAATTTTCGATTTCCTCATAATCTCAACGTTACTCGGAAAAAAGTACTTGAAGTTATTTCTGCAGAACCATATTCCATCAGCACCACTTCGCGCACTGCCATCCCAGTCATAATTTCTCGCCATAACGGTTATTGCACCCGAAAATATATAACGAGCTTATAAAATATCGACTCATACACTTGATGTATGAACCACTTTATACAGGGAGAAAATGTTATGGGGATATTTTAGGGATGTCATGTCTAAGGGGTTTCGGATATTTGGGGAAAAAGTTGTTTGTCATTTGATAAACATCGGATAAGTATTATTTTATGCCTTTTGTGACTAATTAATGTGTTTTATCATAAAGTTAGTTGTTAGTTTTGTTATAAAGTTAGTTAGTTGATAAACTTTATAGATCGAAATAGCTGCTTAATCTTTTCTAGGAGTGCGATTTTTGAATCTCATACGTTGAACTCAGCAGTTGAAAATGTATGGAGATACGCATCTTTCTACTGTAGACTTTCAAAAATCAAACTCCTGGAGTATGATTTTGGAAAGTCAAATCAGCAGTAGAAAGATGCACGTCTCCATAGTAATATTGACATTTTCAACTGCTGAGTTCAAAGAATGAGTTTCAAAAATCGCACTACTGAACGTCAGTCATTTATTTTGTTACGTGAGTTAAGTCTGAAATGTAAGATTTCGTAATAAACTAAACGTAGCGGTTACTATTAAACATATTTTTGAATTCATATCAATCTCACATTTCTAATAGAATAAAATAAAATCGGAAATAAATTATACCGAAGTTTATTTCTTATTTAGTCGTAGATCGTCAGTTATTTTCTCTGTGACAATCTGTAATACGGAATAGATTAGACAATTTAAAAAGATTTCGTAGCGGGATGCCTACTATCGCACTTAGCCTAAAAAACGTATAGTATGCGTGAGTAGTTTCGTACTTGTTTTCGGATATTCGATAGTTAGAGATACGTTACTTCAGAACATCCCTAGTATATTTTAACCGCATTCCTCTTAAATGTTAAGGATGTTAACGAGTCTTTATAGTTCTGGTTTGAAAAATGGCGGGCATTCAATCATGCTGGATTCGTGGCTAATGTGCTAAAAAGTGGGTTAAGTTACCTGGACTTTAAGAGGGTTAGTGGAAATGTTCCAAAATTATGTATACTTGAGAAATTGTAAATTTCGGTTTCCCAATTTTAATACAGAAGAGGAGAAAGTGGCCAGCCCCCTGGTACCCGGGAACAAATTATACAGGGTGTAAACTTAAATACGGGTGCTTCAGACTATGAAACTGAACAACTTTCATTATTGGACCAACATTGAAATCACGTAAAAAGAATCAGTTATTTTTCTAGTTAATTCTCCCAAAATAAATAACTGTCACATTTACTACTAGATATTTTTCTCCGTGTAGTTCACAATACAACAAACTCGATTTTAGTTGTTAAGGTCTGTGCTTTCTTATTTTCTATCTATTACTTAGTCGTTAAATAAATTTTCCCCGAGTTTATAAACTTGATATTCCTTTACACTACCTATCATTATATTTTCATAACAGTTTGCATAAGACGGTATATCTACATAAATAATAATATTAATGCTCTGAACCATTTAAAGTATTCTCGAACTTAATAAACTCTCAGAAAATGAACTGATTTGATTCCAAGCAGAACTGATTCAATTCATTCAAACGCTTACAAAGGACATCGTATTATGGGACCATTAAATATCATTCATCTATAGAAAATATAAATAGAACTCAAATTATTATCATTACGAGAACGTGGAAGTGAATTCAATTTCATTTTATACAGAAGCGTTAATACGAAGATGCTAGTGTTGGGAATATCGACAATCTTTTCTAGCCCTGTAGTTTTGATAGACTATCTTTTGGATGTCGTGCGAGGCGAATAAAATATGTTATGCAGTAATTTTGTAGACCAAATGCTATTGACTTGACTTTTTGTTTACTTGAAACTCACAAATGAAACTACACGCTCATGACAGTGGTCACAGATAAAGTTTCTGATCATCCCGAATGGAGATACGGTCACGGAACTTAAGTTTATTATGAATCAAACGTGACATTCCTCTTGCCTGTTTTGTTTTTTTTGTTCGGTGTTTTTATTAAATATATGCGTTTTTAGCTTTTGTGTATAGGTATTATTTCCATTTCCAAAACTGCTTATTTATGTAATTATTTTATGTTTTTGGCAATAAACTGATTTGATTTGGGAGCATTGTTTGTGTCCCATTTTAAATCCTAATAAAACAGCTGATAGAATTTTATTTATCGACACTACCTTATTATCGACTTCGGTACGCGACTATTTAACACATAAAATTTAGACTATTACAGATTTGAGTGATTTAAAATCAATGTCCAAGACTTTCTGAATGCGAAACCTAAACATATTTCTAATAATCATTTTACTATGAACACGCATTTGAACAGTTGAATATACCGTTTCAATTACTTGAAACTCATATCCATCAAAAACGTACATAATAGTAGGTACTTGGGTAAGTAAGCTATGTTCAGTTAGCGCCATTTTACAGGGTGTAACAAAACACCCTAGTAATACTTAAGGGGGTGCTTCAGACCATCAATCTGAACAACTTTCACAATGCCAACATCGAGAAAAAAAAAAACAGCTGTCCCATACATTTTAGTCGAGTCGGTACTGCAGTTTTGTATGGGACAGCTGATTGTTTTTATTTTTTCTCGATGTTGGCCCCATTGTGAAAGTTGTTCAGTTTGATGGTCTGAAGCACCCCCTTAAATATTACTAGGGTGTTTTGTTACACCCTGTTTAAATTAAAAACAAATTTTCCCGAAGATACGACCCAGCTATAAAAACTAACTAATAAAGCTGGCTAGCTTACTAAGGACAAATTAGTAGAAATCAGAATTCTTAGTTTTATTTATTTATTTATAATCAATAGACTCTTGCTTGTGCGTTAGCACTGCATTTCCGCCAGTGTCAAGTAGTTTATGGGAGAATCTATCCCAATCTCAGGGATTGTTTTTGATCAAGAACAAGAAGAGATTGAGGATTGCGGAGCCTCGTGGCAGGCAAAAACGCGACGCGCAAAAACCACGCTAGACAAGTGCTCGCGTCAAAACCTGCAACGTGACGCCTTAGGGCTCCCACACTCATAACTGCGACGTCGCGTCGCATCGCAAATATCTGCCAGCGCTCGATGACTTATTACGATGACATAATTATGTATGATTATTCTACGCAGCGCATCGCAGATATTTGCGATGCGATGCGACATCGCAGTTATGTGTGGGTACCGTTAGGTTTCCGTAAATCAAAAAGAAAAAACGAAACCGTTATAAGACGACTTTGTTGTTTGTCTGTCAAGTCAAGGCAAACAAAAGATACGGACATTTAAGTCAAATATTTTATATAATACTCGCAAGGACACATCAAATACAAACCTAAAGGGTAGGTATTTCTACTGCACAGTTGTGTTCGTCCTTCATAATTAAGTTTGTACGGAATCCACAGGGTGCGAGCCCGACACGCACTTGACCGATTTTCAGTAAAGCGAGCCAAAAGACAAACGACAAGTACTATAAAATTGCCAAAAATAATAATACAAAAATCTTTATTTGCAATAAATTTATTAGGTATAGATACATAGTTTTAGAACTCCAGCCCTCAGCCTAGAGCTAGTCTAGAGTATTCCTGGGTAATGAAATGAGGGCTAGGCTCTTTAAAGATGACCTTTCTATTACCACAGTACGTACACTTCCTTCTTCCCACCAACTTTTTACCTCACCCCGTCTATCGCCCTCTGGTTACCTCGCACTGGTTACTCGTTATCTAAGAAGAAGACTTAAGGTTCAATTTTTTTGGTTTCGCATGAGCTGACGTCATCTTGTCAATTTAAATTTTTTGTATGTAGTGTCCGGGCTGTGGTGGTGTGATACATAGGCATAGGTAGAAGTCTAGATTAGTGTTCAATTCCTTAGCTCTGCTATCCTTCCTAGATTTAATTTTACTTGCTTTTGCATAACAAGAAATTAGTGACTTATGATGCAATAGAATTGACCAAAAACATTAAAATTTGAAGCTTAAAGGAATTTACTCGTTCTCCAGTTCTGTTGATTCTACTTTTGTACAAAAAAAAATGTATTTAAAACATTTATACCTTATAATACAGAGTGTTTACCGTAATGCAATACAAATTCAAACAATCAATCTGAACAACTTTCTCTGTGGGACCCACATCGAAATCGCGAAACAAAATCAACCGTCCCATACATTTGGCTCGAGTAGGTTTGCAGTTTTGTATTGAACAACAGATTTTTTTTGCGATTTCGATGTTAGTGCCATAGATAAAGTTGGTCAGTTTGACGGTCTGATCATCCCCTTAAAAAAGTGTCCGCGTATTAAGAAGGACCCTGTACATTATTACAATGAATTTTCTAGTATGAATAGGTATTAAATTATATGGAGATGCCAGGGAGTGTTCCATTATTTCTGCCATCTCTATAACGTTCATAGCACTCTATTTGATTGATTATGGCAAGACATTTTGCTCTCTGCTCACCCCGCAAACTGTAACAGTCATTTGCTTGAACATAATTTACTCGCCCGATTCAATTTGCTCAGTTTTTGCCTTAATGCGACCATGTGTCAGTAATTGAATTTCCCGTGTGAAACTACCTTTATTTTTGTTTTGATTTACATACATGTTAATGCGGATGGCTTTGTTCGTTAATGTTAGTTTGTGTTATGAAGCTTATGGTGTTCATATTTGGTAGGTAATGAGTATATTAAAATATATATTTTTAGTTTTATATTTCTCAAAATCCAACCATCTTTTATTTGTAGTACCTATTGTTTGTTGTTGTAGTGGTATCGAATTTCTAAATCTTTTTTTATTCAGCCATCAACATTCATACCTTAAAATACTTATATCGGAAAAAGTTTTATGTACTTATTGTACAAAAAAAATTAAAACTTGGTAAATCTTAGATTTTACCAGAAAATCATAGGATTTACTGTACTCTTACAGTATCATAAATACATGCCGAATATTTTTTTATGTAGGTAAATAGTAAAGTTCATTTATTTTCAGCTTACTTTTGTAAACAGTGTATGAAGTGTAAAAAGGTATTTAAACAAACGAACAAACAAACTTACTACGGAATAAACAGTAATTACTACTAGCAGATGTACTTATACTACATCGCGGTCTACTAACTATACTGGCTATAAAAACTAAACTATACTTCATTATTTTATATGGTAATTTAAACTTTAATATTTCCAATTGCAATTTTTAATAAAGAATAAATATCCTGGACTGAGGGACATCCCTAATATTAATAAATAAATAAATAAATAAATAAATATCTTGGACAATGTCACACAAATTATCTAGTCACATTTAAAGTACCAGATCTAGCCTGAACTTGTATTATGATGACAAGACAACGATATAGAATACATATATAGATACAAACATCCATGACTCGGGTACAAATATTCATATAATACAAATATTTGTCCCTTACGGGATTCGAACCCGCGACCCTCGGCACAACAGGCAGGTTCACTACCGACTGTGCTACCGGGCCGTTATTAATGTGAAAGTAAGTTTGTTTGTAAGGCTTTCACGCGAAAAATACTTAACCGATCATCATGAAACTTTGTACACAAATATTCTTGGTACTTGGGGTTTTCCAAACTACACGCGGACGAAGTCGCGGGCAAAAGCTAGTAATATATTATCTTAAGTTTTATTTTGCATGTAGGTACATTCATTGTATCCACTGTCCATAAAAACATAACACGCTTCTTCTAAGGCAGTCGGGTCTTGAGAGAGCTTTGGTGCCGATTGTGAAATGTGTCGGTATATTCTGAAAATGCATTTTTTATATATCTCTGACTACCTACTCTCTCGAGTACAGTCGTGAGCGTATTAAATAGGATTTGTTACGTCTACGCTACGTGCTACGGTAGAAAATCCACACGAGCTACTGTCTAATCGTGCGTTCTGAACAGTTTATTTGCACAGCAAACTACTCAAATTGTTCCACCACACAATTCACTTGCACTCACGATTCTTAACAAAGACTTATAGAAAATAGATAAAGCAAAAGTATCCTTTGTCCATAGTTTCTATACCCATAAAATGGCATGTAATAATTTATTAGTAGAAGGTATACAGTGTGTAACAAAAGAACATAGTTATATTCAATGGGGTGGTTTATGTTTATACCATCAAACTGAACCACTTTCACTATGGAAACAGCGTCAAAATAAATACATACAGGCTCCTTCTAAATATGGTGACACTCTTTTAAGGGGTTGATCAGACCTTCAAACTGAATAACTTTATGCTTTCTCTATGGCACCAACGTCGAAATCGCGAAAAAAAAACGGCGGCTGCCCCATATACGGGTGTTAGTGACAGCCTAGCAAATACGGAATTGGTGAACTCAGACAATCAAACTAAACAACTTTCAATATGGAGCGGAATGAACCTCAGGAAACGCGAAAAAAAATCAGCTGTCCCATACATTTTAGACGGGTACGTACAGCAGTTTTGTATGAAACGGCAGAATGTTTTCTTTATGTTGGCTCTATTGTCAAAATTGTTCAGTTACCCTGTATAACTTAGGCAATTTTCTAATTTTGCGTTGTATCACAATATCACAGCGAAATCGCCGCCTTATCGCTACGATATTTTAGAGATCAATCAGTGTCGCTGCGGAATATCGCGATGGAATCATTGCGATGTCGCGGCGAAAACCTTTAGAAAAAATCGACGCACCGTGTCGTCGCGTCGTTACGGTGCAGTTGCGAAATAGCCTAGGCTCAAAAATAGCTTGTGTGATATGGCTCTAAAACCTTTTTCACACAATAATTTATGTGACGTGCTTGCCCAATATCTTTCGTAGATTGTCCACTCTCTGCAATGACTCAATGCTACATCTATTGTCTCTAACTCTGTGATCCCTACCATCTCAATCCCACCCGACATATAAATTACTATTCTCCTTCCGTATTTGAACTTGAAATATGCTACAAATAAGCACTCCACTTTCAAAACTACTGTACCTTTAATCGAATAAGGTCTAAATTCAAATGGTAATGGGTTTAATAATATGGATGTAATTGACGAGGTAGTGAGTGTAGGAATCGTATCAGTGAGAATAGACGGTGTCTGTTTGAATTATATTTAGCATGTTGAATGTGGAACGATTTCATTGTAAAATGGATGAGTTGTTAGAATGGTTTAACGGTTAACTGTGGACTTAACTGAGAATCAGATGATAAATAAGTGTAGAAGTTATACGAGATTTTGCTAGCGAATTCGTCCACGTCTCGTCGCGCCAGCTCCTCTCATAGTAGGCAGATGAAATTCAGGTTGTAAACTGAAATGCGTTTGAACACCATACGTAAAGTTTTTATTGTAATTTAGCGTTTAATTTGAAATTATACTAGACTATTTTACTACAAAATTAAACCCATATAAAATGCAGAGTATGAAGTTACTCGCGGACTATTTGTTTCTTCATAGAAAAGACTTCAACGTGTAGTTACTACATTTTTGCATAATCAAAATTAAGATAAGATAACTGTTTATTTTAACTTTTGCTTAAAACTATAATAAAAAACGAGGCAAGCCATCAGGCTTTTTTGTTTGAACTCTCTTATTTTATTTTCAAAGCAAATTTTTGTTTTGATAGCAAAACGAGTAGGTAAATATTATACTTTAGCGTTTTTGCTTGCGACTTCTGCCTCGTAGAATTAATAAATTCCATTCTGTAAAATTCATCTAAAATTCCAGATTTGAAATTCCTATTATTACAGTTTGGAGTACAGTTTCTCCAGAGTTTAAAACCGCGTAAAAGTTTTCAATTGATTTTAGAGTGATGCTTGGTATATTTTTATAGGTTTATCGTAACCTCGCGTTGATACGCGTTGATACGCGAGGATACGATAAACCTATAAAAATATACCAAGCATCACTCTAAAATCAATTGAAAACTTTTACGCGGTTTTAAACTCTGGAGAAACTGTACTCCAAACTGTAATAATAGGAATTTCAAATCTGGAATTTTAGATGAATTTTACAGAATGGAATTTATTAATTCTACGAGGCAGAAGTCGCAAGCAAAAATGCTAAAGTATAATATTTACCTACTCGTTTTGCTATCAAAACAAAAATTTGCTTTGAAAATAAAATAAGAGAGTTCAAACAAAAAATAAACTTATATCAAAATGCATTCTACAAAGACACAGCAAAAAATGAGTTTCTTTATCTCAATACTGTAAAGTCACTGTTCTTAACAGATTTAATTAGGTACATTGTGTCTTCTATAATATTAACAAAAAATGTATCGATCTATAATTTGGTAAGTGTAACAAGAGGGGTCACTGAACTCATAATAAGATCTAGAATCATTATTTCTTATTCGGTAGTAGAGCAAAAATGGCTTGTAATTATTAAGACTAGCTTTTGTCCACGACTTCGTCCGCGTGGAGTTTGGAAAACCCCAAGTATCTTATGTTACTTCTAATATCTCCAAGAATATGTGTACAAAGTTACATGATGATCGGTTAAGTAGTTTTCGCGTGAAAGCCTAACAAACAAACTTACATTCACATTTATAATATTAGGGATTGAATATAAATCCAAAGTAAAGTTTAGCCACAGTATAAGAAAGAGTATCTAGTACTACATAAGTACGGAAACTCACTGCCCTCCACCTTTTTTAACCTCACCCCCTCTGGCAGGCAGCATAGTGGAAAATGTAGGCAATGACGTATAGCTGTCTCGCTCGCACTCACTAAGTATCGCACGTATCGCACTCTTCTTGTAAATTTTTCCCATTTGTATGAAACGACAGTTCAGTGTCCAAGGTGTGGTTTCGCAAAGAAATATTTTGAGATTGTTATGTAAAATACAGGGTGTAATACTTGTAATACTACTTAAGAAGGTTCTTTATAATCATCAAACTAAATATTGCACTATAGAACCAACTTTAAAATAGCGATGAAAATATCAGGTACCAAACATTTTGGGACGAGTAGCAATTTATATTTTCTATGGATGAACCAATATTTTGTGTTCGCGATTTTGATTTATTTATTCATTTACTAACCCGTAACTGAAAGTTAAAAACACACGAGTAACAACACTAGGAACTGATTAATCTGATAATAAATAATAATAATTACTAAAACGTCTTATTACAAAGTAAGCCGATATGAAGCTAATTTTCTCGGTTAATTCCATTAATGATGTTACAAATATGGTTTTATAGGCAATAATCCAAGTGTGAAAGGGGCAACAGTCTTCGAGTGCAGTTATAAAAAGTGATTGATCTACAACAAAGTCAATTTACTCGGAATCACGTACTGAACTAAGACTGGTGTGAAACAATTTATGCATTAAAGGGTTTTATTTTGTTAAGGGGAATCTTTTAGTTGAGAAACAATTAAATTTAAAAATATACAACGTGTTATTGAATTAACGCAAAACTAGAAAGCAGTTTGTTTAGAATCGAGAGCAGAATCAAATTGTCATGGTTTCAACATAGGTAATTTTTTTCAAATATTAAATAATTTGTTTGAAAACTTTTAAATTTTCTGAACCCGATGTCAACCCACCGCATGGATGGCACACTCACCCTACTTACTACCAAAACCAGGGCCTCAATTGCGCAATTTTATACGGTTTTGGTTTGGTTTTGGTTTTGGTTTAGTTTTGGTTTAGCTGAAGTAAAAAAGCTATCGCGATGTTTTTTCTGAACGGTTAAATCGCACAATACAGAAAATTCGGTCGAACGGACATCAAACGGTACGCCAACGTATCTTCCGAAATAAAGCTAAATCGTTACCGTTACTATAATTTGCGCGATACGAATTGTGCATAACGTAACGTTTTAGGTTGTGGTTTTGTTTTGGTAGTATCGTTCAAACTTAGGGCGATTCAGGCCCAGATTACAAAAATGTATCCATGAGTACGTTAGCGCATTCTCTCAGTGCTGAAATGATAACAAATCATTTTTGCCTCAAAACTTAAAATGCGAATAACTTTAAATTTTAACTATCAAAATAATGACATTATTGTTTCAATCTAATTATTTTGTTATAAATCAGTTGGGGTGTATGAGGTTTTGCGCTAATTCATTAAGACGTTGTATAGGTACTATAATATATTTTAGCAATTTTCTGTTGCTGCACAATTATAAGCATAATAATCTTTCACCACCGTAATTTTCAGGGTCACCGGAAACTTTCTACAATCTAAACTATTATAAAACTATAAGAGAAGTGTGTCTGTACATTGAAGATATTAACAAAAAGAAAGTTACGATATGTTTTTTAGATGTCCCTGATTCCAAATCACCAATTTTTGGATTTTTAGTCTGTCTGTTTGTTTGTTTGTTTTTGTGTTTGATTGTTTGTGTGTTTGTTTGTTTGAACGAGCATCACGCAAAAACTACTGATCCGATTTTGATGAAACTTTTTTATTTGATAGCTAATTATCTTTATAGCTTTAATTTAGGCTTTCTTTGTTGAGAAATCTTTTTTATTGTGACGAGAGCGCCACTGAGCTTGTAATAGCCCTCTTAACTAAACATCTATTACTTTTACTATTATTTTACTATTATAAAACTGTAAATTAAAAAAAAAGAAGTTTGAATTTGTTTGTTTGTTCGAGCATCACGCAAAAACTACAGAACCGATTTTGATGAAACTTTGTTTGTTTGATAGCTTATAGTCTGACTTAAAATCTGGTATATAATTTATGCGGACGAAGTCGCGGTTTAACTCTAGTTAGTTATAAAATTAAACTTTATAGTTTAAGTATGTGATTTGTTTTTTATTTGATTGAGTGTTTTTTTAGATTATTCTCAAAAAATAACGTCTCAAAAATGTTCCCAATATTATTTTGATTAAAATAGGTAAGTAAAGAATATTAATATTGAGTTTAAAAAAAAAACATTTTGTTGACCCTTTGTAATTGAATAAGTAGGAGTAAGTTAAAAGGATAAAGTCGGTTTTGAAAGACATTTTGCACTCAATAATTTGATTTCTATTTCAGATGTTATCATGGAACAAAATGACTGGTAGAAATAGCTTTTATGTGATAATACTAATTGGTATTGTATCTTCTGTATTTATTTTCTTTACCCATTATATGTAGGTACACACGCCGACACATCAGGTTACGCAAAACACAAAATAGTGCCGTAGAGAGCCTGCATAGACGAGGCTACCGGCGCGGGCGCAGCGTGCTGTGAGACGAAACAACAACAACATACCGCACCCTCTCGCACGATTCGCAGCGTTCAACTTCTAATAGTTCAAAGTCCAAACAGGGTAACCTGACCTGTCGCCATGTGTACCTATATCATGTATTGGTATAAAATAGAGTAAAAGTAATTGATAAATTTATAAAGAAGAAACTTCTCCTTAACAATACATTAAAGTTGAAGCCCTATTTCTAACACTTGGTGGTCTCTTTAAGGCAGTATTGAAGTAATTACCGAGAAAAACTCGCAGCTTATTAGTATAAAGGCAATTTCTGGTCTCAAACGGACATTTTTACTAAAGAATTTTAATGTAAAAACGATTTACGTAGAACTGTGATGAGATTAAGTGAGGAGTTACGAAACAACACTGATAAGAGGATAACTGAATCTAACTAACCGTTAGATTTTTGTACGAGTTAACTAAGGGATATACTTCTTTTTTGTAAATTTTGGCTCGCTACATTTTGGACACTTATCACCATTTGGTAGAGGCACCTACTGAGGAAGTCATTTTAAGCAAGAAACTACCATATTTTTAAATATTTTTTTTACTAATTTTTTTAAGTACTTACTTCTTTTTGCTTTCGATTCCATGGTCGGTGTACACTGACGTATCCAAGACCTAGGTATTAATAAGCAAAATATTTCGATATCTTTACCTGCCTGTCAAAAACCTAGGATGTTCTAGGTATAGAACAGGACCAAATATATCTATGTAGTACCTCGCTAGACTAAAAATCAATGCCTAAGGATGGTAAATTAGTTTAAAGGCGAATTCAAAAGTAACTTTGATGTTTTTGTTTTGTTAAGGAAATATGAATGGAGGAAGATAAAACAGAACAGAAAAAAGACATTGTTCAACAACACAATTGTGTGACAATTCTGGTCACGATTTTGCATAACTAATACTAATACCACAACGTATTCTAATTATCTTCCTCAAACTTTGACTCGACTCAAACCCAGTCAAAGAAAAGACAATGCGGGTTTTGTATGGAAGGTTGGCGCCTTATTTTTCGCCGTTGGTTTTACCAAACTTGAATATTTTATTTCAGAATAAAGTAACAAACAAAACTTATTAACATATACAGTATATCCCTACACTCAGTCCGGACGGAGATATAGAGGCTTGAAATTGAAAATATTACCATTACGTGCACTTCAAGCCTTTATATCTCAGTTCGGACTGAGTTCCGAGATATTTGTAATAACAAGTGTTGTTTTTAACTTTATTCTGAACTATAATATTCAAGTTTGATTGATGGCCGCGCTAAAAAAAAAAAAGCGCCATTTTTAGGCATAGGCTTTTTCTGACTCATCTTCAAAATCTATATTCTCAGTCATAATCCCGAGATTCCTCTACTGGAATAGTAGGTAATAATGGTGGACTCCAATTAAATTACTTTTCCATTTGTTGTGGTGTTTAGAATTTTTTCTGTTAAGACTGTAGATAAAAAGATGGTCTAGTGGTCAGCAGCTTAGCTTTCCATCCAGGCGACAGCCAGTGGTTTAAAACAGCAAGACATCAATATTATGTTCAATAAAATCTTCGAATTCAAACATTATTTTACGCAAAACGGCCCTTGAGTGACGTCGTATCTTGAGTTAAACATTTCATTTCTCCACGCGATGGAGGTTTGTCGAGTCGTGAACATTTTTAACATACAATTTGACTGAGTGGACGAAAATTCGAGGAAGCTGAGAATACGTGTGTAAAAAGTCCTAAAAATATATTATTATCAATCAAAAACCGCATCCAAAAATTTAATACTCTAAGTTCAAAAAACTATTAGTGACTAACTTTAGTCTAAGTATTTCTCACAAATTAAAAAGTACCATTTAATTGGCCATTATCGAGCTCCGAGGTGTTAATAAAATGTGAGAGAATTTGCCGGCTTGGATGGACGTACCTTTGGTTTGAAAACTGCTATAAAATCGCACTATTACGGTTAAGGTATCAAAAGAAAAGAATTAAGTGGACTGTATAGCAGCTTATCTCCATACAAAAGGAGAAAACAATTTTACTGAGAAACTTGAAAGAAATCAGTTTTTGGTCTATTTGATTCAGTGCAATAATAATTAAAATTTTTTGTTTCTAAAATACCTACCTCTTTGTAAAACAAACGGTTTTTAAATGCTTTAAAAATTGTAAAGGTTCTTTTTTTATATAAATCCGCGGGCGAGGTCTGAAGTGTGTCGCATAAATAAGACTAGATGTAGATATTGCATCATTTTGGCAACACCCTACACCTCACATTGCATGACATAAACTTTAAGTATTTTGATATCTAGACAACGCATACAGGGTGTAACAAAACACCCTAGTAATACTTAAGGGGGTGCTTCAGATCATCAATCTGAACAACTTTCACTATGGAGCCAACGTCGAGAAAAAATAAAAAAAATCTGTCGTCCAATACTTTTGAGTCGAGACAGGACTGCAGTTTTGTCACAGGTCCGGCACTTCAAACAAAGTTTTAGATTTGACATGATGACTTTCGCACATGCGCACTTTGCGCAAATTGTACATGACATATGAGTAGGGCTGGCGCCGCCCACTGCCGCTACATGGCCATACCTATTAAATCATTAATTTCTTAGTTATTCAATTATTCAGAATACTACCTACCTAGATAAATAGGTGAAAGCTTTTGGTTAATATGGTAGGTAAATTAAAACGTTGGTAGGTAGGTACTTACCTTCTTTCATCCTTCGGAAAACTGAAAAAACTCCTGTCTTTATCAATATTTGATGATGACAAACATCCGTATATAGCACAATATTTAACCATTTTTGTAACAATTGTAAGTAATTAGTTGCTCAATCAACAAAAAATCCGCCAGCTTTAAATAACAGCACCATTTCCAAGGAATATAATCTAATATCGGACCACAGATAACATGCTATTTGACAACTTAGTCAATTCAGCAACTCTTTATCTCTTTGCAGGAATATTGTACCCTGCTAGTATTACGACGTCATCTTACTCCAGATACTATTTATGGTTTATCATGTTATTAAAAATATTATTCAAGATAAATAATTACTGAAAATGAGAATTTAGTGTTATTTTCCAACGTTTTTTTTATAAAACTGAATATATAATTTTATGTCGGTCAAATACTCCGGGTGACTGAATTCCCTTGCACGGCGCCCCTCAGATTACCACAAAGAGTGTGAGGGGAGGTGAGGTATCTGAAGTCAGAGGGGGGCGGAGAGTGGCCGTTCTGTATGTAGAACTATATACCTACTACCTATTCTGTGGTTTTGTATGAAAGAGCAGATTTTTTTCGCGATTTCGATGTTGGCTCTATAGTGAAAGGTGTTCAGTTTGATGGTCTGAAGCACCCCTTTAAGTATTACTAGGGTGTTTTGTTACACCCTGTATAGAATTCAAATTCTCTTACCATAAATAAAAAAAAATATATATATAAAATAGCATAAAGCAGCGAGCATAATAGGTCACGTCTCACAAATAAACGTGTTGATAGTTGTAACAACATTTCTGAGTATCCCTAAAAGGAAATATGGTCATAACTTTGCATGTATTGAAAACTAAGATTGAAAATAATTTTGTCCTCAGTCACCATCAGTATTTATTCATTCATTGATTAATCAACCAGTCAAAATAAAATAAAAATATTCGATACAAATGAATCGTAAAAAATCGATTTGAAACAAATAATATATCAACCATAAAAAATCAATTATATCATTACAATATTTATGTGTTTTAATTTAAAATAAAAAAAACATGTTACAGAGAAAGTGATATCAGAAGTTATGAGATGAAACAATAACATTTTACAATCAAGGTCTGAGACGAGTCTCGATTGAATCGATTCGTTTTTGGTATCGATTCGATTCGGCTCGATTTATGGACAGAATTCGTGTGATTAAACGGCCGTTGGTAATTGCAGCTTCAGAACTTTTGGGGGTGAAATTTAATCAATTTCGTACATGACTATGAAATGTATGATACTTTTAGTACATATAAAATAGTTTACTATTATAATTATACAGGAGGCATATAACGCGGCCAAGACCAAGTCGAACTCACACACGGAGGGTCTGCAAACCACCATACAATATTTTCCAAAAAATAGTGTTTTCTCCGGAATCCTTAGATCAGAGCCCGATAAGCACTTATAATTGTGCACTGTGGGTATGTAGAACTATATACTATGTCTGTAATTACTAGTACTTACTCTATGCTTGTACTTTTATTTAGGTGTAGCTATGAAAACTTCATTTCAACAACATGTTGAAGTTTTTGTAGAACTATACAACGTGTTAATGAATTAACGCAAAACTAGAAAGTAGTTTGTTTGGAATCGAGAGCAGAATCGAATTATCACAGTTTCAATATAGATAATTTTTTTCAAAATATTAAATAATTTGTTTGTAAAATAAAAAATTTGCTGAACCCGATGTCAACCCACCGCACGGACACACTCACCCTACTTACCACCAAAACAAGATTATTAAAACGTATCAATGAGTGCGTTAGCGCTTTCGATAACAAAAAATTTTTTGCTCAAAACTTTAAATGCGAATAACTTTAAATTTTAACTATAAAAATAATGAAATTATTGTTTCAATCTAATTATTTATAAATCAGTTGGGGTGTATGAGGTTTTGCGCTAATCTATTAACACGTTGTATAATATGTGGGTTCCTGTAATTAGTAGTACGTACTAGTACTTTTATTTACGTGTAGCTCCCTTTAACAACAATGAAAACTTCATTTCAACAACATGTTGAAGTTTTCATTACAATTAAAGTCTTCATACAAATAACGTTGTATTACATGAAAATCTCAACAATGATACATTATTGTTTAATCCAACTTTAGTCATACAATACAAGAAGTACACGTGTCCATACATACGAACAGCATGTTCTTTCATTGTCGTTCTCTACATAATAATTCACAATTGTTTCTTCACAACCGAAATATTTTTATACAGGGTGAAATGAATGAAATGAATGAATGAAATATACTTTTATTTACACCAAATAAAAACACAGATACAGCATAGAAAAAGAAACAAGAAAAACGATAATGGTACAAATAAGGCGGTCTTATCGCTAAAAAGCGATTTCTTCCAGACAACCTTACGACCAGACGACCTTGAAAACGATAAGCAAGACAGTGATTTCGTTAATTTAAAAGATATATTTTTGAAACTGTGTCTTCTAGTGAAGGTACCAATTTTAAAGTTTGATGGGTAGAATGTGTGGTATATACTAATGAAACTTAATGATACTTTTCATTACACCCTGTACACTACAAAGACACTACAGTAAGGCACCGGCTTATTCAAGGGTATATGTGCGTTAGTCCACCACGTGTGTCCAATCCGGAATGTGTAGTCCACATATGCATCAGAAATTCTTCTTCAGCGTATGCAGGTTTCCTCACGATGTTTTTCTTCACCGTTTGAGTTTGAATACCGAATGTGTATAACGTACTTACTAGTAAGTTAGAAAAACTTATTGGTACATGGAATGTCGTCGGCGTGGATTCCAATCCAGACCCTCATAATCGAGTGTCCATAACTCTTCGCAACGAGCCACTGATGCTCTATTGAATTCTACGTCAATTTCCATTTTTAGGGTTCCGAAGTCAACAAGGAACCCTTATAGTTTCAGTAAGTAGCATGGTAGTAGTATACAGGGTGTAAAATAAAATGGGACAGCTACTTAAAGGGGTGCTTCAGACCATCAAACTGAACAACTTTCTCTATGGGACCAATAACGAAATCGCGAAAAAAAAATCTGCTGTCCCATACATTTCAGTCGAGTTATGTTTGCAGTTTTGTATGGGAGAGCGGATTTTTTTTTCGCGATTTCGATATTGGTCCCATAGAGAAAGTTGTTCAGTTTGATGGTCTGAAGCACCCCTTTAAGTAGCTGTCCCATTTTATTGTACACCCTGTATATAAAGAAATAAAAAAAAAACTATCACTGCTAAGTAGGCTTTACAAGTTTACGAGTAATAGTCGACCAACTTATAAAATGTACTTTTTAGACTTTATTTAGCCATTAAACCGTATTAGTCTTGTATTAGTAATATTTAGTATAAAACAAAAAGCCTCCTTCTAAGTCCATATTATATTGTGACGGGCAACTACGGAGCCAAAGATTTTTTTTGGTCTATAAAAAAAAATCTTTGTACGGAGCCTTACCCTGTGCGTGGTCCGACACGCACTTGGCTAGTTATTTATTGTAACGTCTTTTAAATTAATTAATCGCATGGTGTATCGTTTCCACCCTGTATATCGCCGAATATTATTAACTATACAGATTAAATTACGATTACTCAAAGCACCATAACTTTCTTTTTATACACAATACACAGTTAAATATTACGATATGATGCGAAAACGGTCCCGAATGCGCTCGCGCATTATCTTCGCGAAATTATTGACTGAACGTACGTATTTATTGGCACCTCCAGGGTACCGGCGTATTATTTTTATGGTTATACCTCCATGTTGATTTTGAACGATTGACGGCTTCATACTTAAATTGGTGAATTTAAAATTGCGATGGAACCAAGATGGAACCTATTTTACGATAGGTTAATTTTTTCAAGATGGTGGTGTATGGTGGATTCTTGATGATTTCTTGATTCTGTTGAAAAAATAATAGCGGTTGATTATATCGAATTGTACGTGATTTGTAGTTCGCAATTAAGGTAAAACTTTGACGCACAATACGCGTAGACGGTATTAATATAAGTAACTTTGTATATATGGAAAAATAGTTTAGAAAATCTAGATGTCGCGTCACAAATAACATTTGCAAATAATAAAAGTAATATTTTATATATGGAAATTAAATTTTGTATGAAATATTTCAAAGCTTTATATCTTCGTAATAATATTATAAATTGCAAATGTTATTTGTGACGCGACATCTAGATTTTCTAAACTATTTTTCCATAGCAAAACATAGCATAGCATTTGCTGATTTATGTCTGTTTTGTTTTCATTGTTTTGACGAAGCATGTTGCTGATTTATGTCTGTTTTTGTACCTTTGTTTTTGACGACGCTTGTGCAGACCGCTTTATTGTACATTTAATCAAAATGTTATTACCTGAATAAAATTCCATTTGCTTTTTCCATATATAAAATATTACTTTTATTAATTCCGTCTACGCTTATTGTGCGTCAAACGTTTGTACGAACTGAAACTACTCTGTCTCTCATACACGTTGATCTCTTATATCTCACACCACTCCTATTTATGGATGACAGTCATTAATATCATAATATACCTAGGGGCTTCCTTGGTATTGCCGCCTTCATTGACCATGTATTTGAAGGGTGAAGTAAGCAAAAAAGTACTGGGGCTAACACAAAAGATCCCACTGGGTCGAAGTGTTGCTGGCTTGCCAGTCCCCACAACAAGATAAGATAAGATAATAGGGGCTTCCTAACGAGATGTTTCCTTCACCGTTTGAGAGCAGTTGGTATTACGTAGGTACACGAGTTAGAAAAACTCATTTGTACAGAATATTATGTCGTCCGTGCGGATTCGAACCCGAACCTCTTGAGTTTCTGCAATGCTCCACCGACGCTTTTGCCAGGATGCTGAATGTTTTGCATGGATAACAATGATAGTACCTGTCATAATATAAATAAATAAGTCAATGATCATATAACTTTAAAAATAGGGATTATTCAAGTTGCTTGATTCGATATTTACCTATAAAAATCCAGATATCTGTAGAGTGGCCGATAAATAGTGGATAAGGCTGATGATGATGATGATGACCTATCAAATAAAAATATCACTACCTTATTATCAATATGACATAACGTATTAACCAAGCAGACACTATTATTCTAAATTATTAACTAAACAATCTTTGATACCATAACTTATAAGTAGGTACAGTCAACATCAAAAGTAAATGACAGCGAAAATATCTTTCAAAATCTGATATCATATTCGTGCATTGATTCGTGCAAGTAATTTTTTTTGTTAGCTTTATATGAAGTTCATTCAACGCTAATAAAAATCATTAATTTGAATTTCGATAAAGGATATTGCCTTTTACTGTTAATAATCATCATCATCTTATTTAAGAGCTACGCTCGGAGTATTCGCCAATCCTGAAAACATAAACTTAAATAAACAGCAATATGTTTTTTATTTGTCATACAAATCGGTAAATAAATTGACCACCCTGAAAGAATATAAGTACGATTTATACGACCATGAATTCATATTATATGAACGTCTACCTTTACGAAATTATCAGAAGACACAACGCATCAAAATATACTCAGCAATTATATCGATTCATCTTATCATGTTTATTAATTGAGTTCCCGATCGAAACCGCTTATAAGTATCAAAAATAAAACATATGATTAAGCTATTATAAGATAAGTAAAACTACCACAAATGACTCCATAATATTTTCCGATAATCTTAAAAGACCCGATCTATATAAAGTAAAGTGCCCCAAAAATGAGATGAAAATCAAAAAGTGCTACGTTAATGTTAAAATTAAGCAATAACACTTACTCTTGCGACTGGCGATTCGATCTCGATGCAACACATAAAATTTTATATTTTAGATGGTACGGTTTCGGGTATAGGCGTGAGCGTTAGCGGAAACTATGCGAATCATCATTCATCAATTAAAACAGTTACTTAAAATAATAATTAATATATGGTTATAATTACTATATGTTTCACACTAAAGTGTTTTAAAAAATAAATCAAGTTTTTAAAAAAAAGCAAGTGTGAATGGGACAGTCGAAAGGGGTCGCCCTAGACGTACGTATTCGGACCAAATTGGTAGCGTACTTAAGAAGGGTCAGATCAAATGTACCCGAAACCGACGAGCGTGTATGAAACGACTTATGAGTGTGGAAGAGGCGAAAGAGGTGTGTCAGGATCGTAGCCGATGGCGATCTATTGTCTCTGCCTACCCCAATGGGACACAGGCGTGAGTATATGTATGTATGTATGTATGTAAAAAATAAATTTTATTTTATTTTTTTTATTTTATTTTATTCATTTTAGGAAAACTTACGGACTAATTACATGATAGTAGGGTATCAACATTTTTTAAAACAACATTGCCAACTAAAAGTTTCCAAATGGAGATATTAAGAATGAGAAGACATGAAAGAAAATGTACCTACAGGTTTTCGATAAGGAGGTACAAAAAACTGTATCTTTAAATACTAAGGGCCTGTTACACCACTTCTGAGTAAGTTCTTGTTTGCTTATCCGACTAATATTATGACATATCTTTCATACAAAATATGTCAAACTATCTGTTGGATAAGCTAACAAGAACTTACTCAGAAGTGGTGAAACAGACCCTAATACTAATAACTATCAAGAAAAGCCCAATTGAGTTGCTATAATTATGCTATAATTATGCTGTGCTCGTTGTCTTAAATCTGTTTAGAAGCTAGAAGCACGGTAGGTACCATAATTTCTGAATTTACATCCCCACTGTTGCGTCGTGCACAAATAGAAAGCTAAATACAGATATGTATTATTTAAACAAACAAGTACATGCTTGAAAGTTGAAAACGGTCTGAAAGCTGGTGGTGTAGGATGCAGGGACGTGGCAGCGCATGACTGGACTGATTATTTGTTTCATGAGACTAAACGCGAACAAGTTAATTCGAGACTTATAGGCTCGATTATGATTTAAATGACAATTCAATAGCCTGTACTTCCTTCTACAATCACTTACAATAGAACCAATCCGCTCTTCTCAACAAATCGCTACCCTCCCATAGCTTATCCCAAACACAAAACTGCCCAAAGCCCGTGTCGTTACTTGCCTTTATTATTACGCTACCGATGAATCGTGTATTACCCGACCAAATTAAGTGTCATAAATGTTAACTCCGATCGTAACGTTTAACGTTGACATTAAGGTATGGTCAAATAACAGCTTTGGTACCACTGATATAGGTTTTTGTAATCAAAGTTTTGGCCAATTGGCCCTAATTGTTCTATATGAAACAAGGTTCTCATTTTCGTATGTTTGTCGGTCGTTTTATGCCATATTAGGTTGGTAAGATTTCTTATAATGGATTTATTTAGGTGAAAGATGCGTGTGAGTTTGCAGTTATGATTTAATGTGTTGTAATTTGCGTTCGTTTGGTGAAATATCGAGAGTTGGGTTTTTTCCTGTTCTAAGCGGAATATTTTACTGGATCAATCAAAGGATGACTTTTAAACTGATGTATCAAGCTGATCTGCTTGGAAGGTACCATTTATAACAAACGAGTAATTAAAAAAAGTTCACCAATGAACGTTTTTCTTTTCTTTTTTAATTTTAGTTCCTAAAAAACTCGACAGATGACATGCTTATCGCTCCATAGAGACGTAGGCGAGATCCTGTCAAAATCATGTCAAGACTGTGCCTGACTTTTTTTAAAGGCCAAGGGATCGAGCCCATACTACCATGTCAGACGTAAATAGTTTCATATTTTCGATTACAATGATTCGTAAATAATGAAATATTCAATCAAAAGATGCGTTGGTCTCTTTTTGATCATCTTCTCCCTCTTTATTATTAAAAAAAAACACTTTTTGAAAATTTGACCTTTATTCGCACAGACTGTAACGCCATCTATCGAACCACAAGAAAACCAAAAGAAAAACGCTCATTGGATACAGGTGGTAGGCTACCATCCCTATATACCTATATATAAAACATTACGGATTACTATGTTTTATGTTTGTAGTTATACACACAGTGTAGGTGTATTACATACAGTCCCGAAACAATCCCGATAAATTGAAAATCTGCGATGATTACAATGTGGCATTTTTTTTTTGAAATGTTTTAAAATTGTTAATATCGATGGACATCCATACGCACTAGAATTTCTTTAGAAGTTTTCCTTCATACTTCATACACCGCCAACACCCATACACCCTCCTTGTGAGAGATATAGACCTGAGCCAATACACAATATACAGGGACGTATACCAGGGTCCAACTTAATTATGCTGACGGTTTTTGAAGAGGATGATCAGACCATCAAACTGAAAATTTTTTCATATGGGGCCGATGTTGAAATCGCAAATAAAATCTGCTGTCCCACACATACAGAGCCCTTCTTAATATGCTGTTTGAAAGACCATCAAACTGAACAACTTTCTCTATGGGGCCTACATCTAAATCGCGAAAAAAAATCAGCTGTCCCATACATTTGGCTCGAGTATGTTTGCAGTTTTGTATGGAAGAGCTGATTTTATTTTTTCGTGATTTAGATGTTTGTTCAATAGAGAAAATTGTTCAGTTTGACGGTCTGATCATCCCCTTAAAAAAGTGTCAGCATATTAAGAAGGACCCTGTATAGGTTGAGTAAGATAACAGTTTTGTATGGAACGGCAATTTTTTTTTCGCTATTTCGCCCTTACGTCCCATAGAAATAGTTGTTTAGTTTGATGGTCAACATAGGCTAATGATGATGATGATTTGAAAGCAGTCGATATTACAAAGGTACGTAAGTTAGAAAAACTCTCGAGTATGGTATGTCGACGTATTCGTTGTATTCAAATCACAGATTACTGATATGTAGCAAGCTACAGATGCGACAGTGAAATTTGCACTTAGTTCCATTGTTTCCGTTGTGGCGTTCTGTCGTCAAACTAATGTGTATAGAACTTGTAGCTATAGGTATGTATACACTGATTCCAGGATGCAAAAATAGGGATATTTGACCAAGGAACAAACTATTCAACGATATTATTATGTCATACGACGGAGAAGAATTGAAGCTTCTCAAGGATTCTAAACTCAAGCTAAAATACCAGGAAAATCACAAGATATAAGCTTCTGACGCAACAACACGGCATGAGGCTGCTGTTGTTGAAAGTTCAATATGGCGTTGTATCTCGTCCTCATTGGACGATGATACAATGTATCATCGTCCAATGAGGACGATGGGAAACAGCGCCACAACGGCTACACCAGAACTAAGCTGTCATAGGCCTGATTCAAATTCGGACCATCATAATCCAGTTCTTTTCCTCTATTTAATATGAAACAATTACACACCGACGAGGGCAGGAAAGCAAGAAAGGTATCAGATCTCATGACAAACTTGTAATCTGAGGCTTTCTTATTTTCTGCCCGAGGTTAGTACACAATTTTTCTCCCCGACGTAGGAGGAAAGCGGCAACTTCGTTTAGCGGAGTGGGATGAAAGTTAACGCTTTCCGCCCGGAGGGTTGAAAAATAATTATTTTAAATATTTCATCACATTTAAAACAACTAACTTGAACTTGTCGTATCTAGACTCATTCATAATAAAACGTTTAAAATATAAACTAAACTAAAAACAGTGTCGTGGCACGATCGGGACCGGGTCGTGAGACGGCCGCAGCGTTTCGCGAATAAATCATCAGTCGAAACGATCAGCGATCATAGAACGACGGCCCGATCTCGAACGATCACTGCGATATTGCCTAAACTGGACGGGGTCAATCCACGATCGAACTATTTCTCACGGGTTTGTCGAGGATTTAAGAAAATACGATTTACAGCACTTCTAAAGTCAAACTCAATTGGTACGGGAGGTGAGAAGGTATGAATCACGTCATATCTAGCGCAAAAACTGAATAGCTGAAGATATTTCAGATATTACTTTCAGATATTTACAGAGATAGGGCAGATATTTTTTTAGTCATCTCTCATCACCCCCTAGCTACTCCATTTTCGCCTTGAACATAGCATTAATTTTATTGTCATTTTATTGAATGATTTAGCGAAAGCGCACATTTTGATCGTAAAATTAAAATTCATTTAAATGTCATTATTCTTCAAACGTTGGTTGGTATGAAAATCGCTGGCGCTGAACATCACAATGACCCCCTGTTCACGGGGCTCCTATCTGAAACTTCTCAGATACTTTTTCTGTACTCTCTCATGACCAGCTAAGCCCTCAGCTATTCAGTTTTCGCCCTGAATATGACATGATTTCCACCTCCCGTACCAAACGACATGCTATGTATAATGTCCGGCAAACTTCTTGAGTAAGACCTTGACTGCGCGCAGGTGAAAACGCTATTCTTGGTCCGATTGAGACAGTTGTTCAGTTTGATTGTCTGATCACCCTCATAAAATACCGTTAGCATATTAAGTTCGACCCTGTATATATTAGAGATAGTTGATTGAATTCATGATCAGATTGCTGTTTTTGAGAGAAACATTTTTTACTTAAACTAAAAAGCGACTCAATCACGAGGCAATGGTTCGATTCCTGGCTTGTACCACAATTTATGTTGACCATACATAAATTCTGCCTTAAATCGCCTATGTACGGCTGACATACATTCCAATTTTTTCATTATCACAAGGTCGGCGGCTGCGGTTAAGGAAACATCGCGAGGAAACCTGCATATATACGAGAATAAAAAGAAAATACCATAAGTTTGGAGGTCTATGCAAAAATGTTATGGGCGAGCATGGGGCGAATACTATACAGGGTGTACATTAAAATGGGACAGCTACTTAAAGGGGTGCTTCAGACCATCAAACTGAACAACTTTCTCTATGGGACCAATATCGAAATCACGAAAAAAAAATCTGCTGTCCCATACATTTCAGTCGAGTTATGTTTGCAGTTTTGTATGGGAGAGCGGTTTTTTTTTTTCGCGGTTTCGATATTGGTCCCATAGAGAAAGTTGTTCAGTTTGATGGTCTGAAGCACCCCTTTGAGTAGCTGTCCTATTTTATTGTACACCCTGTATTTTTGTCTATGCTTGTCTATTGACAAGCAATGGTCGCAGCGTTATACAACGTGTTAATAAATTAACGCAAAACCTCATACACCCCAACTGATTTATAACAAAATAATTAGATTGAAACAATAATTTCATTATTTTTGTAGGTAAAATTTAAAGTTATTCGCATTTTAAGTTTTGAAGCAAAAATGATTTGTTATCATTTCAGCACTAAAAGAAAGCGCTAACGTACTCATGGATACATTTTAATAATCTTGTTTTGGTAGTAAGTAGGGTGAGTGTGCCCGTGCGGTGGGTTGACATCAGGTTCAGAAAATTTTAAATTTTGCAAACAAATTATTGATTATTTTGAAAAAAATTACCTATGTTGAAACCATGATAATTCGACTCTGCTCTCGATTCTAAACAAACTACTTTCTAATTTTGCGTTAATTCATTAACACGTTGTATAAGCCTCGCCTTGCATATAGCCCCAATGACACTAATTGAATAGCCCTCCCAAATAATAATACCAGATCTAACATACATTCATACTTCGTGTCGTGATAGTTTTACAAGCGCTTGTAGTCTGGGGCTAAACTAGATACCTTCTTATATTGACAACGCTGTGGAATCATTGATCTACATTACAATTCGTCTGTGGGTTTGTCAGTTTCGATTTATTTCGTCTCCTTCTCACGCTGCATTTAGGAGAGCAGAAACAAAACAGCGTTATATCATATGAATATCAAAAAACAACTTTTTATTGGTAATGTATCTAGACATACCGAACACACACTAACAAACATTATCATACATACACATACATTTGACATTTCTCAATGACATTCAATTTGTATTTAATTATGTATTTCAAAGCTTAATCAAATAAACTTGCTTTTCTGATGACATAATTAAATACATACATAACGTTGGTTTTCCTCTCTTAATACATACAAGATGATGTAATAACATTCCATCATGGGTGGTCCAGACCATCAAACTAAACAACTTATACTAGGAGAGCAAACATGAAATCGCAAAAAATTTCATTTGATAATCTACCAGATCCCCGAAAATTTTAAAGGTGTTTAAAAATCACCCAGTATCCACGGACCTGAAAAAAAGACGGACGGAATCTCGTCTAATCAAAAGTGAAGCACCCATTTATATGAGTGTGCGCGGTAACATAATGGCGGCGGGTTGTCGGACCTGCGCCTAGAACTGGTGCGTCTATGTGAGTGACTCTAAAAAGAGGTGAAGCATGCAAGGTCCTACAATTTCGTTTGTTCTACAAGGGATAGGTCCCTTGTAGAGCATGCTTCACTTCTTTTTAGAGTGACATTACGTCCGTCTTTTTTTCAGGTCCGTGCCAGTATCTTATCTACCCCATTTTCTTGTAATGTGACACCTCAAAATATTAAAGATACCTTCTTCTACTTTTAATTGGATTAGAATGAGGAATTTTCATATAATAAAATCAAAAATAATTCGGTGACACAGCATACTGGATGGAGTTACCATTTCAAAAGACATAATCATAGTGTTCAATATATTTCTTGATTTCCTAATTTCTGGTTATTTATGATATTTGTTACATTGTGAAATATTTATTGATTCTTTAAATTGATTGACATTTTATGTTGATGTTCTTTAAAATGTACAACAGACTAACATTTTTGGTATTATTACGTTTTTATTGGTAGTGAATAGTTTATCAATGAACGTTATTCTTTTATTATTTAAATTTAGTTCCTAAAAAACTCAACAGATGGCATGTTCATCGCTCCATAGCGACGTTCGCGAGATCCTGTCAAAATCAGATCAAGACCGTGCTTGTCTTTTTTTAAAAGCCAAGGGACCGAGACCATCCTTCCATGTCAGACGTAAACAGTTTCAATTTTTCGATTAAAATGATTAGTAAATAATGAAAGATTTGACGGCCCGGTAGCACAGTCGGTAGTGAACCTGCCTGCTGTGCCGAGGGTCGCGGGTTCGAATCCCGTAAGGGACAAATATTTGTATGATGAATATGAATATTTGTACCCGAGTCATGGATGTTTGTATCTATATATGTATTGTATATCGTTGTCTAGTCATCATAATACAAGTCCAGGCTAGATTCTGGTACTTTAAATGTGGCTAGATAATTTGTATGACATTGTCCAAGATATTTATTTATTTAAAAAAAATATAATACCTTTATAATACCTTTATTCCATCAAAAGATGTGTTGGAATTTTTTTGGTCATCGTTTCCCTCTATAATATTATTTAAAAAAAAAACACTTTTTAAAATTTTTACCTTAATTCGCACAGACCGTAACGCCATCTATTGATCCTATAGAAAACTAGGAAAAGCGTCCATTGGCAACATCAGCCATTGTAAATGATGTCAGCCAATAGACAAACCAAAAACCAGCCAAAAACTAACAACCAGCTTCCTGTTTTTTTACTCCAAAATAACAAGTTTTTTCTTATTTAATTACTTACGCCATCTACTGATTTTTCTTCTTGCTGATCTTAGAAACCGCCACATTCTATAAAGATTTATGATGTCAACTACCATCTATGTGCTTACAAAAAAAATAACTAATATGCCCCAATCAATATTAATCAATCACAAAAAAGACCGATCAACCCATATTATTTGTATTAATTACTACCTATGTAATACGCCTAATGTGGCAAGCTCCCTTACAAAGTGAATTAGCAATTAGTAGCGGATAAAAACCTGCCTACCCCCTTATCGGTAAGCGTAATAGTACACCAGTGGAGCAGAGTAGTTTATGTTGATCACGTTCACATCATAAAATGTCAATAAATCAATGGTATTTAGATGGGAACGGATTTGGGGATGACATTTTTGCTTCGTATCATAATTTACTGGGTGAAATTGATATCATTAGCATCCTTTTAAACTAAGATTCTACTCATCAAACTGAACAAATACTATGTGAGCAAATCTACCGGAGCAACAATAAATCTGCATGGGTAGCATGCCAACCCGCGATAGCCGTGATACGGCTTTATCCCGTCTTTTATCTCGTTTGCGCGCGAACGAACGAGATAAAAGACGTGATATAGCCTGACATATGATATGATATCCTAAGTTTCCTCAACACAAGGTTCTATACTAAGGATGACGGGCTTCTCCCGGTGAGGGTACGGGAACTGGAGAGCAGGTCTTCAGATTTCAAGGCTTTCAAGCTCCGAGTCCCCGTCGCTCACCTGAATAAGTTGCTGATCCCCGAAGGAAAGAGAGGATAAAAAAAAAGATTTGTTTTATTTATTAGTGGTTTGGTCCAATAATTTCTCCGGGAAAGAACCCCTCATGAGGCATCGAATCTGTGAAAAAGTTCAGATTATTCCATTGTTCCCTCTGAGATAATTCATACGACTGGACTCGAATCAAAATTTATTCTACAAATCACTTTCAAAAAATTTGATTCAAAATAATTGGTACCTAGATAACTTTCTGACATCATTATTTTGACTCTACCACCACATCGGAAGATGTCCCATTGTAGAGAAGTTGCGGCCAGAAACTCTACAACACACATTATCTTTGATTGTGTATTATACTAGTATTGTGTTGTCCATCCAATTGCAATAAGCCATGTCACGTTGCCGCTGGATAGACTTCTGCGCTGCTTGTAGAATGTAGCACATTTTTATTTATTAATAATCTAGATCACCATCTAAATCCGTCCTGCAATCCACTCGGTAAGGCAGTGACGAGTTGCGCACGGCATGGCGTCCACGCGACAGCGCACGCGCACCTTTACAGACCGCTACTCGCAAAAAACTACAAATTCATACATTTATTATTAATATTACATTTATTATTACTATGTTGTTGTCGCTATTTACTTATGTCATTGTATGGAAAATGAAGACACCACCTAGCAGTGGGGTTTACAGGGCTGATAAAGATTGTGTGTATGGAAAGCAAAATTTCATGTCAGGCGCATTTTTTCTTCTCTTGGAATTTTTCGGACTTACTTTTGTCATCTCGTAGATGACATACAAGGGAAGAAGTAAATAATAGTGGCTTATGTTAAACAAGGAATCACGAAACATAATTATTTAAAAACAATTAAATTTCTTCCAACGTTACGTTAAAAGTACCTTATACAGGGTGTTTTGTTACACATGGGTACACATGGGTGGTAGCGAAAGATAAAAAATTATTATTATTAAAAAGTTATTATTTGTCATACAAAACTGCAGTACCGCCTCGATTCAAATGTATGGGACGGCAGATTTTTTTATTTTTTCTAGACGTTGGCTCCATAGTGAAAGTTGTTCAGTTTGATGGTCTGGAGCACCCCCTTAAGTATTACTAGGGTGTTTTGTTACACCCTGTATATTCCGTGGTTAAATGCAAGAACTCTAATATGAACATTCAGATAACTTACATAATTACTTTCATTCTAAATTCATCATCATCATCAATTCTGGCATTCTCTAACCATCAATCACTAAATAGAGCATTACGGAAGCTCCACGATATAAACATACGCAGGCAATTAATCATCAAATACGATTTTAATTGAATCTAAAGTAATTATTTTGATGTTTATTTGATGTTACTTCAATACATAAAACGTGCAGTAGCGTGAACATAAACTACCTGTAATTTAATGTAGGTACGTATATCATAGGTAAAACACAACGGATTGAAATTGTCGTTAAAATGTCAGCGGCTTCTGAATTACAAAACCAATCAGCTTCGCATGGTATATTATAAGTGTGTAAGTGTGTGCTTCTTTCCTTCCTCTGATTTGCCGGAACGGGAAACCACTCTTAGAAGGGATCAGATGCAGTATCTCTAATCTTGGCCATACCTTGACAGATCCATTGAAGAAGCCTTACGGCCGCATTAGTTCCCTTAGGATACCCGAATGTGGCACTACAAAAGGCAGTATGTTTTAAGTTAAGCCGCATACCACTTGTGATGATAGCACTTCACATGGCGTATTAGGCAAATATCACACTGGACAAATAGGTACCTGCGCGTTTCCCGGCACCTGTCGGTTTTGGACGCACATAACAGGAGTTAAATAAGCAAATATGCATCCCTGGGATCCACGTTCTTATAGTTTTATTGTCTATATATACGTAGAGACGCGTATTTGTCATGCATGATATTTGCCAAATACGCCATGTGAAGTGGCACCATCACATATGCTATTAACTTGTATTCTGAATGTATGAAAATAATGAAGGTAATAAAAATTTATTT
The DNA here is from genome assembly GCA_922987775.1 of Agonopterix subpropinquella. Taxonomy (NCBI): domain Eukaryota; kingdom Metazoa; phylum Arthropoda; class Insecta; order Lepidoptera; family Depressariidae; genus Agonopterix; species Agonopterix subpropinquella. Next base: position 2,650,842 of record OV277693.1, on the reverse strand, counting down.
TTATTTCGGTGCTTATATCTATAGATACACACGTTATCAATGCAATAAATGATAGGTAATAACTAGAGTATCTACTTCATGATTATGGTTCACATGAGTTTAGTGTTGATATTGCTTGATTGGTGTATGACTACTTGATCTGACTTGAATAAGTTTTGTAATAAAAAAATGTTTTGCCGTCATAGAGAAGGTATTGTTACGAACGACGGGTTCCGGGATTGGAGTGAAACGCTAAGTCCAATTTTACAGAGTTTATTCGGGATACACTTACAAACGGTCCACCTCGCAGAGGTTCCTTCTTCTTCACGTTTGACGTTTGACAGCGGCCGTAACAGTATAACGGAAAACGGGACATACCTACTAGAGCAATTCTATCGTACATACATTACATTTAGTTTTAAAAACATAATAATTTCTGAGTAAAATTAGAAAAGTAGGTAGGTACTATAACAGAAAGCAATCTGTCACCCACTTAAATCAGAATTATACAAAAAGTGTAAAACCTAGTATTTATAAACGGTAATTACGGTAATTACGATTAGCTTCACAAATAACTAACAATTACTCATCTTGTCATAATTATAAAGGCGTTATAATTTTATAATTAACAACCGTTTAGAGTCGCGTGCTGTAGAAAAAGGGGAAATTAATAGAAAATATCTCCGAGTTGTGTACTTTACTACATTTTATAGTGTTATAAATTATTGAATTTTTTGGAGGCAACTTTGTATTTGTTTTCAGGTATACACAAAGGATTTCTCTGATGCCACTTTTGACTTTAATGGCATATTATTATAGGTTAGCAAGTTTTCATTATTTTTTTCTTATTATACAGTTTGAAATCATTAGGATCCTTTTAAACTAATGACTCTACCATCAAACTGAACAACTTTTACTATGCTTCCATAGTAAAAGTTGTTAAGTTGTTCAAAGCTGAAATCGCAAAAAAATCTACAGTCAGCAAAAAAGGCTGTTTAGTATTGGAACAGCTGTTTTTTTTTCTTTTTTTACTGTCGTGAACTTATCGATAATGTATGGATGGACTTTTCTATCTATTGCGGAAAGTCTTCATGTTATCAGTTTGTTTATTTTTAGTTTAGATATATTAAGCAGTCTGAACTTTAACGTTTATTTTATTACATAAAATAAGTAATAAAATGGACGTTAATTTAATTAAAAGTAAACCTTTAATTACTTACCAGAAAATAAATTTGAACAGGTTTTTATTATGTAAATAATAACTATTTAAAAGATATTAAAAGCTAAGGTATGTTAAGGCGAACGATAAAATCTAGCTAGGTACTATAAACTTTTATTTTATTTATTTTTTTATTCTGTTTTTTATTTTATTTTAATTGGAGCTTTTAACCCTGAGGTTATGTCAGCCCTACTATAAACTTAATCTAAACTATTATAAAACTGTAACAGAAGTGTGTCTGTACATTAAAGATATTTACAAAAAAAAGATTACGATATGATTTTTAGATGTCCCTGATTCCAAATCACCAATTTTTGGATATTTTGTCTGTCTGTTTGTTTGTTTGTTTGTTTGTTTGTTTGTTCGTTTGTTTGTTTATTTGTTTGTTTGTTTGGGTGTTTGTTTGTTCGAGTATCACGTAAAAGCTACTGAACCGATTTTGATAAAACTTTTTTTGTTTGATACCTTATCATCTGACTTAACTGGTATATAATTTAAGCGGACGAAGTCGCGGGTAAAAGCTCGTGTAACATATTTTTCTGAATATATTTTGGTTATTTTTTTACAAACAAAGAAAGGAAACGCCCAATTCCGTTTCGTCTCAAATCTGGTTTTGAATTTGAATCTTAAAAGAAATGCCGCTATAGAAAAGGATAATTTCCATTTCCTTGGGAAGCACGATATTCCTCCTGTGTATATTTTCAGCTATCATAAGATTTGTATTGTTCTTTGATCATACACGTTCCCCAGCTGCGAAACGACGGAATCGAATATATAAATATCCGTCTGTCCTGAATGAGAAAATGTCCCCTTTTGAGCGAAGTACCTAAAATGCACGATGCCACTGCTGCGTAACTACCTAAAACGCGAGATACCTGATACTCGAAGTACCTAAAATCCACGATGCCTAAAAACTAAATTTGCCTACAATGCACTTTGACAACAATGTTTAATGCCTAAGAATCGAAATGCCTAAAATGAAGATTGCCTGCACAAGGTATGGTCGGCCAAATAATTGGTTTACCTACCACTTTTGACAACACTTCCCATGTACACACGGCGACAGATCAACCTACCCATAGTTGAACTCTATGTTCATGGACATAAGGTCGAACTATGGGTAGGTTGATCTGTCGCCGTGTGTACATAATGAATAGGTAATAATAGTTACACTATAGAAGCGAAACTCTCACGACAGACGCGTTCAAGGTCACGTCAATGTCATGTTGGTTTAACCAACTAGTCAGTCAGGGCCCAGGGCTTGCATCTCTGGCAAAAGTTAACCTGACAAACGATTAAATGGGTTAGTGACGTCCATTGGGGGATCATTAGGGGTCCATTAGGGTTCATTAGGGGTCCATTAGGGGTCCATTAGGCATCCATTACCGGGTCATTAGGAGACAATTATGGGTGAATTAGGGGTCCATTATGGGTACATTAGGGGTCCATTGGGTGTTCATTGGGGGTACATTAGGTGTAAGTTCGGTCAGTTTGGTGCACGTAGTAGATCGTTGGGGCACGTAGTAGATCGTTGGGGCAGCTAGGGGCAAGTCGAGGCAGTTTGAGAATAAATTTGGGTCATGTTGGGGCAAAGTTAGGCCAATGTTGGGGCAAAACTGGGGCAGAGTAAGGCCAACGTTGTGCAAAGTTCCAACTTTGGGAAAAGTTGGGGCAAAGCTGGGGCATGTTGGGGCAAAGTTTGGCCTATGTTGGGCAAAGTTGAAGCATGCTGGGGCAAAGATGGGGCAGTTGGGGCAAAGCTGGGCAAAGTTCGGCCAAATTCGGAGCTTGTTGGGGCTATGTTAGGCCAACGTTGGGCAAAGTTGGGGCATGATAGGGAAAAGCTAGGCCAACGTTGGGCAATTTGGGTGTAAGTTAGGCCAACGTTGGGCAAGTTGGGGCAAAGTTGGGAAATTGGAGCAAAGTTGGGGCATGTTGGGGCAAAGTTGGGGCAGTTTGGGCAAAGTTGAGCAAAGTTAGGCCATGATGTAAAAAAAGTGGCATCATGCTTTGTAGGCATTTAACTAGCACCGGCAATATACTTTGTAGGCATTTTGCTTCGTAGACATTAAAACTTTGTAGACAATAAAACTTCATAGGCATCCTGAGTTTTAGACATTGACTTTAGGCATTTTGCTTCATAGGCATGGTGCATTTTAGGTACTTCGCTCAAAAGGGAAAATGTCTCCCTTAGTCGCCTCGTTAAACACCCATAGATAGAAAGGGGTGGTCTCTAAGCCGGAACCATAATATACAGCCAATTTCCAAGATTTATTGTTTCTTCTTTTACAATAATTACTATTATAAGAGATAACAATATCCGGCCCCATTTAAGCTTAACTATTCGCCTTAAAAGTTTATCATAGGAGTTTATCTCTAAAAACCTGAGCTAGTGTAACTGACCTATCGTAAAAAATCCTAAAATCCTATCCTAAAATCCTATCGTAAACAGAAATGGCCTCTATCCCGATTAGATAAAGGCTTTTACCTCATTCATATAATGTTATTTTATTCACATTTTGCTCATTAGCTTATGGACTGTGAATAGAAAGAGGTTTAAGAATAGAAAATTTTGAAAAATGTGTACAGAAAAAATTATGTAACCTTACAGATAACTTCGACATGGGATTTAGTAATTATTATTTTATTTTGAACTAAAATCCTTGTATCTGTAAAGTTATTTAAAAAAGCCGGCAAAGTGTGGGTCGGAATAGGGCTCCGTACCACTACTCAATATACAGGGTGTAATATAAAATGGGGCAGTTACTTAAAGGGGTGCTTCAGACCATCAAACTGATCAACTTTCTCTATGGGACCAATACTGAAATCGAGAAAAGAAAATCGGCTCTCCCATACAAAACTGCAAACATAACTCGACTGAAATGTATAGGACACCCGATTTTTTTTTCGCGATTTCAATATTGGTCCCATAGAGAAAGTTGTTCAGTTTGATGGTCTGAAGCACCCCTTTAAGTGACTGTCCCATTTTATATTACACCCTGTATTTTCTGTTAATTATGTTTCTACCAAAAAAAATATTTCAATTAGTTTACGATCCTAACCTCATTTATGCCTTCACCTTCTAAGAACTAATACAAGAGAAAATCACAAGACAACTCAACTTCAATAATAAACAAGAATCATAAACAACAACGAGAACATTATTATAGAAAAGATTTACGACAGATGAAACGGAAAACATTAATTTGCGTCTAAAAAGTCGCAGTGAGCTGATTAAAAGTCGCGTTCCTAAGATCGAGATAAAGGTATCTTAACTGTTCATCTAAGAAGGGTTTATGATGTGTGAGTAGAACTTGAAGTTCTAGGACTCATAATGTTCTACTAGTTGTTTAAAAATCGGCCAAGTGCGAGTCGATCTCGCACACCTATGGCTCCGTACTACCCGTAATAAAACAACAACAATTTTTATTTTTTTAATTTTTAACGCGATCCAGTTATTATACTTGGTCGGTTTTTATTATTCGTTGTTTTACTTATAATCACAACAATTTTACGTAGAGAAACTCGGCGTAAGGGGAACTCGCTGCAAAGGGAATAACTCAAAACAAAAAACCTTGAAGAAAACACAACTTAATGTCGTTTTATTTATTATTTGTTAACAAATCCAAAATAATAACAAATTATTATGTAATAATTTTCAGATAGAAGCCCTTAAGAGTTAGAACGGACAGACGGACAGCGTACGCTGTAATAGGGTAATTACCTAATAAGCTTAGACTAATTATATCGGGATCGGCCTTGCGGTAGCATTTCCCCTCTGCCACGGTATTAGATCAATTAATCATGCGCATTTACACCCAATTTTACACCTTATCACTAAACGAGACAACCTATAATAGCGAAACAATAATTTTGAACTTAGAACGTTTGGGGTTTACACGAGACTACTTTTCATGATTTTGAACATTCAAAATTAGAATCTAAAGTCATAGGGAATAAAATCCAAAGTTGCGGATAACATGTTACCTCGCCCCCCGCAAAAAGTGGCAGAAAGTTTGTTAGTAGAATGACACGTGGTTACGCGTCCCGATATAATTAGTCTAAGCTAATAAGTAATAGGGTAAAGTAATAGGGTCACGTTCGCACTGTAGATACGGAACCCTATAAATTATTTTCGTTGCTGTCAAGTAATCTACATCTCGTTTTTGCACGCTTTCTTCTTCACATTGGACATGCGTAGTGGACTAATAGCCATGAATGGAAGAATGCATGAGTGAACGAATTATTGAATGCATGAACAAATGAATGAATTCTTACAGCCGATTTCAAGTACAGCGATGGAGTCGCGTTGCAGGCCTGCTATGGTGCTGCTGCGGTGGTCACGTCGGATGCCCCCTCCCCGGTCTACAACGAAGCTCCAGTGGTGGCTCAGGATAGTGTTCTTTTCTAAAAACAACCCTTGAAGTCACCAAATTACCTATATACAGGGTGTAACAAAACACCCTAGTAATACTAAAGGGGGTGCTTCAGACCATCAATCTGAAAAACTTTCACTATGGAGCCAATGTCGAGAAAAAATAAAAAAAATCCGCCATCCCATATATTTGAGTCGAGACGGTACTGCAGTTTTGTATGAAAGAGCGGATTTTTTTTGGCGATTTCGAAGTTGGCTCCATAGGGAAAGTTGTTCAGTTTCATGGGCTGAAGCATCCCCTTAAGTATTACTAGGGTGTTTTGTTACACCCTGTATAACCGTACAATTTCAAGCATTTCTGCTACATTATAGACATTGGCATTGGCTAACTCATCTGAAACCAAGATAGACGCCATAATTTTAAAATTAGAATAGAAATACAGCGATCACTTTATTAGAAAATCTGTCAGAAAAATTAGGAGAATCGTATGAAAATTGAATAATTATCAGAAAATCTATCATATAAAAATTTGGAAAACCGTATAATAATCTGAAAATCGGCAGTCACAAACTGACATCGGGTGACTTTTAAACGGATCATTAACTAAATGCCGCACGTAAATGTGCCCTGAAGGATAATATAATCGATTCGAATCGAAACTTTCATCGATCCATTTAAATCGATATTCGTTCAAAACTCGATATTAACCTTAATGAGCCCTGATGACCGTCCTACGGCGCGACCGGTGAGCTGATTTGTTCTGCTTGTGCTTTTTTGGTAGCACCTTTTTGAATGGAATTCTTGTGAAACATAGTAAGAAGTTTGCGCGAGTCCAATAGTGCGTTGCCATCGTCTTCTTAAGTGGATGTAACAGCTTCTCTCAAGACTCTTTTTTTTAACACTTGATTTAATAGAATTGACAGAAAATGATAAATTCATATTTGAGCTGCTAAATAGAGAAGCTGCATTGCAGCTTTTTACCATAAGTTTGAAAATCTCGAATTTTACGTGGATTGCAGTACCTTAATTCACAGATAAAATCCCATCATTTTAATTAATTAATCACGGGACGCCTGGTAGAAGTGAAACTTCCGTTGTCTTTAAATTTCGAACTTCCGGTACAAAGCTTTCGTTTGAAAAGCGAGTGTAGAATTATTTATAATCTAATGGTTTTTGTTCTTGCAAGTATACATTTTTGACACGTCGATCTCGAAACGCAATGACGTCAAAAAGTATGAAACATAACAATTTTAATTAAGTTAAGCAGGCACTCTTTTTTCGTAGCAATTTTTTCCATTTTGTTCGGCCTCCTTTAACACAACAGCAGTTCAGTTCAGTTCTTTATTGCCTTAAAATGCATGTATACATAAGATGGAATGATGAAATGTTACAATGGAATCAATGCAATTTTTACCAGCAACTCTCCAGCCCCAATAGGAACTTCACTAAAGTACACCCCATTCGCTACACTGTCGAAAAAATCTGTATCGCCATTGTATCTGATGTAATTCAACCAAAATTATGACGTGTTGTTTAAAAGCTCACCGATTGCTCATTACTATATTGGCGGGTCGAAGGTGCTGTTTAATTTCAATTAGGTATTTCTCGGGGGTTTGGTAGTCGTGGGCTTATGTACATGGTGTTTAGTTTTTTGTTGGTAGGAAAGGTTTATCGGTTGAACAGGTGATAAAATCATGACAGGCATTGTCAACTCCATGTGAGCATTATGAAAGAGTATGGTACACGTTATACAGGGTTAAGTTATTATAAAACACCCTAGTGATACTTAAGGGGGTGTTACAGACCATCAAACTGAAAACTTTCACTATGGAGCCAACATCGAGAAAAATAAAAAAGGAATCTGCTGTCCCATACAAAACTGCAGCACCGACTCGACTAAAATGTGACAGCAGATTTTTTTGCGATGTTGGCTCCAGTAAAAGTTGTTCAGTTTGATGGTCTAAACAACCCCCTGCTTGTAAGTCCTTTATCATTCTAAATCCATGGTAGCCCATCTAGTATAATTTCTCTTATACAGGGTGAAATTGATATCATTGGCATCCTTTTAAACTAAGAGACATCAAACTGAACAACTTTTACTATGGGAGCAAAAAAAAATCTGCTGTTTAGTATGGAACAGCTGTTTTTTTTTTGCTTCGATCGGTTTGCTCTCATAGCAAAAGTTGTTCAGTTTGATGAGTAGACTCTTAGTTTAAAAGGATATCAATTTCACCCTGTAGGTACGCGTTCCTTCGTTTCATTTACCTTTTACCATTACACATTTTTTAAACAACATCCTGTGTAGTAAAAATTGGTCCGTACACAAACCACGTACACCGTACGGTGTCAGAATCACGTTCCGAAATCGCATCAAAATTATAAAGAAGTTAAGTGAAATTCGCCGCTTTTCGTCCATAATGACCGCTCTGGCTGTCATTAATGACTGGTGTCAAACGAAACGAGCAGAATTTATGATCGGCGCTATTATGTCGGGAGTAACGGTGATAGAAATTATTGTTTCGAGTTTAACACGGCATGGCTTGTAGGTGGTGAGAATGAAGTAGGTACATACTTAAACATACATAATCTCACAACCATAATCGCTTTCGGGATAGTCAGAAGCCTGAAGTAAGTTCTTATACAGGGTCCTTCTTAACCATATGCTGACACTTTTTTAAGAGGATGATGAGAACTGAACAACTTTCTTCAAGACACCAACATCGAAATCGCGAAAAAATAATCTGCTGTCCCATACATTTGGCTCTAGCAGGTTTGCAGTTTTGTGTCGAACAGTTCATTTTTTTTATTGCTATATCGAAGTTGGTGTCATAGAGATAGTTGTTTAATTTGACCGTCTGATCACCCCCTTAAAAAAGGGTCAGCATATTAAGAAGGACCCTGTATAAATGCTCATTTATGGATGCACTACCTATATAGTTATTAGGTCGTGCTCGTGTTATGTTGTAGTCGGTTGCAGAGGTCAATTTTGTACAAAACTTTGACGCACGGAAAAATAGTTTAAATTTTCATACAAAATTTTCAAAGCTTTATATCTTCATAATTATATTATAAATTATATTATAAACGAGCTTTTACCCGCGACTTTGTCCGCATAAATTATATACCAGATTTTATCAAACAAAAAAAGTTTCATCAAAATCGGTACAGTAGTTTTTGCATGATACTCGAACAAACAAACACCCAAACAAACAAACAAACAAACAGACAGACAAAAAATTCAAAAATTTGTGATTTGGAATCAGGGACAGGTAAAAACCATGTCATAATTTTTTTTTTTCTAAATGTCTTCAATGTACAGACACACTTCTGTTACAGTTTTATAATAGTTTAGATTACAAATATTTTTTGATACGCGACATCTAGATTTTCTAAACTATTTTTCCATATATAAAATATTACTTTTATTAATTCCGCCTACGCGTATTGTGCGTCAACCGTTTGTATAGTATTTGTAGCAATGTTTCTGACACCCCGAAAGGGATTACAGTCATGAGTTTATGTATGTATGTGTATTTTGTAGAGTTTCTGGATGCCTCTTCTCTACAGTGACAACACGTTCCGACGCGGTGGTAGCTTCAAGATTTGATGTTTCATAAGTGGGCTTCAAGTTCCTAAACAGGGTGTGAAGTATCATTAACCTTTAAACCACATAATCGACTCATCAAATTGAACAACTTTTACTGTGGGAGCAAACCTGTCAGAACCAAAAATAAAAGCGGTCAAGTGCGAGTCGGGCTACTCGCGCACCGAGGGTTCCGTACCACAGAACAAAACATTATTAACTTAGAAACAGTCGGGTAAAAAGAAACTTTTTTGTCCAGGACCTTTATCGCGAGACCGACTCACACTTGGCCGGTTTTTAGTATTTGTTGTTATTCTGTAGAGTATGCTCTATAATCACACTAAGTTTGATGCTTGTATGTATTACCGTTTTTACGATAGAGCGCGAAGAAAAAACGTTGATAAAAACTAGTTTCTTGTTGAGAACCCCCCTTAATTTTTAACTTTCTGCCATTTTTATTATTTGTTAACAAATCCGCCGCAATAACGCATAATCTGAGAAAATTTCAACTATCTAGCTATTACGGTTCAAAGGTTACAGATCTAAATAGGTAGGACAGACGGACGGACGGACGGACGGACAACGTAGGCTTAGTAATAGGGTCCCGTTTTCACCCTTTGAGTACGGAACTCTAAAAAATCAGTTGTCCCATAAGTTTGACAGCCCGGTAGCACAGTCGGTAGTGAACCTGCCTGCTGTGCCGAGGGTCGCGGGTTCGTATCCCGTAAGGGACAAATATTTGTATGATGAATATGAATATTTGTACCTGAGTCATGGATGTTTGTATCTATATTATGTATTCTATATCGTTGTCTAGTCATCATAATACAAGTCCAGGCTAGATTCTGGTACTTTAAATGTGGCTAGATAATTTGTGTGACATTGTCCAAGATATTTATTATTATTATTTGAATCGAGTAGGTATTGCAGTTTAGTATGGGACGGCTATTTTTTAGGGTTCCGAAATAAACAAGGAACCCTTATAGTTTCGCCATGTCCGTCCGTCTGTCCGTCTGTCCGCGGTTTAGCTCACAGACGCTTAGTACTAGAAAGCTGTAATTTGGCATGGGTATACATATTAATCAAGCCGACAAAGTGGAAAAATAAAATCATGAAAATATTTTTTTTAGGGTACAGCTCCCCTACACCCGAAGTGGGAATGGAATTTTTCGTCTATCCCATGATGTGGGTTATCGTTGGATATGAGGGTAAAAAATATTATGGGTGTGGGAAAGCCATTTTTCGATTTAGGGATCCGTTAGCGAAATATTAAGCTTTGAAGCGAAAAATTTTGTTAGAGTCAAGTGTCTCTCCCCCCTGCCAGCTAAACGGTTGTTTCTGGATATGTGAAAAAATTCATGACAGTAGTACTAAAAAACAGTAGTACAGAAAACTATCACTGCTAAGCAGGCTTTACAAGTTTAGAAGTAATAGTCGATCAACTTATAAAATGTACTTTTTATACTTTATTAGCCGTTAAACCGTAGTATAAAACAAAAAGCCTCCTTCTAAGTCCATATTATATTGTAACGGGCAACTACGGAACCCTATCCTGCGCGTGATCTGACTCGCACTTGGCCAGTTATTTTGGGTTCTGACAGGTTTGCTCCCATAGTAGAAGTTGTTCAGTTTGATGGGTAGGGTATGTAGTTTAGAGGTTAATGATAATTTTATTGTCCTTACCCCCTTTATAGAATAAATTATTTTGAGTAGAGTTTGAATTTGTATAGAGCCTGCAACTGTAACTTTATTGGTAGTTTTCGTGTTGATACCCTTTATTATCTACATAATGTTCATTTAATTGTTTTGCATCAAGTTGGTTAAGTGCTGATCCAATGCAAACATTATAATTCTCTCAATGTCCTTCCCATACAGGATGTAAAATTAAATGCGTTCCATATTGAACAGGGTGTCGCTATTTTCTTGATAGGAAGATTTTTTTATCACCATCCAAATTTTTTCTACATGTTTGGTATGACTTATAGAACCCATTTCATTAAAAAAAAGGGCAGGTCAAAATTGCACATTTAAAAATTTTATCCTACAGAATTTTCCATAAAGCTTGGTCATCGAGTTTCATATTCGTACCGACCGGGTGTGGCAGGACCGGGGGGTGGAGCCCTAGCTTCAGAGTGCCACGCATTGTAAACTTAACAGGAACACACAACACTTTCAAAACATTGTTAAAATGTTATACTAGTCCCTTATTTTGTTTATTTTTGTTCAATGACACGGTTATAATAAAGTACTCTTTGAATGACACAATGACACATAATAAACTTTTTTCTAAAAATTAAAAGGCTCTGACCCAAAGAAAATTACTGACCACAGAGATTCGTTCGTTAGTTTTCGTTCTTGAAAAGCAAAGTTCTAAATTCGAAAAAGCGCGCGATCGATTCGAGAAATCGGGTCAAGTGGTAGTAACTATTAATAAGTAATCTGTGGCACAGGTAGGTGCGTACTGTGTCCAGTCGAATTGTTTTTCTTAAGACATTTTTGCGTAGTCATATCTCAATATTTTAGTACTGAGCGATGCTAAAAGAAAAAACACGTATCGATTTTTTTTTCATAAACAAACATTTTAAAAAAATTTGGATGGTGATAAAAAAATCTTCCGTGAAAGTTGTTCAGTTTGTTCATCTAGATGACGGGAGTTGGAGCAGAGACGAAGTCTTAAATCTAGTAGGTAAGTACATTATAATTATGTATCTGAAAACCTTTTAAGCTAATGTTCACAAAAAAACCTGGACTGACGTTCTGCGTGATCTCATAAATTTTGTCAGTTTATCGATCGATTTAGCGACTTTACACAAAGGTATCGAAACTGGTTTGTTGACCACCAGTCTTGATGCTACTTGATCTATATTTTAATGTTAAATGCGCTATTAATTTTGTCAGTTTTGCATAATTTTATTTGAATCTTTGAAAATAAAACATTATTAAACAATAAAATGAATAATCTCGAATAACAAAAATTTCGGTTTCTAAATCTGTGTCGATAAATAATGTGTCTTCAACGATGAATTTTTTCATAAAATATTGAATGTATGACACGGTCCATGCTATATTTTATTTTATTTGAATAGATAAATATGAAAGATTTAATAAGAATCACCGAAGCAAAGGTTAAAGCGAAATGGAGTGAAAAAAAATCAATAACCGCAAAGAAATCTGCGCGTTATTATTTTACTCGGCCACTTGACACATTATTGAGTAATTACAACCATAACTATAAGTTATTACACACCGCTGAGTGAACACCACATGCATTTTAAATCAAAGAAATAAAGTTGAATTCTGTGAATCACTTCTGGAGGTACCCGCATAATTAAGTTTGGAAATAAAATTCCAGTTCACATGTTTTTGGATAAAACTCGCTGCATTAATTCGAAATTTGAACAAAAGAGTAACGTCGGCTCCTTTGATCATGTAACGATCTTTTTAATTCCGTCGTTCCTTTTAAATTGTTTACAAATTCGAAACAAATGCTGTCAGCTTACTATTTTTAACTCGGGGTCCAAACACAGAAGTACTGCTTTATTTATTTTGTGTTTTCTATATTATTTTCTAGAGAAAGTTATTTAGTTTGACAGTCTGATCATCCCCTTAAAAAAACCATCAACATGTTGACAAGTTATTTTAAGGGTTTGATAATAAGTTAGTCATTTTAAACGGAGCAAAATATCTAGTAGTACCTATAAATGTAACAACTATTTATTTTAGTTGACTTTACTAGAAAATAGCAGAGTTTACTAGAAAATTTGTTGATTTAAATCTAGAGCAAAAATACAACGTGTTAATGAATTAGCGCAAAACCTCATACATCCCAATTGATTTATAACAAAATAATTATATTGAAACAATAATTTCATTTTTTTTGATACTTAAAATTTAAAGTTATTCGCATTTTAAGTTTTGAGGCAAAAATGATTTGTTATCATTTCAGCACTGAAAGAAAGCGCTAACCTACTCATAAATACATTTTTATAATCTATTTTTGGTAGTAAGCAGGGTGAGTGTGCCCGTGCGGTGGGTTGACAACGGGTTCAGAAAATTTAAAATTTTGCTAACAAATTATTTAATATTTTGAAAAAAATTACCTATGTTGAAATCATGATAATTCGACTCTGCTCTCGATTCTAAACAAACTACTTTCTAGTTTTGCGTTAATTCATTAACACATTGTATAGTATAATCTGCTAAAACAAATAGTTGTCACATTATACCGACTACTAAATATTTTTCTCCGTGTACCGTTTAGTTTAGAAAAGAAAAAAATCTAAGTAAGGAATCTTGTAACTAAATGGGTTCAGCAATTGGTGCGGAAATATAGTGCGAAAGGAAACGCCGTGTTTTGCATCGTCATGGTCAGTGGCTTTAGCATAGTAAGCAACTTTGCATAATTGAGACATTTACTACTTTAAAAGGCCTATTAAATTGGCTTGAAGATTATTTGACAGCAAGCTGACCTCTCTTTCCTAGTTTGTCCAGCGGACAAAAGTCCGTCCGTCGTTTGCTCTGCGCCTAAACTTAACAAAAAGTGCAAACAAACTGTATCCTTCTTTGACTCATCGATACTTTGACCACAGACTATACACTTCCTACAAACGTGCTCGCACTGGCAAGAAGAAGCTTGCACATATGCTGCACAGAAGGCATCGAGATCAGAACGTATTTCGCCCTGTTCACTCAATAAGAGAACATCATCATTAGTCAATAAATGATAACGTTCTGTCTACTAGCGTAAGCGAAACATCTTGGTCAATGACACCACAATGTAATAGACTTCCCGTACCACCGAGAGGGGTCAACATTGGTGGGGAGCAGGGGGGCAGTGAGTGTCCGTTTTGTACGTACTTATGAGTACCTACCTAGTCTTTCCTACAATAAAACTCAAGTTACCATTCAAAACATGTTAACCCAACCAAACCGACTCAGAACCTAGTTCAAACACAAAATACCAACCCATACAAAGTTGCTGATCAAAAACAGAACAATCCTAACACCATTAACACCTAGCATGTCAATCAAGACTAGCAAAGTGCCTGGATTCACCCACTTTTACGTCAATCTTCACGCTGTACTATCTGGGGGCTGGGTAGAGCGGATCTAAGATCGTATCGGATCAATAGGATTCCATGGTCAGTATTCTTGGTAATTCCGGTGTTAAATATCATTCGATGTTCAATGGGATGTCTAATAAGACAGACTATTATTAAAAGGGCAGAAATTGGTTTTTTATGAGGCCAAATGCTGCGAAAATGCGTTGCCTTTTGCGTTTTAGTAAATCGGTAAAAGTTATCTAAATTCTACAGAGGTGGTAAAAATAAATGATGAAAATCTATAGGTACGTCAAATCGAGATCATCGATCTCGAATCTGACCATAAATATATCGGGTAAAACTTTACCAAAGGGAATTTTAGATCTATTTTTTTATGCCTTCTTTAAATTTATCATTTGGACAGTGGCCACAAAATCACGAAATGTAACTATAGTGAAAAGTACCTACTTCTCTTGCTCTCTCTACGTCTATCGGTTGAAATTATTATGATGAACAAAGGTAGGTCCACTGCTGGACTCAGGCCTTCCCAGCTCGCATCATCCGACGGGTTCCCACCGCCTTCACCAGGTCATCGGTCTACATTGTGGCGGCTGACCTTTCCGGTACGCGGTCGCAACTCGAAAACCCTTCGGCCCCATCTGCCATCGGTTCTGTCCATCGGTTCTTCTCTCTACTACTGCCAATTTTATTACATCTCCTATTCACTGGTTTTTTAACGCTCACGAGCTAAATTCTCTCCAACAAAAAACGGCCTTAAATAAAATCAGATACTTGACAACAGTCATAAACAATAGAGCAGTAAATGAAAACCGTAACTCAACCAACTGAGAAAAAAGAATGTACATTTATACCAACAGGTCAGCCTTCAATACGGTCTCATAACAAAAGGGCCGATATGAATAATGCCTTTGTTTCATTAAGCGTAAAAGGTGATCTCGGTGATTTAACATACGTGTTTATTCCTCACTTGGTCCGTCACCGCCTTTACCGGGTAAGTCGGGGCGTAACTAATTCATTAATTGACAACATTTAAAAATGTTTACAGCGATTTTGTTAACAGTAAATTTTGTTTATAGTCATTTCTGTTGACGTTTTGCTGTTGAATAAAATGGTTGATCCAAAAGTTTGTGAAGTTGTGAAGTCACGTTTTTCGAAGTGGGTGGAATTAATCTGTTTTATGCAATGAAGCAAGGTTTTTTAAAAATACCAATGTTGGCATGTATTTGGTAGATGCGTGCTTTATTTTTAGCTTTCATGCCGAATCATTTAAATAATATTGTCGTCTTTTAAAGGGATTGATCATGATCAGTCCACCAAACTGAACAACTTTCTCTATTAAACCATCATAGAAATCGCGAAAAAAACAGCTGTCCCATAAATTTGGGTCGAGGCGGTTTGTAGTTTTGTACGGAATGAATTTTTTTTTTGCCTTTTCTTTGTTGATCCCATAGAGAAAGTTGTTCAGTTTGATGGTCCAGTCATCCCCTTATAAAACCTTCAGCATATTAAGTTTGACCCTGTATATAAGTAAGTATTAAATCGGCCACTGTAAATCAAAGGTCTCCGATCATGAATAAAGGACTCATCTTCATTTAGAGATCGGGCAAAGTCGAATCTTTTTTCCATCAGCTGAAATAAATTACTGGATGTCTCTATGTCTTAGAAGACAAAGTTTTCGCACACTTTTAAAAAGAAAGCTATTAGATCTAAGAGAGATTAGATCTTTAAAAAGAAAGAATGAAAATTTTTCGTAAAGAAACCTAGACAAAATTAGCAAAAAAATTTTTGGTTTTTCATACTAAATGCAATCGATTGAACGTTTTGAAAAATCGTAATATTTTTGCGGAGTGTAAGTGGCTCAGTATCATTACACCTTGACCATCCTGTATAATAAAAGAAACTTGTTCAGATTTTACTATTACTTTTTAAATTTTTTTATTTTATTGACACTTTTCAAAGTCACTTTGAAGGTGATAAACTGATAATTTACATCAAGATTTATTTCTCTGAAGGAAGTTATAAATGAAAACTGGTTGCACTTTTGTTATCATTAACTTTTTATTATTTATTTGATGATACTTCTTATTTAAGAGTCCAGTATGTGCACTAACTAAATGATGATATCGCTCTTATAGAACCTATGATGAAAAAAATTATGATTTATATAATAAGATCATAAATTAGGGAAGGTTTAAAAAAGAATAAAAGAAGAAAAACATTTAAAAGATTGAATTTTTAGTGTTCTGTACCAAAATTGGCGAAATGGAACACTTATGGAATCAGCTCGGTGTCTGTCCGTCCGTCTGTCACAGGCATTTTTCTCAGAGACCGTAAGACATAGGAAGTTGAAATTCGGTACAGATATAGCAATTGCTGGTCCAATATCATAAATGAAGTAAAAAAAGCTTAATTTTTATATTGGGGGGCAATTAGAGGAGTAAGAAAGGGTAAATAAAAAAAAAAGTTTTTCTACCCTATAGTGTGGGGTATCAATTGAAAGCTTATAAAAATACGAGTCTAAAAATATACTTTTTAATTTTTTTATTAAAATTTTGTTTAACAAAATTTTCAATTAAATCCGAGGAATTGCTGTCCCCACCTCTATTTCAAAAAACATAGCCGTATAAGATCTGAAAAAAATCATGAACATCAGAAATGACGTGTTTATACGTGACGTGATTATAGAGCAAACTCTACAGAATAATAACAAATACTAAAAACCAGCCAAGTGTGAGTCGGTCTTGCGCTAAAGCTCCCGGACAAAAAAGTTAATAATGTTGTGTTCTTTGGTGGTGTGGTACGGAACCCGAAAAGAGTCAAAAAAATTACGTCATAAAGCTATCTGTATGATATAATGTCGAATAAACATTCGTGGATTTTAAATAGGAAGCCGCAAACTGCTAGCAGTAAAGCTGCAACTGGTTCCTTAACAAATCGAATTTTCTATCGAATCTTTACAAAAAAAAAGGTAAGTGGACTAGTTTACCGACATTTACCTTGAATACGTATTTTATTAAAATTAGATTCTTTTTTGGCGTGGAGTCCGGTTTCATAGTTTAGTATAAAAAGTGCAGTTCGGATGAGATTATTATCATTCAATCGTCAGACGTTTGAAACAAACTTACAAACATGTACAAGCAGGTGAGCTTCATTAAGTATTCTAATCTCTAAATATTATAAAACAAATTCGCAATTTTTGCAGCACCTACCTATATGTTTGTACGCTTAGTGTGAACTCGCCATAGATTTTGATGTGGTTTTTACAATCGTTTAGATAATTTCTTCCGGAAGGTTTATATGTGTATATATTACTAAAATTAATAAATCCCAACAACGGGCGAAACCAGGGCAGGCGCTAGGATCAAATAAACACTTTTTCTTGATTACATGGTTATCATACGATACACTTAGTTCTCGGCCCCTTTTTGATTTTCTGACTCTTCAATTTAGTACCTCAACCTAAGTTTTATAGTCGTCCTTTCCATTTTAACCCATTAACGGCTAGCGCATCATATTTGCATCACTTTTTTCAGTCCGTGTTCTTACTTCAGACCACTTAGGTATTTCTCTATCCGCAATGTTTTTATCCTGTCATTCAGAACTCATCAAAATGTTAAAAGATAAAATTATTTGAATTTTTAAATGCCACTTGCTATGATAATTGACATTAAAATTAATTGCTACAAAACATTTGGTATTATTTTTACAATAATGTCACACCACTTAATAAGCTACTAATTTATTTTCTTATCTAATGAAAAATGCATCCAACTAAATTAAATAAGATGTAAATAAATATATTTTTTTTATTATTTAGTATACAAATCTTTCTTGTTTGTCGTAATTGAGTAGGTATTATTTATTTGAATAATATTCATGCAGACTAGACTACTAAAAATCGTGTTTGAAAAGAACAGAAATAGAATCATTGAACATCGTAAACTCGCATAAACACGAAGATTTCCTTCTCAAAAAAAGAGAGTCATTGATAAAAGCACAGAACAGAATAGATACTAGATACTACATAGGTACAGAATAGTTTCCTGCCCCTCACTAGATTCCGCACCCTCACCCTCACCCCGCACTTTAAGGGTATTTTCAAGGGAGACGCTGCTTTGCATAGGCCTTGTATTAATTGCATCATCCATCATGTCTATGTATATGCGATTCTGTATTTATCTGATTCCCCTTGACCCTTGTTCCCCTTCGTTAATCTGATAACATATTTATTAGTATAACTAGTATAATTACAGTGATCAATATGATCACCAATGACCAATGTGATAATGATCTTTGACTTTGACTTTATATTTTTAAATAAATTTTTTCCAGATGCTCCTCCTCCTCGCCGTGGTAGGCTTCGCCGCCGCCAAGCCCCAGTTCCTCCCATACGCAGCCCCAGCTGTGGCTGTAGCCCCAGTCGCTGCCCCCGTCTACTCCGCTTATGCTGCTGCCCCCGTCTACTCCGGCTTCGGCGCCCCATTGGCCTACTCAGGTTACTCCAGCTTCGGATACCCCGGCTCTTTCCTCTTCAAGCGCAAATGAATAATGCATTTCTAATTGTTATTCCTGTTCACTGTTACAATTTATGGACTCGTATTGTGTTAAAAAATCAACTTTTCAGTCAACGTTAACTTTGTTAGTCATTATGTATTTGATAATAAATTGTATGGCACATTATTTTGGTTCTTTAATTTTTTATGTACCTACCTACCTAGATTTATTTATTTTTATTTATTTTTATTTATTTCCTTTTTGGAGAACTTACAGCTAAATAACAGTTCGGTTTCAACAAAGACAGATTGTTAGTCAGATGCTGACAACAAGTTCCCACATATAAAAATAAAGAGAAAGAAAAGTCTAATGAATAAAGCTAACATTAAAAAATAAAAACCGCCTTCAAAAAAACTAAAAAGTTAAAAAATAATATTGCAGCCGATGACTTTTTCGTTCGCATCATAAGAACATTAATTTGTTTTATCGAAGTCGCTGTCAAGCCGATTCGTGACAGGGCTTGCATTAGTTTTTTGGCTTGGCTTGACACCGACTTCTATAAAACAAATTAATGTTCTTATGATGCGAACGAAAAAGTCATCGGCTGCAATATTATTTTTTAACTTTTTAGTTTTTTTGAAGGCGGTTTTAATTTTTTGTTAAAATTTTGTTTATTTCACAATTTTCAGTGGTGAATTCATTAGTTAGATTTAAAAGTAATGCTTCAAATTAACAAACGCACTAGTCGGCACTACGATTTTCGAAGGTTCCCCTCGATTTCTCTGGGATCCATCATCAGATCCTGGTTTCCTTATCATGGGACCACCCTTGGGATATCTACTTTCCAACAAAAAAAGAATCATCAAAATCGGTTCATAAACGACGAAGTTACCCGCGAACACACATTAAAAAAAAAAAAAAAAAAAATATACGGTCGAACTGAGAACCTACTCCTTTTTTTGAAGTCGGTTAAAAAACTAAGGTAATACAAAATTATTATTACATGTTAAGAAATAGAACCTTCGAAACCTTAATTTAGACGGCCCGTTAGAAGAGTCGGTAGTGAATCTACCTACTGTTACAAGGGTCGCGGGTTCGAATCCCGTAAGGGACTAATATTGTTGTTTTATTTATTTATTTATTTGTATGATGAAAATTAATATTTGTACCCGAGTCATGGATGTTTGTATCTATACAATATATATCGTTGTCTAGTCATCATAATACAAGTCCAGGCTAGATTTTGGTACTTTAAATGGGACTAGATAATTTGTGCGACAATGTCCAAGATACGTATTTATTTATTTAATACCAATACTTATAAAGGATCCATAAGTATTTTTCACATTCCGTTACCTCCTGGTAAAAGAAGAGTAGTTAGTCCAGTCCAGCAGAAGTATCGGCACGACCTCAATGCGCTTGGTGCAGGACTGAGAAGTATGGCAAAATGGAGAGGAGTCTTTATGCTCTGTAGTATGTGGAAACGGGCTGATGATGACCTATAGAAGACAAAGAGGGGAGTGAGAAAAAATATATCACAATCGAAAGAAAACAAACGTACGTGACTGCCCGAAATCGAAAGAAAACATCTCATAAGCTTTCAATTTCCAAAAACATTAAAATCATACGACTTGCTTCTGCCGGGCTAGATTAACTTCTGTTAATCTAGCCCGGCATCAAAATAATTGAGTCGAAGATTTTGAATGTTTTAATTACGCAGATATTTTGACGCAAATCAATGGTTTGATCTCCAACTCTTTGATCTAAGCTCCAACTATGCACTGACCATATTTTTTAAATATTCTACATAAATAAATGTCTATGTCGTTCGTAAAAATTGTAATTAAAAAAATTTTTATAAAGGTACCTACATTTTGAAACTGTAAAGGTTGAAGTACCTATGAATATTAAATTATCTACAATTAAAAAATAATAATACAAATCGGAGTAGTTTTAACGGGTTTCAAAAATAAATACTATAATTTTGACATTTTCTACTGTTGACTTGAACGTGTGACTTTAAAAAATCGCACTACAGATTTGTAGCAATTAGTTAGATATTTCACAAAAACGAAGTGATTTTAGTCCACTGAATCAAATAAGATCAAATCATAGATTTCAGTCAAGTTTTAGTTGGGTAATTAATAAACGTTCTTGCTTTCTGGGTAGATTCTTCGCAAATTAAATTATCTTATATCGAGATACGCGAAATAAAATATCAAGTTCCATCTAAATTAGTCGGGTTTGTTTTCGAGTCTACCGGGTGTATAAGAAATAGATAACCATATTAAAATGGGTAGTTAAGACCATTTATGGTCTATAAAACTGAAAAATTTTCACTGTGAAGTCAACTTCGAAATCGCGAAAAAGAATCAGCTGTTCCATACAAAACTGTAATATTACAGTTCACGACAAGTTTATAAAACAAGAATACAACGAAACATCAATAGAACAACATGTAATTTATTGTATGCTACAGCAGCAAATAGGTCCCAGCTCAACATAGACCTTGCCCGAAAGCAGGGTGTTGGTTTTCAGATGAAACCTTTTTAGTAGTAGTCAGATGCAGCAACCAAGGAAATAATAAATAATTAAATGTAAGTTCAAATGAAATATACGGAAGAAAGTGTAAAAATAATTTAAATAATATTATAATACGAGCATTTACCCACGACTTCGTTCGAGTTCGATTTTAAGTCAGCTCATAAGCTGTCAAAAAAAAAGTTTCATTAAAATCGGTTCAGTAGTTTTTGCGTGATGCTCGATCATACAAACACACAAACAAACGAACAAACAGACAGACAAAAAATCAAAAAATTGGTGATTTGGTATCAGGGACACCTAAAAACCATATCATAATCTTTTTTTTGTAAATATCTTCAATGTACAGACACACAATTCTGTTACAGTTTTATAATAGTTTAGATAAGTATTACATAAGTACATTATAAAAAAAATATTACTTATATTGAAAATTTTTATTATTAGTAAATTTTTATTATAATATAAGTATGTATTTATAGCCTAAAATTGGGTACCTAGTGAAACAAACTATAGGTATATAGGTATATAGGTATAAGTTTTGTTTTTAATTCTTTTATTTTTCTTTAGGTTTAGGGTTATATTTGTATATGTATATATTCTGTTGTAAATAAATATCTAGATACACAATATACGGATTTAAGTTGACTACACAGTATATTATTTTCTCAAACCGGAATGGATACAATTTAAATTCAATCAAGTTCTTCTTAATCAAATGTCACAACCCAGTATAGTTGCTTGTAATAATAAAATTTACAATCTTTTTATTTTTATTAGATTCCTATAATCTATTAATTATTCCAGTTTTATCTTTAAAGCGAGATTGACAAAATTGGCGATGCTAATAAATTATGGGCTTCAGTATCAAGATGCGATGAGCAAGTACCTGTGTTATGAATATGAATGAATTGCGAGAGTTATGTCAGATATGTCAGGATGTGAGGTACTGGAAGTCCTTAGCTGTAACTGTTTATGAAAGTAAGTAGTTTATTTCTTAAGTTGAACACTATCTGATGTCTCAATACACGGAAATCTATGTTGACATGTTCTTTAACAATATTGAGTAACATCTCTTCATGAAGGATTTTTATTGTTACTCGTATGTCTAGAATACTAAGTTCGGAGGTAAAATAATAATATAGAAAAGTCATGAGGATCAAAGATAGTCAGATGAACTAGAAAAACTACTGTAGAGAGGTAATAATAATATTGGCTAGAGATGTTAAGCTAGACAGGCGAATCAGTCTTGGAAATGTACGGTACTTAAGTAGTGGCTGATTGAAAAGCCAGTGAAAAAATAAACAGAAATGCAGCAATCTTTTATTAAGCTGTAATGAGCAAAATATAGAACGACATTATTAAGCTAAGAAAATATAAATAAAAATCAAAAATGGTCTGAATTCAATTTTATTTCAAAATATTCATTTTAACAAAAATATGTTGAAGACAATCGTAGACTTCTATACAAATGAATTCATTATAACAACATTGATTTATCGTTTGAAAGCGTTTCAAAAATCGATCATTCACTTCTTCTTGACGAGGAAAGAGCTAGCTCCGTAGACGGGGGCAGCAGCAGCGTAACCAGCTCCGTAGACCGGGGCAGCAGCAGCGTAGCCAGCGGAGTAGACGGGGGCAGCAGCGGCGTAGGTGGATACTACTGGGGCAGCGGCAGCATAGGTGGATACTACTGGGGCAACACGGGCTACTGGAGCGTACTGAGCTACAGTCGCTACTGGGGCGACGGGAGCATAACGGGCAACTGGCACAGCCTGGGCAACAGTCGCAACTGGGGCTACTTGGGCAACGGGAGCGTAACGGGCAACTGGCACGGCCTGGGCAACAGTCGCAACTGGGGCTACTTGGGCAACGGGTGCGAAACGGGCAACTGGCACAGCCTGGGCAACGGTAGCAACTGGGGCTACTTGGGCAACGGGCGCGTAACGGGCGACTGGCACAGCCTGGGCAACTGTAGCAACTGGGGCAACTTGGGCGACGGGAGCGTAACGGGCGACGGTGGCTACTGGGGCCACTGCTGGGGCAACGTACGAAGCAGACGCAACAGCTGGGGTGCCGTAGGAGACCACTGGGGCAGAGTAGCCGAAGGAGCTAACGGGGAACTGGGGCTTGGCGGTGGCACAGCCAACCAGGGCAAGGGCGAGGAGCATCTGAAAATATTTTGATTTTTTTTAACAACAATAACAACATTTGGCACAAAATTAAGGCTTTTGACTACCTCGAGGAATTTAGTCATAACCTTACAAAGACAAGAAAAAACCTCACAGATACAATGGAAATAGTTGTAGTGACAATATCGAACAGGCATAAATGTTCAATTAGTTGAATTTAGGAGTAAACCCCACGGTAGTAGAATAATAATGTCTATGGTAAACCCTACTAGTGAAAAAACATGTTTTTTTAAATAACAACTTCTTTCCTTCAACCCTTTAATTTTAGCAATAACACAGCCGTTTATCATCATATTCATAATTGTTGTCGACACTACCTGTTGAAATATGGTTTGAATAAATGAAATGATCACTCGAACCCACCACCGATCGATTCGAGGCTATGCTTTTTTCTAAATTACTCTACGGAGACTGTCGATTTCCTTCTAAATCTTTAAATCCCTTCTGTCTTAAGGGTGGTATTTAGACGGAAATGAATTTATGTTCACTCAGTGTTCACTTTTCATTTATAATGTCCCTAAAACTCAAAAAAGTTTAATTTCAAATAAAATTACTAACTTTATCAGTTCCCGATCATGATTTTTAAAATAATTAAAAACAATTGATTATGATATTAGGTATACAGGGTGAAATTGATATCATTGGCATCCTTTTAAACTTAGAGTCTGCCCATCAAACCGAATAACTTTTACTATGGGAGCAAACCAATCGGAGCAAAAAGAAAAATCAGCTGTTGCATACATTGTGTCACGTAGGCATTGCAGTTTAGTATGGAACAGCAGATTTTCTTGTTGCTCCGATCGGTTTGCTCCCATAGTGATAGTTGTTCAGTTTGATGGGTAGACTCTTAGTTTAAAAGGATGCTAATGATATCAATTTCACCCTGTATATTATGACAGTATTTCAATCACAAACAAAAGGGTTTTAAAGTATTCGTCACATTGAAGGACACATTTTTGTTTTGGGAATATAATAAAAGTATTCTAAAAGACTAATATCCTTCTCGATGAGACGCCAAAAGACTTTTCTTACAGACTCATGAGTTAAAGCTTTCTGTCAGCAGTAAGAATGATGATGATGATGATATCAACTTGCTCAAAAAAATAAAATAAATGTTTATTTTCACACAACAAAATTAATAGAAAATGAACTCACCTGCTTGTACATGATGTTTGTTTGTTTCAAACGGTTGCCGAGTGAATGATGATCAACTCATCTTGGTTTCCCATTTTATACCTACCTTTGAAACCGGACTCCATCCCAATACGGATTCGATCTAATTTCAATATTACAAGGCAAATGTCGACAAACTAGTCCACTTACCTAATTTACAAAATTTTTGAGAAAATATTTAAGAAGTCTTTTATAGAGCATGTCGTTAGGCACAGACAGACAGGCAGACCATAAATGTTCAATGTTAATTCGAACTTAAAAACTTGATGTCTTGATGTGACATTACAGAGCCGATTAGTTATTTTGTATGAATCACAATGTATGTATCAAGAAAGAATTATTTCAAAAAATACCATCGTTTTCTTTTTATTAATTTCTAGTTTCAAATACAGGGTCCTTTTACTGGTATGGAATACCATGTACACACGGCGACACATCAAGCTACACAAAACCAAAATAAGCTGGCCGCGCGTAGGCATAGTAATATATAACGTCGCGCGGCCAGCTTATTTTGGTTTTGGGTAACTTGATGTGTCGTCGTGTGTACGTGCATTGGTACATGGCATGCCATCCGTGCGGATTCAAACCCGGACGTCAAGATTAGTTTCCAAACCTGCTACCGACGCGCTCTCTACTAAAATCAACAATGACTACAATTATATGACATTCTTGTTTGGAATTGTTACAAATATAATGATAATAAATGCTTAGAAATAAAATACATACGATTGAGGGCAGCACCATAGGCTCGTGCCCCAATTAAAACGACAATTGTTTTTTATTCGGCTGTCAATTCAATTCAATTCAATTCAATTATACTTTATGGGCTGTCATGGGCCCCTTTTAATAAATGAGCAAATTTTAATTTACAATGACAATTCAAATGGCACGATGGGGCTGACATAACCTCAGGGTTAAAAGCTCCAATTAAAATAAAATAAAAAACAGAAAAAAAAATGACAATTCAAAGTACATTGCTGAGAAAGTTATGATAATTTTAGGTACCTACTGCACGTTTAGTGTCATTAGTAACCAGCAATGTACCCTGAATTGTAATTGTAAATTACAATTGTTCTGCAGACCGCAGGCGTATGTACGAGTATGCATGCATGCACTCAATCGTGATGTCAAATCAAAAAAAATCAAATCATACATTTTTCATTACTTTTTTAGTAATATATGATACATCAATATGGATCGTCTCGCGATGACATAAGATCTTAAAAGTGTACATAATTAACGAACCGGACTATACATGCTTATTTCTACTTTTGTTAGAAAATTATTCAACTATCCTTTATAGCTGTCTCGAAAAACAGGTGTGAGAGACACCTGATTAGAATTGTTTAGTTTTTGTTGATTTTTAGACAAAAAAACTAAACATTTGGCATTTTTGATCCATAGTTATTATAAAGCTCTTCTAGTAGTGTTGTCGCCGGATAGTTGACTACTACCTATCGATAGTGAATTTTTATACTATAAATCGATACTCAAGGAATTTCAATAATATCAATAGCATCGTTATTATTATTAGCAATCGTTTAGAATACGACTTAGGCTGGATTCGACCAAACGCGAGTAAATTTTGTTACTCTAGCGTAAACTGATTTTGCATTTTATCAACCACAACTTTGACGGCGTAAGGCTGCCTGACCATTGAAGTGAGCTGGCTGTGCGAGCTGTGAAGCTGTGTAAAGCTGTGTAGAAATCCGACCGAGATCGGCCGAGCTCCTGATTGGTTAATATTTACACAGCTACACAGCTCGCACAGCCAGCTTGCATCAGTGGACAGGCAGCCTAAAGCTTATACCGAGACTAATGAAATGTAAATGTCACTTAAATAATAAACACTTAATAAAAATAAGCCTAACAAATTAAAACTGTATTACCTCACATTGCAATAAGTACGGATACAACAACCTCTTTCTTTAGGTGGATTATACATTTTGTTCCTTTTAGTCTAGGTTTAGTGTGGTAGAATACAAATGAAGTTATTTCGGAGTAAACACTAAGAGTAAAATGATTCCTTGTAATAGTTACTCTTCTGTAAATCAAAGTTTGGTCGAATCCGGCCTTAGTGTTGAATATCGGCAGAACTATCACTTACTGCTATCGATGTCCGATACTATAGATATTATCGATGAATAATGTCGACACTGGTACCGATTCGGACTGTGCCACGACTTAACTTAACTAAATTTATTCCTGTCACTTTCTAAAATAAGATTAATAAAAGAGACAGAAAACCAACAGCTGACTTTAGTGCTGTCAAAGTGACGTTACACGCCCAAAATAAGATGCCATCATAATGTACGCCATCTTATTTAAAGCGTTTTTTCTCTTATTTTAATCTTATTTTAGAAAGTAACAGGAATAAATTTAGTTAAGTTAAGTCGTGGCACAGTCCGAATCGAGGCCACTATCTATCGTTAGGTCTATCGATGGTATAACTGATTTTCAAGGGTCCAAATAGCAACGACATTTTAAGGCTATTTTGAATGACAGAAACAGAGATTTGAAATAACTACTCGCACGTATTCTTAGAATAACTTAAATTATGTCCAAGTTATTTCAGATCGAATAATTATCTTTCTGATAAATAAATAATAATATTTTCTAATCAGAATTTGCCAGAAAGCTAAACAGATATCGGAAAATCTTTATTATCTATTCGTATGATATAAGGCCGTATACTAATTGATTGGCATTTCAAATAAGTAGTTACCTACCTACACGAAGAAAGCTGCTCGTGTCACTCAATATCAGAAAAATATTAAAAATAACACAGAACTTACAGAGGTATTGAAAGTTTATAATTATGGAAAATTGCTCGAATTCAGAAATGTGTCATTTGACACGATAAAGATACGGAGCATTTTAAAAAAAAATACATTTTATTAGAAGAGAAAGACGTATAGTGGTTAATAGAAATAGTATAAAAACACGATTTTGGATTTTCTGATAAATACTTTTGATGAAAGCATTGGTCGGTTAATGAAGAAAATCTGATAAATAAATTGTGATTGTTAATGTTAATTAGCAGCAATAAAAGGAATATCTTTTTATTTATACATACACCGTAATAAATAAATGTTGTAATGGTTAGTATACCTACAACGTTTTAATGAATTAGCGCAAAACCTAATACACCCCAATTGATTTATAACAAAATAATTAGAAATAAAACAATAATTTCATTATTTTGATAGTTAAAATTTAAAGTTATTCGCATTTTAAATTTTGAGGCAAAAATGATTTGTTATCATTTCAGCAATGAATGAAAGCGCTAACTAACCTCCTCATGGATACATTTTAATAATCTTGTTTTGGTAGTAAGTAGGGTGAGTGTGCCCGTGCGTGGGTTGACAATGGGTTCAGTAAATTTTTAATTTAATAAACAAATGATTTAATATTTTGAAAAAAATTACCCATGCTCAAACCATGATAATTGGATTCTGCTCTCGATTCTAAACAAACTGTTTTCTAGTTTTGCGTTAATTCATTAACACGTTGTATAAAACCAGTATACATATAATACCATGTAGGTATATACAGGGTGTACAATAAAATGGGACAGCTACTTAAAGGGGTGCTTCAGACCATCAAACTAAACAACTTTCTCTATGGAACCAATATCGAAATCGCGAAAAAAAAAATCGGCTATCCCATACATTTCAGTCGAGTTACGTTTGCAGTTTTGTATGGGAGAGCGGATTTTTTTTTCGCGATTTCGATATTGGTCCCATAGAGAAAGTTGTTCAGTTTGATGGTCTGAAGCACCCCTTTGAGTAGCTGTTCCATTTTATTGTACACCCTGTATAATACCTTTAAGCTGACGTAGGTACTAAATGTTTCTCTAGCTACGAGCTAGAGTCTAGCTGCTAGACGGTAGCCGTGTCTTCCTCGACGTGTGGCTCCGAGCTTCGCTAATTGTTTCCGAAGCAATAATTGCCTTTTCTAGTACTAATGGTGCTCATTTAAAGTTCTTTGCCAGCGGTATGGCCTTACTTGGTATGTACGGATGTGGTTTGCCACTTTGTAAGTGGTTTATTGGTGAACCTTTTTTTTAGTTTTAATTTAAATTAGGATAATTATTTATTGGTTTTTCTTTTCGTGTTGAACTTTGATTTTCGTGTGTGTGAAATTGAAAAATAGCATTCCTAGGATGCCGGCGACCGTTTTTGGTGGATCAAGGGTCAGATGTTTATCGCCCATCTTTAGGGATGTTTCATAATAAAGAAAGTACCTCCCACCACTAATAAATTAATTTAACATTTTACTCTCTTTTATAACCACCCATAATGCTCACGGCATAAAGTCCATAATTAAATTTATGTGCCGGAAAGTGCTTAAGGTCGTCAGCGTATAATAAAACAGTTTCGATTCCAAATCGATCACTCAAAGATTTCGATAGTCCTCGAAAACTTTTAAATGTCAGAGGAATTCGATAAAAAAGTTGTTTTTTGGCCATAAAGTTGATGTGAACAATGTAAACTATGTTTTAACGATTATAATTTTTTTTTCGGCTTAACAATAAATGCGCACGACGCATCTTTTTTAGCCTTCGGAAGTGTAAATAAAAGATATAAATTAAATATACACATTAATATAAAAATTTAAAACGTTATAATAAGTATTTGAAACCGCGTACCGGAAAGCGCAGCGTAGGTAGGCCCCTCACACGGTGGACCGACGACCTGGTGAAGGCGGCGGGAAAACGTTGGATGAGGGCAGCGCAGGACCAATCGTTATGGCGATCCTTGGGGGAGGCCTATGTCCAGCAGTGGACGTCCATCGGCTGAGATGATGATGATGATGATGAAGTATTTATTTTGAAAGCAAAAATAGTCATAATCCTAATTCAAATAAGAAACAATAGGTACTAACATCAACTTTTTAACATTATATTTTACATTATTTTTCCATAGGTGCATCTTTTGTCCATAAATTGAATGAAGTCCTTTAAAACAACCAGAGTTAAAAACTATGGTAAGGCGGTGGTAATTACAGAAAAATGACAGTTTAATTAATAAGAACTTTCGTAATTAATATTATTGCTAAACTTCTTTCTTTCTTATCGTGTAGAGCCCGTGTCAGAGTTTTTTCAGACCGCCTTACGGTCTCTGACATGGTTTTTATGTAACGACTACTACCACCAGAGATAGTAGCCGAACCCAACGGCTTAACGTGACATCCGAAGACAGAATACATTTTTTTTTCAGACAATCATGTGATTCAGCCTGCAATGTCCTAACCAACTAGGGAAAAACGCACAAAGTGACATATCACTAGGTGTCCCCCGTGGAAATCGAATCCACGACCCCCATGTCGAGAGCCCAATGCCGGAGGCAGGCTAATCTTCTTAAAACAGTTCTAATACTGTTCTCACTATATTTTTTCTTATATTTAATCCAAAAGATGAATTTCATACACACAGTTTCCACGAGTGACGAAACCTGAGTTCGTCAGGGAGTAGCCTTTAAAGACCAATCCAACGATACCCCACAACATGGGATAGACGAGAAAAAAAAAATCATCCCCACTTCACGTGTAGGGGAGGTACCCTAAAAAAATATTATTCAAAATTTTATTTTACCACTTTTTCGGCGTGGTAAATATGTATACATATGCCAAATTACAGCTTTCTCTCTGAGCTAAGCCGCGTACAGACGGACAGATAGACGGACGGACAGACGGACGGACATGGCGAAACTATAAGGGTTCCTTTTTGACTTCGGAACCATAACTAGTGAAATATAGATGATGATTAGCCCTAGAAGAATATAGTAGCGAGAATATAATATGCTACGATATAAAATATCAAAACAATGTCACAGCTGCAACCGTAACCGTGAGAAAAGCATAAATCGTGAAACTCAAAATGCATCCACAGATTATATCATATTTTGACCGACACCATTTTGTGAAGACGACGCTCTTTAATGGCGATTTATTCATAAAACGGCGAGAATTCGAGATCTCGATTGGTCACGATCGATTGTTGCAGCGAGCCTTAATTGAAAATATCGAATATTCACTTGAAAATGTAGAATAATGTGAATTGATTCAATAGAAAAGGTTGGGCTGGACTGATAAACGACGCTGCATTGCTTGATAGTATTAATTTCATTTACGACTCCGCTATCTTACTGTGATTGTATCGAATGATTATTACTATAATTTCGATTAGTCAAATTTTTTATCAATCATACTTTATTGCACATCATATCAAAATATACACAAAGAAAACCAATAACGTTTTTCCCAATTTCTTCTTCAGTAATTCAGTCGTTACAATCTTTCTATGGAGTAATTTATTACGTTTAGTTTTATTATGTACCTACGTGTACGTTTTGTATGCGTTAAGTTTTTTTTTAAATAAATATATTTTATTGTTTTTCCCATAAATATTATTAAATGCTGACTGGTGTTCGCTGTTAATTTTAGGTACGGCCTCTCACTTTCCCAATAGTTCCTGGGACTGACACGAAATCAAGGATCAATTATTGCAATCTCAATGTCAAAAGCATGATCAGGGACTTCTTGTAATTTACCACGACAATTGCAATTAAACAACATGGTGTCCTTACATTCTCAAATCAACACATCCTTTTTTACAATTGTCATGTTTCTGAAATTAATAGGAAAGGTAATTTCTCTATGGCCCTGAATAAAAAAAAGATTATGTAAATGTGTTTACTTTAGTACAAGAAAGGTTTACGCACAAACTTATATGTCTTAAGTCTGTGGGTGTACGTATCGTGTAAAATTATCATAAAAATATTTCTACAATATTTTTTTTTACAGATTTTGAACCCTAAACTACATCCATCAGCCTCCCCAAGATCCCAGCAAACCAAAGTCTTACATCACACTAGAAAACAGTATAAATCTGATCGCAGAGCGCGTTTTGCATGCGTGTCGGTATGTCTGTATGCAACTATAACTCAGAAACGTCCTAACGAGGTACGACTATCAGTCTAAATCTACCGGTGGACCGCTCCTAAATACACAATGCATAATTGTCCATTAAAGTTTAAGGAGTTGCGAATAAATCTGTGCACAGTTAGGTTTTACAGGTGGCACGAAAAAGAATAGATTCACTGGTTCACGAATATTTGTATTTATTATCCTTATCACGGGGAAGTAAGAGTCCCGGTCCTGTGGGCAGCGTGTATTGGGCAATTAAGTCAATTTGATCTAAACACGGTGGTGGTATGACAACGATTGTTTTTATTTCGGAGGGTTTTTGTTGCTAACCAAGAACTATGCGACCTTAACAGATGGTCATTTTCAAGACCCACGTGTTTCATGAACCGTTCCATTTCTTTAAATCCCTAAGATATGCAGGTCATCATAATTAAACCTCATATAGACCTCCCCCAAGGATCGCTACAACGACTGGTCCTGCGCTGCCCTCATCCAACGGGTTGCCGCCGACTTCACCGTGGTCGTCAATCCACCTTGCCTACTCTCGCTGTGCTTTCCCAGTGATTGCAGTGCAGCTGAAGACCTCCAGGTGTCACAAAAAAGACAAGTCTATGCGCCTGACCTGCAGGCATGTAAACTGTTATTCTAAATTTGAAGGTAATAAAGGCTCTCAAACAGATGTTGCAGACTATATTCAAGCATTGTGACCTCGAGAAGTTTGGTGCGGTTGTTTCATTCTTGTAGTACCAATGTAATATTTATTTTCGATTTACGAGTACTCTAAAAAAATAAAAAACAAAGCTGTCTACATTCATTTCCAATTCGATAAAGATCTCGTACGTTACTGGAGTTTAGACAAAAAAAAAGATTACTATAAAGTCAATGTCGGCTAAAACCGGTCTCTGGCGGATCATCGTAAATTTTATAGCTGTGCCATTATCGATTTGCAAAATGAACAATAAATCTTCGACGTTAAAAAATAGAGCAATTTTTTTTGGATGGTGTGACATAATTTTATACAATGTTGTAGTAACATTTAGAAATCAGGTTTATTATCAATGTCAGGTTACATAAGTCTCACTGCTTGTCACAGGCTTTCTTACAACAGACGAATGGGAGAATGCGTGCTATATTCCACATCCACAACGAGTGCAAAATGACAACGTCGTACTTCGAGATCTGATGTCGTACCAAGATTCAGGACGTAGGGGACAGTATTCTCAAGGAACACGCTAGCTATATAGCAGCAGCACAGTAGCTGTATAAAGGAAATCTCCTTTATGCGGCTACTGTACAGCTGCTATATAGCTTATTGTTCGTTTAATGTGGCGGTAGGCAGGATATCTATACGTAGGCGGAATGACAGCAGGTGAAGTAAAGAACCCTTAAAAGGGTGGTGGTTGAGATTAGATACAAGAGGAGTGAGTCATCTGGCGGCCAGTGGGTGTACGATAATAAGTCGGCAAGTGAAGCATCGGTAAGAGATAGGCGCAGGAGTGCGATTTTTGATCGTTGAAAATGTCTAAATTACTGTGGAGATATGTATCTTTCTACTGCTGATTTGGCTTTCAAAAAACATACTTCAGGAGTGCGATTTTTGAAAGTAGAATCAGCAGTAGAAAGATGCGTATCTCCATAGTAATTTTGACATTTTCAACTGCTGAACTCAGCGAATGAGATTCAAAAATCGCACTCCAGGACGAAGGATAGCTATAGGTAATATCTTTTGAATGATTTGTACTCTTCAGTGGATGGATGCGGGCTGGTGGTGATGATGATGATGATATGATAATAAGTAAGTATTAACTTATTATTCAACTGCATGGCAAAGGCATCCATGATACCATAATCCCTAGAGATTTTATAAAAAGCCGAATGTATACAATTTTCTGTAACATAAAGATTGCATCCGTATTCCAAACACGACTTTATCGTTCAACTTGCCTAAATTTATTTTATTTTATTTGTCCAGGTGAGAAAATTTTACGAGGTTATCACATTTATTTTTAAAAGAATAAAGATCTAAATAGAAATCAGTCCAGACTAGAATTATTAGTATAAACTAGTAATTTTATACAGGGTACGTTACATACGTAAAAGTGGTGCTTCAGACCATAAAACTGAACAAAAAAAATACAACTGTTCCATAATCCATATAAAATGACAATTTTGACAGCTTTTTTGTAAATAAAGGGTGTCCAGCGGGAATTTTTCAAGTTAAAATTGAATACAAAAAAAAACCAAAGAGTTTTTGTTATTTTTTAGTTTCTCGAAATGAAGTCTTACAATGCAGTGCATGCAGTGTATCTTCAGTGTACAGACATACTTCTATTACAGTTTAATAATAATGTAGAAAATTCTTACGCTCATTCCGAATACCGCATCCAAATATTAGAAATTAATTCTAAACATATCTTCTGCCAATTGTTAAGGTAACCACGATTTTATGGAGCGCCTCTGGTCTCTTAATGATATGATTGTTTTCGTTATAATTGGTGGCCAACGTCATAAGTCCAGGAAAATTATTGGCGCTTAGGTTCCTTGCAAATTATGGATGCTTTCAAACTCTTGATTTGTGAAGGTATTTTTTAATGAGAACTTCTTGAGGATTAACTTGGGAAGTCGGTTAGTTTCATCAGGATTCCGTTTACTATAAATATGCTAGAGGTAAAGTAAAATAAACATAAACGTTAAAAAAATATGTTTTTATTTTATTCATTAAAATTATAGTGTGTCCAAGATAGCTTGGTGATTTTGACATATCGTTTTAGAGCGATTATCTTACTTTCTGAAAATATTTGAGACGTAAAACCTTTAATTTTATGTCATAATTATGTTTTCTGCTTAAAAAATGCAAAATTTTATGTATAAAATGGTTACAAAATTACTCAAAACCGGGCGGACCCCTTAAATAAATGCGTTAAAATAACACGAGGCAAATATGTAATGAATTTAAAATGTGGAAAGTAGGAAATAAAATTCCTTTTTGTTTTTATTTATTTATCCTAAATGTAATCTTTGTTTGGTTGTTGTTTGTAGTTTCGGTCCATTAAAATTCACTAATCACAAGCGTTTGATTGCGGTCCAGAAGGGACAATTCCATGCCTTCCCGTAGGTGTCATATGAGGTTACTAATGTATAAAGTATCTTATGCAGTGTTTCTATGGGCGAAAGGCTATTCAGAATAACACCACTTCACACAAAATCCCACCTTAATAAGTTAAAACCTTCAAATGCTCAAATTTAGCACTGCGCCTGCGTCTTCATTAAACTAAGAGTCTACCCATCAAACTGAACAACTTCTACTATGGGAGCAAAGAGATGGGAGCAACAAAAAATATCAGCTGTTGCAAACATTTGTGTCGCGTAGGCATTGCAGTTTAGCATGGAACAGCTGATTTTGTTGCTCCGATCGGTTTGCTCCCATAGTGAAAGTTGTTTAGTTTGATGGGTAGACTCTTAGTTTAAAAGGATGCTAATGATATCAATTTCACCCTGTATAATTTAGCGTCATTTCTTCTTGAAATCTTCAAGACGAATTTTAAAGTATGCAGCTGGTGCAATGTTAATGACCTCCCCGAGGGATTACGTTCATGAGTTTATGTGCGTATTTATTTAGTAGTTGTAGCAAAGCTTCTGAGCACCTTGAACGGAATTATATTATAGTCGTCAGTTTATTTATGTACATTACCATCCGCAGTAACCCAGTCTCACAATACGATCACGAGAATTCAAGAGCGCGATTCGTATCGATTAATCTATAAAATTTCATACAACACGTTAAAATTGCTTCTCGATACCGATATCGATCGTGGGACCGCCTCATATTCACGCCGAGACCACCTTGGACGAAAACGAAAAACAAAGTTTCGAATTAATAATCGATCGACAATTACTGGGTTTGATAATGGCCGTTCTTTACTGGAAATTATTGATTTGTGAGTGTTTGAACATTTACGTAATGCTCGAAATGTCCTACTCGTTTACGAAATTGAATAAAAGGAGTTGTTTAATCAATATTAACATCAATGACTCGATAACTGTATCGATCAGTATATTATTTTAAGAAATATGAATCGATTATCAATATAATTCAATTATAGCTCATTAATTCTCTGTTCAATTTTTAATCTCACGTGAAAATATTATTGCAATACTCGACTCAATTATGATCTTGACGCACTTGTGTCAGCCTGGGTTATTACGATATTAGCAATAAACTGCAGGTTGGGAGTCACGTTGCAGGAACAGTCCCGAGCAAGTGCTCGGGACTGTTCCTGCAACGCAAGACAAGTGTCTCGCGTGTTTTTGCCTGCCACGAGGCTCCGCAATCCTCAATCTCTTCTTGTTCTTGACCAAAAACAATCCCTGAGATTGGCATAGATTCTCCCATAAACTACTTGACACTGGCGGAAATGCAGTGCTAACAACTGCAGGTTAACACAAAATTTTTTATATGTAGAAAACCAACTGAGAGACCTTTTTTACTCTGAGTTGATTGCTAACCCAGGTTGACGCAAGTGGGGCTTGTTTTTTAACTATTCCTGATAAGTGCAAAACCTGCATTAATATCGTGTAAAATATATTGACAATTGAAAAAAAAGGGTTTGAAAACCTACTCAGAGCAAAAGTTGAAAAAAAAGGGCGAAATCAATTTAGTTCAAGATTTTATTACAGAACATTCAGTTACAGTACAAAATAAATCGTACAACATACTATTTATCATTACTATACATCAATACTACTTAAATGATCATTCACTTCCTCTTTCCGTAGACTGAGTAAGCGGGGTAGCTACCGTAAGCTACTGGGGCAGCGGCAGAGTATCCGGAGAATCCAGAGTAGGCGACGGGGGCAGCCGCAGCGTAGGTCGAGTAGGCGGGGGCAGCAGCAGTGTAGGTCGAGTAGGCAGGGGCAGCAGCAGTGTAGGTCGAGTAGGCGGGAGCAGCAGCAGCGTAAGTCGAGTAGGCGGGGGCAGCGGCAGCGTAGGTCGAGTACGCGGGGGCAGCAGCAGCGTAAGTCGAGTAGACGGGGGCAGAGGCAGTGTAAGCTACTTGTGCAGGCGCGGAGTAGGCTACTGGGGCAGCTACCTGGGCTACGGGAGCGACACGGGCTACTGGGGCAACTTGGGCTACTGAGGCAACTTGGGCAACCTGGGCAACAGGGGCGACGTATGACGCAGAAACTGCTGGTGTGCCGTAGGATACTACTGGGGAAGAGTAGCTAGAGTAGCTCACTGGGGCAAAGGATGACCACTGGGGCTTGGGCTTGGGTTCGGGTGCGGCAGCGGCGAGGCCAACCAGGGCAAGGGCGACGAGCATCTGTAATAGATTAATCATGTTTATTGTAATGTACTCAAAACTTTAAAAGAATACGGTGAAAAATTTGTGAAGTCAAAAAGTTAATTTACTAAGTAGTATTCTTCTGTTAAAGTCATTGAAATTGGCATGCAGTCAGCATTGAAGACTTATTGATAGCGCAGGATATACCTGGACGTTCAGAACGACACTCTGAGAGGCTCAGCGCTGGCCAGCAGTGTAGGACAAAATGTAATTAATCACTAATTACATTTTGTAATTGTTAATTGCAACGATTATAAATGTATGTTTTTCAAAAGTAAGTAGTTAATTACATTTGCCCAATAGTATTGGCCAGTAAGGGCTGAACAATACAATAATATATATTTTTTTACATTCTTACCTGTTTGTACATGTTTGTAGATTATTTCAAACGACTGTCGAGTGAATGATGATCCTCTCACCATTTCTTTACCTTTTATACTAAACTATGAAACCGGATTAACTGCGATCCAAATAGGAAATGGTCTAGTTCTATATTAATAGAACAGATTGACTAAATTAATCAAGTGACCTATTAAATCACGTCAAGTTAGAAAAAAATGTTTACTGATTTTTTCATAAAATATTTAAATAATGAAAAGATCAAAGTCGTAAAATTATTCGTAAATGGGAATCTTGAAACGGTGATTGATTTTATCAGGCCTTGAAAATTGTTGCTATGACTTTTTAGTTAATACTGTAGACAAATTAGAATTAATTTAAATTAAATACAAGTCACGTACTTACGTACCAACCCGCATTGAGCAGGCGTGGTGGACTAATGCCCATACACCCTCCCTGAGGGTAGGCCTGTGGCCTGCAGTGGGACGTTTAAATAGACTGATGATGGTGATGATGACAAGTCACGTTATTAAAGGTAAACGAATTCATCACCCTCCTCCCTTATTTCATTATTTGGGATAGGTTTTATAGTGTTTGGTAAATGTATTTTAACTCCCTTCACACTGTAGTTTGTGCGTTATGTTATGAATAATATTTTAATGGATTATGGCATCAAACAAAACTGCTGTTTTGTTTTTATAATTTTATATAATTAGAGCCTTCTAAACTCATACTCAGCTGATAAGTCAATTTTCTTAATTTATTATGAGCTATTACCTCGTGACTTCTTACGCGCAGTCCTGTGAAAAACGTAGGTACTTGCCTCTATTTCAAAACTATAAATGCTCAACTTTTGATTGAGTCATCATCATCATCTCAGCCGATGGACGTCCACTGCTGGACATAGGCCTCCACCAAGAATTTGATTGAGTGAGCCGATGAAATAAAAGATAAATATTTTTCCAAACTAAGCCCTATACAGGATACAGGTATAAGTTGTACACAAACGGCAACTACAGATTAGATTAGATTAGATTCATTTATTTCATATTATAACATGTCACAGTATTACATAAATAATTACATAAAATGTCCATTCATAATATGATCGTCATATTGTATATTGTATAATAAAATTAAAATAAAATAGTAATGTCAAATAAAATAATGTCAAAACAATATAACCTTAAAGTTAAAAATAGTCTATTGACTATTTTAATAATAGAAAAAATGTCAACAACAACAAACAAATTAAAAATGAATATAAAAAAAACTTAAAAACTTTTTTTCAAGAATTCGTCAACAGAGTAGAACTCATTATCCAATAAAAAGTTTTTCAGTCGGCGATCGAATGTTTCGTCGTTTGTTTCGTTTCTTAGATCAGTGGGTAGGTGTTCGTAGTACGTGGGACCGATGACGCGCGGGTTGCTCTCAGCTAGTGTGGTACGCCGCGGCACGGATTTCAGTCGCCCAGTGTTCCGTAGCTCGGACAGGTTACGCCTTACGTAAGTCATGACTTCAAATAGGTACAAAGAACAGAGTGTCATTATTCCATATTGTACGAAGCGCGTTCTGCACGATGTCGTTGGTTTAATACCTGCGAGTATCCGTATGGCACGTTTTTGTAAAACAAATACACTATTGCACTCAGTGGAGTTACCCCAGAGGATAGCACCATAGGACATCAAGGAGTGGAAGTGTGCGAAGTAGGTTTGCTTTAGTATGCGATCGGAGACCACAGGGCGAAGTTTTCTCAATGCGTATGCAGCTCCACTGAGTCTGTCGCAGAGGGAATTGACATGATGTTTCCAGTTCATGTTTGGATCTAGTGTAAAACCTAGGAACTTGCACTTCTCCGATACAGGAATAGGGCTATTTATGCACAGAGGTGTCGGTATTGGCCTGCCCGAGAAGAGCATGACGTTGGACTTAGTCATATTAAGAATTAACCCATTTGACGCAAACCACTCCTGAAGCTGATCACAGACAATGTTAATTTTTTCATTTAATTGCTCATAGGTGTGGCTACATACTATGATAGTTGTATCATCGGCGAATAGTACAATTAGTCCGTCAGTTACAAAGCGTGGCAGGTCATTTACAAGAAGCATTACAGCTACAAGAAAACGTTCTAAGGAGACTAACACTAACTGTTGTAGCAAAATGCCCATACATTTAGTATTGAAATATCATAATCACCCTAGTAGTGATTTTGTTAACACTTACCTAATTTAGGGGCGGTTCAGACCATCAAACTGAACAACTTTTAATATGGGAGCAAACCTGAATTAGCAAAAGAAAATTCGGTTGTTTGAAATTTTAGGTCTCGACGCCTTGCAGTTTAGCATACGAATATAAAACAGCAAGGCCTACTTAGAGTCATAAGGAGCAGATTTTTTTTTTGCTATTTCATGCTTGCTCCCATAGTAAAAGTTGTCCAGTTTGATGGTCTAAACCGCCCCTAAAAATTTGAAAAGTGTTTATAAAATCACTACTAGGGTGATTTTGATATAATTATCCCTACTAAATGTATGGGAATTTTATTTTGCGTTTTCTGTGAATTCTAATACCTCGACCTCGTTTAATCCAATAGAGACTTTAGCCTCTGCATTTCTAAAAATCCGTGAGTCTTTAAACTTGTTTCTTTCTTTAACTTTGGCAGAGAGTGGTCCCCGAGCTTGCTGGACTTCTGTATTTAGTGTTATGGATGGTCGCTGCTGTTGATGCATATTATTATTAACACGAGTTACAGTTCTATTTACGTTGATTTTCAGACCATTGCGGTGTAGATGTTAGGTTGGTTGGTTGGTAGAAAACCAATTGGTCAATCATATCAATGATTGACCAATTGGTTTTCTACCAAAACAATACAATACAAGATACAAACAACAATACAACAAACACACAACACAACAGATAGATACAATAGATACAATATTTTAGATTGAATAACATGCAATTTTGAAGTCTAGGTACTGCACATTTCCAATTGTCATCGGTAACACGATAAACGCTGATTAAATTTAAAATCTGATACACAGAAAATTAAGACTTTATCAATCTAAAATATGTAGCGATATTAGATCGATTATTGGAGTGTGACCGTTCCTTTTCTAGCCTATTCTTGTATAATGTTACAGTTGATGTCAATCAGCTCGATCAGCCTTTTCATTGAATAGTGGGTTGCATTTTTATGTGCGATAAAAGATATAACTTTAGCCCGACAAGCCTTTAGACACTATAGATAAATAAATGTTATCGAGCACAAATATTCTGCTTGGGTTTGACTCTGACTGGAACTAATATCGATTCTGTGAAACAATAGAAACAATCTACGCCAAAGTTGCCAAAAAGGAAGAAGCAAAAATAAAAATTCGTCATTCCATTTAAAGTATATAATGTAATAGGTATTCGTTAATCAAAAATTGATTTAATTAAATTGCTTATAAAATATAATTATTATTTTGATACTGCCTTAAATTTTCAGAGACCGGGACAGAGACTCTTGGAGAGTCCGCAGAACACACACAGGGCCAATTGTGGCGAGCTGTTGGTGAGTGGTGACAGCACGGTCCAGATCCTCCAGAGGGGCTGGATTGATTTAGCCCTTACCTCCTGGTCAGGAGAGGAGTTGCAAGAGCGGAACCTATGCTCCAAGTAGGAAGTGTAAAATTTCACAACGCCTGATTTCTCGGCCCACCCAGTTCAGCCCCATAACCTAAGCAAAATTCTATCCTTCTCACAATAGGCTTTGCACCAAGCGTGGTCTGTCTATGAGTGTAATCTGCGTAATGCATTCAAGGAAAGATTCACTATTGGTGCATTCCATTGCATTTAGATAAAAGTGTCTCAAAGAGGCCTCTACGTGTTGGACCTGTGCCTGTGTCTCCACGCACGCTTTCCAAAGGTCTGGGCTACGGCTCGTGAAATACTTGTCCGTGAAATTTTACCCTTCTGTCTGATTTCTACAGGCTTCTAAGTTAGTTTATGGCTTGTTTAAAACACTTATTTAGAAGATAAAGGTAAGTAAGGTTTAAAAACACAGATTTAGTTAGCTCAACAGTATATTACACAATTTTATGTTCAAGCATAAACAATATGCAATAATATTAAACTATTTTACAACTAACAACAAAACTTAATTTATCATTCACTTCCTCTTTCCGTAGAAAGAGTAGGCGGGGTAGCTACCGTAAGCTACTGGGGCAGCGGCAGAGTATCCGGAGAATCCAGAGTAGGCGACGGGGGCAGCATAACTGGAGTATCCAGAGTAGGCGGGGGCAGCAGCTGCGTAGGTTGAGTAGGCGGGGGCAGCCGCAGCGTAGGTCGAGTAGGCGGGGGCAGCAGCAGCGTAAGTCGAGTAGGCGGGGGCAGCGGCAGCGTAGGTCGAGTAGACGGGGGCAGATGCGGTGTAAGCTACTTGTGCAGGAGCAGAGTAGGCGACTCGAGCAGGAGCAGTGTAGGCTACTTGAGCAGGTGCAGAGTAGGCTACTGGGGCAACCTGAGCTGTGGCTACCTGGGCAACTCTAGCAACCTGCGCAACTTGGGCTACTTGTGCTACAGGGGCAACGTATGATGCAGAAACAGCTGGTGTGCCGTAAGATACTACTGGGGAAGAGTAGCTAGAGTAGCTCACTGGGGCAGCTAGAGACGACCATTGGGGTTTGGGCTTGGGCTCAGGAGCGGCAGCGGCGAAGCCAACAAGGGCAAGGGCGACGAGCATCTGAAATAGATTAATAACAATATTTATTTTAGTGCATACAAACGTTTGGTGGAATTGCTAAACTAAAGTGGGCACATTGCTCGCTGAACCGAGTTCTGGAGTTGCGATCGCGTACTGGAAAGCAAAGCCAAGCCCGGCCGTACAAGGTGGACCGACGACCTGGTGAAGGCGGCGGGAACCCGTTGGATGAGAACAAGTTCGGTCCTTGTGGCGAACGTTGGGGGAGACCTATGTCCAGCAGTGGACGTCTATTGAATGAGGTGATGATGATGATGACACAAATCTTCAAGAAAACTAGGCAAAGAATTGTAAAGTTCATAAAAGGGTAATAGGTAGTCAGCCATAATT
Organism: Agonopterix subpropinquella; assembly: GCA_922987775.1. Lineage (NCBI taxonomy): Eukaryota > Metazoa > Arthropoda > Insecta > Lepidoptera > Depressariidae > Agonopterix > Agonopterix subpropinquella. The sequence goes on along the minus strand of OV277693.1, from coordinate 2,608,540 downwards.
ATTTCACTGAGTACAGTCAATGTGGACCTGTAAGGTCTAATCTATACAATACGAGAATAGGTTTTTTTTATGCTTACCTGCTTGTACATGTTTGTATGTTTTTTCAAACGTCTGTCGAGTGAATGATGATCGTTTCCTCAAATCTTTACGTTTTATACTAAATTTTAAAACCAGATTAACCGCGTCCCAATCGGATATAGTTTATTTCAAGGATAGATTGACCAAATTAGTTAACTAACCTATTGAATCACGCAAACATTGACAAAAATGGTAAAGGACTTTTCTATAAGTAGGTAGCTCATTTTTGAATAATGAAGACATCAAACTAGTTTTGAATTTTATTCCTAATTAGGAATCTCCAAACGTTGATTGATTTGATTAATTATACGTCGCTAAATTGTGACTATGATTTTTGTTTTCAAGCATCTGATGATAAAATGATGCTATAATGTTAACTGGGCCCCATTTAAAAACATGACAATTGTAATTTACAATTCAGGGTTCTTTGGTAACAATTATAGGATACCTACTAGCAAATAGGTACTCCGAATTGTCATTGTGAATGAAATTTTAATTTTTTAATTTTATTTTATTGGTTTTAAGAGGATGGTCAGACCATCAAACTGAACAACTTTCTCTATGGCACCAAAGTCGAAATCGCGAAAAAAAATACAACTGTTCCATTACATTACATCATCGTTACATTTGCATGCAGAAGGATTACAGTTTAGTATGGAACAGCTGATATTTTTGCGCGATTTCGATGTTGGTTCCACGGAGAAAGTAGTTCAGTATGACGGTTTGATCATCCCCTTAAAAAAGTGTCAACAAAAGTGTTAGTATCTGTTTCCTCATCCAAAACTAAACTGATTTTAATGATTCTTTTTAGAATAAAATCAGAAAGATATTATTATATTCTGATATTATTCTTAAAAGAATCATTAAAATGCAAACAATAAACAAAAAAGGCAAACTTACGGACATATCGAAAACGGGCGGTAAAATTTATCATTTTCGAAGATCCTGATTCCTCGTTCTTACAGTAATTAATTTATGCAACAAAAAAGCAAAACATAGGGTCATAGCAGAGGTAACAATAACATAGATTGTATGGTAAATAGGTAATTATTTGCTCTTGTGTGACTTGTGTCTATATCCAGGGAGGAAACGATGTATGTATGGAAAAAACGGTACCCACCCGCCTAAATGTAAACGTCATTGAACCGCCATCTAGTTTGTTGCACAGCGCACTTCCTAGCTAAAATAAAAATAAAAATAATTTATTTCACTCAATACTTGTTACTTGCTGGCGTTATCATTTTTAGAGTTCCGTACCCAGAAGGGGGAAAATTACCCTACGTACCCCATTACTAAGCCTAGGTTGTCCGTCCGTCCGTCTGTCCGACCTTTTTAGTAAAAAGTAGGTACTAAATAGTAAAAAGTAACGTCATCAATATTTCGTTACTTTTTATAGCTTATCCTGTAAAAATAGTATTCAAGCTAAAAAACTGAAAATGCGAATTTAGCGTTATTTCCTTTCAAAGTCTTTTTTACGGTTAACGGTATACTGTTGCAATTATCAAAGAAACGCCGTATTGGCAGGGGCAGCAGCAGGAGCTGGACCTTGTTGGTCTTCATATCTTCATACAAGTTGCAGCATCAATTCTATGATATTCATAATGTTGAATATCATAACATATAGGGTAAACAGTTGCATTACTTTAAGGGGTAACTGTACCCATGATACGCATGATACTGATCAACTTCCCTAAGAAACATAAATAAAGGAAATTTGCAAAAAAAAAAACGATTTTTCATCGATCAGCTGATTGCATTTTGTAGGGAAAGTGCAATTTTTTTTTTGAGAATTTCGTTTTGGTTTCTTAGAGAAAGTTGATCTCAGTACAAATCGATCGATTTCGAGTGATCTCGGTACAATCACCCCTTAATGTAATGCAACTGTTTACCCTAATACATAACAGCCTGTATAGTCAATTTTAAAATATATGGCTGGATTCCACTTAGGGCTCTTACAAACCAGCGACAGTTGTCTGCGACAGCTCGCGACAGGGTCGCGCGACAGTTGAAGACGTAGTGTTGTATAGTCTGAGAGGTAGACCTCCATATCCAAAACAGTTTTTTTGGTAGTTTGTAACATCCTATGTACAGGGTCCTTCTTAATATGCTGACACTTTTTTAAGGCGATGACCAGACTATGAAACTGAACAACTTTCTCTATGGAATCAACATCGAAATCGCGAAAAAAAAACAGTTGTCCCATACGTTCGGCTCCGAGAAGGTTTGCAGTTTTGTATGGAAGTGATGATTTTTTTTCGCGATTTCGATGTTGGTTCCATAGAGGAAGTTGTACAGTTTGACGGTTTGATCATCCCCTTCAAAAACACTTTTTTAAGGGGATGATCAGACACCAGCATATTAAGAAGGACCCTATACAGGATGTAACAAAACACCCTAGTAATACTTAAGGGGGTGCTTCAGACCATCAATCTGAACAACTTTCACTATGGAGCCAATGTCGAGAAAAAATAAAAAAAATCTGCCGTCCCATACATTTGAGTCGAGACGGTACTGCAGTTTTGTATGAAAGAGCTGATTTTTTTTCGCAATTTCGATGTTGGCTCCATAGTGAAAGTGGTTCAGTTTGATGGTCTGAAGCACCCCCTTAAGTATTACTAGGGTGTTTTGTTACAGCCTGTATACGTATTTTATAAATATTTGTGTATAATATTATGTGTTATAATTATTAGTGTTGTGTTTAGTATTATATCATAACTAATTAACTATATAATGTATATTATAATTGCCCTATTTTTACCAGTCTGTAATATTTAATGGACTTGATGATGAAGATAATCAATTCTGGATTATCTATTATCTAAAGGAACCAAAATCTACGAAAAACTTATAAAAACCCGAAATATCAACCATGTTATTTTTTAGCCTCCGTTTTCTTCAAACTGAAATCTCTCAAGAACAAGACTTGTGCTCTCAGACTATACCTACTGTAACGATACCTACCTATCCAAGATTACAGAACCAATCAAAATCTAATTCTACCTAACTAACCCTAAAAATAACCTATCTTACCTAGCTTTATTTTCAGAAAACTTATATCTATTCTGTATCTAAACAAGTCTTATCTATCCTATAAATTTTACATTTAAATCTAATACTAAAACCTAGATTTGGCCAGAAGATGTGATCGTCTAGAATCCTACATTGTGAAGTAATAACTCAGGGACTTTTAGAAGGACTTAGGAACCTAGATCCTATCTGTAATGAACCAAGAATAAACCTATTCAGAACAAATTCTAACCTAAATTTATATAGACTCCTATATAATTCTAGATAATTTTTAAACGCTTAATTTGTCTAGCAAAAATGATTTTTTGATTATTATAAGGGGAACCCCGACCACGTAGCCAGGTGAAGATTTATTGAAGAAGGAAAATAAATACGTATGATCTGAATGACTACATTTTATAGACATATTTTCAGAATTGCTGATCTCTTTTTAGCATATCCTTTGAATTGTAGCGCCTCCAATCATCTAAGTATGGAGGTTAGCTACGGGCTGCTTTTTGCTCACCCAAAGACAGGCTAAAATCTTCAGAACCTCAAGTTATCTTTTTCAAGAGGATTTTCATGTATTATTTTTATTGATTCCACTTAAATTTGAACATATTATGTAAAAACTATGCACAAATCAAATCCTTCTTTAATACTTCTTTTGGATGGGGTATGGCTTGCCTATGATTCTACCACCACATCACAAAGGGACCTAGCTGTAGAGAAGATGTGGCCAGAAACTCTACAGTAAATCCAACGTCTTATTTATAATTTTATTCAGTCATTGGAAAATATAAATAAATATTTAACAAAATAAAGAGGACAACATCTTTGATTTCATAGTCAGTCAGTTAGATAGAGTCTTTAGACAATTAGAATATTAAAAGGAAATAAATTATCAATAAACTAAGAATTTAAAATATATAAATACAATTTCTTTCCCTAAACAAGCCCTACCAACTCTACTATCTTGAGAAAATAATATTCAACAATTCTGATGGCAAATCATGCATCCTAAATTCTCTTGAACACTATTCATACTAGATTGTCTATCTAGTAATAAAAGATCTTAGATAAAAACAATAATTCTCTTCTAAAATTTACAAAATAAGAAAATATGAACTTCCTATTTAAACTATCTCAATTTCAACCCCATTATTATTGAAAATCAAGTTACCTATCCTATCCCAGCCTATTTCTACAAAAAAACGCGAATTTTACAATCTAACCAATGTCTAAAATATTCCTATTCTAAAGCAAAATTCCCTAGTGTTCGGAAATCCCAGGAGTATAGGAATTCCACAAAGCTTGAGAAAGGTCTCATATTTACATTTAAACGTGTAGTGTGTAATGTAAAATTTCCGAGGTGCAATGGAAATTTTCGACCCTAAGCTAAATAAAAGATTCGAGGGTGGAGCCCTCTAAGTGTGCCTAGCCCTAATCCATGTGTAATGCTCATATCACGGCCGAAGCCACAAGTTGTGATATGAACGGGCCCTAATAAAGCAAGTGTCATATTTTAGGGGGACTAGATTTCGCACGCCAAACACAAGGTACAAAGGCTCCCTAAAGAACGCCCCCACTTCGACGGCGGCTACCTCGTAACAATGCGCTTAGCTTACGAAACCTACGTGGCTGAAATCGTTATGTTGGTAAAAAACGATTGTCGGCGCGCCACAAAGCCAGACTAGCAATGGAAGCTATCGACATTTTCCCGTTTAACACCGCAAGGTGCAAAAATGCCCATAACCCACGATACTTTTCATCGTGTACCAGGTTCCTCCAAGCTCACAAACTAATTATAAACTTCCCTTGAATGAATTTAATAATTAAATCAACGAAAAATTCTAAACTACTCTTCACTTACTTAAAGAGTAATCCAAAATCTTTTTAATTCTCAAAAATCAGAGGAAAATAAATTCAATTTTCAATCCGACAGCATGACGACGTGTGAGCTCAAAGAAAATTTTGCTAAGAATCCCATTTCCAACCAAAAAAACAATAAAATCAACTACGTCACCGACGGCGTCTATTCGAAATTTTGAATTTTAATTTTGAAAATTGAACTGATGTTTTTTTCTAAACCAAAATTGCAGGAAGATTTTATGTCTTCAAAACCCAAGCAAATTTAAACTTTTACCCATACACCTTAGTTAAACAAAAATGATCCCTATAACTATGGAAATAAAATTGTTGAAGTCCGCAAAGTTAAATTGGGAACAAAGTAAACTCTTTGAACTACATGAGCCCTTTGATATACAACTCTGTTCATTCGACTTTCCCTCTTATTTTAATTATTTAAAGTTAATTCTTTATAAAATTAATTTCTATTATTAAATTTAAGTATTTAAACTAACTGTAATTATATTTGTGAACCTGAACAAGCAGCTAGCATGAAAGCTTCTTGTTACAGTCACCCCCAAAATTGGCTGTAGGTGATTGACTCCCTTCACCGAAAGATAATTTTCAAAAACATTCACAAATATAAATGATAAGAGTTTATTAAAGCTTCGCCCCAAAGTATTTTTTTTTTTTGCGTGATGAGTCTTTAATACCAAAAAAGAAACAATCCCATCAATGAGAAAAGTCCCAAATTAATAACATAGGATTCAAGATCAGTGATCAGCTTTCGCTAGAACATCTGGATCATGCGCAGAAACTAGGTTGTGAGGCTAGTCAATTAGAAGAATTATGTACTATGTCAATCTATCTGATTCTATTTTTTCAATCTTATAGAACTCCATAATACATTCTACCACAACCCAAACCTTCATCAACGCTAAACCGATAACCATCGTTTGAATAATATATACCCTATCTGAAACTTTCCAACACCTTCTGCAATTATAACTTGTTTGGAGTGTGTGGAGTGGACGCCCAGAAGAGATCTTTGCTGCCGGTAGAGTATGAAATTCCCTTAATTACCAGTTCAAACTGCATTCTTCGTCTCTTTTTTCCAACTATCCTAACACCAATTCATTAAGGAAACTCGTTGTGTGTATAGATTCCTTAGAACAAAGCGTAAATAAACTTATCCCATGACTACAAAATCTGGTACATCACTAAAGCCCAATTAATTATGATAGGAAACACTTAAAACTCACTTCAAACTTTCCTTTCATTTCTCCACAAAGTACAAAAACAAAACTGATATTATTCTTCCTTCCTCATCCGCTGATTCATTAAACTTTAACAATGCAACAGCTCACAGTCATGAAATTTCTATTAGTTTAAACACTAAAAGTATAATTTTACTCTTTCGGTAAAAGAATCTCAACCATTTTCCATGTAAACATAACCAAAAGAAAAACGTCAAAAATGTTCTCCCACAAATCTTTTTAAAATTCCCTTTCCAAAAAGGCAATAGGGAACTAGCCATAATGACCACAGACTTAAATTTTGTTACGTTGAACACAATCGTATATCAATTGAACTAGAATCAAATCAAAATTATCGTCCCTTTTTTAAAACTAATAATTATAATTTTGCTAGTAAATATTAATTTATTGTTTTCCCTACTTCAAAAAGACAAATGCAAATCTTCCTTCAATTATACTATCTTGTTTAAAATAAATTCAAATAATAATGTTGTAAGACTTTTAATAATACTTGAATAGATAACAAAGATACTAAATATTAATATTTCAACAAAATTCTACCAAACATCATTATGTTCATAGATAGATACATCAGATATTTAGATACTATATGATTACTTTTGCAGTATCTTAATACAACAAAAAAAATGCAGATTAACATTTGAAATAAAACAAAAATTGACATTAAGAATTAACAAAAAAATAATTATTAATTACTCAATTTAATAAAATGAAAAAAAACATTCCCCTAGATAAAGTAAAAATAATGAATTAAATGAAACGAAAAACAACCCCATTGTTTAAACACAAATAAATATTCCTAATAGTCTCCAAATCAGCCCCAACCACAGATAGCTGGTTTTAAATTCAATTAGCTGAATAATACTTTGTAAGATGTATAGTGTTAAATTTTCCCCTTATTTTATTTGTATTAGGGTCTACAAGAATATAAACATTTTCATAAGGAATTCTTGCTATAACATATGGTCCTTCATATAATGCTGCAAATTTTTTCGTTAACTTTTTACTAGCTTCTGACTTATTCAGTTTCCTAATCTTTACTAAATCTCCAATCTGATAATGTATTAGTCGATAAGTTCTATTAAACTTTAACCGACGCTTTTCTCCTGCTCTTTGTAAATTCTCTTTCGCCTTCTCCCTGATTTCCTCTACTTCCAAACCTTCATTTTCCTTGCATATAACTCCATCAAATGATAAACAAGTTGACTCTCCATACATTATTTCACAAGGTGTGAATCCGGTACTTTCATGAAAAGTGTTGTTGTACAACAATTCCAACTTAGGTAAAACAGTAACCCAACCCTTGTGATTTGATCTACAATACGTACTAAACAATCGCCCTAACTCCTTGTTTACCCTTTCAGTTGTATTAGGTCGAGGATTTCTTACTGAGGTGTAATAAACTTTTACTCCTTCCTGTTTCATACTTTCCTTCCATAACTTACTAGCAAACTGCGATCCATTATCTGACAGAATTGCTTTCGGTTTTATAATGTTAAAAAACTTCCTCACTTGACTCATAACAGAACTAGCTGTAGCCTTACGAAGTGCATAAAACTTTACGAATTTACTAAATGTATCTTGGATCACTAATATATAATTCATTCCATACATTCCCGTTGGCAAAGGTCCATACAAATCTACCATAACCAAATCTCCTATTTGCTCCGTAATTATTGAACGACAAGGTCCTACAAACTTTGTTGTATTAGACTTTGTAATTTGACAATCATGACAAGTTTTAATTATTTTCTTAACTCGTCCTGTGATACCTCTCCAAAAAAACCTGTCCTTAATATATTTAATCACTTTATAAGTGCCTTGATGTCCCATTTCTATATGAGTCTGATTGATTATTTCCTCTTTCAAAACTTCTGGTAAATAGATTATACGTTTTCCATCTTTTGATGTGAAATATAGAATATCATTTTCTATAAAACATTTCTCTGCTATTCTACCTATTTTATCTGTTTGTAAAATTTCGTTCCCTATCCTATCTCTTATTTCTTTGATCTCTGGATCTTCCTTTTGTAATTTTGACAAGTCTTTCAATTTCACAATTAAACCTTTATTCGCTTTAACCTCTGTATACAAAATTTCCGGCAAACTTTCCTTTTCCTCCTGTAAGACTTTCCCTTCTGGCGGATACCTTGATAAAATATCTGCTCCTATATTTTCTTTGCCTTTAATATGTTGAATCTCATATTGAAAATGTTCTAGATAGTTAATCCAACGAGTTACTCTTGCATTATACAATTTCCAATTCTTCACAAAAATCAAAGCTTTATGATCTGTTTGTATTATCACCTTAGAACCTCTCAAATAAGTCTCAAATTTCTCTAAACAAGAAATAATTGAATAAAATTCTTGTTCAGTTACCGTCCAATTCAACTGCGCCCCCTTTAAGGCTTTACTATGAAATCCTAATATATTTTTCTCTCCTTTATCATTGACCTGGTACAATACTCCTGCCAAACCTATGCCTGAACTATCTGTTTGCAAATAATAGGGTTTCTTAATATCGGGATGTTGCAACTGAACTGTGTCTACGAATAGTGATTTAATTTTCTCAAATGCTTTTTGCTCTTCGTCTCCCCATTTCCAACCTACTTCTTTCTTCAACAAATCACATAACGGTTGTGCATACTGACTATAGTCAGGTATAAACCGTCTATAGAAATTGCATAATCCCAGAAAAGCTCGTACTTGCTTAATTTTCTTTGGTATTGGAAAATCTTGTATAGATTTTACCTTTTCTGGGTCCGTACTCAATCCTTCCGTAGATATTATAAATCCTAACATCTTCACTTCCTTACAAAGAAATTCGCATTTCTTTAAATTGCAAGTTAACCCAGCTTTCTTCAGCTTTCCCATTACAATGTCTACATGCTCCAAATGCTGTTCTAACGTGCTTGTGGTGATAATTGCCAAATCATCCAGGTAATTCACACAAAAGTCTCTAACCTCATTTCCTAAAATCACATCCATTGCTCTGCTAAAGCTGCCTACTGACGTCTTTAACCCTTGTGGCAAGACATTGTAAACATATGATTTCCCATTAAATGAAAATCCTGTATACTTCTTACTATCCTCAGAAATCGGTATCTGGAAATATGCGTTATTTAGATCAATAACACTTATAAATTTTGCACCATGAAACGAATTCATTACATCTAACTGCAAAGGCGGTTTTTCAGTTTCTGCTATCATAAACTTATTAATCTCTCTCGCATCCAATAAAACTCTCAAAGATCCATCTGATTTTAGAGTAAAAGTCAATGGACTACAGTAAGGAGTAGCTGTTCTAGTAATAATTCCTTGTTCTTCCATCTCTTTCAATTTTTCCTCTACCTTTCCTCTATAAGCATAAGAAATAGAAAACTTTTCCAGTTCCTTATGCTTTTAAAAGCCAATTCACCTTCATAAATCCTTAAGCCCGTATGACTAAATTTTTGTCTAATCCCCATCTAAATATTTACCAAAAATCTAAATACTTATGTTTCCTAAAGTAACATCACTTTATTTGTGAATAATTACTCTATTTTCAACTCAAACAAACTATTAATTCATCTACAAACAAAACTTTATTCATCCTTATTTCATTTTCACCCCCCCATATTTGCAACTTCAATAACCTATTTGCCTACACCCACCCCCTCATTCTTTCAGCTCTAGTCACATTATAACAACAAATTATTCGCACAATCTCCTCAACCCCTATTATTACTATTCGACTATAAAAATTCAGGCAACAAAAATACAACATACACCCCCCCTTTTCCACAACATAAACTTCTAATCTGCTCGCAACCTTTCAAAAAGTTGACCTAATTTTCTAACAGCTAATTTATACTCCAATTTGTTCAAATTCCTACAATAATTTTGCTTTTCCCTATATTCACTACAATTTTTCCTAGTACCCTGCTGTATCCGAAACTTAGATTAAAACCTTTTTCCCCTAGATTTACACAAACTGTTCTCTATTAAACTATGACTCTAAAAATTTTCTTTGTCTATGATTTCGTTTCCTTACAAATTAGTAATCTGTGATTGTAAGGAATCTTCAGTTGCAACGGTGAAATTTTCACTTAGTTCCAGCATTTCCACCATGGCGCTACTATCTATGTAAATTTAATAAGATGTCCTATCATTGACCAATGAAAACGTTTCAAGTCATAAAAGAAGGCGTGACTTCAGTGCCTCAACGGGAATAACGAAACTAATTCTGACAAAGAAAAGACCTAACTTCTAAACGTAGTGAAATACATTCTCTTTGCTAGCTTCGGCATGTTGAAAATATTCAACAACGCAATAATTCCTCTTTGTAAACAACAAGGAAAATTCTAATATTTCCTCGAATGCTTCACTGGAAAGCTAAACCCTCAAAAACTGTCAAGACACAATAACTACAAATTGGTTCATAAACCAATCACCACTTTCCAGCACTAAGAAAACATTTGACTCAACAATGGACATCAAGCAATTCTGCTACCGCAAGAACTGAATCAGTCATTAAAGTAGACCGATTGTTCCGGAGGGGATTTATCCTATCGAAAATAAACCAAGGAAGACCTAAAACTGAGGAGACGCCTACAAATGCTACAGAAAATCGAAAGCTAGCATTTCTCTTTCAAGAACTCCTCGGCGAGAAAAATATTTCAGCTAGAACTTCCAAGCCACGAAAACCTCAAACAAACATAGCATACCAACACACCAAGCTCTACTCTACCTACATATGATAAAGTGACTGATTTTCTATTAATACCTAGACTCTTATCATAAAATCTGCCTAGGAAAGTGCGATAAAGTGAACCTAGAAAATTGAGTGAACTCATAATTATTTTTAAGCAGTGCTATAACAGGTGGGTACAAAGCTTATTCCATTGTGAAAAATAAACCCTTTTATTTGTGTATTCTTTGTATTTTTATCAACCTACCTATAATGAACGCCTAGCATGATTTTCTCGCACATGCGCGACGCGCCTTTGCTACATGCCTACGAAATAAATTGTTCCCACCAATGACATAAAAACTCATTGGTTCCACACTTTTCAAAAGTTGAAAACCACAAATGCCGCGACATAAATAATAGAGAAAAGTCAAACCACTCGCAAATTGAGAAATCATACTAGAAAGTCTGCTCATTACAAATAGACAAAACTAAGTCCATCTTTCCATTTTCACAAAGCAACAAATTGTGGCAAAGCCAACATAAATTGATTAACATACATACACAACAAACATACAATAATATCCTCCCAATCCATACCATACTAGGACTAACAAAAACCATAAAATTTCTTCAGCTGACCTAAACCTTATGTATTTTTTAATTGTATTTCCTATTCAAAAAATAGAAAGTGAAAAGAATATTATTCGTCAAATAAATTTGCCAAAAAAAACAAACCAAATTCATCCTGGTCACGCAAACCACATTGTAACGTGCCCAGGATATATGTAAAAACAAACCTACATTATCTACAAAATATCAAACGTTATTAAATCCAGGTCTTGGCCAAGAAATTGTAATGATCCTGGGCCCACGGCACCAAATTGTAACGATACCTACCTATCCAAGATTACAGAACCAATCAAAATCTAATTCTACCTAACTAACCCTAAAAATAACCTATCTTACCTAGCTTTATTTTCAGAAAACTTATATCTATTCTGTATCTAAACAAGTCTTATCTATCCTATAAATTTTACATTTAAATCTAATACTAAAACCTAGATTTGGCCAGAAGATGTGATCGTCTAGAATCCTACATTGTGAAGTAATAACTCAGGGACTTTTAGAAGGACTTAGGAACCTAGATCCTATCTGTAATGAACCAAGAATAAACCTATTCAGAACAAATTCTAACCTAAATTTATATAGACTCCTATATAATTCTAGATAATTTTTAAACGCTTAATTTGTCTAGCAAAAATGATTTTTTGATTATTATAAGGGGAACCCCGACCACGTAGCCAGGTGAAGATTTATTGAAGAAGGAAAATAAATACGTATGATCTGAATGACTACATTTTATAGACATATTTTCAGAATTGCTGATCTCTTTTTAGCATATCCTTTGAATTGTAGCGCCTCCAATCATCTAAGTATGGAGGTTAGCTACGGGCTGCTTTTTGCTCACCCAAAGACAGGCTAAAATCTTCAGAACCTCAAGTTATCTTTTTCAAGAGGATTTTCATGTATTATTTTTATTGATTCCACTTAAATTTGAACATATTATGTAAAAACTATGCACAAATCAAATCCTTCTTTAATACTTCTTTTGGATGGGGTATGGCTTGCCTATGATTCTACCACCACATCACAAAGGGACCTAGCTGTAGAGAAGATGTGGCCAGAAACTCTACAGTAAATCCAACGTCTTATTTATAATTTTATTCAGTCATTGGAAAATATAAATAAATATTTAACAAAATAAAGAGGACAACATCTTTGATTTCATAGTCAGTCAGTTAGATAGAGTCTTTAGACAATTAGAATATTAAAAGGAAATAAATTATCAATAAACTAAGAATTTAAAATATATAAATACAATTTCTTTCCCTAAACAAGCCCTACCAACTCTACTATCTTGAGAAAATAATATTCAACAATTCTGATGGCAAATCATGCATCCTAAATTCTCTTGAACACTATTCATACTAGATTGTCTATCTAGTAATAAAAGATCTTAGATAAAAACAATAATTCTCTTCTAAAATTTACAAAATAAGAAAATATGAACTTCCTATTTAAACTATCTCAATTTCAACCCCATTATTATTGAAAATCAAGTTACCTATCCTATCCCAGCCTATTTCTACAAAAAAACGCGAATTTTACAATCTAACCAATGTCTAAAATATTCCTATTCTAAAGCAAAATTCCCTAGTGTTCGGAAATCCCAGGAGTATAGGAATTCCACAAAGCTTGAGAAAGGTCTCATATTTACATTTAAACGTGTAGTGTGTAATGTAAAATTTCCGAGGTGCAATGGAAATTTTCGACCCTAAGCTAAATAAAAGATTCGAGGGTGGAGCCCTCTAAGTGTGCCTAGCCCTAATCCATGTGTAATGCTCATATCACGGCCGAAGCCACAAGTTGTGATATGAACGGGCCCTAATAAAGCAAGTGTCATATTTTAGGGGGACTAGATTTCGCACGCCAAACACAAGGTACAAAGGCTCCCTAAAGAACGCCCCCACTTCGACGGCGGCTACCTCGTAACAATGCGCTTAGCTTACGAAACCTACGTGGCTGAAATCGTTATGTTGGTAAAAAACGATTGTCGGCGCGCCACAAAGCCAGACTAGCAATGGAAGCTATCGACATTTTCCCGTTTAACACCGCAAGGTGCAAAAATGCCCATAACCCACGATACTTTTCATCGTGTACCAGGTTCCTCCAAGCTCACAAACTAATTATAAACTTCCCTTGAATGAATTTAATAATTAAATCAACGAAAAATTCTAAACTACTCTTCACTTACTTAAAGAGTAATCCAAAATCTTTTTAATTCTCAAAAATCAGAGGAAAATAAATTCAATTTTCAATCCGACAGCATGACGACGTGTGAGCTCAAAGAAAATTTTGCTAAGAATCCCATTTCCAACCAAAAAAACAATAAAATCAACTACGTCACCGACGGCGTCTATTCGAAATTTTGAATTTTAATTTTGAAAATTGAACTGATGTTTTTTTCTAAACCAAAATTGCAGGAAGATTTTATGTCTTCAAAACCCAAGCAAATTTAAACTTTTACCCATACACCTTAGTTAAACAAAAATGATCCCTATAACTATGGAAATAAAATTGTTGAAGTCCGCAAAGTTAAATTGGGAACAAAGTAAACTCTTTGAACTACATGAGCCCTTTGATATACAACTCTGTTCATTCGACTTTCCCTCTTATTTTAATTATTTAAAGTTAATTCTTTATAAAATTAATTTCTATTATTAAATTTAAGTATTTAAACTAACTGTAATTATATTTGTGAACCTGAACAAGCAGCTAGCATGAAAGCTTCTTGTTACACTACGTCATGCGACGGTCGCGCGACCATGTCGCGAGCTGTCGCAGACAACTGTCGCTCGTCTGTAAGTGCTCTTAAGACTTAATAATGAGGCCTGTAATTTTAATCTATTGTTGTCTAATTGAGAATTGTATATTCCTTGGTCGTCACTGCAGTGTTACCACTTTAGCCACTTCTTTGCAAGATCTAGCAACATTTTCGTATAAAGAAATGCCAAGTGTGATACCATTTTGAAAATTTGATTAAATGGGCCAACTTTTGAAGTAACTTGCCAGGTTAGCGCAATACATATTTTACACAGGGTGTATCTCAAAGTTGACATAGAAAACATTTTTACCGTAGAAGTCTGACGGAAGATGGTGTTTTCTTTAAAAAGTATGGCACTAATCCTTTACCTTTGAACTGGGTTCACTGAAAAGATTATTCAGAATTGCGTAACAAGTATTTTGATCACAAAACAGATTTTTCTAATGTTAAAAAAAATTACATTATCTCGAAAACTATCAAACTTAGATTTTTTTAAATTTTTCCCTAAACAGTAACAGTTGTGTGCTGTTATTAACTCACACTTATCTCCTGTTTTCGACTTGTATAATGTTGTTTGTGTTTTTAATTTACTTAGTTCAGTCATTTTTAGCCACTTTAGCGACAGTGAAATTTTGAGTATCTAACCACTTTCTGGAAACGGCTTAGCTACTTGTTCCGGAGGTAAGGTGGCAACCACAGAACATTATAAGAGAGGTTAGAAATGCAAAGTAGCGCTTTTGCTTCGGAGACGACTGTCGCCACTTGTCTTCCCGCTCACGTTGCTACAAATACTTATGGCCTCTCACTCGCACCAAACCGCGCGCCTTACGGTGATATGCAAATCATTGCATAACCGTGTGGCACGTGTTCCACGCCTACTTTGCACTTCTTATAATGTTCTGTGGTGGCAACTCTGTCACTAATGACCATTCCATCTTAGGAATTTATGACAGAAACACGAAAGCGTGTTCTTTTGAAAAAAATATATTATCATCAGATATTACACGTTGGTCCTAAAAGCTGAATAAAGTCAAAAGAAACTGTTAATTTGATTAAATTATCGTTACTCAAGGAATACACGCGATTTAAACGACTACTAGCGCCATCTAATTTGTTCCACAGCGCACTTCCGACGCAAAATGTATGGGACAGCAGATTTTTTTTCGCGTTTCCTGAGGTAGGCTCCATAGTGAAAGTTATTCAGTTTGATGGTCTGAGTTCACCGTTGCAGTATTTGCTAGGCTGTCACTTAGATAGGTACTTGTAAAAAATTCTGTACACCTACCTTTATGACGGTTTATATTTTTTTTTAACAAAAACTTGTTAGAACCTGTCAAAATTGTGATATTTACCTTGGATGAACCGAGGAATCTTCCTCGGTAATCTTATAATAAACTTCCTCCCCATTATGCTAGATAGCATAATGGGGAGGAAGTTTATTATAAGTACTATGCTTTTGGTGGATCATGATGGTGACGATGATTTAATTGTACTCAAGTCTTTTATAATTATCATTATGCGTTATTTAGAAAAAAGTGTATGAATGATATGGTATAACTAAGTATGGTAACTAAGTGTGGTATAACTATGGTAGAACTATATTCATATGGTATAACTAAGGGTTTAAATTAACACAGATTTAGTTAGCCCAACAGTATATTACACAATTTTATGTACAAGCATAAACAATATGCAACAACATTAAACTATTAATCGAATAACAACAAGACTCAATTATTTATTCACTTCCTCTTTCCGAAGAAAGAGTAGCCGGGGTAGCTACCGGCAGAGTATCCAGAGAATCCAGAGTAGGCGACGGGAGCATAGCTGGAGTATCCGTAGCCGGAGTAGGCGGGGGCAGCGGCAGCGTAGGTCGAGTAGGCGGGGGCAGCGGCAGCGTAGGTCGAGTAGGCAGGGGCAGCAGCAGCGTAGGTCGAGTAGGCAGGGGCAGCAGCAGCGTAGGTCGAGTAGGCAGGGGCAGCAGCAGCATAGGTCGAGTATACTGGGGCAGCAGCTGCGTAAGCAGGCGCGGAGTAGGCTACTGGGGCTACGCGGGCCACTGGGGCGAAACGGGCTACTGGGGCAACTGCTGCAACTTGAGCCACTGGGGCGACACGGGCTACTGGAGCAACTGCTGCAACGGAGGCGACGGGGGCAACGTACGACGCAGAAGCTACTGGTGTGCCGTAGGAGACTACTGGGGAAGCGTAGCTAGAGTAGCCTAATGGAGAAGCCAGAGATGACCACTGGGGCTTGGCGGCGGCGAAGCCAACCAGGGCAAGGGCGACGAGCATCTGCAAATAACACATTGTGTGAGTTAAGATTTATAGAGTCCTTGCTCTGTTCTTTCACTGAAATTTATAATAATTTCAAATAAAATCCAATCCGTTTATCCAACTTCGAAAACCTGGATCATTTTTTTCAGTCATTCAAACATTTAAGTAATATGTTTTTATCTATCTGAAATGTGACAAAGGTCGAAGATCATGATTAAAAGGTGATTTTTTTGAAATCTGTATTGCTTAAAGAAATCCATGCCTTTAGTAACACCTACGAGATGTGGTTTACTATACCCATACCTAGAACGATAATTTATTATGAAAAATGTTGAGAACCCAAGAGCTGGCACTTTCCTTCCCATTTTAGCTATTTAGTGAGGAAATTCTACCATTTCCTTGGCCTCATCACCATATCACAGAATGTATAAGTACAATGTCCTATAAGTTTATTTACGGCATGACAATATGCATACAGGTTACATCAATGCGTTATTTTATTTTAAGGGATGCTTCAGACCATACACTAAAATAACATTTACTATTGAGACACTATCGAAGGCCTGAAAAATTTGTATATTGGAAGTTGCTCATTTTGAAAGTCTAACGCCGCTATTTTACTAGTAATCTCCTTAAATCAATCCTAAAATACGAAATTCAATTGATCCTGTATTTAAATAAATTTACTAAAAAATTGAAGGGTTACAATTAGAATATACTGGGTTATTTGTAATTCGACGTATTCCTTTCAGGACGTTAAAGGGCAGCCTAAATGCAATTATGTGAACCCCCATATGTGGGGTCGGAAATTAATAGTTTTCGAGATATTTGGAATTTAAGGTTTTCTACCAAAAACCCAATTTTTTCGCACTTTCTCTTAAATAAAAAAAATATGCTTATTCTATGGCATCGATTTGAATTTAAATTCATAGTTAACACTTTTTCCGAGATTTTTTCATAAATTAATGTCCGATCATACTGAGCAATTCAAAATAAATCAATAACAATGACGGTTAATTTTTGAAAAAAAATTACAAAGTCTTGAAATCATGCAGTTTTTCTCAAAAAAATTGTAGGAAAAAAAGTGTGCGTTTTACTGAAATTACTTCCTCGTTTTGTTAGCTTTCTAAAAAGGTATAAATGTTTTAGAAAAAATGGAATTACAATGTCAAAAAAGGTTTTTTACTTAGTACGTGATACGTAGAGGCAACATTCTCATGGAGAAAAATTTTACGATTTTTTATAGATTACATTATTTATTAATTTAAATCTACTCATCTTACTCAGAGTGAGCCCCTAGGTTACATGCAAGCACTTTCTTAGTTCATTTGTAGTTACTCTTGAAGTAAAGGTAAAATCTCATTACCTCCGCTGCGTTTATTATGCGCTGCCTTAAGTCTTCTACGTTTTTTACTGGGGTTTGATAAACAAGGTCTTTCATTGTGTCCCCAGACATAAAAATTACATGAGATCAAGTAGAGGCTTCTTGCAGGCCAAGGAGTGGCCTTCCTCTACCAATCCCTAAAATGGTTACGTTGCTGGCCCGACTTGCAACTTATTCGAATAGAAGACTTAAGGCAGCGCATAATAAACGCAGCGGAGGTAATGAGATTTTACCTTTACTTCAAGAGTAACTAAAAATGAACTAAGAAAGTGCTTGCGTGTATGTGTATGGAACCGAGGGGCTCACTCTGAGTAAGATGTGTAGATTTAAATTAATAAATAATGTTATCTAAAAAAAAATCGTTAAATTTTTCTCCAGGAGAATGTTGCCTCTACGTATCACGTACTAAGTAAAAAACCTTTTTTGACATTGTAATTCCATTTTTTTCTGAAACATTTATATTTTTTTAGAAAGCTAACAAAACGAGGAAGTTATTTCAGTAAAACGCACACTTTTTTTCATACAATTTTTTTGAGAAAAACTGCATGATTTCAAGACTTTGTAATTTTTTTCATAATCATAATCATAATCATTTTATTGTGAATCATAGGTAAAATTTACAGATGTTACACAGGGTGTAAATTACATTACAGTTTCGCTATGTCCTGCCGCATGGGCGCACAATAATTATTCCTAGCATGCATGAAAAACAATATCGGCACATACAAGATATTTAGAAGGGATACATTTAAAATAAAAAAATAAACAGACAATTAGCAACAAAACATGGCACAGCACTACAGTTTACAAATGGAATCGTCAGCAAAAAAATCATCAAGGCTATAGTAACATTTGTTGACCAAAAATTCGTGCAGTTTATTTTTAAACAAATTAAGCTTATCTATGTAACGTATCGCTTTAGGAATGTTATTATAAATATGAGGTATCTTGCAAAATAAGCTTTTGTTTTTTCAAAATTAACCGTCATTGTTATTGATTTATTTTGAATTTCTCAGTATGATCGGACATTGATTTATGAAAAAAATCTCGGAAAAAGTCTTAGCTATGAATTAAAATTCAAATCGACGCCATAGAATAAGCATTTTTTT
Source organism: Agonopterix subpropinquella (assembly GCA_922987775.1). NCBI lineage: Eukaryota > Metazoa > Arthropoda > Insecta > Lepidoptera > Depressariidae > Agonopterix > Agonopterix subpropinquella. Next base: position 2,589,505 of record OV277693.1, on the reverse strand, counting down.
ATTTATTTAAGACAAAGTGCAAAAAAATGGGATTTTTGGTAAAAAACCTTAAATTCCAAATATATCGAAAACTATTAATTTCCGACCCCACATATGGGGGTTCACATAATTGCATTTAGGCTGCCCTTTAACGTCCTGAAAGGAATACGTCGAATTACAAATAACCCTGTATATGATTAAGTTTGGTCACGATAGAGAAGGCTAGAAAAGCTACGGTAATTCTTGCCCAAAAATGGGACTAAATAGGATAAAAAAAAATATTAAATAAATTGTTCTCACCTGCTTGTACATGTTTGTATATTGTTTCAAACTGTTGAGTGAATGATGGATATCTCATCTTCATTTCATATTTTATACTAAACTTAGAAACCGGATGACATCTCAAATTATTCTCTATACAATTTTAATATTATTTTTCAAGGATAGTGACGCCAAATTCACGAAAATGGTAGTTTATTAATCACTCTGTGATTAAATAATAACATTATTTTGTTTCGCTAGTTAAGGAGCCAGTATTTTAGAGTTTTGCCTTGCTCGAATTTGTAAACGTTTTTTATTTTTATGACAAGGCTTTTGCTTACCAGTGTGACACAGAACTTTCTACTTAATTAGATGGTCCGATAGCTCAGTCGGTACTGCACTGGTAGCATGCACACCCGCGATAGCCGTGATACGGCGTTATCATGTCTTTTATCTCGTTCGTTCGCGCGCAAAAGAACGAGTTAAAAGACGTGATAAAGCCGTATCACGGCTATCGCGGGTGTGCATGCTACCAGTGCTGGCTAGATTCTGGTACTTTAAATGTGACTTAATAATTTGTGTGACAATAATATCCAAGACATTTACTTATTTTTATCATTTATTAAAGACTAGAGTTTACCCGCGACTTCGTCCTCTCAAATTATATACCAGGTTTTAAATCATATAATAAGCTAACAAAAAATCAAAATCGGTTCAGTAGTTTTTGCGTGATGCTGTTTCAAACAAACAAACAGATAAAAATTCTAAAAAATGTTGATTTGGAGTCAGGGATACCTAAAAACCATATCGTAATCTTTTTCATGTAAATATTTTTAATGTACAGACACACTTCTGTTACAGTTTTATAATAGTTTTAAGATATTTAATGTACTTTTATTAAAACTACATGACAACATTTAGTGGAGTGTAACAATCATTAATAACATGTAGGTTGTGAAAGATGTAGCTACTTTAAGGGCTTAATCATAACATTCCACAATCTTAATAAACCCATGGTTGCAATAAATGATTTTGAATTGAATATGAATGAGGAGAACAGGTATATTTATTATACTATAGTTAGTTTACTATAATCTATAAAGCACATACAAAATAGGAATTTAAAGCTTAACAGCCCCATATAGTAAAAAAAAATCCACCAATGTTAGAACGATATTAACTTTTAAGTTTTCAATCTGATAGTACGTATGTTTTCTCTTATTTTTGACTCGGGAATAAAATTTATGTAAAAGTTTGAAAATTTTGTAAAGTAATATCATGTTTCATAGCAATAAACGTAAAAAAAATTATTTAGGTAAAATTTTTATGCATTCTGGTAGAATAGGTAGACGATAGGTGATACACTGGTCTCTTAACTGGTTCCACCATTAGACGATGCGACGATACCGAAAGTGCAAATTCAAACGAGTTGTCGTAAAATAACTAGTTTTAAAATAATATATCACAGCAGATGCTCTATTTAAAATGTCAGCGCCAATGTCAATACCTATTTAGTTAGTATTTAGTCATAAAGAAATAATGATGAAAATGAGAGAATGGGCATCCATAGAACCAAGTTCTTTATTCTAACCATGTTGTAATAGAATTAATGAAATTTGGGTTGGGATTATGTGATTTTAAAATGTGTAATTAGTACAAACTGGAGAGATAGAGATGTATCCAGTAAAATTTATTACATACTGTTATGTTGGATTGATGTTTTAATATTACCCGAACTTAACTATACAGTATGATAGAGATTTGCCATTTTATTTTTGGCCTTTTTGTCATTATACAGGGTATAAGAAAAAGTATCACTAACCACAAAACACACCACACACCACAAAACTGAACAACTTTTACTATTGGAGAAAATCTGTCAGGACAAAAAAAAAATCAGCTGTCCCATACGTTTAAATTGAGTAGGTATTGCAGTTTATTATGGGAGAGCAGATTTTTTTTCTCTGACACGTTTGCTCCCATAGTAAAAGTTGTTCGGTTTGATGGGTAGAGTATGTGGTTTAAAGTTTAATTATATTTTTCCTTACACCCTGTATACTTAGCTACAATTTTGTTCACTGACACATGTTTACACTGCAATGCTTATGATTATGAGATCAATATAATATAGGGTCCTTCTTAATAATGCTGAGACTTTTTTAAGAAGATAATCAGACCATCAAACTGAACAACTTTCTCTATGACACCAACATCAAAATCGTGAAATAAAAATCAGCTCTTCCATACAAAACTGCAAACCTACTCGAGCCAAATGTATGGGATAGCAGATTTCTTTTTCGCGATTTCGATGTTGGTCCCATAGATAAAGTTGTTCAGTTTGATGGTCTTATCATCCCCTTCAAAAAGTGTCAGCATATTAAGAAGGATCCTGTATAATATATATTTTAAATTTATGGATAGTGAGAGTGAGTTGTAGATGCTTAATGTATTCATGTTATTGAAGCATTGAATTGTTGATGTTCAGAATAGAAATTAAAGCAACGTTCCTTTTTTTTATTTGTGCCAAAACTTGGCCTTTGTTCTCGTGCATCGAGATAACTGTTATATAAAATATCGTCAATCGACATCTTACTATTTTGATAACATTGCTACGTGTGAGTTCACATTGCATTTGCAATACGGCGGTCTTGTGGCTTAGAAGCGATTTCAACCAGAACAGGTAATAAAAGAGAGGGCTCTTTATCTTGTCTAAACGGTAAATTTTATAGTATTCAGAAACCTTTATATCATTTTAGTGACTAATTATGAGCATGGCAGATAAATAAATCTGGAAATTTTAAAGTAATAAAACCGGTCAAGTGCGAGTCGGGCTACTCGCGCACCGAGGGTTCCGTACCACACCACCACAGAACACAACATTATTAACTTAGAAAAAAAACTTTTTTTGTACGGTACCTTTAGCGCAAGACCGACTCACACTTGGCCAGTTTTTAGTATTTGTTGTTATTCTGTAGAGTTTGCTCTATGTTGCTGTTGTTGTTGTTGTTGTTGTTTGCTCTTGTTTTCTCTCTCTGTTACACTAAGTTTGACGCTTGTATGTATTACCGTTTTTACGATACAGCGTGAAGAAAAAACGTTGATAAAAACTAGTTTCTTGTTGAGAACCCCCCTTAATTTTTAATTTAACTACTGCCTCCGTGGTCTAATGGTTAAGAGCATTGGGTTCTCGACCCGGAGGTCGTGGGTTCGATTCCCATGGGGGACACCTAGTGATATGTCACTTTGTGCGTTTTTCCCCAGATGGTTAGGACATTGCAGGCTGAATCATCTGATTGTCTGAAAAAAAGAAAAATGATTCCGTGCTTCGGATGGCACGTTAAGCCGTTGGTCCCGGCTACTATCTCTGGTGGTAGAAGTCGTTACATAAATACCACGTCAGAGGCCGTAAGGCGGTCTGAAAAAACTCTGACACCAGGGCTCTGCCCACACGATAAGAAGAATTTTTAACTTTTTGACATTTTTATTATTTGTTAACAAATCCGCCGTAAAAAGTTACAGCCCTAAATATGTAGGACAGACGGACGGACGGACGGACAGACGGACAGACGGACAGACGGACAGACGGACAGACGGACGGACGGACGGACGGACGGACGGACGGACGGACGGACGGACAACGTAGGCTTAGTAATAGGGTCTCGTTTTCACCCTTTGGGTACGGAACCCTAAAAATTAAAAACATATTTTTGTGAAATTGATAATTATAGTGTAGATCGCTTCTCCTGCATATACGAATCTAGTACTAATATTTATAATATTGCTAGTACCCGAGTACTTGGTAGAGTTCGTATTGATTAATTTTAGGGTTCCGTAGTTAAACAAGGAACCCTTATACTTTCGTCCATTCAGTCCATCTGTCTTTATGCCCCAGTTCAATTACTCCCTCATTTTGAACCTATATTGAATCGAAATTTTACATGAAGACAGATAATAGTAACCTAAAAACAGGGTTTTAAGAAGAGTTTTTTTACTATTCTTGTATCTCTAGACATATTATGCGCTCAAAGTCAAAAACAGAGCGTACTCCTCTAGATTCTAAAATACTGGAGTAAAAAATCTGAAACTTTTTCACAGCTCTCCATAATTAATTTGTTTAGTACTTCGATGACTGATAAACTAGCATAGCATATGCTCACGACTATATTCCCCGAGGGGGTAGTCAGAGATATTCTGAAACTTCAGAACATACACGTTTCACTAGTAGTACCGAATGAACAGTAGGTACAATACATGCCTCAAAATTGAAGCATACAGGTGTCCTCACGATGTTTTCCTTCACCGAAAAGCCAGTGGTATTACAAATCGTACATAAATTCCGAAAAACTCATTGGTACGAGTCGGCCTGGACGAGGATCGAACCATCGCCTCCTGCACGGCAGGCAAGGTTACTCGCCACTGGACCACCACGGCTCTTTTTTTACTAATAAACTAGATACTACAATAAATTCTCCAAAAATAGTAGAACCAAAAAGTGCACTCAAACGTATCAAGCTATCTCGGTGACATAATGATGGTAAAAATACCTATATCCATTAGACAAATATTTGCTATGATTTTACAGCAGTTTTTATTAAGATTTTGTGTTGTGAAGTTTTTAGGGCTACGTACCCAAAGGGTGTCAACGGGACCCTATACTCACAAGCCTACGTCACTGTCCGAACGTCCGTACATCCTGCCGAAGAATCCTGGAGAAAACACAAATTTATTGGTAATATTGTATGGTGGTACGGAACCCTCCGTGCGCAAGTTCGACTCGCACTTGGCCTGTTATTTTATTAGGTAGTGATCGACGTGCTGGCCAATAAAAAAATTAAAATCAGTTTATGTATGTAATGTAATTTAATGTATATTTAGTCCTAAATTCATAATTAATTTGTATTTAGCATGTTGGTAAGTAATAACATTTTTTTTAATTTTTTTTTATTTCAATTTGGAGCTTCGGAGCGAAATTTTTTATAAAAAATTTATTCTCATCATTCGTTCGCAAACTGACCCAATTATTTTTTTAATATCTGGCTCAGACTGGCTGGCAAGCAATGTTTAAAAAAATATATTTCCGCGAAGTCGAGCGGGCGAATCTTGCAGGTTACTTCAAAATCAATTTTCTTGTTTATTCTGACCACTAAAAGCGGGTATTCGCTACCCATTACTTAGACGAGATGCTTCCTCGTTAGGGTTGACACTCCATATTTTTATTTATCTTAAAAAATAGTAATTTCTTGCCTAGAAGTGTTATATTAGTTGCTCTATGAAAACCTTAACCATGCTTAAAACTTTGTAATTAAGTAAGTAAAGGTAAAGTAAAAGCACAGAATAGGTAATAGTATATAGTTCTACATACAGAACGGCCACTCCCCGCCCCCCTCTGACTTCAGATACCCCACCTCCCCTCACACTCTCTGTGGTAATTTGAGGGAAGCCTAACAAGGGAATGCAGTCAGGCGCGCGCACCCGTTGGATATGACTACATAAAATATATTTTATTTTTCTCCTCACAGTAAAAATAAACGTTGGAAAATAACGCTAAGTTCACATTTTCTGTGATTCTTTAGCTTAAAAACTATTTTTAATAAAAGAATGAACCATAAAAAGTAACGAAATGTATAATGTAGTTCATACGATGCGTGTTAAGTCAACCCTACACATATGTCATGCACAATTTTCGCAAAGTGCGCATGTGCAAACGTCATCATGTCAAATCTAAAACGTTGTTTGAAGTGCCGGACCTGTGGTAAAAGTATTACTATACAAATAAGTAATACATTTTAAGATATGGGTAGTTGTATAGTAAAACCAATTGACTATCGTGATTCCAAGTCATCAACGTTGTCGTTTTAGTTTGCCTTAGAAAAAATGTTCATATATCTTGACTATTATAAAACTGTAAATTTGAAAAAAGAATTTAGTTTGTTTGTTTGTTTGTTTGTTTGTTTGGGTGTTTGTTTGTTCGAGTATCACGCACAAACTACTGAACCGATATTGATGAAACTTTTTTTGTTTGGTAGCGTAACATCTGACTTAAAATCTGGTATATAATTTATGCGGACGAAGTCGCGGGTAAAAGCTCGTGGTACCTACATAAAATCATGAATGTTCTTTCTTTTGAGGTGGTTAGAAACTTTAAACTACCTTCTAATTTTGCAATTACTTATTATCAAGATTTACTTTTTAGCGTAAGGTTTTAAAATGAAAAGCTACGTATTTTGTTACTTGGTGGATTGCACATGTCTTAATCAAAATATAATTATTTTTGTCATTAGGAAATGTATTTTTTTTATTTCCTTTGTATTTTCTTTTTAATCTTTGCAGCACTTTAATAAACATGTTTTGTCATATTGACATAGTTATATAAGAATAGAATTAGCAAGTCAAAACAATTAGGTATTATTTCTATAAGACATGCAAATAAATCACATTAAAGCATTATCAATTCGCTTTTAAAAGTTTTGACTATTATTATAAGATTTTAATACTGTTATTAATATCATAATATCGCATGTAATTATAAATACACAGTGCCACCTGGTTCATACAAAAATTCATTCCAGGTCCGCATTTAAGTGATATTATTGGGGCCCTCTTTTTTGAAATTGTATTGTTATAGTGGGGGGGCTACTATACATTGCCTTTGTTTAGAATATCTAAATAACAAGGAAATCATTATAACTTCTTGCAAAATAGAGATAAATGAAAATCAAAAAGAGGGCCCCAATCATATCACTTAAATGCGGACCTGGAATAACCGGTAGAATCCGACCTCTGCTGATAAGTAATAGTAAGTTTCCTAAGATTTACTACATACCAACATCTTTGTGTAACATTACATCTTAAATTAGGTTGCCTATAGTGCTTGCTTGGGATCATCAGAATGTATGTGCCTGTGAGCGTTCATTTATTTATTTATTTTTATTTTATGTAAGTGCAACCGTGGGCTGGCAAAAACACATATTTTTGCCAGCCCTAAGAGCCATCAGCTTTTCTACGAAGGCACTTAAAATGAGATCCGATAACTGAATTTTCAATTAAGTGTCATAATCGTTGCACGGGTGGTTTTTCGGGAAATTTATTATTTTGCTGTACAATTTCGTACGTGCAGTCGTTTATTACACTAAGTGCAGGTTTAAAATAAAAAAATGGTAATGTTAATAAGGGTTTTTGGTCGACTTAAATGTAGTGGATCTTGTTCTCATCTACAATTTTATTTATTTGTAGTGTTTGGTACCAGAAATAGAAAAACGAAACTGTACAATGTCATATCACACGAAATTTTTGCGATATCGCCGCGACATGTTGTTCCTGCCATCTGGCAGACTATCACACTTGATCTTAATAATACCGTTAGACATAGGAAGCTAAACTTTGGCATAGTTATTTCAACGTAATATTGGAGGTATATAAATTGATTCGTGATGTGATTCTATCTATCCGCCAGTTCATACATTTAAATCTTATAAGCATATAGTTCACGACCATAATTCCACACAGGGCGGTTACAATCCTGCAAATACCAACTGCTTTTTAAAGCATGCAGTTTTTATAAGACTCTCTTTAGCATTCGTTTTCAGGATGGAAAAAGAATAACTGGTCGAGTGGTTATCACTAGTGATCGGTAACTATTGTGCAACTCGCGGCAAACTCTAGGGGTGACAATTGTAACACATATCATTGGTTAAGAATTACAATGTCATTCTAATACGGCCCCAAATTAGAGTTATTCTCACGTTTCTAATTGTTATATTTTTTCCTGTTTGTAAAAGGCAAAGGAAACTGACCCATACAGCCATGTGCAGTCAAGACCACGTCAAGCTTGCAGCAAGCACGAACGGCATAAGAACAGTACGAAGATCAAGGTGTCGAACTTGACGTGTTCTCGACTGTATCTTTGTATCATATTGGTAATTTTACAATATAATTGAAATGGCACACCGGTTAGAGCACATTTAGAAAATGACTTGTAAGAATAATAATAAAAACTCACGGCCCCAAAAACTAGCTTATTACCAACTCTGAAAATGCCGCGAAACGCACAATAGTTACCGATCTATACTTAGTTATCACAGTGGTGGCGAAGCGATTTAATTGAGTAATAATTGAAATTCAACTTTCCATAAACCGACAAATAAATAAAACAAATGATTATCAACATCATCACTGATTTTATTTCGCTTTGTAAATCTCTGTCTTGTTTAGAAATAACTGTTAGTTGAATATCAATTTTTACTATCTCGTATCTCGGTCATCTCGTAAGTAAAAACTCTGACACCAGGGCTCTGCTCACACGATAAGAAGAAGAGATCTCGTAAGTAGGTATGATGACACCCAAGTGACAACCATGAAAAATGGGTTTCTATTCTCACCCCAACAGCACAAATGTCTACAAGATGTCCAATAGATATCTACAAAATGTCTAAGTGTCTACAAAATATCTAATAGATATCTATTAGAGGCCTATACCCAGCAGTAGGGTTTACCAGGCTGATGATGATGATGATGATGAGATATTCTGTGCTGTATGGGTAGTAGAAGAAGGTATCCTTAACAATAATTATGACAATAATTGGACGCGCATTACACAAAATAGTGACACGAACTAAGGAGTGGTTTTCAATAAAATTATTGTACATGTATGAAACATCTTGTTAAGGCCGCATCTTCAATGATTTGCCTACAATTATCTCCATAAGGCACCGACGAAACGTTTTTGATTAAAAAAGGAGTTTTCGGCGTCAAAGGTGCCAATTGATGCGTAATTTTACGTAATTATTATCATGAATTATTTATTGAGGTAATGATTTATTTACTGTAGTAAGTAGCTTATTTTAATTTTAATGAGACACAATGTTGAAGGAAACTAAAAAAAAACTGAAAAATTTATTTAAATTTTTATCGAATTCAACCAATATCATCTCAGTGGGCCATATTATAAACAATCATATTTTTGAAGGAATAAGCTCACGATAACAATTGAGGTAATGATTTATTTACTGTAGTAAGTAGCTTATTTTAATTTGAATGAGACACAATGTTAAAGGAAATTAAAAAAAAATCGGAAAAGTGTATTTAAATTTTTATCGAATTCAACCAATATCATCTCAGTGGGCCATATTATAAACAATCATATTTTTTAAGGAATAAGCTCACGATAACATTATATCACGAGGGGTTAGCTAAATACACTATACTAAGAATACCTAAATTTAGACCTGCGCGGCTTGTCGAATAAATGTTGAAGAAATGTTCTGACCAATGATCATGACTTGAAATTGTATGTATATTTTTTATACAATTACAATTTCATGATCATCAAAGCTCGAACTCACCAAACTCTATCTTCGGCCTTCCTCTATTCTACCATTCGCTACCATACCAGCCACCGGTCTCAGGTCGTCGGACCAGCGCAGCGTCGGAAAGCATCCCATACTATGCCAGCTCCTGGTCTCCATTAGAGAAGTCTGACTCTTCACCGGTTGATGAGAATTAGCTTGCCACTTCAGACAGGCCTCCATCACTCGTGACGTAACATCTTCTTATAGTATAAGAGATAAGTGTACTTCTTGCAACCATCAGCGGCAAGGCTGATTCAGTGTTTATGGGGTGAACAGCATCTCTGTGATGGGGATGGACCAGGTCTGCCTGCATAACTCCAGTCGTTTTAGGAGTTACTGATGTTTAAAGGTCAGTAAAAAATTGACGATCAGCTGCTACTGTTTTTGTACTGTTCACATAGCTACAGTGCATACTACAACAATAACATACGATCAGCCTTGCAGCTGATCGTTAATTTTTTACAGACCTTTAATCATCAGTAACTCCTAAACCGACTGGAGTTATGCAGGCAGACCTGGTCCATCCCCATCACAGAGAAGCTCTACACCCCATAAAGACTGAATCAGCCTTGCTGCTGATGGTTGCAAAAAGTACACTTATCTCTCGGAATATTACTGTTCGATACATCGCGACGGTTAAAAGATTTTTTGCAAAGTGCAAGTTCTATCTGTACGAAAGTACTAAGTATTAGGTATTATGTGATTCAGCTTGCATTTTAGAGCTATGTTGATTATTTTTTAATTCTCAATATCACCTCATTTTCGTTGTGATATCGCAGAGAATCACCAGCATAGCAATTTTTAAATATTAGTTTTTAAATTCAAAATAACAATATCTCGTAAATAACTAAACACACATGGTAAAACAGTTAGATGTTTTCGTGCCAAGCAAACATTAACATTTGTCACGTTCAAACTTAACAATGACCAGTTAAGTTAACCGGTTAACTGTTAGCTGGAACCAAGTTTAATTTGAACCTAGATTTGAACTCATCAAGTCGGTTGGTAGGCAACGTTGTCAAAAGATATAGATAAATCCGTAGATCTCTAAGATTTTTTGTATTACACACATAAACACGCGCTATAATTCCATTCGGGCTGAAAGTTTTCTACAGATAGCTCAGCCCTCAGTCACCAGCAGCCAGGAGGAGTATGATGCGTGCGCTTGTAGTATTTTTGATTTCAAATAATTAATTGAAATATATTTTATAATTTTTTTATTGAATTCCTTAGACAAAGGAAAAGCTGAAAAGGTGAGTTAAATAGCAAAAATTATAAACTATTGCAGGTATTTTTTTTTTAATTACAAAACCATGACAAAATGTGTTAAGTACTTATATTAAAAAATAATCGACATTGTTTTCTATCGAGTACCAATTTTCGTATTCAATTTATGATTTCACTAGATAAACTACCCAAGATTACTGTTTTTTTTTTCGGTTGTTACGTTATTAATTAGTATACATTTTGTACAAAAATTAAAAATCTGTGAGCTCTTCCCAGAAACTTTCTGGACGCAGCTGCAGCAAAGCCCACCTTAAGCATAATAAAGGATTCAAAGTGGAATGATTGACAGGTTTCTATTCTAGCCTAAAATAGTGCAAACGAACCCCCCCCCCCCCCCCCCCCCCCCCCGTACGACACCCACGAGTAGAAAAGCGATGGTCTATTCTAGCCGGAACCACACGGCCACACAGCATTAACAACCAAACATAAAAAAACACCCAAGAACCCAACAAAAACAAGCATTAATTTAAAATTAACTGACTCCAACAAAGGCAGAATTAAATTTAATTAATGCCTTAGCAATTCCAAAGCTAGCAGTAAGGCTGCAAGCTATCGGTGTCCAATTAAAGGCGAATAAATTGGCACCTCCCATGTGGATATCAATAAGCAGCGAACCCTTTGAGAGATCAATTTGTATGTGCTCAGTGTGTAGATTGTGACAAAGATTATAGTAGAGGCAGATGGGACAAAGTTGTTTAGTTCTACGTTCTACTACATTTTACAAAAAAAACATGAAACTTATGACCAGAATCCTTCTAAGGATGGTTAAAAACTATCAACTATTTTCCAAGCGTTCAGTCGTAGTAAATGGCTATCTTTTAGCATATAGAAGTGGGTGGTATGGCGTGTCATTCAATTTTTTACTCATTTTGTAGGTAAGCAACCCACAGAAAGAAATGGGAAACCGGAAGATCATACGGCTAAAATACAAACATTTTAAAGTTGTTATCTTTCACTTTCACTAATAAACTTGAAAATAGCTCTGTTCTCTATGGGAAATAACACACTAGGCGTGTTTTTTAGCGGGGAAAGTGTTAAATGATTTTTATTAAAACATTTAATTAACCCAGAAACTAAGTTATATATAAGACCTCCTTTTAAAGACGCAATTGTAAGCAAGGGTCGCTTTTAGCAGATTCTAAATATAACACTCTTATAAATAGAACATTAGGAAGAGAAATATTCAAAAAATACAATTTGTGAATTGAAAAGTTGTCTCTGAGAGACAATCGTAATTTCTACCTACTTCCACATCTACGCAAATACCTCTACTCGAAGCCTGGGAACTAAACGTATAGTCCAAGCCGATAATTTATGGAGGAAGCAATCGCTTCTGTTATTACACTGCTCCGTGTAAAATATTATATTTGTTGTCTGTGCACAGAAAACGTGTAATGTACAGCTATTTATGAGAGTTAATTGCAATTAAAATAAAGGAGTTTTTGTATAGTGTGTGTATTTAAAAATGGGTGTATGAAATTAATGGTATATTGTAGAGATTTTTCTTGTTTTATATTTATACTGGTAGGAGAATATTGTACAATTCAGAAGCATGTTTAGATGGCATTTTTATTTATTTTAGGTACCTAAGTAAGTACTAAGTAGTAATTATCATTATTTTTACATATTCTTGATCGGCCTGTTTAATTCTCTAGGTAAATCTAATTAAATTTACTTTAGTTTACATCAATGTCCTAACAAAAATAAAACAAATGAATACTAAACTAATCTACGACGTGGTGCAAGTTCGGTCCTTATTTTTAGGGTTCCGTACCCAAAGGGTGAAAACGGGACCCTATTACTAAGCCTAAGTTGTCCTTCTGTCCGTCCGTCCGTCCGTCCGTCCGTCCGTCCGTCCGTCCGTCTGTCCGTCTGTCCGTCTGTCCGTCTGTCCGTCCGTCTGTCCTACCTATTTAGGGCTGTAACTTTTGAACCGTAATAGCTAGATAGTTGCAATTTTCTCAGATTATGCGTTATTACGGCGGATTTGTTAACAAATATTTAAAATGTCAAATATTTAAAAATTAAGGGGGGTTCTCAACAAGAAACTAGTTTTTATCAACGTTTTTTCTTCACGCTCTATCGTGAAAACGGTAACACATACAAGCGTCAAACTTAGTGTGATTATAGAACAAACTCTACAAAATAACAACAAACACTGTACGAAGCACGTACATCAATTATCGGGGTCAATCGGTAGATGTTAGTTCACAGCACAGCATTGGACATTGAACGCGGACTTCTCGCGACCTCGATAAAAGTGCATCGTACATAGGGCGCTAACATTACTTTTTAAGACCATTTATCTTAGCAAATCAGTGTTCGAATATACGTGGATACAACAGCAACTCTCAGCCGTTTCATTTTCCTCGGCCGTATCCGACTTCGGCACTCAAAGCATTTAGCAAAGCATGAGGATATCGTTATCCGCAGCATCTAGCATTAGCATATCAGTGTGAGAGACGTACTAAGCTCTCACATTATTTTGGTCCTTCGATCGTGGACCTTCGGTTCGATTATTTTTCCGCCGTCGTCGCGAGAAAGTTGTACCCTAGGTCTTTCCTTAAGAACTAGCGACCCCGCGGTTGTACAGTATCGCGAGTGGCATAGCAAAGCAGCAGAACAGAGCATTATCATAGCAACACAGCAGAGCAGAGCATCAGCATGAGCATAGCAGAGCATCGACGCAGCGTAAAGTGCCAGAATCACAAGTAAGATCTATCCATTTATCTTGCTTTATCTATCAAGTATGGAAACCTTAATCGCACGTCAAGCTGAGATCCTGGATGAGATCAGACGGATCTACTCGAATTTTAAGAGCAATTTTTCTGAAAGTAGGAAGAATACCGAGTACCTGAAAGCAAGGGTAGAACGGTTGGATGAATTATGGACGGAGGCTCAGCGTAACGACGCTGAGTTAGTTAAAATAGAGGATCCGACCCAGCAGTATTTCGCCGAGAACATAATAGAAGTTTTATCCGGTTGGTTCGAGGGTGCTCGCAGAGCTATCACACTGTATAAGCTTAAAGAGATAAAAGCAGCAGAATTACAGCAGACCCAGTACGCCAATTTTAGAGCATTTAAAAGATTGACGAATAATATTAGGATAGACTCCCTTTCCGAAAAGTGGGAGATTGAAGACACACTGAAATCCGTACAGTCAAGGTGGGAGGCAATCGACAAACTACATCTACAGATTGATGTGATTTTAGAGGGTTCGGACGAGAAATATTATGAAGAGTTCAGTATCAATGAGATGGAATTTAAGCAGACAAAACGCACATTGAATATTATATTAAATTCATCTACACAGCAGCAGCAATATACGACAAAAACTGAGATTCCAACACTCAGTTTACAGAAAAACGAGAATTCTTACAGAAAAAAACCACAAACGCAGTTTAGCAATGAATATTTTCCTGATACAAAAGGGCCGAGACCAGCATACCAACCACAAACGAGTAGCAATTTGCCCTACTTCCGTAATATCAAAGCATGTAATGTCGGTCACAAGAAAACGATGTTGTGTCCACTCTGCAACTCTGACCATGCACTATCTCAATGCGCTACATTTAGAGACATGTCAGCAGAAGCTGAGGGGACCGCAATTAAAACTATGAATGATTATTCATATAAAAATTACCACGACGACTGCAAATCAGACAAAAGATGCCGAGAGTGTAATGCGGCGCACAAGAACGACAATAATGACCTGTTTAGCAAAGAGGAATCGGTACCGCCAACATCACCACCTGACACGCCCAAGTCTCCGCCGCACGCAGTGTGCCACGGAGCGACGCATAACACCGAGGTGCTAACAAAGTATTGGGGAGTCAAGGAGACTAACGATCAGCCAAAATTAGCAGAGACGTCATCGCCACGGGAGCAACATTGTGAAGATAACTATGGCAAACATTCAAAACGGGTGGACACCGATAGATGCGTCGTGGTGAGCCTACTAGTGAAACAAAATTATAAAACACTTTTAGGTATATCAAAAACGCATGCCATAGCACAACTTAGGCAGTTAGAGAGGAGGTTTGCGATAGACAAGCAGCTATCATCGAGTTTCAAACAGGTCAGGCGCAAACACTTGAGGACTCATACGAAGAAACTTGTGCGATGCAAGGACCTCAATTGCGACCTTCCACACCGTAGAGTGACTAAGCAAGATCCCTTCAGAGCAAAAGGTAGAACAGTGCGTAACGAGCCCACGACAAGGTTTCATAAACGGTTTAAGGAGCGACAAGTGCAGTGCGGGAGTGCGCGTAGCAAAAAACATGTCCGACCTACAGTGAAAATGAAAAGGACATCTTAATAACGTTATTATAAAAACCTAAAGCAATCCGTATCAATGATCTGTGCAACAATGTGTTACTAACCTAATTATAATATAATATTTTAGCATACTTACCTAACTACTAACATAAAACAGAACAATAACTTTTGCCTTGATCAGCACATTTCAATTACGGCCTATTCTACATAATCAGCATTTTAAACTGTGGTTTTCTACCACTATCAAACATATTTAACATGCTACTTACATTTTTCTTTTTGTTAATTGTTTGAAACCTAATTATTATGGTCAAAGTTATATTTTTCGTAGTTTTACATAACCAGCATTTTTAAACTTACTTTGTCACTATAACTTCTATAAAACTTACTAGTACAGTAAGATACTTAAACATTTTTTACATTTTTTTAGCATTTTGTCACCTATGGTCAAAGTTATCATTTAATTTAACATAATCAGAATTTTTTATACTTCGTTAAAATAACTATTATCAAAGTTACCTAAATTATAATGAAATTTTTACATGTTTAGCATAATTAGCATTTCTGTACCATACCTAATTTAATCAGAATCGAGTTTATATTTGTTTACATTTTATAAAGCAAAATTAATACGTTTCACGTTGTATGGAACCCTTCGAAATACCAATTTAACCTTAAGCAATTTCGTTTATAATAATATCATGATCAAATTTTAATTCTATTGCAATAGTTTTGCATGTCTATATTTTTGAGACTTTTTAAGCTATATTACTTCTATAAAATCATTTTACAACAGCATTTTATACTTTTTTATTACGTTTGGTATTATTTTACGTGTCTATACTCCATTTTTATTAAAGACGAAAAAAAGAAGATCACAGAAGCAGGCCTACGAAACCTTTTCAGACCGTGATCATTTTATAAAAAATTCGAAACACTTATGTCAGTGTTTGATGACTGATGAATATAAGAATTAGGGATAGCGAGTGAAACAGCCAATAGTCTGTAGCGCACTGGCATTTATTAGAACTAAAACGCTGTCACCGGGTATACTCACATACTTAGGCACATTTTAGTTCACACTATCGGAGTTGATGGAAAAATAAGAAAACGTCTGTTATGTATGTGCTCACTAGTAGCATAGCGAGGGGGGGCAAATGCCCCGAGCACCGGGCGGCACTTTACCAGAGGTGGCAAAAATATTAATTGATTGAGCTCTGACTGAACCACAGGGTGTTAGGGTAAACAGTTGCATTACTTTAAGGTGTGATTGTACCCATGACATTGAAATACGTTTCTGAAGAAACCTATAGGAAATCGGCAAAATTCAGTCAGCTGATCTAACGTTTGTATAAAAATTTCAACTTTTCATACAAATGTTGGATCAGCTGCTTGCATTTACAATAGGAAGACCAAAAAAAATTTATGAATTTTATTTAGGTTTCTTAGGTAAAATTGTTAAGCATCATGAGTATAATCACCCTTTTTAGTAATGCAACTACTTACCATAAACAACCTGTATAACCAATTCGTAGAGCAGAGTAAAGTCTATTACTGAATGGATAAACAACCCCACCAAACCAAAACCAAAAGACCAAATGGAGAAATAAAATTATTTTGTATTGTATTGTATTGTACCTAAAGATGTCTGACCACAACCCAAACAGGTTGTGCTAAAATATTTCGAGCTGGCTTCGGTCGCTTCGGTCTCCCCTTTATGTTTAACGTAGGTCTTCTTATAAAGATAAGGAGGCAGCAAAATCGGTCTGTGCTCCGGGGGATAGTCACCCACGCTACGCCACCGGTGCTCACTAATGTCCGTTATTCCGTATTAATAAACCGCACTGACAATCGATTTTGAAGACGTATTAAACGAGTTCTTCTTAAGCCTTAAAAGACATCTTAAAATAGATCAAGTCGGTGTCAGCTAATATCACTTAAAATGTCTCAAGCAAACTCAAATTTGTAACAATTTTTTTTCCAAAAATGCAGTTGCAGAAATCATTGGAATTTAATCCGTCTGCTTGTAACATCAATATTATTTGGTATTACTTGCGTCGCGCAGAGCGTTGCCGGTAGTGTGATGTGGTATGGACGCACACAATCGAATCCGTCAGAAATTCAGAAAAGTGGCCAACATCTTGAACTGTTTTGTTTTTCAATCTATTACTTCCAAAATCGATATCTGGGAGTTTCTGCCATCTCCAAACACGAATCTGAAGTCAAAAATTCAAAAAAGCGGCCGCCATCTTGAACTTTTTGTTTTTCAACCGATTGCTTCCAAAATCGATATCTGGGGTTTCTGCCATCTCCAAACACGAATCTGAAGTCAAAAATTCAAAAAAGCGGCCGCCATCTTGAACTTTTTTGTTTTTCATCCGATTGCTTCCAAAATTGATATCTGGGGGTTTCTGCCAACTCCAAACACGAATCTTAAGTCAAAAATTCCAAAAAGTGGCCGCCATCTTGAACTTTTTTGTTTTTCAACCGATTGCTTCCAAAATGGATAACTGGTTGTTCCTGCCATCTCCAAACACGAATCTTAAGTCAAAAATTCAGAAAAGTGGCCGCCATCTTGAACTTTTTTGTTTTTCAACCGATTGCTTCCAAAATCGATATCTGGGGTTTTCTGCCATCTTCAACCACGAATCTGAAGTCAAAAATTAAAAAAAGCGGCCGCCATCTTGAGCTTTTTTGCTTTACAACCGATTGCTTCCAAGATAGTTATCTGGGGGTTTCTGCGATCTCCGAACATGAATCTAAAGTCAAAAATTTAGAAAAGTGGCCGCCGTCTGGTACTTTTCCGGAGATTCCGGAGTGAGATATCTATTTTGGAAGCGTCAGTTAAAAAACAATTAAATTCAAGATGATATTATTTGTTTTTTAACCTTATTTATTTTCCTTCCAATTTTCTGATTTCTGATATTAGATTCATGCTAATAGATCGCAGGAACCCCCAGATATCGATCTTGGAAGTAATAGATTGAAAAACAAAAAAGTTCAATATGGCGGCCACTTTTTTGAATTTTTGACTTCATAGACGTGTTTGGAGATGGCAAAAACCCCCAGATATCGATTTCGGGAGCAATCAGTTGAAAAACAAAAAAGTTCAAGATGGCGGCCACTTTTCTGAATTTCTGACTTTAGATTCGTGTTCAAAGATCGGAGAAACCATACATTTTCCTAATAGGTATATTTAAATTTGAGATTGGTCAGAAACTACATTATTTATTTTCCTTTTGCAGCAATTAGTTTACAATGTTTCGCAATTTTAATCGAAAATGCAGAGCTTCAGGTCATTTTATTGTTTATCTGCTGGCAACATTACGCACGTCACTGCATCACCCGTGTGCCATACCATGCGACGTCGCCGCGGTGACGGCTACTGAATTGACGCAGTGGCAATGCGTCACTGTGTATGCTCCTACGTGCGGTTTCATACAACTCCTTGCTTCACAAATGACGGGCTGCCGTATGACGCTCCGTCTTGCGTCCAGCGTGTGTGAATAAAAACCTATTAGTCTTCTGTAGTCTGTCGCCTAATTGTCATCATTATCTCGTGACGATTATATCCACAGAACATTATAAGATAAGTTAGAAGTGCAAATTAGGCATGGAACGCGTGCCACACGGTTATGCAATGATTTGCATAAGGTGCGCGGCGTGGTGCGAGCGAGAGGGCATAAGTAGTTGTAGCAGCGTGAGTGGGAAGATACGTGGTGATAGTCGTCTCCTAAGCAAAAGCGCTACTTTGCATTTCTAAACGCCCTTATAATGTTCTTAGATTATATCAATGAGGTGTTTTGGTAAATAATTTTTTTTACAAGAAAGTAAAAACCGACTTCAAAAGTAAAAAATAAAACAAATTAATTTTCTTATACAACGTGTTAATGAATTAGCGCAAAACCTCATACACCCCAACTGATTTATAACAAAATAATTGGATTGCAACAATAATTTCATTATTTTGATAGTTAAAATTTAAAGTTATTCGCATTTTAAGTTTCGAGGCAAAAATGATTTGTTATCATTTCAGCACTGAAAGAAAGCGCTAACGTACTCATGGATACATTTTTATAATCTTGTTTAGGTAGTTAGTAGGGTGAGAGTGCCCGCACGGTGGGTTGTCATCGGGTTCAGTAAATTTTTAATTTTGCAAAAAAAATTTAATATTTTGAAAAAAATTACATATGTTGAAACCATGATAATTCGATTCTGCTCTCGATTCTAAACAAACTACTTTCTAGTTTTGCGTTAATTCATTAACACGTTGTAGATTTGAACGTTAAAGTCATGGGCTGAAATATTATTTCTTACTTTTTTACTTTTGAAGTCGGTTTTTAAATTTTTTGTAAAAAAAAATTTATTTCATAACTTTCAGTGATTAAATATGTTAGTTCGATTCAGATATCAGTTATATACGCAAAGGGTACATTGAAACGAGGCAAATGGTTCAATCGCAGACGATTTGCTGTCAAATTTTGAGGAGTTCTATTGTGTAGTTCCGAAGCGCGTCATCAGATCTTCACAAAATTAAAATGGGACCACCTCGGGAGTATACCCTTTAAAAAAAAAAGAATTTTTTAAATTGTTTCACAATTGACGAAAATATCGGTGAACATACATAAAAAAAATAGATACAGCCGAACATAGAACCTCCTCTTTTTTTGAAGTAGGTTAAAAAAAATTGCCACAGTAATAAACTAATTCTTGCCAAACGTATTTTCTTAGATTTCCAAGTTTAGAGACAAATTTATTCATACATTAATAATACGATGACGATCATAACGATTTAAATGAAGTTGTAATAATTTTAGTACAATTTTTTAGAATTTTTAAAGTTGTTTTTTTCGAATTGTCAATATGGCTACTACTAGCGCCACCTGATGGATTTTTTTCATAACAGTCTTTAAAAAAGCTTCATTGAAACAAAGGCGAACCACATGTGCGCACCACTGCTTCTTTAGGTCTTTCAACATCGCCATTTTGTTGTTTGATACAATATTCATAATTTCTTTAAAGTGTGTACTATAAAGAATCTTTTTTACCTTCTTTTCGCCCCTATCTGGAATGGAGTATAGCATTCCTAATTGTTTATAGCTACTTTTTAAAATTCAAATCAAATATACTTTATTTACACCAAAAACATAAAGAGTAAAATACAGAGAAAAAAATACAAGAGGCACAAAATAAGGCGGTCTTATCGCTAAGAAGCGATTTCTTCCAGACAACCTTAGGGTAGAGGAAACGGTGTACGAAGAAAGGTAGGCGGTGTTTTCAGATAAATTCTTTTTTTATAACAGCATATTTTAATACCGCATTTAGCGAATCAATTTATTACAATTCAAGTCAATTCTTTGAGTTGGCAAGATGTGCAATGCATGCACATTTAGCACATTTTTTACATTGTTTAATTTTTACATGACATGTACATTCAGCAAATTGTTCACCTAGTGTTAAATGTTTACAATTAAGTATCACCTACTTTTAAAGTTTTGCTGAGCACAGGTCAAATCCATCCTATTGGTCTTTTATTGACCCTAAATTCAATTATCTACTTAAGCATGCCACCTAACAATTGAAACTTTCAAGGTAGGTGGTTAAGAAAGATTCTTCTTTATCTTCTCGCTTCTTTCTTTTGAGTGGCAATATGTACGAAGCACGTACATCAATTATCGGGGTCAATCGGTAGATGTTAGTTCACAGCACAGCATTGGACATTGAACGCGGACTTCTCGCGACCTCGATAAAAGTGCATCGTACATAGGGCGCTAACATTACTTTTTAAGACCATTTATCTTAGCAAATCAGTGTTCGAATATACGTGGATACAACAGCAACTCTCAGCCGTTTCATTTTCCTCGGCCGTATCCGACTTCGGCACTCAAAGCATTTAGCAAAGCATGAGGATATCGTTATCCGCAGCATCTAGCATTAGCATATCAGTGTGAGAGACGTACTAAGCTCTCACAAACACTAAAAACTAACCAAGTGTGAGTCGGTCTCGCGCTAAAGGTCCCGGACAAAAAAAGTTTTTTTTATAAGTTAATAATGTTGTGTTCTGTGGTGGTGTGGTACGGAACCCTCGGTGCGCAAGTAGCCCGACTCGCACTTGACCGGTTTTATTATATATTACTATGAAAACCCAAACTTAAACGTAATATTTATTAATTTAAATAATACTAAAGCTCTCTATTGTACACCAAAACATAATCAGCAAAAATACGTAGATAAAGAAAAGACGTACAAGATAAGGCAGTATTATTACTAAAAACTATTTATTCAGACAACTTTATATTAGGGTAAAGGAAACAGTGATTGAAAATATAAAACCGGTGTTGTTTGATATGAGTCAAAAAATGAATTAAAACTATATAGAAAGGAAAAAAAACCGATCAAGTGCGAGTCGGGCTACTCGCACACCGAGGGTTCCGTACCACACCACCACAGAACACAACATTATTAACTTAGAAAAAAAACTTTTTTTGTCCGGGACCTTTAGCGCGAGACCGACTCACACTTGGCCGGTTTTTAGTATTTGTTGTTATTCTGTAGAGTTTGCTCTATAATCACACTAAGTTTGACGCTTGTATGTATTACCGTTTTTACTATAGAGCGTGAAGAAAAAACGTTGATAAAAACTAGTTTCTTGTTGAAAACCCCCCTTAATTTTTTTACTTTCTTCCATTTTTATTATTTGTTAACAAATCCGCCGCAATAACGCATAATCTGAGAAAATTTCATCTATCTAGCTATTACGGTTCAAAAGTTACAGCCCTAAATAGGTAGGACAGACGGACGGACGGACAGACGGACAGACGGACGGACGGACGGACAAACGGACGGACGGACGGACGGACAACGTAGGCTTAGTAATATGGTCCCGTTTTCACCCTTTGGGTACGGAACCCTAAAAAGAGTCAAAGAGAGGCAGTGGAAGACCTCGACAGAGTTATCTACACAGGTGAATGAAAAAGTTTATGTCGTGTCGTATCAGAAACTCAAGGAACTGCCGAAAAAGAGATTGGATTGGCGACACCGCAAGACCGACAAGAGAGTAGCTCTTAAATAAGATGATGATGATGATGATAATTATGTTGCTCAAAAATGATCAAAAGAAGAATAAATAAGTGAAAGAATGTAATAGGTAATCAATAAATACCTATTCAGCAATTTTTTTCTTTTAGCAGATTTTATCGTCTTTTGATTTCATTTAATCAAAGTGCCCCTTGATTAAATGAAATCAAATCAGCACCTTGGAGGAGAGTATTGAAGCAACATTTAAAAATTATTTTGATATATCAGTCATATTAGATATATTTATTTACGAGAACTTCGATTAAATCCCATAAAAAAGCTATCTCATTTCATAGTTTTACACAAACCACACCTTAGAATGTCATATTCATTCAAGTTAACGTCCTCACCGCACCGGCTGCATTCTACGCCAGGATACGAACAAAAATTAAATAAAAAATAATTACAAAAGCCTTTATTATTTCTTGCCATAATTTACATTATTTTGATGCTTAAAAATCATTTGAAATATATACCTTTATACTTATCGTTAACTGTAACTATAATAATGTTTGTTCCTTTATAATATTTCGATCGAACATACATCAGTTAAAACAATGAGATGAGCAGATAGTCAGTTGTATGTAGGTAAGTATTATTATAAAACTAGAAAAACTGTGTCTGTAAAATTGATCAAGCAAGAATACCACCTCGAATGTTGAGTAAACTAGAGGAACTATCTTATTCGGATATGTGTAAATCGGACCACTTCGATTGCGCTCATATTGTGGGCAAACATCAAATTTCTGACTGTGATTTGCAAATATCGGTATTATAGTACTTTCATGCAAATATCTTTACTACGATGGGAAGTCAAAGACAATGACAGGCTATCAATTTGACAGAAGAAGAATTCGTATTCGGTTGTTCGCAAGTGAATGAAGATCTACCTTTAACTTTATAACCACTATCAATAAGTAGATATACCGACTTCTCTATTCAACCACAAACGCATACCCACAATAAAACCAACAGATTCCCAAGCTCAATAACTCTCAAGTACAGTAAGCGGTACCATGCGCTTGCGCATCCATAAATTGAAATCCGATAGTGATATAAACTTAGCCAGTTATACGTGACGACATGCAATGCGTTATGATATGATGTGGTAGCATATCTGGCTGCTTGCATTCGTTACAGGGATGCATAAATTAGAATCTGCTAATGTGTTAACGTAATATAAGTCTCTCGCTGTCTTAAAGGCTTTAAATATCAACTGAATCTCTATTTTAGGCCTCGTAATTATGCGATGATAACTTGAATACGACTAGATGGTGTTCATCAAGCTGGCTTACACATCACGGGATCCAGGATTACTTTAGTGCTCTTAAATAATTACGAAGTAGTGCCTAATTAGTACCTACTCGTACGTCAAATAAATAGTGCCCGTTAGCGTACACATCGTCAATTTAGAAAACAGCGTATCTAAACTTCTAAACTTCTAAACTATCTAAATATCTAAATCTAAACTATATTATAAAACTCTAACAGAAATGTGTCTGTACATTGAAGATATTTACAAAAAAAAAATTACGACATGGTTTTTAACTGTCCCTGATTCCAAATCAACAATTTTTGGATTTTTTGTCTGTCTGTTTGTTTGTTTGTTTGTATCTTTGTTTGTTTGTTTGTTTGGGTGTTTGTTTGTTCGAGTATCACGCAAAAACTACTGAACCGATTTTGATGAAACTTTTTTTGTTTGATAGCTTATCATCTGACTTAAAATCTGGTATTTAATTTATGCGGACGAAGTCGCGGGTAAAAGCTCGTACTACATATTATTATTACGCTAGCGTACCTACTAGTCACATCAAGTTAGCGTACCAGGTAAATAATGTTTATTTCTTTAAATACTACAAATACACAAATTTGATGTAGGGTAGAAACTAATAGGGATCCGGTCGGGTATACGCCAGCTTGATGATTTTGATGCGGTATTTTGTTAAACTTGAAATTGACTTCGGTTTGGTAATTAGAGTTTCGTTAACTGGTTGGACCTCAGGTGCGAATGCGGTGTACTTACTCGTCAGAACATGATTCATCTTATCTTCTGCCTTTTCTGCCCTTTCCTTTTAGATGGGCCAAATTGACACGGGTGTCCTTGACAAACTGCTGGATTGAAAACAAATAAAAGCCAAGTTTTTTTCATATTGGTTTTAAAGTTTTCTATTCTATTCTATTTTTGTTTAATGGCGTTTCCTTGGTGGATTTTTCCAATATATAGTTTAAAAAGAGCAATTAGTGCTTGACGTTGTACGGTAATGGATACGGCGATCTCAAAGCCCTGATTTTATACAAAAACACACACTCGAAACCGCCATAAAATGGCGGAGCCGCGTGGCTACCTAAATCGCGAGCCGAACGACAGACGTCCACTCGAAAGCCCTCTAGCCACGCGACTCTTTGAAGTTTTCAATGCCTGCACAAATAATCACACAACGAGAGAAACTGACAACTGATATTCTTTTTAAACATGTAAATAAATAATGCAACGCAGCCAGCATAATAGGCACATCTGGGCGGGACATGATGCGAGGCGGTTTGTTTGACACGTTTTATTTATTAGGAAATTAGATTATAATTGCATATTTTATTAAGATAGCATTACCTATTTTAGTTTGTATTGTTTGCTTATCGTGTCGACTTCAACACAACAAAGTCGCTAAATAGTACCTTGCCAGAATTCGGCAACAGATAATGCACGGTCGCTAGCGGTCATGAGCTCCTCCTGCGTGCAGGTGTTAGGGCACGATGTGAGATGGGCCATTGTTTGTGGAGCTCCGCATAAGCAAGTCTCATTTATAGTTTTGAATAAAAGAATTTTGAAAAAGAGCATTGCATCCTCTTCCCCTCTATTTTGTCGTGTCTTTATCAAGTGTCCTATTTTTTAAATCCAATATTATTTTTAGAATATTCCTCTTTTTATTTAACAAACAATGTTTTTATGAATATATTTTAGCAACTAAGAGTCATTGAACAGAATTCCCTTCTTTTTCATCCTGAACTACGAGCTCAGTGTATTTTATACTTCCATCCACATATGAAGACCCGCTTACCAGGCTATTTCCATTCTTAATTCGTTAGTCATTAGAATCCTTTTAGAAGACTTCTGGTATAAAATAAAACTGTAAAAACTAGTCTCATAACTAGTTATAGTTCCAGTGAACGACCATCGCTTACAAATCGATCTACAAACTGATATGTTTCATTATTGTATGACCATGGAATGTCACACCACTTTGTTCTGGAGAAACTGAAACATCGACACTTCCAATGTACTAATTTACAATAATGCTTCAGTTATTTATATGGTTTGAGTTGGGAGAGGGAGCGGAAAATGTTATAAGAATTTGGGCCTTGTAAAAATATGTAAGAGCTCTTACAGACGAGCGACCCTCTGCGACCCACGCACGGCGACCGTAAAGTCTGAGCGCGACTCTATGCGACTGTTGTCGCAAACAAAGTGTCACTTATCTGTAAGAGCCCTTAATCGACTAATAGCGAAAGAGTCATCCGAGTAGAACATACGAAGAACAAATCAATAATTTTCTCTGAAAAAGAAAAGCATCCTCAACCGAAGGAAGTGCAGGAAAAGACCAAAGTAGTGTGTCAGAATCACAGAATGTGGTGACTGGTGAGCCGTTTGCTTACGCCAAAATAGGAAACTCAGTAGCTTAAAAACGAGTTCTCTATCAGAAAACCTAGATTCTTGAAGGATATCAAAAGTTTTATAAGAAATGCAAACAAAAATATCGTAAAAATTCAAAGAGTTACAGAAAAGAAATGAAATATCTCTGTGTAATCCATCAAGTCTATCAAACTGTATAGTTGTTAATATTCGAAAGAATCAAGCTTTAATAAAATTTAATAGATAAGTACGAATGTGGAGTGTGCTTTAATTTAATATGGAATTGAATTAGTAATTTATTGAGAACCAAAGCTAATATGCACTTAATTAATTAATTTCATTTTTTTTAACTATTGATTTTGCTCTTGACCTCAATCCAGTCCTCAGGACGAAGATGGGGTCGTAGATGTAGCGAGCTTACCCAGAAGATGCCTATTCAATGTAATTTAAAGGATTTCGGGTTGTAAGTGCTCGGAAATACTGACGCAGGTAAGCCATTCCACTCCTTGGCTGTGCGCATTATAAAAGATTCAGAAAGGCGCTTGGTGTGGATATGTGGGATGTCAACCAAGAAGGGGTGATATCTCGCGGTACGTCTGGAAGTCCGATAGTAGAAAGGGGAAAATGGGATGAGCTCATACAGCTCTTGGGCACACTCACCGAAGTACAATCTGTAGAATACCGACAAGCAGGCCACTCTGCGGCGGTGGGCTAGGCTATGAAGCTTGGTCTCCACCAGCTTACTGTCGCCAATGAGCTTCCTGGCTCTGCGTTCAACCGAGTCGAGTGCGGCAAGTGAATACTGGGCTGAGCCATCCCACAGGTGGGAGCAGTACTCCATACATGATCGCTACTACATAACAATGCATGATTGTGCAAAATAGCACTGCAAGATGTTATCTTAGGCTAAGGTAAGACTCAAGGCTCAAAGTAAATGTATCTAAAAGCTTCTAACTTATTCCACTACAACTAAGCGGCAAGACGAATGTCATACATTCAAGAATGAGTTTTTCTCACATACCACCGCATATAGTATGCGATCCAACAAAAAGGTATCCAATTAAAGAGATATATTGTCCCATTACGAGATCTAAAGCCAATCTTTGATCGTTTCATTCATATCTCACGTACAAAATGCTATGTGGATTTTGAAAAAGTAAATCGTTATTTTGTTCAGTCCTTTTTTTTTGGTTCGCTTGAATTTTGAAGTGGGCTTGTTTACGATTATTTTGCAAAGTGTTTTAAATTAAGCATTTATTTCAGAACGAGTCTTTGGGTATTATAATGCCACGTAAAACTTCAGATGGGTTGGTTTAGTAAATTAAATATAGTTTGCATTTACGATGTAGTCAAAACTATTTTGTATGTGTACTGTTTTTCAAAACAAAAATGGAATCAATTCCATTTTTAATCGACTTTTCCAAAAAGTCTTTCAGATTTTTCATACATTAATTAAAACTCCCGTTTTTAATTACTAGAAAAAATTTAAGGGTATGACCATGGTGTGACCTATGTTCCTTAGGGAAAATAAGTTGTGGTTTAAATAAAATACATAACACATTCACAATGCTCTTTTTTTTTATTTTTATAATACAGGCGTTGTCAGTTATAAGAAGTTGAAATTGAGAACATTGCTACAAATTAAGATAAAATAGCGGTCTCCTGTCATTAAAACGACTACCCACAATCCATAATTTTTCATAATCCGACATTATTTCAAAATAATCATTTAAACTTAAACTTCTATACATTTGGAGATCGTATATTCGTCTATTCATTGGCTAATGTGTACTATAAATAATATTATTACCGTACTGCACGCAATACGGTAATATATTACGAAGTAACAGATAAGTTTCGGTTTTTTTACGATTATTTAATTGATGTCATTAATGTCTTGGCTATTGATTACAATTTATGGTTGTAAAGTGTTTTTGATTTACAGTGGCTGATTTCTTTGATGTTTAATTATCGAGTCATTTAAATTAATGACAATAACATTGTTCTAATTGTTGTAGTTTATTAGCACCAAAAACAAATATAGGTAGGTGTAGGTACATTAAAAATAAATAAAAAAGTAAGTACTTAAAACCAACTTAACCTATATATGGTGCAGGTTTCGGACCGTGCGGGAGAGTACGCAAGATGCTGGAGTGCGATTTTTGAAACTCATTCTTTGAACTCAGCTGTTGAAAATGTCAATATTACTATGGAGACGTGCATCTTTCTACTGCTGATTTGACATTAAAAAATCTACGACAACTTCCAAAGATCAGAAAACGGGACCCTATTACTAAGCCTACATTGTCCGTCCGTCCGTCCGTCCGTCCGTCTGTCCGTCTGTCCGTCCGTCCGTCCGTCTGTCCTACCTATTTAGGGCTGTAACTTTTGAACCGTAACAGCTAGATAGTTGAAATTTTCTTAGATTGTGCGTTATTATGGCGGATTTGTTAACAAATAATAAAAATGTCAAAAAGTTAAAAATTAAGGGGGGTTCTCAACAAGAAACTAGTTTCTATCAACGTTTTTTCTTCACGCTCTATCGTAAAAACGGTAATACATACAAGCGTCAAACTTAGTGTGATTATAGAGTAAACTCTACAGAATAACAACAAATACTAAAAACCGGCCAAGTGTCAGTCTTGCGCTAAAGGTCCCGGACAAAAAAAGTTTTTTTTTTAAGTTAATAATGTTGTGTTCTGTAATGGTGTGGTATAACCCTCGGTGCGCGAGTAGCCCGACTCGCACTTGACTGAATTTTTTAAATTTTTTAATTATGGCCTCTTGATTTTTAGCACTACATTTCTGCCAGTGTCAAATAGTTTGTCTATCTATCCAATCACAAAGCTTTGTTTTTGAGCAAAAACACAGTTGAGATGAGATTGCGGAACCTCGAGACTCAGCAAAACTTGCAACACGACTCCGATATCATAATTATCATGAAGTTTGACTTAATCGTGGTGAAGATATTCGCCACATGATTGGTCTAGTTTAGTCACTGATCACTGATCACGCAAGTCTCTTCACCACCTCTCGCGCACAAAAACTCTCTAAACTTCACCCCTTATATCACCTTGTACGCACAAAGATGTTATTTTCAAATCATCTCTACGTGAAGAGCATAATGAATACAAAATAAACTTCAGTAGAAATTCACATTCACACACAACATTAATATTTAATCCAACCCACCAATCCAAACCCAACCCTAGAACTTGAGCAACAAATCTCAAATTTGTTCAAAGCTCTAAATATTCTGCTACAATTATTTAGACGACGTTGGATAAGTAACGAGGTATCGGGCCGTTCCAAGCGGCCCCTTGCAAACGTCCATTCTTTTAGCTTGGACGATCCAAAGGTACCGACAAATTGTGCCTATTCAGTCCCATACGTCTAAATCTGGGATTCTCAAACTTTTTACGGATATTCATAAATCAACACAACGCTGCAGTATAAGAAGGAATCTAGTGCTACATACAGTACTGATACTCCCTAACAATTTCAACCTCACACCCACTGGGTAGGAAGTGTGGCAAACATTTTGGCAATTCCGTATTCCTCACTTGCTTGTTTATTTCCTCGCACTCACTAAGTATCGCACCTCTTCTTGTAAATTTTTCCTATTTGTTGACAGCAAATAGTGTCCAAGGTGTCGTACAGTCCACGAAACAGAACAAGAAATCTATTTTAAAAACCTAGCTAAATACACATTAAGGGATATTATTTACCAAATAATAATATATGTTTGTGTCCAAATAACGAAACTGACCCACTTTCCCTAAGAAAAATCTGTGACGATTCACGTGAAGAATGAAATTGCTAACGATGGCTGAATGGAAATAAGGGGAGTGCATGTGTTTAGCGTTAATATTTATGCACACATAAGAATATAATTATCATTTTTACCCGACAGCTTTTCTACTAAAGCTTTTCCCGTGTCTGAAAATCACTACAAAAATCTGTTCCTAAATCTATCTAGCAGTTTATAGAAACAAACATATATTTTATGGAATCTGATCATCATCATCTCAGTCAGAGAACGACTACTGCTGGGCATAGGCCTCCCCCAAAGATCGCCACAACGACTGGCCTTGCGCTGCCCTCATCCATCATCAACAAAGAAATTACTGATTGATGATTGAGTTTTAGGTTGTAGTATTCGGTATTAATCCAAAAGTTTGAGAACCGCTGTGTTCTAAATGGAAGCAGCAATTATTGCTCACTTTGGTATTCTATTAATGAACATTGTTTTCTTGGTTTGCTATTCAATGGATTCTGATTTAAGGATTTTGAAATTTTATAATGAGCGCACGAATTGTTCAGAGAGTGGTATCGTTGATTGTGGAAGTGGTAGATTACCGTTTATAGATCTAATTGAAAGAAAAGTAGCATCTATTATATGTACCTATGTCACATAGATTTGTATACAAGGTTAAAATAAATAACAACTTTACAGGGTTATTTTACTATTGTAGGTACCAAGTTATAGACAAACTTAATAAGAGGATTAAAAAAAAATTGTTTCCGTTTGTGTGTGCTGTTTATGCATGTAATAATATTTATGAATAGTAGAACTTAAGTATTTCTTTTTGGATTTTTCCCCACTCATAGCCTCGCTATCTTGCAAATCTCTGGTGGAAAACCAGTCTAAAAGCTTCTTCTTACAAATAGGGATGATATTAGACACAATCATCATCATCATCACCGATGGACGTCCACTGCTGGACATAGGCCTCCCCAAACTCTAATACAATGTCACAAAATATTTATTAATTTCAATTTATGTATTTTTTAACTTCCCAGAAAAGCCTTTATTATGCTATCACAATTCTGTTGATAAGTATTATTTTCCTTTTATTACCACTTATAGAAATAAAATCATAAAAATACGTCAACAAAAGAAGCTAAAATTAAACATTTAAACTTATCTGAAGATATCTGCAATTAAAACCATAACATAATGTAAATCGAATACATAAACACGACTTCATAATCACTACAAATGACATTCACAAAATTGACTTTCGCACCAGAAGTGAGATATTAAAATTAAATCCCGGAGCTAAGTGCATCTGTCCATGTCCATTTATTTCAGATACTTATTTCCTTACATATTCCCCAAGTAAACATACAGGGTGAAATTGAAATCATTAGCATATTTTTAAATTAAGAGTCTACCTATCAAACTAAACAACTTTTACTATGGGAGCAAAACGTATAGAGAAAAGAAAATTGCTGTTGTATACATTTGAGTCGAGTAGGCTTTGCAATTTAGTATGGAACAGCAGTTTTTTTTGTTCCGATAGGTTTGCTCCCATAGTAAAAGTTGTTCAGTTGGAATGGTAGTCTTATAGTTTAAAAGGATGCTAATGATATCAATTTCACCACAGGGTGACACAGACACATGTACAAGACATACAGATGTTCACTTGGGGAATGTGTAAGAAAATAAGTATGTGAAATAAATTGACATGGACAGTGTGATTCTACAGACTGTAACTAAGAGTATGTAAACTCATTGCTTACGTAAATAAAAATTAAATAAGATAAATATTTGTGTAAAATAAGTGGATATGTGCTGACGTACTAGGGTGGCTTCAGTCTCGACAATTCGATAATAAAATTGTTAAAATTGTTATTTTTGAATTTACAAAAGACGAATAAATGGACACAAAACTAATAAGTATTCGTTTTTATTTCCACAACGAATAAAGTAGGTCGTTAAGGAAATTAAGACTGAACTTAAAAATGATGGAAAATATTTTGGAATTCTTTTTGGAAAATATAATTTTAAGACTATAACATTTTTAGGTTGAGAAAACATAGATAACCTATTAGTATAGGCAGTAATATAAACTGCAACGTGTTATTTCAACCCCTATTTTAAATAACAACAATATTTTCAGGGTGTATATATAGGGTCCTTCTTAATATGCTGACACTTTTTTAAGGGGATGATCATACCATCAAACTGATCAACTTCCTCTATGGGACCAACATCGAAATCGCGAAAAAAAAATCATCACTTCTATACAAAACTGCAAACCAAACGGAGCCAAACGTATGGGACAACTGATTTTTTTTCGCAATATAGATACTGAAACTACTATAAACTCGATGATTATTTGAATGACCAAAATGTCTGGTCTTGACAATTTAACACTATGTAATGCAATATTGTATTTTAATTCTACTTTGTACATTTTGTTTTGTTTAAAAGATGTGTGTTGTAGAGTTTCTGGCCGCATCTTCTCTCAACGGAACACCTTCCAACGCGGTGGTAGAGTCAAAAAATGACGTCAAAAAGCTATCTATATGATATTATTTTGAATAAAAAATTTTGAATTTTGAATTTTTGAACTAAGTAACAATATACAAGGGTCCAAACACGAGAAGTTTTTTGGACCTTCGGCATTCTGTTTCAGGTTTCTAGATTAGAATAACATCAACAAAAACTGGTGTCGTAACAAATAACTTAGCAATAACAACCCTGTTGCTACTGATAGTGATTTTCCGTTCAGAGAAGACATCTATGACTACAATATGTAATGCCTTAAAAATATCCAGCGTACCAGACTGCTGTAAATAAGCAGACGTTGTAACCGAAATGGGCTATGAAACCATCAAGATGCATGGTTTTAACAATTTACGATTATACAATACAACAACGATTAAAGTGACAACAACGATTATTGTTGAACCATTATAGTTAATGTCCCGTTAAATCCGGTTAAAGTATAATTTTGTTGGTTTCTCGTACAGGGGACGATTTTCACTTGTAAATTGCCATTGTAAGTGTTGGGTGTGGCATGTTTACTTTAAATGCAGTTTTTAAGGAGTTATCGATATTTGGTGTTAAATAAATGTTATTGAAAAAAGTTGTCTTGTTGGTTTTGGGTTCTTGGTGGTGAGAATTCTCTTGACTTTACGAATCATTGATTTTATGAATGGAAACTAGAGTAAGAGGATCGGTGCAGTTCCAGCTGAGAATTGCTCGAGAATTTGTTCGACTGATATTTAAATTATTCAAACGGAATTGTAAATAGTGTATACCTATATAATTTACAGGGTGAAATTGATATCATTAGCATCCTTTTAAACTAAGAGTCTACTCATCAAACTGCACTATTTTTACTATGGGAGCAAACCGATCGGAGCAACAAAAAAATTTGCTGTTCCTACTGCAGTGCCTACACGACAAAAATGTATGCAACAGCAGATTTTTTAGTTGCTCCGATCGGTTTGCTCCAATAGTAAAAGTTGTTTAGTTTGATGTGTAGACTCTTAGTTTAAAAGGATGCTAATGATATCAATTTCACCCTGTATACATATAGTCCTCCTAACCGTGTTCGGCTATTAGTGTATTAAGTGATAATTTGTTCTAGGCTGCCTGTCCATTGAAGCTGTGCGAGCTGTGCGAGCTGTGTTTTTTTAACCAAGCAGGAGCTCGGGCGAGATCGGAGGATTGTTGACGAACCATACAATACATTGACTAGCCCAAAAAAAATCTTTGACATTGACGTTAGGTGACGTCATATCATACAACTATTGACACTTCGTATGAAACCTTTTAGTTTTATTTACGGACAACATACAACCATAAACTTATGACTATAATACCTTTTGGAGTAGTTAGAAACTTAGCTACAAATGTCAATCTATCATTTCAAGTGTGTAGCTGTTAGCTTTTCTTTAGCATTTTGTAGGTTTCACGATGGAATAACGTGTCAAGCTGTGGAGGTACCCACAAAAACACCGTTTAGGAAACATCCCTCTGCAGGGCACAAGCCTACCCTCAAGGAGGGTGTATCGGCGGGCCTTAGTTCACCACGCGTGCCCAATGCGGATTGGTAGACTTCACATAAGCATCACAATTTCTTCTCCAACGTATGCTGGTTTCCTCACGATGTTTTTCTTCGCCGTTTGAGAGCAGTCGGTATTACGTATATAAGTTAGAAAATATCATTTGTATATGGCATGTCGTCTGTGCGGATTGATCCAGGTCCCTCATGATGGAGTGTCTGGCTCTATTCCGTGAGATAAGTGTACTTTTTGCAACCATCAGCAGTAAGGTTGATTCAATGTTTATGGGGTGTAGAGCTTCTCTGTGATGGGGATGGACCAGGTCTGCCTGCATAACTCCAGTCGGTATAGGATGATTACTGATGATTAAATGTCTGTAAAAAATTAACAATGAGCTGCAAGGCTGCGCTGATCGTATGTTATTGTTGTAGTATGCACTGTAGCTATGTGAACAATACAAAAACTGACATGGTTCAACAGTTGGTTTAGGAGATACAGCCGTTCAAAGGTCGGAACTTTGACTGGCTGTATCTCCTAAACTGACTGACAGAACTTGACAGTTTCTATACTGTTCACATAGCTACAGTGCATACTACAACAATGTTATACGATCAGCCGTGCAGCTGATCGTAAATTTTTTACAGACCTTTAATCATCAGTAACTACTAAACCGACTGGAGTTATGCAGGCAGACCTGGTCCATCCCCATCACAGAGATGCTCTACACCCCATAAACACTGAATCAGCCTTGCTGCTGATGGTTGCAAAAAGTACACTTATCTCTTATACTAGCACAAGAATGAATGAATGAATGAAATATACTTTTTTTTACACCAAACACAGCATAGGAATAAAAAACGATAATGGTACAAATAAGGCGGTCTTATCGCTAAAAAGCGATTTCTTCCAGACAACCTTAGGGTAGAGGAAATTTAAACAAAGAACAACGGGTCGGTGCTATATAAAATAAATAGTAAATATCAGAAATAAAGGAGAAACCGAAAAATCAAGATCGACGTAAGAAACGGAGTGGACCATTAATTTACCTCTATTCTATTTCTATTTTTCTCTAACTCAAAACGAACTTCGAATTCAGCTCGCGAATTAAACTCCGACCCAACCACCGCGGCAGACTCTAAAGTTACATCATCAGATAACAGTACAACAAGTCCTTTAAATACTCGCCCATCCACTAAAACTATAAACACATCAGTTGTGCGTTCCTTGTCGCCCAATAGCGGCGCATTCCGATCTTTACCCAATGGGACAGTGCGTACGTTTCCGAGACATCGTCCATTGAAGATAGCTATCTGGCCGCCCGTTGAATAGGGGGTATAGTCGACGAGCTATAAGGATCATTTTCATTTCAGTTGCAAAAAATTTTGGAGCTGTTTTTCTTTTCTTGATGACTTTCTAATAGTATATACACTGAAAAAGATGCGAGCCAACTAAGAAGTATAATTTCTCTTAATTAGCACCAAAATAATTGAAATGACGTTATTATTGTTTACTAAAAACAAAAGATGGTATTTGTTACAACAAGCCGAATTCGTTTAACAAAGTTCTCTTAGTCGGAGAAGTCATGATATTGACAGGCTCATATGGATTCATGATGTTGGTTGAAGTAAACCAATTTTTTTTTTCAGTGTACTTTGTAAGTTTTATGTGGTACAGCCACAATTATCAATCTCTCTTAATAATAATTTTAGTAAGAGAGTAAATTATGATGTACAAATGAAGTACTTGTTTATCTAGGTAGACAATTAGTGTTGATATCAGATGAGATACAAACCGTCCCAATCATTCTTCTGTCGATTCGGTGGCATGTTAAATTTTGCCAGCCCAGTATGACGATATTATGTAAATGGGAACTGTAAATGGGGCGCTCACAATAGACCAGTGATGATCACAGTGGCACAAGTGATAAAATCTGGCCAAGGCCCAACCCCAAATAATATAAAAAAAACAGGATTGAAAAATCAAGGAAAAATCTTTAACTTCGAGAGAAAAGTAATTATATATTTCCTCAATACTTTCAAAAATTGTGTTGCTAGTTACAATTCCTTTTGTTCTAAATTAATAAATACATACCATAGCATACAATACTTGTGAACAGTCAACATTGATTGGTCCCCAAATAAATTTTGATAGTCTTCTGAAGTGGTCACTCAGACATAGTAGTTAAGTTCTATTTATTTTGATCTAAATGCGTGTGCGACTAATGAAAGTAGGTACGAATGTTAAGTGACGACTGAATGGCCGGGAGTGATGCGCGGGCCGACTGCGCATGCGCCAGCGAATAGTTCCTTACGTCCAAACTTTATTATGTTCACCCTTACCAATATTTATAAGTCAATGTTGAGATTGGATCTTTGAGGATCAGGTTAAGGTCAGAATAAATCATGATAAAGTACTGAAGATCTTAATTTTTGTCCGTACGTACAGTCCCCATCGGATAGATCACATACAAACAGACTGTAAAAGATATTGCAAATATCTGAACACCGCACCGTCCTCTTTTAGTTCTTCTTGATGGAAAATTACTACTCCTTGCTATGAAATTAATATCTGATGGCAACTGTACTTGTAATTGTATACACTGTTCATAATATTTTGAAGATTCCGGAAGAAGAATATGTTATTCCTGTGCACTTTGCTGTCACTAAAAACAACTTTTCAAGAGAGCATTCCTCATCATCATCTTCATCAGCAGCCTATCATCGTCTACAGTTGTTGTTGAACATAGGTCTCTTCTAAGGCGGCCTCGGCCTCCCTCATCCAGCCGCGCCGGCGGCGCCGTTCCGAGCCCTACCTACCTTTCTTCTAGTGATGTGAACCGATAACAATTTTCAGAACCGGTATTTTTCAATTACTTTTGAGAAAAAACCGGTTTTTACCGATTACTTTTAGGTTTTTTAAATCTTATTAGGAAAAAATGATTATACACTAAAACAGGCCTAGAATAAGTATAGACCGTAAATTGTGGCCTTTGTCCAGCAATGGACGTTTATTGACTAAGATGATGATGATTTAACACTAAAAGAAATACCTAAGTCAATGACTAAAACTCAGGATACACAACATTAATTGAGATCCATGTAATGCAATATTCAACTGATGACATAAGTCCCGCCAAAAAGAGGTATTTTGGCTGTATACTTTAATAAAGCTGCTTTATTTGTTCGTTTAAATAGTTAGTTTTAGGATAATTTTATCGAATGTCTCTCATTTTTAAAGATTTTAAATCATATTTATACAAAATTTTAATAAAATGACACTTTTTAAATATTAATGAATGTAATCGGTTTTTTTAAACAAAAACCGATGTTTTTCGGTTTTTGACAAAACCGGTTTACATCACTACTTTCTTCCATCTTTCTTTTCTTCAATAAGTTTTTCCTGCGCACGAGTGTGCACTTTGTTTTAATTAACACATAAAAAATTGAGGCACGAGATCACTTGGCTAGAAGTATATACGCGGCGGAAGAAGAAAACCTTTGACCGTGTGTAGCCGAGATCAGGCAAGAAAAGAATGGGTCGTCCAGTAGCCAGGTGGGCTGATGATATTGCGAAGGCAGCTGGAGAGACATGAATGAGACTGGCACAAGACAGGAAAGAGTGGCATACTGGGCAGGACACTAATACCCTGCAGTGGGTGGACAAAAGCTGATGATGATGAATTGCGTGTTCTAGAAAGAATAACTTTAAGAGGGCTATCACAGTCCAGTGGTGCCCTCATCACATTAAAAAATATTTCTCAATAAAGAAAGCCTAAATTTAAAATGTGCTCAACTCGAACACTACAAAAGCCTTCAAGCTATTTTCATAGAATACTTTTATACGTTTTTAAAGGTCTAAACCTTATGTTCCCGCCGGCTCAGCAGTGGACTGTAATTTCGATTCGTTCCGAGCCGAACGGGAAGCGGGGAGGGGTTCTTGAAATCAGAAGGCTTCAATTTTGCTGTTTTTCTTGGCTTGCTTCCAGCTTGCTAACTCGTTGGCTGCTCCGGATCGACTGTGCAAAACGCCGCGGCGGCGCTGCTTTTATTCTCTCTCGAGATGCCCGCGTGAGCGGGGCGTCGCGAGAGGGACCGCGTTCGCGTGAGGGAGCGAGACAGACTGTCTCTGTGAGCGGGATGGGCATACCCATACACGCCTCGAGCGCAATACTGGAGGGACAGAGCCACTGTCTTTATTTGCATTTCTTATTTAATAAATTACATGAATTTACTATTTATTTCAGTGCTATCCTATTTACATAGGTTTTTACCTATGTACTAATTTATTCTAGACCTATCTATAACATTAGTAACTATAAGGAGTAAACACAAAGGGAAATAAAACAATCTTAAAGCTAACATAATACAAACTTATCCTAATCCTATTTCCTAGCTAAAAACTTTATTGTAAATGTAAACTTATAACTATATACAAATAACATTGTTCAGAGACGGTCGTTCCGAACATTCCTCCCGCCGTGCGTCGTCCGCCGTGACGTCGCACTCATGCTGCTGGCTGGAGGGCGACCGGCTCCGTCGGGATGATCACCAACTTCTTCGTCGGTCTGCGTAGTGTGCCGCCTTTGGTCCGGACATCAGCTGCTCGTACGACGCCGTCGGCCCCGGGGTAGGTAGCAGTCACGATGCCGCGAGGCCACGTGTTCCTCGGGAGGGTGTTGTCTGCGATCAGCACCACGTCGTTCACCTTCAGTGCTGGACCATGGCTGTGGGGCTCCCGCCGGTTCTGCAGGTCAGGCAGGTACTCCCTGACCCACCTAGCCCAAAAGAGGTCGGCTAGGCGTTGGGAGGCCCGCCAGTGAGTGCGCCCGATGAGGTCTTGATCGGTGAAGGTGCCAGGTGCTGGCACGCGCGCCGACCCGCCGAGGAGGAAGTGGTTCGGCGTGATGGCTTCGGGATCTTCTGGCGACGTGGAGACGTGCGTGAGGGGGCGGCTGTTTACTGTGTACTCCGCCTCTGCGATGAGTGTAGTCAGGACCTCTTCGGGTGGATGGCGCTCATGTAGCGCCGCATAAAGCGATGTCTTCACGGCGCGGACGAGGCGTTCCCAGGCGCCGCCCATGAATGGGGCGCCGGGGGGTATGAAGCGCCAGCTGATCAGCCGTCGCTCGGCTTCTTCTTCCGTCGCTTTGTCTATGGCACGACGTAGTTCCTTGTCTGTGCCGTGTAGATTGGTCCCGTTGTCGGACCATATCTCCGTCGGGCACCCGCGCCGCGCCATCATGCGGCGCAGTGCCATCACTGCGGAGTCGGTGCTGAGGGACGCGGCCACCTCCAGGTGAACCGCTCTGGTGGTCAGGCAGGTGAAGAGATCCACGTAGCGCTTCTGTGTGGAGCGCCCCACGGTGACTGTCAGTGGCCCGAAGTAGTCCAGCCCCACGAAAGTGAAACTTCGGCGGTGATGAGCCAGTCTGCACGGCGGATGGTTCCCCGTAGCAGGTCTCGACGGTGTGTTGCGTTTGATGCGGCAGGGTAGGCAGCGATGCACTATCATTCGGGTGACGGGGCGAAGCCGGAGGATGTTGTAGTGTTGGCGGCATTCGTTAATGGTAGTCTCCACGCCCGCATGTAGTAGCTGTCTGTGTGTGTATTCTATGTAGAGGCGGGTCGTGGGGTGGTCACCATCAAGCACTGGCGGGCTCCTCTGGTCGTCCGTGATGTCGCTCGCCGCTCCGATGCGCGTCTTCAGCCGTATAATGCCATTTACTAGCATTACCGCGGTGGAGCGTAGTCTGCTGCTACTGGAAACGGCTTCATTCTTGTTCAGCTGTTTCATTTCGTCCGGAAAGGCTTCTTCTTGACTCGACTTTACTAGTAAAGTCTCCGCTCGGCGTAATAATTCCGTGTCTATAGGTAGAAACACGAAATTATTTTTCGATTTGTGTCGCGTCGGTGTCTTGAGCGTAGTCGTTTTCGCCTGCCGCTTCCAGTCTGGATCTAATTCGTTGTTCTTCTTTGTACGCTTGTAGTACGTTTTCTGTTTCGTACGATGACAGAGGGCGATGAACTGTAGTGCTCTGGCCTTAGAACGCAGCAGTTTCTCCCACTTTGAGAAGCGAGTGGGGTCGGGCAGGCTCCTTTTTAGCGCCGTTTTGTTGTCACTTATGTAGTGCGTGCGTTCTTCGCCGGTGACTATAGGCTCTTCTCGCGTCGTACTTTGTTCTGTAGGCCACGTAGATGGATCGTCGCGCAGGAACTGAGGTCCAGTGAACCACCGATGGTTCTCGTTGAGGTCGCGAGGCACGTCGCGCGTCGCGTCGTCGGCCACGTTCAGCTTGGTTGGGACCCACCGCCATTCGTTCGCTTTGCTGTGTTCTTCGATCGCGGCTATGCGATGTGCGACGAAGGGCTGGTAGGCTCGTGAGCCCGTCCGGATCCAGGTGAGGACGGTCTTGCTGTCTGACCAGAACGTGGTCGATTCAGGCTTCGTGTCGTGTTCTTCTATGACGGCCGCGGCCATCCGGGCTCCCATCACAGCGCCTTGTAGCTCGAGGCGCGGTATTGATGTCAGCTTTAGCGGCGCGACCTTAGACTTTGCGAGCACGAGTGAGGTGTTCGCTCGCCCGTCTGGGTCGGCCGCTCGCCAGTAGAGTGCGGCGGCGTAGGCCGCCTCGCTCGCGTCGACGAAGACGTGTAGTTGAAGCGAGGCCGCTGCGCTGTAGCTCAGGTAGCATCTCGGGATCGTGACGTCACGTAGCGCTCTCAGATGTCCCATCCAGTCTTGCCACTTCGCTGCGTTGTCGTCGTCCAATGGCTCGTCCCAATCGGTCCCTCGGCGCCACACGTCCTGTAGTATCTGTTTCGCTCGTACTGTGACCGGCGAGGCGAAGCCGAGTGGGTCGAATAGAGACATTACTATCTTGAGCGCCTCTCGTTTGGTGGGCGCGGCGGACTCCAGCACGGCGGGTGACACTCGCGCCATGTCCAGGTTGAATGCGAGTCTGTCGGCGTCCGGCTTCCATATGAGGCCGAGAACTCGTTCGGTTGTAGCGCCGTCGCTGAGAGGGATCGATGCTCGCTGCTGTAGTTCTGTGTCGAGCGCCTTCTTGACTTCTATAGAGTTCGAAGCCCACTGTCGAAGTTGGAAGTGTCCGCGGCGATGAATGTCGCGGACGTCTGTGGCTGTCTGTATCGCTTCTTCAGTGGTTCTAAAGCTGTCGAGGTAGTCGTCTACGTAGTGGTTTCTTACGATCGCGTCGACGGCCGTAGGATGCGTTTTTTCGTACTTGAATGCGTTTCTATTCTTCACGTAGATCGCCGTAGACGGTGAACACGTAGCGCCGAAGATTAGCGACGTCATGCGGTATTCTTGAGGTGCTTCCTCCCCCCGCTTGTCCCCCCGCCATAGGTACCTGAGTGCGTCCCTGTCTTCTGACCGAATCTTCACTTGCATGAACATTTCGGCGATGTCGGCGGACACGGCGACTGGGTGCTGTCGGAAGCGCATCATCACTCCCGGCAGCGACTGCAGCAGATCAGGACCCGTGAGGAGGTGGTCGTTGAGAGAGACCCCCTTTGTCTTCGCAGCGGCGTCGTGTACTATTCGCACTTTGCCCGGTTTCATTGGGTTTAACACGGCAAAGTGCGGCAGGTACCATGTTCTTTTTTCTGACTTCTGTAGCGGCGCGGGCTCGGCGTAACCTTTCTGTATCAGTGCATCCATCTGTTCTTCGTACTTGGCTTTCAGGTCAGCGTCTCGGTCGATCTTCTTTTCCGTTGTGACGAGGCGTTTGAATGCATTTTCAAAGTTGTTCGGCATCTCGCAGCTGTCTCGCTTCCACAGTAGCGCAGTCTGGTACCGCCCATCTTCCGTCTCTGTCGTGCACTTGTTTAGTATTTCAAGCGCTCTGTGCTCTGGGTCGGACTGCGGTTGCTTCGGCGTAATGGTGAGTGCTTCTATCGAAAAGAAATGCTTGAGCTCTTCATCTAGTGACGGCGACGTAGTTGTTACGTGATTCACGTAGTTGAGCTGCTTTCCCAATGTTCTTGTGTGTGCGCCGTGTAGTACCCAGCCCAATGGAGTGTGCGACGCGACCGGCTGATCTCTCCGTCCTTGTTTCACTTCGCTTGCTAGTAAAAGATGCCAATTGTCTTGCCCGATTAGTATTCTAGGCTTGCTGCTATCGTACTGTAGGCTATCTTTTATCTCGGCGAGGTGGCGGCAGTCCTGCAGGTCCCGGAGTGTAATCTCTTGCGGGGAGAGCTGTAGGTTTTCTATGGTGCGCGCCTGGACGGTGAAACGTTGTGTCGGGCCGTGTAGGGTGACCGGGACACGTTTCGATGCTGTGACGGTGAAGTTTGTTTCGCCGATTGCTTCTATGTTGAGGGGGTCGATGGGGCCCTCCGCGCCGACTTCGTTGGCTAGGTCCAGGTCGATTAGAGTGACCGTGGACCCGTCGTCGAGCAGGGCGTGCGCGTCGACTTCTCCCGCCGGTCCCGACACTCGTATCGGTACTATTTTCAGGAACGAGTGCGTTTTCGTAGGCGTCCACGTAGAGGTGACTGATTCTCTCTTCGGCGGGTCTTCTTTCTTGGGCGGCTCCTCTCTCTTAGGCGGCTGTTCTGACTTCGGCGGCTCTTCTCTGGCGGCGTGAAGCAGCTTGTGATGCGAGTACTTGCATCCATTTGTGTTGCACGGGACGGTGCGGCAGCTGTGATTTCTTGACCTGTGGCGCAGGCATCTGAAGCACAGGTGGTGGGTCTTGGCTAGCTCCCACCGCGTGTTGACTTCCTCTTCTATAAATCTCTTGCACTCTGCTGCGTTGTGCCCCGATTTTTCGCATATGGCGCATGACGACGAATTTTTTCTATGTCCCGCAGCTGTCTTCGGATCCGTTGTGTTGTACGTTCGCTGCGGTTTTCTCTGCTGGTTCGAGTCGTGCGCCGTGACGTTCTCGGGCTGTGCGTGCGGGCCGCATATTTCGGCTTCGCGCTCCAAAAATCTTGCGAGCTTGACGAGGTCTGGTTCGTCGTTCGGTTGATGCGATGCGTAGTCGAACCATCTGTATCGTAGCGTTGTCGAGAGTTTCTCCGCAGTGGCCCTTGCTAATTCGGGGTTGAATAGGTAGTAGG
Source organism: Agonopterix subpropinquella (assembly GCA_922987775.1). Lineage (NCBI taxonomy): Eukaryota > Metazoa > Arthropoda > Insecta > Lepidoptera > Depressariidae > Agonopterix > Agonopterix subpropinquella. The sequence goes on along the minus strand of OV277693.1, from coordinate 2,546,756 downwards.
GCCTGCCGAGCGCGTCGAGTGTTGCGATGATGTTCGTGACGCGGCTCGCGAAGATGCAGAGGTCGCGCGGCGTGTCGGCGGGGCGAGGTAGAGTGCGGAGGCGCTCGATCTCGGCCGATGCTATGGAGTCAGGCCGACCGAAGCGATTTTCTAACATCTTCATGACTGCTGTAGGGCTGGCGTTTGTGATGAGGAGGCTCTCGACTGCTTCTTTGGCTCTTCCTTTGAGGCTTCTTCGAAGTCTGGCCATATTTTCTGTGTTCGTGTACGATGCGGACGACTCGGTGTAAGCGGCTCGGAATGATAGCCACTCCTGGTAGGCGCCCCCGAAGTTTGGTAGCTCGGCGTAGTGACGGGGCGCTGGATTCTGCTGACCCGCTTTGATGGCAAGCGTGATTGCAGTCGCGAGGTCGGCGTGATCTGTGGCTTGGGCTTCGCGACTGTGTTCTGTTCTATCGGTTCTTCGTGACGGGGCGCTGGATTCTGTTGCGTTGTGGGCTGGCTGGGCGCGGCGGTCCACACTGGCGGCGGCGGGTCCCACACCGGCGCATTAGGGGGCGCCGGCGTGGTCTGTTTGTGTTCGTTCGGGCAGGTGTTCTCTTCTATTGGCTGCTGCCCGTCGGTGATGGCGAGTACGTGGCTCTGCTGCAGCCACTCGTCCACCCTGGAGGTTGCGTCGGACCCGGAGATGACGGTGTCGCCGTCATCGGAGCTGGCGTCTTCATCTTCGGCTTCTATAGCAGCGAGACGTGCGGCGGCATGTTCTAGCTTGGCGCGTGCTAGCTCTTCTTTGGCTAGCGCTATACGATACGCCTTGGTGCTTGCTGACGTCTTCATGGATGACTTCCTGCTGTTGCGCTTCTGTTTTGGCTGGGCGATCGATGCCGGCGTGGACGCGACAGCACCGACGGCTGGGGCGTCGACAGCAGGGGCTTCTGTGACCGTCGAGGCTTCCGACGAACTGGCGAGTGTGCTGGCGGCTGACGAGGACGCCGTAGCGGCTGACGAGGATCCCGTAGCGGTCGACGAGGATCCCGTAGCGGTCGACGTGGCGGTAGCGGAACCGTCTATAGATTCGGCGTTGCCGGTTCCGCTACCTTCTATGGCGGGGTCGGCCGGCGGGGTCCGTCTTCCTGTCTTCGATCTTGTTACCGGCATTTTCTCGCTTCTTTCTTCTATTTGACGAGAGTTCTATCTTGAATCGACGAAGGTTCTGTCTTCGATCGACGAAAGTTCTATTTTCACCGCAGACCCGGAGCAGCCAAATTTTTCTTTCTTCTTTTTTCTATCCGGCGCCTCGAAGTGACCAAATGTTCCCGCCGGCTCAGCAGTGGACTGTAATTTCGATTCGTTCCGAGCCGAACGGGAAGCGGGGAGGGGTTCTTGAAATCAGAAGGCTTCAATTTTGCTGTTTTTCTTGGCTTGCTTCCAGCTTGCTAACTCGTTGGCTGCTCCGGATCGACTGTGCAAAACGCCGCGGCGGCGCTGCTTTTATTCTCTCTCGAGATGCCCGCGTGAGCGGGGCGTCGCGAGAGGGACCGCGTTCGCGTGAGGGAGCGAGACAGACTGTCTCTGTGAGCGGGATGGGCATACCCATACACGCCTCGAGCGCAATACTGGAGGGACAGAGCCACTGTCTTTATTTGCATTTCTTATTTAATAAATTACATGAATTTACTATTTATTTCAGTGCTATCCTATTTACATAGGTTTTTACCTATGTACTAATTTATTCTAGACCTATCTATAACATTAGTAACTATAAGGAGTAAACACAAAGGGAAATAAAACAATCTTAAAGCTAACATAATACAAACTTATCCTAATCCTATTTCCTAGCTAAAAACTTTATTGTAAATGTAAACTTATAACTATATACAAATAACATTGTTCAGAGACGGTCGTTCCGAACACCTTAGATCAAAGTAAAATGAGGTCTAAACATACAAAGAGCAACCTGCCTTAGTGGCATACCTACTGTCCGCCATTTTGAAAAAATCACGATTTTGCGGCCACTGATGAAACATATGCCAATCGACAGGGAAAATGATTACAAATAGAAAATATACTTTGGTAAAATGACCTAAGTGGTATACTTTCGGAGATATAGGGGTTTGAAAATAATAAAAAATAAAAACATTTTTTTCCACCCAAATTGACTTTTTTGATCAGGAATAGATCAGCAAAGCTCAGGATCAATCAGGACATAGTATAATTACATAATATTATTATTATAAATAAGTTTTATTCATTTACTATGATAAATAAAATACCTATCTACAGGCAAGACAGCTACTCGAGCAAGACGGTTGTTGTAGCAGTGTTGCTAACTATTCCGAGAGGGATTTATATGTATTTACCTATGTATTATATACTTGATCATCATCATCATCATCATCTCAGCCGATGGCCGTCACACTGCTGGACATAGTCCTCCCCAAGGATCGTCACAACGACCGGTCTTGCCGGTGTCCTAATCGAACGGGTTCCCTCCGCCTTCATCAGGTCGTCGGTCCACCTTTTGGTGCCCAACCTACCCACTGCTATTACCCGGGGTGCGGGATGCGGGAGCTACCCACGCTGCGCTTTCCGGTACGCGATCGCCACTCAACGGCTCTTCGGCCCCATCGGTTCTGCGAGCAATGTGCCCCGCCCATTGCCACTATAGTTTAGCAATTCTTTGGGCTATGTCTCAGCGGATCTCTTCATTTCCGATTCGATCTTGCCGGGATACTCCGAACATAGCCCATTGCCTTTTGGATGACTTTCAACCTTTTTATGAAGCCTTGAGAGAGCGACGACCGACGTCTCAGTTCCGTTATTCATCTTGAGACACTGCGGTATTTTGGACGTGAAGAGATTACGTAGCTTTCCAACGTTGCCTTGCCGAGTAGGATTCGACAGCAGGCCACTTCTGCGGCGGTGGGCTAGGCTGTAAAGCTTGGTCTCCACCAGCTTACCGTTCTCTCAAGAAATCAGATATCCAGCTGCAAAGATCAGCGGGGATACCATAAGCAAGAAGCTTGCTCAGCAAACTAGCGTGCCATACCCTGTCAAAGGCCTTCAAGATGTCAAGTGATACGGTAAGTGCTTCACCGTGTTTCTCGATGGCCTCGCCCCTGCAGTGCGTGACATACACAAGAATATCCCCAGTCGATCGCCCCCGGCGGAAGCGATATTGGCGATCACTGAGTAGATCATTATCTTCTAGGTATGTCAGCAACTTACTGTTAAGTATTCTTTCCATGACTTTACAGAGAATGGAAGTAATGGCGATAGGTCGGTAGTTGCAGGGGTCGGCACGACTGCCCTTCTTGGGTACCGGTTGCACATTCGCAAGCTTCCAGGATTTAGGCACTGTTCTTGTTCTGAAAGAGAGGTGATACAGGCGTGTTAGAACAGGAGACAACTCAGGCGCACAATATCTCAACACTCTTGCAGGTATACCATCAGGACCACTGGCCTTATTCACATCTAGACAACGCAATGCTCTGAGGACCTCTTTTGTACGTATTGTGATCTCCGGCATCGAAGAATCATAACGAGGGATGGTTGCTGACTGTTTGGCACCAGCGTCCAGACGTGAATTGCTCGCAAACAGCAAATAAATTAGCTTTCTCAGTTGCGGAGTGAGCCAGCGACCCATCAGGTTTCTGCATGGGAGGCAAAGTGGGACGGCAAAAATTGGAATCGACCGATTTTGAAAGGGACCAGAACTGTTTACTACCAGAAGGGTAGGATGCCAGTCTGACTCCAATGCGGCTGACATGATCGAATCGTGCCTTCTTGATCACCCGTTTGCAGGACTTGACGGCAGAATTAGAGGCCCTCTTTTTCGGCGCGAACCCTACGAGCTCTATCTTTTTGGTCGCGAGCTTGGAACCATGCTTGGTAGGCGGATTCCTTTTTAGCTTCAGCGCGAGCACAATCCGCATTGTACCAAGGTTGGGCTTTGTGACCGAGTGCGATGTCGGAAAATGGAATATAATATTCCATTCCCAGTACCAGTACCATTGCAATTACGTCCGCAACCGCATTAGCTGAACTGGCAGGGTCACTCGAAGAAAAACACACTTGCCGCCACGGGTAAGACGCAAAGAAGTGCCGCATCTCATCCCAATCTGCCGACCCGTATCGCCAGACTCGCCTCGTGCCCTTAGGGCTGTCATCGGGAGGTGAGCAAGAGAGAGATCAACACGGATTTCACCAGACAGTGATCGGACGTTCCCAGTGGGGCAGAGATCGATACGGAGTGACTGTCTGGATCTGATGTCAGCAGAAGGTCCAAACAATTGGGCGTATAGCCATCAACATCCGGTACCCGCGTTGCTTGATTTGCCTCTGAGTAACACTGTTCCGGGAAACTCATTTTGGAGGGTAGCGGGATCCGAAACACGGTGACAGTCGTTGGCCAACCGCAATTAGTAGGGGGCCCAAGTAGTGTGCTAGCCACGTGTGAAAGGATGCCCTACGTGTGAGAGACGCCCGAACCCCGCCGCAATGGCCAACGGGTCCTCCCTTCCGGTCGCCAGCTGGCACGGTGGAGCATTGTGTGGGGCAGCCTTTCACACGTGGCTAGCACACTACTTGGGCCCCCTACTAACTGCGGTCGGCCAACGACTGTCACCGTGCTTCGGATCCCGCTACCCTCCAATAGCCCAGTCATTTTACGGTTTGAGCCGGGAGTAATTACTAATTGCATTTTTTTTTCGCTTTAATATTGAAGAGCCAATTTGAGCTTAAAAATGTACCAAAATAAAAATAAAATTACGTCATCAACAGTTCCAATTTTAAAATATAGATATTATCTCGTTCTAAAAAACCTGATGATAAATTTTTTTGATGACATACTTCAGACATGGTGTAAATATTTTTGTCTACTTAGAAGGTTTTGAAAAATAATTCGTATTTTCTAATAAATACCTCATTTTTTAAATTTTAATGCCTATTTTATTGATCAAAAATAATATATATTGTTAAATCTAATTCAAATGAGTGCATTGGTATTAATATCATTAATTTAAAAGCCTTCTGGGACACACAATTTTGATTTCTATGCGTAGCAATTTTTTTTTAAATATGGTTTAGGATAGTATTTTTGTCACTAAATGGTGCCGGTAACAGTCTAAAAGTCCAATTAATAATTATTCCCTACCCCGCCTAACAAAACTCCGTAAAATGACTGGCCTACAAAATGACTTTCCCGGTACAGTGTTGCTCAGAGGCAAATCAAGCAACGCGGGTACCGGATGTTGATGGCCATACGCCCAATTGTTTGGACCTTCTGCTGACATCAGATCCAGACAGTCACTCCGTATCGATCTCTGCCCCACTGGGAACGTCCGATCACTGTCTGGTGAAATCCGTGTTGATCTCTCTCTTGCTTTCCTCCCGATGACAGCCCTAAGGGCACGAGGCGAGTCTCGCGATACGGGTCGGCAGATTGGGATGAGATGCGGCACTTCTTTGCGTCTTACCCGTGGCGGCAAGTGAGTTTTTCTTCGAGTGACCCTGCCAGTTCTGCTGATGCGGTTGCGAACGTAATTGGAATGGTACTGGTACTGGGAATGGAATATTATATTCCATTCTCCGACATCGCACTGGGTCACAAAGCCCAACCTTGGTACAATGCGGATTGTGCTCACGCTGAAGCTAAAAAGGAATCCGCCTACCAAGCATGGTTCCAAGCTCGCGACCAAAAAGATAGAGCTCGTAGGGTTCGCGCCTAAAAAGAGGGTCTTTAATTCTGCCGTCAAGTCCTGCAAACGGGTGATCCAGGAGGCTCGATTCGATCATGTCAGCCGCATTGGAGTCAGACTGGCATCCTACCCTTCTGGTAGTAAACAGTTCTGGTCCCTTTCAAAATCGGTCGATTCCAATTTCTGCCGTCTCACTTTGCCTCCCATGCAGAAACCTGATGGGTCGCTGGCTCACTCCGCAACTGAGAAAGCTAATTTATTTGCTTCTCTGTTTGCGAGCAATTCACGTCTGGACGCTGGTGCCAAACAGCCACCAACCATCCCTCGTTGTGATTCTTCGATGCCGGAGATCACAATACGTACAAAAGAGGTCCTCAGAGCATTGCGTTGTCTAGATGTGAATAAGGCCAGTGGTCTTGATGGTATACCTGTAAGAGTGCTGAGATATTGTGCGCCTGAGTTGTCTCCTATTCTAACACGCCTGTATCGCCTCTCTCTCTCAGAACAAGAACGGTACCAAAATTCTGGAAGCTTGTAAATGTGCAATCGGTACCCAAGAAGGGCAGTCGTGCCGACCCCTGCAACTACCGACCTATCGCCATTACTTCCATTCTTTGTAAAGTCATGGAAAGAATACTTAACACTGTTAAGTAAGCAGACAGAAGCGAAGCGAAGCGAAACGTGGTGAAGCGTTCCGCTGTAAGTTGCTGACATACCTAGAAGATAATGATCTACTCAGTGATCGCCAATATAGCTTCCGCCGGGGGCGATCGACTGGGGATATTCTTGTGTATGTCACGCACTGCAGGGGCGAGGCTATCGAGAAACACGGTGAAGCACTTACCGTATCACTTGACATCTTGAAGGCCTTTGACAGGGTATGGCACGCTAGTTTGCTGAGCAAGCTTCTTGCTTATGGTATCCCCGCTGATCTTTGCAGCTGGATATCTGATTTCTTGAGAGAACGGTCGATTAGAGTCTTCATTGACAGCTGCTCTTCAGACCTTATGGCAATTGATGCTGGGGTTCTTCAAGGGTCTGTTCTGCGACACTTTTCCTGCTACACATCAATGACCTCCTTGTGTCAGGTATTGTTGGGTATGCAGATGACAGTACTGTCACGGAGAGATATGTATCCGGCGCAAGGGCCAGTGGGTTTGAAATACGTTCGCAGAGGGAGGCCATGGTGGAGCGGACAAACTTGACTTTTAAGTTTTGTCTCCCAGTGGGGTGACAATAATTTAGTCAACTTCAACGCCACCAAAACACAGGCTTGTATGTTCATTTAATCTGACTCCTTCTATCCGGGGTACATCTGTCCCTGTTTCCGACAGTCTTGGGCTTCTGGGCATGAGGTTGACCACGAAACTCAACTTCGGCGCTGACATCGAGTCTAAGGCTCAAACTGCGGCCAAAAAGCTGGGTATCTTAAACAAGGTGAAGCGGTACTAAACTCCTGGACAGCTCTTAATGTTGTATAAAGCTCAGGTTCGATCATGTATGGAGTACTGCTGCCACCTGTGGGATGGCTCAGCCAAGTATCAACTTGACGCACTCGACTCGGCTGAACGCCGAGCCAGGAGGCTCATTGGCGAGAGTAAGCTGGTGGAGACCAAGCTTTATAGCCTACCCCACCGCGCAGAAGTGGCCTGCTGTCGAATCCGACTCGGCAAGGCATCGTTGGAAAGCTACGTAGTCTCTTCACGTCCAAAATACCGCAGTGTCTCAAGATGAATTACCGAACTGAGACGTCGGTCGTCGCTCTCTCAAGGCTTCATAAAAAGGTTGAAAGTCATCCAAAAGGCAATGGGCTATGTTCGGAGTATCCCGGCAAGATCGAATCGGAAATGAAGAGATCCGCTGAGACATAGCCCAAAGAATTGCTAAACTATAGTGGCAATGGGCGGGGCACATTGCTCGCAGAACCGATGGGGCCGAAGAGCCGTTGAGTGGCGATCGCGTACCGGAAAGCGCAGCGTGGGTAGCTCCCGCATCCCGCACCCCGGGTAATAGCTCTGGGTAGGTTGGGCAAAAAAGGTGGACCGACGACCTGATGAAGGCGGCGGGAACCCGTTCGATTAGGACACTGGCAAGACCGGTCGTTGTGACGATCCTTGGGGAGGACTATGTCCAGCAGTGTGACGGCCATCGGCTGAGATGATGATGATGATGATGATCAAGTATTTAATACATAGGTAAATACATAATAAATCCCTCTCGGAATAGTTAGCAACACTGCTACAACAACCGTCTTGCTCGAGTAGCTGTCTTGCCTGTAGATAGGTATTTTATTTATCATAGTAAATGAATAAAACTTATTTATAATAATAATATCATGTAATTATACTATGTCCTGATCGATCCTGAGCTTTGCTGATCTATTCCTGATCAAAAAAGTCAATTTGGGTGGAAAAAAATGTTTTTATTTTTTATTATTTTCAAACCCCTATATCTCCGAAAGTATACCACTTAGGTCATTTTACCAAAGTATATTTTCTGTTTGTAATCATTTTCCCTGTCGATTAGCATATGTTTCATCAGTGGACGCAAAATCGTGATTTCTTCAAAATGGCGGAAAGTAGGTATGCCACCTTCCATACTGAAATGTTCGAAGCTCTTTGAAAAAAGAAAAAAAACGGCCGCTTTTGTTTTTATTCAAAATTGTCTAAAAGTGGAATGTTTAGAACCTATAAAAGTATTGTATAACAATGGGTTGAAGGCTTTAGTAGTGTTCGTGTTGAGCACTTTTTTAATTTAGGCTTTCTTTATTGAGAAATCTTTTTAATGTGATGAGGGCACCACTGGACTGTGATAGCCCTCTTAACATAAAACAACTGTATAACCTATTCGCCTTCTACGACACCCACGGTTGGTATACTGTATTCTTAATTCTCTGACCAGAAGCAGTAAAAGACAGGGTATCCCCATACGGTAATGTTTAAACCCAAGGCGTTTCACACAAATTGTCTGCAATCGATCCATAGTAAGTCGACTAAGACACATCTAAATGCGCAATAGATTTATTTCCCAGTCTTTCTTTTAAGGTTCAACTTGCCTTTCTTGATTTGAAACCATCAAATAAATAAATAGGCACAGACTAGTGCTGTAGTTTGGATTTACTTAGTTTATCAATTAGTTTTTCAACCGAGCGATGGAAAATTTGGAAATAATATTTGTTGAATAAGAATGATATAGTTTCACGAAAAAACGAGGAAAAAATAATGAAAGTAATTATTCAAAGTTTACAAATAAAGAGTACCGTGCCATACTTACATACATATAATAGACAAAGAAAAAAGTTAATAAAACCCCTAATTAAAGTGTTGATTACTTTAAATCTTCAATAAAAACGTCAATTTGCTAAATCAAAAAAAAACGTTAGTGCCTTTAAAATTACTAGTATCACCACAGAATAAATACTAGTACTGTAGTAGTACTTAGGTACTACTCGTAGTATCACATTCAATACGATGACGCTAAAAATACAACTAGGTATCTCTAACTTATTAACTTAAAGTAATTAATAAATTTTGAATAATTTTAATATTCTCAAATTTAATCGTATTAAGTTTTCAACTAATTAAAAACGTAAAAACGTCTGTTTGTGATAAGAACCAATAAGTAATTCTAAAAGAAAACTGATGTCATTTACCTACTTTCTTTTATAAATATAAACTTTTAATTTAAAAAGTTTGAGTCACCAACTCTACAAGGCAAGCAACATAATACTACGAGAATCCGAACGAATTATAAAAACCTGCCAAAAATTAAATAGCAAACTCACATACAGACGCCCCTAAAACTATAGATATTACAAAACCTGTTAGAATTAAGTAGTGAGAAATAGTCGATTCAATTCGAATGTTATGTACTATTAATTCTATTGAAGATTAAGTTTACTCACAAGAAAACACCTTTTAGGACTCTTATGCGATCGTATTAGAAGTCAAAATGTCTTGAGTAGCGGGACTTCAGGTTCTCTAGGTTATCACAAGGGTCGATTATTTCCAAGTTGGTTAAAAACCACACAGCATGACACCTTTACAGGTTGTGGGGAAACTAAAAATTGAGTCCATTGAATTGCAAGTACGCTGTTACTTGGCGGTTGTTCTAATAATCATTAGTTAAGTGTAGGGCATCCTGCATTATACAATATTGACACAAATTTACTAAAAAGATATTAAGATAGATAACTCATTTATATTGGTAGAAATAGCCAGCTAATTAGTTACCTACAACCTGCAATGCTACTGCTGGAAAAGGACATAATATTATTACACGGGTCATAAGTCATATCATAACATAACCAATTAATGAGAATTTTGACAACATTTGATTTAAAAATGCTATTTTTTTCTTAGTTAATATCGACAATGGCAACTCCTAATATTTATAGAAAAGCAGTCAGGTACACAGGATATTTTGAAGTTCATAAGTGTATGCGCTAAACACAGATATGCCCTCATGTCTGATGAAACGGGAGACCGATACGATCAGAAGAGTTGGGGTCAGATGCAGCAGTCACACGGTTCGGGCTTCAAAAATGTATAAGACGCCTGAAATAATTAGTCGCCTTTTACGACACTCGACTGGTTTGATGCTATTCGAAGTTAGACACCACGTGGCGTAATAAAACACATTAGAAAAACGATGAACATAATAAAAATTATCCAAGATAATTTCTCCTCCCATACAAATGCCAATAGGATAGCTATTAGAGCAACGCTATTATTAAATTATCCCCACAATTACCGAACAATTCTAAGCTAAAAGTAATTTACTAGTAATTTCAATGTAAACCGTTTTTGTTTAAGTTTGTTAATAACAAGCTGTTGCATAAGTGACCCTTTAACACTGCTTAATTACTTACTCTAGAAGTCTTGCAAATAAATTATGTCTGGCTGGATACAAGGCATAACATACCCGCGAGTTTAGAACGTAATTATTTGATAAATAAAATATAATCACTGCTATTTTTAGAAGATTTGGTAAACTTACTCAATGACTTCAGTTTTGTGGTTTTAACGAAATTAGTTGATGAAAAGTGTTTTGTCATTGGTTAGTAAGTAGTATAAATCAATGATGAAATTTTTGTAGAAACCAGAAAACCTAAATTATACTATCGTTTCGCTATCGTCGTATCGTCTCGATGCAGGGTAGAGGCCTTTTCTAACAGTCGTTAGTATATAATTATGTATCCGAGAGAGAGCAGGCCATTGTTCACCATAGGCTCAGTGCAAGGATATTGGAGATAAGTTTATGGTACTTCTGTGGTGCGTAGGAACAGTATAAATAAGAAAAAGTATGTGCAGACGTGGTCAGGTGCAAACCACTCGAAATGTATCGCAGCGTAGCTTGTGCCCTGTGTCTTGCTCCTTGGATTGGAGAGACGAAGATCAACTTTACACGAGAAAGAAGTGGTAAAGAACAGTCAGAGCTTTTTCGGGTCGCAATGTTATTCTATATTTTGAACTTTTTTTTCCTTAGCCTATTTCGTCCCAGACAATGGACGTCGCCGTCAATATCTACCCCGAAAGAGATGGAGAGACGACTTGGATGCCTTCGACGAAGAGTGGATGAAACTGGCTCAGGACAGGGATGCATGGAGGATAAAGGGGAAGGCCTTTGCCCAGCAGTGGGATTAAATAGGCTAAGGAAATATTTTGTACAATTTTAATATAATTATTGTGTGGTTCAGTTTTCGTTCTTTAATTGAACCTTTATATTTTATCATAATCGCTAACCGTCAATAACTTAAACCAATCATAATTGGACTAGATCATGTTGACAAGTAAATTGCTAAATTGTAACCGTCAGCATACCTAACTTGATTTATGTTGTATCATCTTCTTTTTCGATAGCAAACCCTATTTCTACACCCTTAAAGCATACTTTGCTTAATCTAAAGTTATCATCGAACAGTAATTTGAAAGAAAAGTGTAACTGTGGCAGTGAAGTTGATATATTTCTACATTTCAGTAAGGTATTTGTGATATTTGAAAATGGGTGCTATAATTTTCTCAAGGTGATTGTAAATAAATCATTGGTCAAATTAAGTTTCGTTCTATTTTCTCTTTTATAACCTGACCCGCCATAGATAAAACTAAACTCCGATTCTTAGATCAAAGGGGTTTTATTTTGCCGTGACTCGTAATGTTAGCATTCACTTGATAAATTATTATTGACCTCTAGTCCTGTCTCTACGAAAGAAAGCGATGTTAATCCAATCCACACAGAAGAGAGCTAGCGAATCAATCAAGCGGTTCGATTCCTGGCCTGTACCACAGTTCTACGGAATTCATGTACGGTATTATCATTATTTTTTCGTATTATATTATTGACAATTTGACGTAGATCGTTAATTTATTATTATTGTCGCCTTTTATTCTATTTTATTTTTCATTTAATTCAATTCAATTTCATTTAGTCTAACTATTATAATAGACACTGTTGCTAAATTTGCTGTGCCCTAACAGGGTCCCAGAGATGTATCTACTATGCCTACCTATTTTTAAGATCTGTAAATTTTACCTCAAGGATGCAATAAAGTTTATAATTTATGATTATTGTTGATGACTAGTTCGGCAGTGAAGGAAAAAAATCGTGAGAAATAGAAAAAACGTAGTTCGGATGTAGGTAGGTATGTGTAAAGTATGGGTGAGCTTGGGGTGAACAAAATAGACTGGCAATGGTCGCAGTGTTACATAATGATCCTTGCTTTCAATAGCCCAGCCAATAATAATAATAATAGTCAATTATGAGCAATCACTTCAGACGTTATTTACTCCAAGCATTTACCTCATAACGTCTCGTCTGGTCCTATAAATAAATAAATAAATAACGCTCACAGGCACATACATTGTAATGATCCCAAACTAGCACTAAAGGCTTTTTATTATGGAAACCATACAACAACGGCACAAACATAATAAACATCCCAAGGACCCAGGACCCTGGTCCATATCTTTAGGAAGAAACATATAAAGTCAAAGCCAAAGTCAAAAATAATTTATTCAATATAGGAGCTTGAAGCACACTTATTAAACGTCAAATCTTTTTTAGGGTTCCGTACTCAAAGGGTGAAAACGGGACCCTATTACGCCTATGTTGTCCGTCCGTCCGTCCGTCCGTCTGTCCGTCTGTCCGTCTGTCCGTCTGTCCGTCTGTCCGTCCGTCCGTCCGTCCGTCTGTCCTACCTATTTAGGGCTGTAACTTTTGAACCGTAATAGCTAGATAGTTGAAATTTTCTCAGATTATGCGTTATTACGGCGAATTTGTTAACAAATAATAAAAATGTCAAAAAGTTTAAAATTAAGGGGGGTTCTCAACAAGAAACTACTTTTAATCAATGTTTTTTCTTCACGCTGTATCGTAAAAACGGTAATACATGAAAGCATCAAACTTAGTGTGATTAGAGAGCAAACTCTACAGAATAACAACAAATACTAAAAACCGGCCAAGTGTGAGTCGGTCTTGCGCTAAAGGTCCCGGACAAGTTTTTCTAAGATAATAATGTTGTGTTCTGTGGTGGTGTGGTACGGAACCCTCGGTGCACGAGTAGCCCGACTCGCACTTGACCGGTTTTTATTTGAAGCTACCACCGCGTCGGAACGTGTTGTCGCTGTAGAGAAGATGCGGCCAGAAACTCTACAACATAACACGACATAATAACTAAACAATACAAATTCTTATGCTAAGGTTATGTATACAATAATACATAGTCTATTTAATAAAATAATTGATACTATACAGTATTATAAGTTAGTGTCACTCAGACCCAAGCATTTCGATCATTGAAATAATCATCCAGTTTATAACATATGATATATGAGCTTTAGTTCACCACAATGTGATTGAGTGTTTCTGAAAACAAGTTCTAGCAAAGGTTCTGACCATCGTAGAAGGCATGACTTTATGAAGGAATTTAAGGAAGTCTTCCCAGCTTTGTTTGCGTGGCTCCGGTCAGAATTTTCCGTTTTCTTTGAAGACCTGTATGATTTTATATGAATTTTCAAAAAATAAGAAAACCACATCATTTTATATTGTATTGTGAAGAATATTGTAAATTTTCATATTCTTCTGATCAACAATGTAAGAGTAAAACGGTTACAACTGGAAAAAAAGAGGTGACTTTGGAGTAGTTTTTCTTCAGTTTTATTAATTAAAATAGATTTCGAGAAAAACCACATCACTTCTCATATCCTGTAGATTGTTCAGTTTTGTTTTCTGCTTAAAAAGTGCCATAGTTAATGTATAAAATGGTTACAAAGTTACTCAAAACCGGGCGGACGCCCCTATAGGTGGGTACTATACGTTCCCGCGTGGTGTCTCGCTTATCATAGTACCAGTGAACGCAAATACAGCATAGCACCGACCCAAACAGGTGTCGTAACAGGTGACTGTTTCTGATACCAATACCGTTTAGTTATAGTCACTGCATCCTTCCCCATGCTCCCATAATATTGGTTTTCCGTTCCATTAGATACTGAAGCAGTACTGAAGGGTAAGGATCTTCTTCTTCTTCTTGTGGTGCCATCTCGTATTGGAGGTTGGCTTTCGTTAGGGCTATTCGGACCCTGGAGACTGCAGCCCTGAATTGTGATCTGGGGTGGGGATAAGAGAGTGCATCCATGTTTAGCATCTACAATCATGCACTTTAAAATGTCTAGCGCACCCGACTGCTTTTGCAATTGCTAATCAAACAGCTGCAGTTGATATTTATTGATTAAGAGCTTTATCATCACAATTACGGAAATTTTTACCATATTTAGAGTTTCAGAAAGAGAAAAACGATTGTTTTCTAAAATAGGCATAAGCTTATACAGTTACACTTTTTGATGTTTAGTAGGTAATTAGACGTTTCTTTCAAACAAATCAAAAACCAAATGAATCAGTTCCGGTATCAGATTTCCAGCTATATTAAGTAGGTATCCATGAACCACGGGACCTGCCTATGTTTAATTACGGCACCAAAAACCACGAATTCCAATTTTACAGAATATCATACCGCTAATTTATAGCTCATAAATTACATATCTTCCCATAACATTCTTAATCGAAAGTGCAAGTATATCACAAATTATTTTAAACCCCCAAACCAATTTTAACTTTAACTTAAAGAGAGTTAAGTTTAAAATTGCTGAAGAAGATTTGCCATAAGGTTGCAAGCAAAAAGGCGGTAAGTGAAAGTTGTGCTCATCGTTTGACCTGAGATAACCTTTGACCAAACCTGTCGCTGGGTTATTGTAAACGATATACCTATTAGCAATTGATGTTAAGATAAATTATCGATGTGACCGCGCAGAGGGTGTGTGCATTTTGACGT
Source organism: Agonopterix subpropinquella (assembly GCA_922987775.1). Lineage (NCBI taxonomy): Eukaryota > Metazoa > Arthropoda > Insecta > Lepidoptera > Depressariidae > Agonopterix > Agonopterix subpropinquella. The sequence goes on along the minus strand of OV277693.1, from coordinate 2,531,732 downwards.
TTTTAGTGTTGGGAAGGTTTTTTTTAAAAGATTTATTTAACGCAGAAAAAGTTTCGGACCATATCGTAAAAATGTTTGTATCTAACTCCTTGTTCTCATTTAGGGTCCTAAGCTATAACATTTTAGGAAAGTTATTATATATAATATTAAGTTATATTCGATTTTTTCCATCACAGTCTCTTGAAAGCAATCGATCGGTATTACGTACATAGCTTAGAAGAACTCATCGATATAAATGGTCGTGGGATTTGAACCCGGACCCTCATGATTGAGTGCCCATAAACTCTCCGCAACGCGCCACCGACTCTTTCAGGATCAAGAGCGTATAGCGCAACAGCGGAAGAAAGCTGGTTAATACATTTTGACCTCGAAATTTAAACCTCCCCAGATCCAATCAGGAAGATAAAAATGTCATACGATATGATTATGATAAGATAACTATGAGCATCATCTGTACATTTAAAACAGTTCCTCCATGCCTGACTGACGGACTATGCACTGCCTAAACGACCGACGATAAAACCATAAACATCTACATAAGATGTAGGGGTGCACCACTAAGAAAGAATTTTCAAATACAAATACAAATACAAATTTATTTATTCGTGAACACAGGTAATATAAAAGGTGTTACAGTATATGTTTGGACTCTCTGCGGTCTGCCACAGTTGGCGTACGAATACAACGTAAAATATTGAAATTATTAAATAAAACATTAAGATAGAACATAAATAACATTTCTAAAATAAGTTAACGTAATCTATAAAAACATCCATTTGATAACCTATTACTGAATTAATTAACATTTTTTATTTAAGTATTAAGTTTTCTGAACATTGTTGGATCATTTTAGGTTGTCTAATTCTAAATTTAAAGTAGGAAAGTAAGTATGTCAATGTAATCATATAATGTCAATCCAAAAGTCAATTAAACAAATTAGTTAGTTAGTAGGGGTTAGAAATTCGTGAACCGAGTAATATATTTTGTCAACTAGCAGTTTAAATAGCTGTTTTTTCGATATCCTTATTATTTATATTATTCCATGCAGACAAAGTATAGCGGGCAAAAGCTAGTATACAGTATTACTAAATGAGCAAAATTTGTTAGTAAGTACATCTGTATGTAATAGAGTTCTAAATAAAAAAACCGGCCAAGTGCGAGTCGGACTCGCGCACCGATGCCTCCGTACTACCATATAATATATTTGTGGTTTGTATTTACCAAACAAATTGTGTTTAATTGTTGTTTTGATAGAAAGGGACGAACCTAAAGTTGGAAACATCGACGAAAGACGTTCAACGTTCCGTTGAACATTACCGACCGCTAAGGAGTATTTTCATGTTTCACCGCTTATAAGGAAGATTTGTATTCATTATCGAAACCCAGGGAGGTGGCATCGGTATTGTGGCATAGGTATTGATTAAACCATAAACTTAATATACTCGTACTATACCAGGAAGCTGGAAATATGTACTATTGTCTATCTAGTACCGTTAACGCAGGAGTTTCGTTTCTATTCATTATCCAAACTATGGAAGGTGGCATCGGTATTGTGGCATAGGTATTGGTTAAACCATAAACTTAATATAAAGTATATTAAATAACCAGGAAGCTGGAAATATGTACTATTGTCTATACCTATAGTACCGACCGTTAACGCGGGAGTTTCGTTTCTATAGTGTTCGAGAACTTTTCGGCCCCATCGGCAATCGTTTCTGCAAGCAATGTGCCCCGCCCACTGCCACTTTAGTTTAGCAATTCTTTGGTCTATATATCAGCTACTCTGGTTCTTCTGCGGAAAAGTTCTCGAGTGGTGACTGCCAAGTCAAGTGGGAAGGTGGCACACGGGGGACTGACGACCTGGTGAAGGCGGCGGGAACCCGTTCTATGAGGGCAGCGCAGGACCGATCGTTATGGCGATCCTTGGGGGAGGCCTATGTCAAGCAGTGGGATCCATCGGCTGAGATGATGGTGATGATGAGTGTACTATTATTATCTATTCATAAAACATCGGTAGATATTCAAATACATCACTACATTATAATTTGACAATTATGTCAATACATTACATTAGTAAGTTTGTTACATTAGTAAGTTTGTAACCGAAAAAATATGTTTTTATGCTTTTTTTATGTGATATAACTACAAATTATCTATTTTCGGATTTTTCCCCTTATTTGTGCTTTGAGACCTTGCTTCTTGCCAAATTTCATGATTCTATGTCAACGGGAAGTATCCTATAGGTTTTGGTTTGCGAGCTGCTAGTATGAAAATTCGGAAACAAATGGCCGTATCTTTTGATTGAGTTGATTCAGAAGCTTGAATTTTTTACACCACCACGGGACCGCAGATTTTAGTATATGTTATTAATTTCAACTTGATACCTTCACCCGTTCCAGAGAAAAAGGGTCTTGACAGACAGAGAGACAGACAGACAGACAGACAGACAGACGGACAACAAAGTGATCTTATAAGGGTTCCGTTTTTTCCTGTTGAGGTACGGAACCCTAAAAACGGCTCAAAGGATTTCAATAAAATTTTCAGAATAGGGGTTTATGGGAGAAAATTAGGGCAAATTGATCTAGATAGGTAAGTAATCGTTTTTATCGAGGTAAGGACCATCGTTTTGAACTCTCTCTTCAGAGTAAAACAAAACATCAGCTACCTCATATAAAATATTATGAGAAAATTTCCAAAAAAAACTCAACCACAAAAAAATGGCCCCAACCAATCTACCGACAATACCGGCCACGTAGCATCGTAAATAACAAATTTATCGCTCATTCCCTCACACGAGACCATTTAATGATTCTCCCGAAACATTAACTGAACTGTAATTAAAAACACTTTTTCTGTCCACTACTGATTGTTGGATTCCGTACACGTGTAGCTGTTTCGTGCCGTCATTTAGGTTTACAGAAATGACTTGAGTCATTTTGGGTTATTAAATAAAGCTTTAGCTGTGACTAAATGTTTGAGAGCTTTGAAATGCGATCTCGAAAGTGATAGGAGATTTATCGTTACTTTTAGAACGTCACCTTTGAAATAGAATTAAAATATCATTCTACAGGAGTCTTCGTGAATATTTAAATAATGTTCTTGAATAAAAAAATAGTTGTCAGCCTATAAACGTCCTATAAATCATTTTAAGAGGAAGCGTACTTCATTTTATCTCCCGGGGCAAAATAATAAAATATATCTAGGATTATATTTTTTAACAAGCACTAATCTAACAAACAGTTAGCAAATGCTGGTACGCACGATAACAATAAGAATATTTGACATCTAATTTAGATAAGCAACTTCCAAACTAAACATCTGGCGATAGCTTCGGACCCTGTTTATGGAACAGTGTGTATTAGTGAAGGAAAGTAAGTAGTCAACTTGCTTACAGAATATTTTTAAAGCCCACTACGCTTACTAGCCGCCCTTTAGATTTTAAATTAATTAATTAATGTGAACTTTAAAATGGAGAGTTTGTAGAGCATGCAATATTATGACAATTTCGTGGTCAAAACTTACATTGAACACATCAATCTCATTTCTTACATTTTAAAACAACGAACACGAACCAAAAAATTGCACCAAAAAAATGCTACATTTTACCGCACAGTGGTACTTAAGATACAAGCAGCAGATTAAAAAAGAGAACATAACTTTTATCTATCAGAACACAAGAAAGTTCTGGACGTACAAAATGGCTAATTAACAAAATTCTCTTTGTCCAAGACACATAAAATTTTACGAGGATCAAGATCTCTGCACCGTGGCCCGCCGCCCGTGCGAATCAGGGAAATAATTTTATCTCGGCTGGAAGGACCGCTGTGACAAACGCAAACGTTACGGTGCTGATTGCGATCAACATTTGCATTGTATGCCAATGATCTTTGAATATATGGAATCAGATGTTTTAGGCTAGGAGTTTTAATGTCTTCATTACCGACCGTTTAAGACTGCACCAAAGGCGCAAAATAGTCAATAATAGGTAACTGGTGAAAGTCCAGTGTAGTCTTGAGTTTGAATACAATCATATAGCCATCTTATTAATACTTCTGGCAGTCGCAATCACGGGTCGCAATATGGTTAAATGATAAAAGAGGGTATCCAAAAATAAGCAGTTATATTCATTAAATCGATTTATAATTGCAGTCAGCGTCACTACTCACTACATAGTATAAAACAAAGTTGCTTCCCGCTGTCTGTCCTGAGATCTTTAAAACTACGTGACGGATTTTGGTGCGGTTTCTTTAAATAGATAGAGTGATTCAAGAAGAAGGTTTATATCAGAATTGCACCCGTGCGAAGCCGGGGTGGGTCGCTAGTTACTCAATAAACGCATCGGATTTTTGCCTTTTGACGTGTAACCAAATGTTGTTTGCATACGATCCTGTCAAGAAAAGGGGGGGAAGCTTTGGTCCTTAAATAGGGATCCTTAGACCAGTGGCCCATTACTAGAACTCCTACAGTACAAGTAACTATATATTATATACTATTAAAAAACGTTTTTGCTACTATATATAGTATTAAAGAACGTTTTTGCTATGATTGTAGTATTTTTATTTGAAAGTTTCATAATTAATAGTTTTCACTTCCAGTTCACTCTACTTCCGAAGCCCGAATTATACGCATCGCGAACACAAAAAAATTGGAGCAAGACAGGTATGGAAAAGACTCATAAAATTTAATAGGTTTTCCTCCAAAAAAGTTCTTACGTGAGTGGTATCCAAGATAGAAGCATCTTGCTGTTTCGTTGCTCTTATATGCACATGTTAATAACAGTCGGTGTAAAATGGCGGATTGTTTCGGGTGCGCAAGCGCATCATAAATCATTTTGCGGTTCCAGTTTTAAGTGAAGGCTTTAAAATGCACTCTGTGGTTTTTGAAATGAGATTTTTTTCGGTGAAATGGTTTATTTGGAGCACTGTGCGTTACAATTGATTTTCTTTTGCCTTTTTGGATTCGTTGAATATTTTTGGTGATCTGTATTCAAGGTTCTTTTGCTAATGTTCTTTTTTCTTTAGTTGGGGGTACAATAATGTTTTAAAATATGTACAGTCAAGAGCAGGTCAAGCTTGACACTTTGGACTTTGTACCGTTCTTATTTAGTGCGCATAAGCGTTACAATCGAACTGCAAGTGTAAAGCTTGATGTGCTCTTGACTGTACAATAAAGAAAGTAAGTTGTAGCTTGTACGACTCCAACTCCACTGCAGGGTTAAAGCCTCCTCTCACGTAAGAGGGGAGAGGGAGTGGGTGATACTCCACCATGCGTGACTAGTGCGGTTTCGTGGAGGCAAGTTAGTGGTTAAGTTGCTGTCAGAGACCCTAACCTGACTTAACGAATTAGTTAGTTACACCGCTATCTGACGGAACTATCTGGGACCAATTACTTAACGTGCCTTCCGAAGCAAGGCGACACTCGAGATGAAATAATTATCATTTAAACTGTCAAACCTAACGTTGCTTCACTTCAGTGATCGTTTCCAATACTGAAGAACAGCTACGCCAAGGAGCGCTTTGTAAAAAAACCGGCTAAGTGTGAGTCAGACTTCTCGTGCACTGAGGGTTCCGTACCACCACACCATATAATTAGCCACATTACCAAAAAAAAAAATGTTTTTCCGGGACCCTTAGCGCAAGACCGACTCAAACTTGGCCATATTTATTATTTTTGTTACACTTTTACTTTTACGAATTTGCACTATAATCACACAAAGTTTCACGCTTGTATGTATTACCGTTTTTACGGTAGAGAAAGAATAAAAACATAACAAAAAAGTAGGTACGTTTCTTGTATGGGACATGGAACCCCATACATTTTTTACTTTTTGTTTTTCTTAATTATTTGTCAATTTGTCATCAAATCCTATAAATCTATACATATTTTGTGAAAATTCCAACCGGCTACCTGTTACGGTTCAGAAGATACTGTTATTTGTAGCTAGAACGGACGGACGGACGGACGACACGTATGCTTAGTAATAGGGTCCCATTTTCTCCTTTTGGGTACCTACAGAACCTTAGAAATACCACCCATAAAACCACCACGTATCACCGACCTTATCAAAATAATCATGAAACCGTCCAAAATCAAACCACCTGAAAAAAGCACCGGTTTCGAGCGGGCAGTGCGCGCGCGCACCTCAATTAGTACTTTCGAACGCATACCAATAGCAGCGACGCAGGGGCATCTTCGGTGAGCCTTATTTGGAGTGTTCGGATGCACATGAGATTTGAGGGCTTGATCTTATCTTAAGATATCATTTTTGTTTTTTTTTATACTCGGGGTTCTGTAGTATGTGTTTTCCTGCGTATCTTCGAAGTTCAAATGCGTAAAATTTTATGTATGGAATACTTTACAATACTAATACTTTTATTTATTTAATACTTTAGTTCTACATGGATAAGGGATTCGCTGCTCGAAATTTTTTCGTATGGAATGCGTAAAAACTATGGAAATACATTTTCCAGTGAGCGAAGCGTCCGCTCTGCTGTCATTATGACTTATAGAATTGCCAAAATTAGCTTTTTCCTCTTCAATACATAAGTTTTTTCACATAATCGTTACATTTAGTATTTGTTCTTCGTCCTGAGGACTGGATCGAGGTCAAGAGCAAACGCACCCGTAATAAAAATTAAACCGGTCAAGTGAGAGTCGGGCAACTCGCGCACCGAGGGTTCCGTACCACACCACCACTGAACACAACATTATTAACTTAGAAAAACAACTTTTTTGTCCGGGACCTTTAGCGAATCACAGAAATAAATCAAAATAGAACGGTTATAATCATTGTTTTAGGTACTTGTGTTCCGCGCGTGCCTGTTTCGGACCACCCGTGTATTTTTGAATTTTTGTTTTAATTTTCATTAAATAACGTTTTTAATTAAAATTAAGTACTCAGTTCAGAGTCACCTGAAAAACTTTTACTTCCGCAATTAGAAACGCAATGAGGCATTTCCTCTGATTTGTCACCGATGTTTATCGTCGCGCGACTCAGTGCGTAATGAGTAAAAGTATGACAAATTAAGAAATTTATCGCGTGCCCCGCGCACATCCCTGTTCAATCTTATTTCTGTGACAGTAACTATAGGTGTTTTTAAAATTCCGATATCTGAGGAAATATCCGAGGATCTTAAACCCATGGCAGCACTTTGTCAGAGGCGCTTAATAAATCAATTGTGGGAGCGGTCCCTTTACCCTTATTCATTGATGGTGCAACGAAGAAAGTTGACGCGAGCTTTAGGGTTCCGCACTTAAAGCTCAAAATGGAATCTCATTACCGTTCATTTTCTATCTTCCAATATTTTCTTTTGGATCTTCTCGTAAAAGAAAATTAGATATTCCTATCTCTCTTTTTGTCTGTTTTCCTTGTAGACCATCGTCTCAGATGGCTTTCGTATATTGGTATCTGTTAAAGGTTAATGATGCTTTTCCTTACACTCTGTATTGAATTAGAGGATTAAATATCTTAGGCAATGTCGCACAGATTATATTTGTACCATTTAAAGTACCAGAATCTAGTCATAATTTAATTTATGACTCGACAACCATAATTATAGTAGAATAGATACAAACATCCGTAATGGGATATAAATATTCATACTCAAAGTTATTTCCTTAGGTGTGAAGTTTTGTTAAATGTATAAAAAGGTACACGGAACCCTTTTCCCACGAAGTGTACTCACACTTATCTTATTTATTGGGACACTAGTTTAAACTGGATATGTCTGATGGAAAATTCGGTGGCAGCGTTATGTCACTGGATCTTAAATATTGATTCTCGGCTGTCAAGTTTTTATTGATTTTTAAACAGAACGTTTAAATATTTCAGACGGAGAGTTGGTGCTGCGGCAACACATCGGTTAAATATTTGTTAAAGTTACGTATATTTATAATCAAGTTTGACTCTTTTTGGGGTCGATAGAGAGCGTCATAATTTTCTTATGATTCTGAGTTCCTGACACAAATTTTATTCCATCTTGCCAGTTTCCGCGGGAACTATATTTTTTTGGAGTATAAATGTACTTAATAATTTGATGATCGTTTGTACACCTAGCCTAGGCTGTACAGTCAGCTTCAAAAAGATGTATACAGTTTTGTTCCATGTCGTAGTACTAAAGTTATACATCTTTTTGAGACTGCTGACTGTATGTACCCTTTTGACAATTCTAGTTAGACTTGCTTTATATATCGCAATTGAACATTTCTATCTGCTATGATTAACATTTATAAGTACATGACCAAAATATCTCAACAAATATTACTGTTTTAATCTTCGTCTCTATATTTTCTGGTCAAAACGATCTTTAATTACGTTATATCTATAGTCTGGCGTTCATAGTTATTACACAGGGTGTAATATTAAATGGGACACTTACTAGTAGGGTTGCTTCAGGCCATCAAACTAAACAACTTTAAAATGGGACCAAGACAGAAATCGCGATAAAAAAAATCCGCTGTCCCATACAAAACTGCAAACATTACTCAACTGAAATGTGTGAGACAGCAGTTTTTTTTTTCGCGATTTCGAAGTTGGTCCCATAGAGAAAGTTGCTCAGTTTGATGGTCTAATCTAAAGCACCCTTTTAAGTAAGTGTCCCATTTAATTTTACACCCTGTATAACAGCAAAGTTATCAACAATTCTGAAAGGGATACTCGTTGGTTTCTGTTTCATGAACAGAATTAGCATAAGCATATGCTCACGACTATATTCCCCGAGGGGGTAGTCAGGGATATTCTAAAACTTCAGAACATCCACGTTTCACTAGAGTACCGAAACTCTGTCTAGTGTGACGTGAACAGAATTAGATGCAATTAATCATAATTTAAGAAGCTTTTAAAACCAAAATTGGATTCAATAGACTCTGCCTACCCCTTTTGGGGAAAAGTATTAGCTTTATATATATGCTTGATATTAAAATCATTAGCTACGAATTACTACAGTTTTTGCTATAAAACAAACTGTCGAAAAGCGAGCGACTTCTAAGAAAGGTTAATTTTAACATTCCGAACCAGAATTATCAAAAATAAGACGAATTCCGACCTTGTTTTAAACGACATTAAAGCTTTATCTTAATGTTAACACTTTAGTACTCGTAAACTGTGAGCAATAAACTTTAAGCAAGATTATAATTTGCATTGGTCTTAAGGAGAAGGTGTTGTTCCGTGTGGTGTGTGACTGGGAATAACACTAACCCAGACAGGTGTCAACAGATGATTTTTATTTCGCGATTTCGATGTTATTGTTCAGTTTGATGGTTTCATCGTCCCCTTAAAAAGTGTCAGCATATTAAGTAGGACCCTGTACATGAAAACAGCATTATAGAAACTTACAGAGGGCGAGATTTCTCCCAGAAAACCCGTGACCGTGACCGTCTTCGAACCCAAGTCACGTCAACACCGTCTGTGGAGTCATATTGAACCATGTGAATTCTCTATGTATTGAACATAGATATATCGTATAATATATCTATGGTATTGAACTATATTGAAACTAGCTGTCAAAAAACTCCCCATTAAAAATATGTATTTAATTGATCGACTCTGGCAAACAAAATTTATATATAGGGTCCTTTCTAATATGCTGACACTTTTTTAAGGATATGATCAGACCATCAAACTGAATAACTTTCTCTATGGCAACAACATCGAAATAGCGAAAAAAAATCCGCTCTTCCACATAAAACTGCACACCTACTCGAGCCGAATGTATGTGACAGTTGGTTTTTTTCGCGATTTCGATGTTGGTCTCGTATAGAAAATTATTCAGTTTGATGGTCTGATCATTCCCTTAAAAAAGTGTCAGCATATTAAGAAGGAATTTGTATGTGAATTTAAGGTTTTACACTTTTACACATGTACAAAAAGTCATGGACGCCATTAGTTTATCAATATAAATAGATTTGATATTTGATTGTGTTCAGATAACTACTGAATTAATCTTTTTATCATCTCACTTTCATTTCAAAAGCATTGACTTACAACCTGAGGGTAAGCGTGTTTGAACGCTCATTAAAAGCCACGTGTGAACGGGCCCTTGGGCATCTATTACATTTTACTATCGTATTAACGCTATTAATTGATTTTAATGCGTAAATAGCTTGTAATGGATTCTAAGGTAAGCCTACACATACAGGGTGCTCGGGTAAACAGTTGCATTACTTCAAGGGGTGATTGTACCCATGATACTCAACATCTTTCCCTTAGAAAATTAGCAACAACAAAAAAATGAATTTCGTCCGAATTTTCTACAGGTTTCTTAGGGAAAGTTATTCAGTATCCTGAATACAATCACCCCTTAAATTGAGACCCTAACACTCTGTATGTAGAAACAACAGTAGTACTTAATAATTAAGATGCTTTGTTGGAAATGATGATAATGAAAAAACAAATGATGATATTCAGAAACAAAAGCAACCCTTCGCCTTAACAAAGTCTTAAAACGATCTCAAAACGATACGCCAAAGTTAAGGCCCCAATAAACACTCGAATGATTTTGATAATGAAGTGTAAATATGCCTTCAAACTGTCTTAAATCCACTTCGTAGGTGTAAGTTATGCTTTATTTTGGTATCAATCTGTAATTTTATGTCTTTCTTCAATTAACGTTCAATTTGAGCATTTGTTTTACGAGTGTTTTCTAAAATATTGCTTTTTATTTATCATACGAATTGTTAAATTAGAAGTTATTTTGTTGGGAAATCCCGTAGGCTTATTCTATATATTTAATTACATTTAATTGTTGGGTGTCTACTCCCAAGTAGTGTGGTAGTATTTACAGTTCATTTAGAACAAATCTTTCTTCCACACCAAAACGCGGTAAGAACCCGTACAAAATATTTAATTCTAGATTAAGTAAGTTAAGTTATATGCCTTTAGGATAACTCACAGCAGGGCAATTGCCTCCACTCGCGAATAAAGGTGAGAAGAAGTGTACCATACTCCACGAAGCGTGCCCAGTGCGTGTTGGTGGAGGGTAGATAGTGGTCAACTTGATGTCCGATAATTTATATCAAAGGCCTTACGAATATTTACACCAAAGTTAATATACTAATCTAATAGTGAGGGCGCTCTCGGGTCGCGACAGGCCTATCGTGCGGGGGGTGCGGGTGGCGGGGGCGCGGTCCCAGTACCGATTCACCTGCGTGCTGTACCGCAACCACAACGGTCGGTGCCTCACCTCTTCGCACACCGCGCGAGCCCCCCCGCACTCCGCGCAAGCATAGACCCAACGCGGCCACTAAGCGCACCCACTTTATTTACGCTATGGTTACACCGTAGCCTGGTGGAGGTCAGGTTAAGAGTTTATTTTTATTATTTTATTAAATTTAAGTTTAAATACCACTAAAATCCAAACACCGGTTGGACTTTAAAAGCTTAAGAACATAGAGTTACTGGTCTGAGGATGCATCCCATAAGTATAACGAATAAACGTTGCGGATGGTATAAAGAACCCAAAATCGTACGGTTCATAAAATATTGAACTGGTTCTATGCAAATAATTTTGTTTCGCGTACCCTTCATGAGCTGATGATCTCAAGCCAGAGGGATGGCGAAGTAGAGAATAACTGAAATAATTATATATGAAGAAATATAATAATAGATGTCTTAGACAAAGACGCAGTCACTATAAATTAGAGAGTATTGTTGGACAGAGCACGATAAAGAAAGAAAATGTTAGAGCAGACCAAGGCGAACAAAACGGCTTTGACGGCCCGGTAGCACAGTTGGTAGTGAACCTGCCTGCCGTGCCGAGGGTCGCGGGTTCGAATCCCGTAAGGGACAAGTATTTGTATGATGAATATGAATATTTGTACCCGAGTCATGGATGTTTGTATCTATATATGTATTCTATATCGTTGTCTAGTCATCATAATACAAGTCCCGGCTAGATTCTGGTACTTTAAATGTGACTAGATAATTTGTGTGACATTGTCCAAGATATTTTTTATTAAAAGGCTGTAGCGCCAGTGATGACAAAACACCGATTAATTTGCTAGTTACGATAGTTAATGAAACTCATAATTTTAGCAACCAACTCCACTCACTGTCTCAGCATCTGCCATATCGCCATATCGACCAGTCCTGCTCTGCCATCATCCAACGGATTCTCGCCGCCTTCACCTGATCGTCGGTCCACCTTGTCGGGCCACGCTCAGCCTTCTGGTGCGCGGTTGCCACTCGAGAAATCTTCCGCCCCATCAGCCATCTGTTCTGCGAGCAATATGCCCCGCCCAGTGTCACTTGAATTTAGCAATGTTTAATTGTCAAATCAATTATCATTGTTATTGTGGCTATCCCAGGGCTATCCAGAGTTGGATACTTTTGTGTCAGGGTTTCACAAGGGCCTTTTGTTTACGAGTAGTTGCTTGTTTTTTTGACGAAGCTTCCATGCGGATTATATTTTGAGCATTGCCTTTTGATGAAGTTTGCAACGGAAAAAAATATAGTGTCTGATATGACAAAGCCCGCGTTGCAGATTCTTTTCTGTGTAGTTTAATTTTAGTAAATATATGATTGTCAAACTATGCGACAATTTAAAACCTTAGCCCGGACCCCCCGTACCACACCCATAGCACAGAGTACTATAACAAAACTATAACTTTAAAAACAGGTGGTTCATTCTATGCCAAAACCATGTGGTTTAGAATCACAAATCATAATCACAGATAAAACTAAGCTCGCATAGTTCAAACACTAATTAATTTGTTAAAGTAAAATAGACTAGGTAGCACGACAATGAGCACGAACCCGTCGGCATTTCACTTACATCCATATACAGAGCCACTAATTTAATTCTGAGCGTCCCACAGTTACGTAGAGCACGCGATCTTGCTGGCTAAGGCTGACTCACACGCGCTGTTCATTTATTCAATACCACTAAAGGTAAGCGTATAGGACCGCAATATACGGAACGGGCCGCAGAGCAAAAATCCACCTCTTTCGGTTTCATACAATATACAATTAACTATCACATACTGGCGACATAGGATGGCGGAGGTGGGGGTACGGGAACTGGAGAGCAGGTCTACAGACTTCAAGGCCTTCAAGCTCCGAATCCCCGTCGCTCACCTGAAGACGTTCCTGCTCCCCTAAGTGTGGCTTACTGGAGTCGTGTTTACAAGCTTTAGGGAAGCGAGGACAAAATAAACCCTAGGTAGCGTTAAATGAGGCGTAGGTAGCGTTACCCTAGGTAGTGTTGAGATAATTAAGTTATATTTTTATGTATTTAAGGTTAAAGTAAGATATAATAGGTGTATCATAGGGCCTGTGATAATATTATATTGTACTGTTGCCTGATTCCAATAAACACTACGCTGGGGTAGAGCGGGACGCATTTTTGCACGGTGAATTTCCATCCGTGCGATGCTCTCCCTCGGTGATCGTCAAATTGCTGATTTTTTATTGATCATCATCATCATTTTCAGCCCGTATCCACCCACTGCAGGGCATAAGCCTCCTCCCTATTTTGCTATCTCGGTCCCATGCCAGTCGCATCCATTTTTTATTGATGATTATGATATTTATTATCAACTTTTGAGGAGTTCCATTGTCTATCTCTGAAGCTTAACTCTGTTTAAACGGTCAAAAACGTGTTTTTTAAATGCAGTTTTTATTTCAGGATTCCAGCACGTGTGAGGCGGCCTAAGATTAGTACCTAGACCATAGCTAACACTAACTAGGCTATCAGCTGAATCAACGCCGCCGGGCCAGTTACGCGCACCCCATTAATTACCTATGTCCATTAACAAGACCTAATAAATAGGTTTTGTTTTAAGACCTAACTTTAACATTTTGCACTTTATAAATTATGTTGCTTGGTTATGGTTTGTTGTAACTTTGTTAGTAAGGTGTTAAAGTTAATTGTTATTTTGATATTTTATTTATAGGTGCTAGCATTATTTTAGCTTTGTTTTTCCTGCTATATCAGCTTTGATGGAAAACATGCATTTTAGCATTCAATTTATGTTCCACAGCGGAAAAAAAAACATTTTTGGTGAATGAAACTCACTAGATACCTCAAAATAATAAGTATTTCTAAGAAGAGTTTCTGGCCGCATCTTCTCTCAACGGAACACCTTCCGACGCGGTGGTAGAGTCAAAAAATGACGTCAAAAGCTATACATGGTGTACAATAAAATGGGACAGCTACTCAAAGGGGTGCTTCAGACCATCAAACTGAACAACTTCCGATACGGGACCAATATCGAAATCGCGAAAAAAAAATCCGCTCTCCCATACAAAACTGCAGACATAACTCGACTGAAATGTATGGGACAGCAGATTTTTTTTTCGCGATTTCGATATTGGTCCCATAGAGAAAGTTGTTCAGTTTGATGGTCTGAAGCACCCCTTTAAGTAGCTGTCCCATTTTATTGTACATCCTGTATATGTGATATAGCTTTTGACGTCATATAATATATGTGACTAGCGGCCCGTCCCGGCTTCGCACGGGTGGACGTCTAATCTTTTCTAGCAATAAATATAGCCTATGTTACTCAGGGTGAATGCAGCTTTCTAATGGTGAAAGAATTTTTTAAATCGGCCCAGTACTTTTTGAGCCTATTCATTACAAACATACAAACATACAAAAATAGGTACAAATCTTTCCTCTTTATAATATTAGTGTAGATTGACGTCGTATGATTTTGATTTGATTTTATTTGAAGACTAAAGCCATTGTAGATTTGAAAAGTCATAAACACTAAAAATAAAGGTTTAGATTCCTGAAAATTTTCACTTTCTTGTAGTCTATAGTTTTTGTTTTAAGCAGTGGGCGTAGTCGAAATCGACTGGAGCACGGATAGCACAGATCATGTAGCTGGCCGAAGGGCTTTATTTACTGCTGTAAGATTTCACTGTAAGGCAAAGTCCTCCTCTAACTAATAACGATAAGAAGGAGTGCGTCCACGTGGCCAAAGTGCGAATTGGTGGAGGCAAATTAGTGGTCCACTTGGTGTCTGAGAATCTAGGACGATTTATCGTTCTAGCAGAGAATTGTCCAGCCGTCTTAGTTTAGGCCTCTATCCCTCCCTTAACGAATTATTAGTTACACCGACATCTAATAGAAGAATCTCGGACCACCTGCTTAACAGGCCTTCAGAAGCCCGAAGGCGCTCGTCATCGGTCACCCATCCAAATACTGATCGGACCTCAAGTTGCTTAACTTCGGTGTTTCCATGCCAACTTTGACAAATATTTACTGTACTTATATATGTATCTCACGAATGGACTGAATGACGTCAGATCTCGAGACACAGAGACAGATCTGCAATACAAATATTTTGTTTGAAAGCGAAAGAGCAAACATCGCCCGCAAACTCATATTTGCTTAACCTAAAATATTAATTCCACGAACAACCTGTGTATACTGTTTACAGTTTAAATATAAATTTAAATATCGTTGCTTTTTATAAATATACTACCGACCTGCCCCGGCTTTGCCCGGGTGAGATCTACAGGGTGTAACAAAACACCCTAGTAATACTTAAGGGGGTGCTTCAGACCATCAATCTGAACAACTTTCTCTATGGAGGCAACGTCAAGAAAAAATAAACAAAATCTGCCGTCGCATACATTTGAGTCGAGACGGTACTGCAGTTTTGTATAAAAGAGCAGATTTTTCTTTCGCGATTTCGATGTTGACTCCATAGTGAAAGTTGTTCAGTTTAATGTTCTGAAGCTCCCCCTTAAGTATTACTAGGGTGTTTTGTTACACCCTGTATATGTATAATAATGTGTAAATATACATATACATATTACCTTCCGGAAGAAATTATCTAAATGACCGTACGGTTGAGTGGTTTAGAAGAAATAAGCGGAGAAACGGAAATGATGAGGACGGACCATAGAGAAATTACTCCATGGGACAGACGTGGATAAGCGACATAGTTTAGGTAATACTATTTTTCTATATCAACTCACGGCCGTTCATCCCGCCGGGCGTGCAGGGAGGCTCATTCAAAAATTTAGATAATATAATTTCTATGGCCGCGCTCCATACAAAACGAATGTAACATTTCAGTAATTAAAGTAAAAAAAATTGTTTCAACACAATCTAGAAACCCAAATGTCTGTGCTTTGCATTAATTTGTTAGATTTTGTTTAAAATTTTTAGTTCTAAAGTTATCGTGGCTCAAAATAAACTAATCCTAGCATTGAAACTATACTCCCTATCTCACTAGATAGAGTTTCGGTACTATTATTGACACGTCTTCTTCTTATCGTGTGGGCAGAAGTTTTTTCAGACCGCCTCGGCCTCTGACGTGGTTTTTATGTAACGACTGCCAAGAATGACACGTGAATAGGACCTTTTCACTTGACTTAAGTATCATTGTCTAAACATAAAGTGTATAAAAACTCCAGGAACCTCTCTTTTGCTCGCGTCTGCCGGAGGGATGCGGCAGAACTTAGGGGGTACGCGTATTTTTTTAAATTCCCTGAACTATGCCCACTGGAATATATCTCATTGCCAAGACATGGATAAATCTTGCGGTGGGATCTTGGATTATTTGATGCGACAACCTTAAGCTAATAATCTCACTCTCCCCTTACAAGTAGAAATACCTATGAGGATTTCATTTCAAAATTCACATACAATTTGTATCAACTCGTTTCATTCAACACGGAAGGATGATCTGTTTAAAACACTACTTTACATACAATGGTTTAAAATAAAGCATAAAAAAGAGATCCGCAATGAAACTCTAAATAAATATGTTTGCAGAGCATTCTTCGATTCTGATAAATGTATGCGAGCGTGAGGCATGGGGAAAATTTTATCGTAAGGATTATATGTGGTCTTGTAATGGACATAGATTATATAGGAGACAGACTGAGCATTATTTCAGTTCAGATACACCTTGGACACTTGGCTGTTATTTAATAAAAATGAGATAAATTTACAGGAAGAGGTAAGCATGTGCTATACTGAGAGAGGAATACGCCATTGCCTACACTTTACGCCCAGCTTCTTATCAAGTGGGGTTGAGGTTAAAAAATTGGTGGGGGGCAGAGAGTGCTGTACGCCCGGTTTTGAGTAACTTTGTAACCATTTTATACATTAACTATGACACTTTTTAAGCAGAAAACAAAACTGGGCAATCTACAGGATATGAGAAGTGATGTGGTTTTTCTCGAAATCTATACGAATCCAAAGTCACCCCTTTTTTCCAGTTGTAACCGTTGTACTCTTACATTGTTGATCAGAAGAATATGAAAATTTGCAATATTCTTCACAATACAATATAGAATGATGTGGTTTTCTTATTTTTTGAAAATTCATAAAAAATCATACACGTTTTCAAAGAAAACGGAAAATTCTGACCGAAGCCACGCAATTGAAGCGGGATGGCTAATTGCAAAAGTTTGCTTGTAAGAAAGAGAGCCTTGCAATAGGGAGGGAGAGCCTTAATACTGTGGTATAGCTGTACCTACATTACAAGGAGTTTTTTGATTTTGCTCTTATCATTAAAACAGTAATACAGTACAAGCGTCATTATTCTGAATCTAAAGTGAAACAACAAAATAAATAAAACCAGTCAAGTGAGAGTCGGGCTCGTGCCAAGGATCCCGAACTGTATTAAAAGAAGACGGACGCAAAGTACCGGACCCCTTGATGCACGAGCCGGATTCGAACTTGGCCGGTTTAATTAGTGATAGAATATCTAAATAAAACCGGTCAAGTGCGAGTCGGGCTACTCGCGCACCGAGGGTTCCATGCCACACCACCAGAGAAGACAGCATTATTTACTGTGAAAAAAAAACTTTGTTTGTCCGGGACCTTTAGCGCGAGGCCGACTCACACTTGGCCGGTTTTTAGTATTTGTTGTTATTCTGTGGAGTTTGCTCTATAATCGCATTTAGTTTGATGCTTGTATGTATTACCGTTTTTACCATAGAGCGTGAAGAAAAAACGTTGATAAAAACTAGTTTCTTGTTGAGAACCCCCTTAATTTTTAACTTTTTGAAATTTTTATTATTTGTTAACAAATCCGCCGTAATAACGCATAATCTGAGAAAATTTCAACTATCTAGTTATTACGGTTCAAAAGTTACAGCCCTAAATATGTAGGACAGACGGACGGACGGACGGACAGACGGACAGACGGACAGACAGACGGAAGGGCGGACGGACGGACGGACAATGTAGGCTTAGTAATAGGGTCCCGCTTTCACACTTTGGGTACGGAACCCTAAAAATAAAAAAAATTGAAAACCGAAAGATCAAAATGTAACCTTACTTAGTCTATAGCAGTTAAGGGCGAACTACACGACAATGTAAAAGTATCAAAGTGTGTTAGGTCAAAATCGTGGTCGGCTGTGACGATGCATCCACTGATTTCGTGTTCCGATATTTTTATGGGATGCCGATTTGAATTTTATGGTACAAGTTCAGTTGTTGTTCGGGAAATGATCACAATTTAACTAATCTTCACATCTTTAGAAGCACGAGTTAAGTCGAATGCGACAGTTTATGTCGGGTTTCCGCTAAGAATACCCCCCATTTCTTCTCATGAGTGTTGTAGGAGATGACTAAGGGGTAAATGTTTGTTATGCAATGTGAGATAAAAAGCGGTGGAAATCGCTTTTCAGTGATCAGACCGCCTAATTTTTATCAGCATTCAAATGTATGATTATGAAGTCTACTTAAATCCGCATTGGGCACGCGTGGTGGACTAACGCCTATATACAACCTCTTTGAGGGTAGGCCTGTGCCCTGCAATGGGACGTATAATGAGTTTATTTTATTGTTACATTATTTAATTACTTGATGTTAATGTAGACGAAGTCGAGCAACAGCTAGTAGAGTAGGTATAATTTATTGTTAAATTTTGTATTAAATCATGCAAAAAGAGAGATCATTCATTGTTCTTTTTTGTGTTTATTGCGCAAATAAATTCCTTTAGTAGTACAATTTTATGTTATGTTATGTTAAACACTTTTCCCTATAACACATGTGTATTAAACTTCCTTACCACTTCTGGCTGACTCAAAAATTCGCCATACACTCTCTCTCCCCATAAATTTTAATGTTGACAAAATATTAATCTCATAACTTCTTGCCGTAACCGATTAATTTTACCCGATTAATTTTAATCAGACCATGTTCTGGTATCGTTAACCTGTCCGCGGAATGAGTTTACAGAAAAATGATCGTACACGAAAGGGAAGATGGATGATTTTTGTGAAAGTTCGAGCTAATTGATTTTTGGGTTCGTTGTACTGGAACTGGTGTCCTACTAATGAGAAGAGGACAATCAAGGACATATACAACGTGTTAGTGAATAAACGCAAAATTAGAAAACAGTTTGTTTAGAATCGAGAGTAGAATCGAATTATCAAAGTTTAAACATAGGTAAAATTTATGATGTGAAGCCGTGGTGGTCCAGTGGCGAGTAACCACGGCAGGCGTGCAGGAGACGATGGTTCGATCCCCGTCCAGACCGACTCGTACCAATGAGTTTTTCGGAATTTATGTACGATTTGTAACACCACTGGCTTTTCGGTGAAGGAAAACATCGTGAGGAAACCCGTATGCTTCAATTTCGAGGCATCTATTGTACCTACTGTCCATTACAAGTGGCGACGGGCTCATCCCCCATCTACTACTAGTGAAATGTGGATATTCTGAGGTTTCAGAATATCTCTGACTACCTCGGGGAATATAGTCGTGAGCATATGCTTATGCTTATACTAAAATTTATGAAATAGTTACTTTTTTTTTCATTTTAAAATTTATTGCACTCGATGTCAACCTATCGGCATCGGCATGGGCACTCTCACCCTACTAACTAAAAAAAAAAGTTTCTCGTACAGGAATAAAATCAGTTAAAGATCGATTGATTGACCTATCCATAAATAAAATAAATAACAAGATCACTATAACAAAAATTATGGCAAGGCTTGAAGACGAGACGTTATCGCAATAAATTAAAAAAATTAAAAACACAATTTTCAATAAAAACAAGTGCCTGTTAATGGAACGCTGTTTTAAAAGTTTAATATAAATTAACTGGCATTTAACAAGTGAGATAAAATCTTTCTTTTATTTTTAAATTATGAACGCATTTAAGATTTTAATTTGTTGAAAATTGAATACTTACTCGCTTAATTTATGAGTCTATAGGGATTAACTATTTTTCGAATTGAAAAATGACCGTTGAGGTATCTAAAATGTATGAAAAAAACATCCATTGCCGTTTATATTTAAGATGTACCTGTGACGAATATAGGGTGTAAAATTAATGCATTACATATTGAACGGAATGCCTCAGACCATCAAACTGAACAACTTTTACTGTGGGACCAACGACGAAAAGTTGAAATGGAAAAAAACAGTAATTTCATATTGGTCGAGTTAGCTATTGACATTTCTACGGAACAGCTAATTTTTATTCGCTGTTTCTGATTGTTTTATTTTTAGCTGAAAAATCTGCAGAAAATAATATCTATAAAACTTAGAAACCATAAACAGATTTTCACTACAGGCTTAGGGTAGGCTAGAGGTACAGTATAAGAAAGAGTTTTTTATACTACATACAGTACGGAGACCTCGTTGCCCCCCCCCCCCCCCCCCCCCACTAACTTTAACCTCACTCTCTCTGGCAGGATCGTGGCGTAAAATGAAGGCAATATTTTGCACTCACTGAGTTTCACACAATACACCTCTTCTTTAAATTCCCATTTGTATGAAATGACCGCTAAGTGTCCAGGGTGTGTAAAAGGTAAGCGTACCAAATAGTGATTATAATTATGAAGATTTTGTTTCAAAGAACGAACCTACGAAAATTGCTTACTTTACCTACTTTTCTACGTTTAGAAACGTAGGACGTTCTACGTTACGAATTTCATTCATTAATAAAAAGCCAAGTATCTTCAGTTTGGAATTAAAATATTGTACCTTTGTACCTGTGAACGTGATCGTAATTCAATCCAATATTTCTGTTCCAACTATTTTCGATGTCCTCAGATAACTCGAGAAAGAATTCCAACAAAAAACGTTTCCTGATCTTCTGCCTTTTACTTTGTATGAAAACCTAAAAGTTTTTGCTTCGAAAAATTGTAATTTTAAATTAAAACTCATTAAGAATTTCGCCTCATCAAAATGTACATATTTTGTTAAAAGTCTTAAGGCGTATTCAATTAAGGTACATCCTTGGTATTAAAGATAATTTTAGGCAAATTGTTCTGAAGGTGTCGGCGAGATATCTCACTGTCGTCAAAACGTGGCGAAGTTCGACGTTTTTGGATAGTAATTTGGTCAATTAATATGATTACATAAAAGTATTTTGTTGATAAATTTCTCTTAACTCACTTTTATCTTCGATCAGCAGACAAGATTTTTAATTTTTCTCAATTAACGAAAAATAATTTTTTATAATTATGTCGCAGTAGGCTTTTGTCGTGGTTCTTCTAGCTTTTCGACTCAAAATTTTTGTCGCTGATAGCATGATGATCATTGTCATGGCGAGTAACTAGTAGTTGGCGCTATAAGTAATAAAATAATTCTTACAAATTAAAAACAAAAAACATAAGAAGGAAATTATAAATGAAAATTTTGATCTGTCGCGACCAGGCATGGTCAAATTCTTCAATCTTTTTTCAAAGTAACAGATAAAGTACCTTCATTTTTACAGAGAAACATGGAGTACCATCTACTTAACAAACAACTTAACAAAAAACAACTATACCAAGGCAACAACAAAAGATAAAGAAGGCAAGTAAAAAATAGACAGGGCAATAAAATCGTGTAAAAATAAGTACGTGAAACCGGCCAACTTTGCCCGGTTTTTTTAGATTTTTTAAGATTTCAGGAATACTATTTGCCTGAGCGCATCGAAAACAGAACCATTGGATTGTTAGTTATCGAAAGCATAAAATGACAAAATATGGCGCCTCTGCATTCAACAGAAGCTGAGAAAATCGCTGTCAAAGACCAGGGCAAAGATACCTGGATCTTCGTCCAACATTGCTCAACTATAAGCCTTATGGCTTTGAGAATAAGATATGTTACAGAAGGTGGTGAAATGATGCCATTAAAATTGAGGTGGGCAATGTTATACTCCACCACAGAATAGGTAATAGTATATAGTTCTACATAACTCCACATAAGCTACGTTTTCATACAAACGAAATTTGTGAGTTAGGGTTGAACCTCACACGTAAATATACAAATTTTAATAGAATAAAGAATTTAGCTATAACCTATTTAATCACCACCACCACCACCACCTTTAAATAATAAATGGATTGGAAATTGGATCCGCCATAGGAAACTGACGCTATCTAGCGAAAAAATTTAAATATCAACTATAATAAATCACTTGAAAATACTGAACAAAGTTTTGGTACTACGTACTAGTTAAACGGGGATATTCTACGTTTTCAGAATATCTCTGACTGCCCCCTGAAAGAATATAGTCGTTTGCATATGCATATTCATTATTCATGCATGCATGCATGAATGGTATACAAGTAGGTGTCAACCCTAACACTTTTTTTGCAGTGGGAAATGTTGTCACCCCGTTGCTCACGAAAGTTCAGGGAACATTGCCCATGTCATTTTTTCAAAGATTTGTCCATGTACGGATCTAAAATTAGCACGAAACGATGCGCCTGGAAACCGTTTATCACTAGTAATGAAATAGCCTTCCTGTGGGACGTTTTGGTTCGACACGGACAAAAAAAGTAAACTATGATTTTGGCACCACCTCATACAGGTCCCACTTTAGACAGGTCTTGCCGGCTAGTGAGTGAACTTAGCCGCGCTCTGAGTAACTAGTGTTGTTAAGTATATTATGTTTCGCTTTGCGAAAAAGAAACAAAAATTCTGCTCTCTTCAATACTTCTCTTGTAATTTAATATCAAAGCTATTTTACGGTTTTGGGCAAAGTTATACTCCAAGGGCAAAATTGGCCGGTTTCACGGTATGTATCCAAAGGCTTATAATATGGCTGCTCACACATAGTTGACAAATCAAAATAATATAATAGCTAATTAGGATTCAGCGAGGCCTTATCCTCCAAGTTTTCAATGCATAACACCTTTCTAAAACCTGTACAACTCCAATCAATTAAAAACTCCGCAACAAGCACAATCCAATTAAAGCGACCAACTTCAAAATACTTTAATCACACCATTTCCCAGGTGAACAGCTCTACCCCCCATGGGCTCAGTATGTAATAACAATAAATCTGAGTGACCGATCAGCCTCACTATTCACACATTTACCAGCCGATCTAAGGCAATGTGGTTCACCCATCACCCCTTATAAAGGCTAGGCCACACCATAAGCGGGTCTTAATTAGGTACATTTTAGTGTAATGAGCTTTTAGGTTTGGCTTTGAAGTAAGCGTATCTTAGTAAACTTGTTAGTTTAACAAGATAATATATCCATGTTGAATGACATTGAAAGACATTGGCCTCGATTCGGACTGTGCCACGACTAAACTTAACTAAATTTATTCTTGTCACTTTCTAAAATAAGATTAAGAAAAGAGACAGAAAACCAACAGCTGACTTTAGTGCTGTCAAAGTGACGTTACAAGCCCAAAAACGCTTTAAATAAGATGGCGTACATTATGATGGCATCTTATTTTGGGCGTGTAACGTCACTTTGACAGCACTAAAGTCAGCTGTTGGTTTTCTGTCTCTTTTCTTAATCTTATTTTAGAAAGTGACAGGAATAAATTTAGTTAAGTCAAGTCGTGGCACAGTCCGAATCGGTACCATTGCCCACGTGACAAACTTTATTCGTTTTAAATCGTTTAACAACTAACGAATGAGTATGATCAAAGAACAAATACAAAGAGTATGATAGCTAAAATTATACACAAAATAGGAGAAATATCATACAGGGTCCTTCTTAATATGCTGACACTCTTTTAAGGGGATGATCAGACCGTCAAACTGAACTACTTCCTCTATGGACGGTACTTCACTCCGGGACAGCTTCTACAACTTTATCAAGCACAAGTCCGATCGTGTATGGAGTACTGCTGCCATCTTTGGGACGGGTCTGCCCAATACCAGCTGGCCGCGTTGGACTCAATCGACAGGCGTGCCAGGAAGCTCATAGGTGATCCAACCTCTGTGGCGAAGCTACAAAGTCTTGAGCATCGTCGCAAGGCAGCCTGTCTATCTGTTTTTTATAGGATACATTTCGGAGAGTGTGCGACGGAATTACACGATTTAATACCTCCGTCTCCCTTTCATCTGCGGGGGACGAGACGCAGGCTGGGTTTCCACCCTTATGTCGTTGACCTACCAGCAATTCGCACGAAGAAGTTTGCTTCTTCTTTTATAATGCGCACGGCTAAGGAGTGGAACGCACTGCCTGCGGACCTGTTCCCTGAGCAATACAACCTGGGCCTCTTCAAGGCAAGAGTGAATAGGCATCTTTCTAGGTAAGCATGCTACATCTTCGGCCTCATCATCACTCAACATCAGGTGAGATTGGGGTCAAATGTTTACCTATCGAACATTAAAAAAAAAAAAAAAAAATGGGACCAACATTGAAATCGCGAAAAAAAAAATCATCACTTCCATACAAAACTGCAAACCTACTCGGAGCCAAACGTATGGGACAACTGTTATTTTTTTCGCGATTTCTATGTTGATTCCATAGAGAATGTTGTTCAGTTTCATAGTCTGGTCATCGCCTTAAAAAGTGTCAGCATATTAAGAAGGACCCTGTATACTTCGCAAGGAAATGGAAGTTATCCTTTTCTATCGTGGGATATTTTGTAGGCGAAACGGGATTGGGCAATGTCTTTTGTTTATAATGACTATTATTATTATAATGTATACTCCGTGATTAAATAAAAATTTTAATTTTTGCGATAGTTATGAGATTTCGATATTAAGTTATAGCTTATGGGATCCCACTGCAGGACAAAGGCCTCATCTCACGAATAATGGGAGGGAGTGGGCCATATTTCACAACTCAAATTCGAGACGTTCGAAATGAAAAGGTCACCAACCCATAAGACTTATAATAGTTTTTATCTACATCATATTAAATACATTGCGTGTTATATGCTCCATACAAAGACAACGTTCATCGTAAATACGCAACTCGTAACCAACTACACATAAGGTTCACAATCGAATGCGAGACATGAATCGCGCAAGAGAAATAATCACAGAGATTCGATACATATACAAGGTCCAACTAAGAACTGTTGGACCACGGCCGGTCCCCAGGCATCACACCTAGCCTGGCGGAAGTACTTCCCTTTTCAATGGAGGAACATTCCCAGTAGCACCTCCACTTTGGTGACCCTCGACAGAGAACATCGCAACCTGAACACCGCAGAGCAGCACCAGCACAGAGCATCAACCAGCTTCAACCAACCCTTCACCCCCTCGACCAGGTCAAACATGCAGCAGTCACGCCATCAACCCGAAACCGCACCAGGTCCAACAGTTCTTAGTTGGACCTTGTATATGTATCGAATCTCTGTGATTATTTCTCTTGTGCGATTCATGTCTCGCATTCGATTGTGAACCTTATGTGTAGTAGGTTACGAGTTGCGTATTTACGATGAACGTTGTCTTTGTATGGAGCATATTTCCATGAGCGACGGTATCGCCATCTGTTGGCATCTTTGCTTTAACTTGTGGGTGCTGGATATTCGTAGTAGTTCCCCACACGTGTTAAATGAAAATAATTAATTTAATTTATGGATAAAGAGTTAATAATGTTGTTATTGTGGACAGGTCTACGGTTACAATCTACCTTAAATGATCTTTGTTTATCTGAAAGAACACTCTATTAGACACTCGCCTTTAATACATCACGACTTACTGTATTAGTTATTATTATGTTATTTAAAAAGCTAAAAGAATTGAAAATTTTTCAAGATGTAGTTCGTATTTTCATAGAAGATAGTGATGATTTATTATATGCATTGACCCGTCATTTTATTTACATAAATATAATATTATTTTATTTTACACCTAGTGAGTAACAAGTTCGGCTTATAATATCGTTTTAAACCTTAGACTACTTAAATAGGGACCCGTAACCACGTGTCATTCTACTAACAAACTTTCTGCCACTTTTTGCGGGGGGCGAGGTAACATGTTATCCGCAACTTTGAATTTTATTCCCTATGACTTTAGATTCTAATTTTGAATGTTCAAAATCGGTCCTTATAATAAGTAATCTAAGTTTTATACCTATCTACTATCAATGGATTGATATATTAGTACTCACCATCCACAGTTTTCGTGGCCTCATTTAAACAGTGTGTTTTACGTAACTGTGTACGTAGCTCGTGCGAAAGTTCATGCCTTGTGTCCTAAGCTTTAATTATCTAACTAAATTAGTTTCCTATGCCTTAAGCGAATTTAATGGCGGTTAGTACCGATTTGCTAACAGAAGACTAGATGTTTGTTTTGCTGATAGTTTTTAGATTGTGGAGAGTATAAGTTAGTTAGTAGATGTTTAGAAAACCATGCAGTCTAGTGAGCTAATATTTTTTTGTTTATCACATTCTTTTACACCTAAAATTAAGGAAAAAAAACAATATGTTTTAGTTAATTTAATTAATTTACTTACTCCAGAAACTTTATAGTTTGAAAATATATATTTTTTTAAATATAAGATACTACAAAGAATTTTTATCTAGTCCTAACATTTACAACATTAGAAAAATAAATAAAGTAGACATTTACAAAGGGCGAGCTTATCTCTAAAGAGATTTCTTCCATCAGACCCGCAACAGAATAGTTTTAAAGTGTGAGGCGAGGCAAACATAATTTTTTTAGCGCAAACACAGAGTACTATAATTATGATAAAAACTATATTTCCCTAATAAACGTTAATAAAGTTAATTATACAGGGTGTGAACTTAAACACATTACACAACGAACAGGATGTTTCATATCATTAAACTGAACAGCTTTTATATGTTTACAGATCAACTTTGAAATCGCAAAAAAAATCTGCTGTTTCATACATTTTGGTCAAGTAGCTATTAACGTTTCCCATGGAACAGCTGATTCTTTTTCGCGATTTCGATTTTGGCTCCGAAGTCAACTTTTTTCGGTTTGATTTTACACCCTGTATAATCAAACTGAAAAAACATAAATAGACATAATAATATATACTTACAGAAACTATGGCCTTTTGTACGGATTGAGGGATGGAACCCGGGTCGTTTTACCCCAGCCTGGTTCAGATTCGTACCAATGAGTTTAGGTGTGATATATGTTAGAACTCCTTAGAAAACTTGCAATCGCTGAAAAAGTAATTCAAAAGGTAATTTTGATTTATTCTGCAGACTAAAACGAAAGCAAAATGATCCAACTATATACTACATATTATTGGTAAGTACATACCATACACCTACTGAGTACCACGACCTGAACTTTGTACTCAACAAACCCTACATCGTTTCAGCAACAAACTAACTCACTATTACAACGGGCGGCATACTTTGTTAACGCTGTCTACATGTATGATTTGTAACGCTCCCGGTTTAGTACGTGATCACGCGTTGGGTAAGAATTAGGTGGTGAGATGAGCGGGTGTTTTGGAACCAGAGCTACTTAAATTATTAACCGACTTCAAAAAAGGAGGAGGTTTCTCAATTCGTACGTTTCGTTCTCAACCGTATATACAGGGTGAAATTGATATCATTGGCATCCTTTTAAACTAAGAGTCTATCCATCAAACTGAACAACTTTTACTATGGGAGCACACCGATCGGAGCAAAAAAAATATCTGCTGTTGCATACATTAGAGTCGAGTCGGCATTGCAGTTTAGTATGGGACAGCTGATTTTTTAATTGCTCCGATCGGTTTGCTCCCATAGTAAAAGTTGGTCAGTTTGATGGGTAGACTCTTAGTTTAAAAGGATGCTAATGATGTCAATTTCAGCCTGTATAATAATATATATATATTTTTTTTTCATGTGTGTTCGCGGATAACTCCGTCGTTTATGAACCTATTTTGATGATTCTTTTTTTGTTGGAAAGGAGATATCCCAAGGGTGGCACCATGATAAGGAAACCAGGATCTGATGATGGCATCCCAGAGAAATCGAGGGGAACCATCGAGAATCGTAGTACTGACTAGTGCGTTTGTTAATTTAAAGCACTACTATTAAATCGAACTAATGAATTCACCACTGAAAATTGTGAAATAAAGAAAATTTTTACAAAGGATTATAAAACTTCCTTCAAAAAACTAAAAAGTTATAAAATAATATTGCAGCCGATGACTTTTTCGTTCCCATCACAAGAACATTATGAAAAACACTTCTCACATTTTTGAACGAGGGATCCTGTTGATGACAGTTATAATAATGAATAATGATTCATCATTCATAACATAGCTAGCATAGTTTTCTAGCGCTGCTATGCATGTACATCAATCATTTTGATGTTCCAGGTTATCATCATCATCATCATGTTCATAAATTAATATGGTATGAAATAAAAATTGATTGTTAATGGGAAATGGGCAAGAGAAATATGATGATGATTTTTTAACCGACTTCAAAAAAGGAGTTTATCAATTCGATACGTATGTATGTAATTATAGGAATTACAAAATATTCACATAATGATTAATGATAAGTAATCTATTAGGGCTTCCAAACAAATATACAAAATTTCATAGATGATGATGATGATTTTCGTATGTTACATACATACATACATCTATGAAATTTTGTATATTGTTTATTGGGTGTTAGGGTAAACAGTTGCAATACTTTAAGGGGTTTTTGTACCCACGATACTGAACAACTTTCCCAGAGAAACCTATAGGAAATTCGCAATTTTTTTTTTCGTATTTACATACAAAATGTTACAACTTCACTCCTGGACAGCTCTTAGTGGTGTATAAAGCTCAGGTCCGATCATGTATGGAGTACTACTGCCACCTATGGGATGGCTCAGCCAAGTATCAACTTGCCACACTCGACTCGGTTGAACGCAGAGCCAGGAGGCTCATTGGCGATAGTAAGCTGGTGGAGACCAAGCTTCATAGCCTAGCCCACCGCCGCCTGCTTGTCGGTCTTCTACAGATTGTACTTCGGTGAGTGTGCCCTAGAGCTGCATGAGCTCATCCCACCTTCCCCTTTTTACTATCGGACTTCCAGACGCACCGCGGGATATCACCCCTTCTTGGTTGACATCCCACATATCCGCACTAAGCTCCTTTCTGATTCTTTTATAATGCGCACAGCCAAGGAGTGGAATGCCTTACCTGCGTCGTTATTTCCGAGTACTTACAACCCGAATGCCTTTAAAGTACGAGTGAATAGGCATCTTCTGGGTAAGCTCGCTACATCTACGACCCCATCTTCGTCCTGACGACTGGATTGAGGTCAAGAGCAAACCCATTGTTAATAAAAAAAAAAATTACACCAAAGATCATATTATATGGAAAAGGTACTTGTGGCAAGATTTTTCTAGGCAACTCGGCGGCGTTAAATTAACCCCTATGTAAACATACACTAGAATCGCATTTCGTTCGCCTATGAAATAGGTGCATAATTTTACGGTCGGATCTCGGTCTATTATGAAAAGATTGAGGTTCTTTTTTATCAACAATAGGCTTCAGAATGGTGTTGGTGCTCCCGCGCGTCGCGTCCTGCCCAATAGAGAGGCCGTCTTTTTCCGCATGATGGCGTAGCGTGGAAGCTAGCAGAAGCGTGTGAGACTGGGAGCCTCAACACAACAGAACCAATTTTCTTTGACAGAACACCATCCTTATTATGACGGTCAAGTCATTGCAGTGGGATGATATATGTATACAATACGCGATACGGTGCTGTTAGATTAGATGACGTCACGGTCTAAATGAACGACCGTGACATAAAAAATTCAACGTTATCACGCACGAGTATTTCTCATCTCACATCACAGCCTTTATTTCGAATGACAAGACAGTAGGGAGCTGTACTTATAGTTTCAAGAGAACACAACCAATAGTGCGATTTAAAAATGTTTAGCGCCATCTATTGGCTGATATCACTATTCGATTTCAAGCTATCTGAGCCCATTTTTTCTATCAGGATATACAACAGAGGGTCAATGCCCATACTAAGAAAGTTGCCACCTTCTTATATGAAAACTCGCACAAGTACAGCGCCGGTGGTGAGTAACCGGTACTACAGCAATGTTTCAATTACGTTAAAATAAGTGTTAAACACATTTGTTATTAAAATTTTTATGAAAATTAATTTATATAATTTATTTCCGTGGAACAAAACTCAAATAATAGTGATCTTAAGATTTATCTCTCTTCAGGCCAGTAGCGTCATCTGTTTGCGCCAAAACTATACTAAATCTAAAAAATATGGAACTGTCCAGACATGATACTGTTGAATAAAAATATGATAAATTAACAAAAGAAACAAAAAAATAATAATTGTAAAACCAAGCTTTTGTTTAGGTTTACTAAAACAACATCAGCTGTAGTAGGTGTAATACAAAATTGTAAACCTAATTAACCCAAATGTAGGGTATGAGGTTGAGGTTGCAGATTTTTTTTCGCGTTTTGCTAATACATTATTTTTAAAAGAAGAGTTAATAGGCTTTTTCTGGGAGAGCGCGCTACATCCTCGGCTTCATCTACACTTTGTATCAGGTGAGCTGAAGCCAAGCGCAAACCAATTATGAGTAATAAGCACTGCAACACGCTAATCGCTTCTCTCATCACAGGACCCTCCTTAATCGCAGTCGCAAGTCGGCAGATGTCTCCTGCGCAGGTCGCGTACGTGTACACTCACTAAATCCCCACAATTGTTGTAAGTAACTGTAATATTGTGTATTACAAGTTCAGAATTATGAACTCGACTGTAGGCGGCGCGGCGGTGAGATCTGTGGGTGCTCCGATTTCTACCTCCATTTTATGATACGGCATATCTCTTTCTGTACTTTATTTAGGTACCT
Organism: Agonopterix subpropinquella; assembly: GCA_922987775.1. Classification (NCBI taxonomy): domain Eukaryota; kingdom Metazoa; phylum Arthropoda; class Insecta; order Lepidoptera; family Depressariidae; genus Agonopterix; species Agonopterix subpropinquella. Next base: position 2,500,816 of record OV277693.1, on the reverse strand, counting down.
ATTCTGACTACAAGCATAAGAATATCGAATAGAAGTGAAACTTTCGCGTCAAATGCGTTCAATATACGAATAGACCCCCCCATATTTTCTTCCCGGGGGTATCGTACTAAGGGATAAGGTTTTCTAACTTATGCAGGATTTTTATGGGTGAAAGGATATCCACCAAAATTGGACCATAATCACTTGTCTCGTTATTTCATCCTAGACCCGACACCGACAATATGCTAAAAGTGAGCATTTCTATAACTAGAAGAGGCCTTGCTTTTGACACAGGAGTAAATATCCCACAGATAACTGTGGGATATTTAGTGGCGATGATAGCATTGCTACGATAGGTAGGTACACTACAACAAGGAACTGCAGTGTGTGCGTGACCTTTCACTGACAAGATCACATACACGCCGCCCGCCCGTTGAAAAACCACCTCGGCCAGTGGACTATCTATTATACAGGGTCCTTCTTAATATGCTGACACTTTTTTAAGAGGATGATCAGACCATCAAACTGAACAACTTTCTCTATGGGACCAACATCGAAATCGCGAAAAAAAAAACTGCTGTCCCATACATTTGGCTCGAGTAGGTTTGAAGTTTTGTATGGGACAGCTGTTTTTTTTTCGCAATTTCGACGTTGGTCCCATACTGAATGTTGATCAGTTTGATGGTCTGATCATCCTCTTAAAAAAGTGTCAGCATATTAAGTTGGACCCTATATGAGAGTGCGTCACGTGGCCATTTTGTGCTCTCTTTAGAAGTTTCGTCTCCGACTCATTTGTTTTTCCCTTGTAGTGTGGGATCCTATAGGTACACACGGCGACAGGTCAGGTTACCCTGTTTGGATTTTGAACTATTAGAAGTTGAACGCTGCGAATCGTGCGAGAGGGTGCGGTATGTTGTTGTTGTTTCGTCTCACAGCACGCTGCGCCCGCGCCGGCAAGGCAGCCGCGTCTATGCAGGCTCTCTACCGCACTATTTTGTGTTTTGTACGTAGTGTAGTTATGGGTATATAGAGTGCGTAACCTGATGTGTCGCCGTGTGTACCTATAGATTATACTGTCTTCTTCTTATTCTACCGATATGATGGCATCCCATTCTGAATCTTTCCAGCCCAGTACTTCTAAACTGTAACTTAATTTAGGTACTTACTATAAGTTGAAAGACTCCAGCTCATTGACCTCTGACCTTCCAGTTCTATTTTAGTCAGTAAACAATAAACTTAAATAAGAAACAATAAGGCACAGTTTTATAGTTCCGATTGCAATCAGATATCGGTACCGTTTACCGCATTTTGTAACGAAAATCTGCTCCGTGGTATGAAACATTTGGGCCCGGTGTTCCATTTCAATGCTGTTATTATACGTTCTTCAAATTAGTATGCATGCTTAAATATGCAAGGAATAATTAGATTTATATACTCACGCTACTATCCCACGGGGGTGGACAGTAACTACAGCCTGCCACATGCTTCGAATCCGACATTACTTCTCTCGCATCATCCACTTTCGTGCATCTTTTCATGCATTTCCGTCGATTGTGTCCCTTACGGAGAAGACCTTTTATGATCGTGGTAAGTTCAACTTTTTTTTTTTATTTCTTGCTTCTTGGACGCTAATTTTTTTTTTTAGATCATTATTAATTTTGAACGCACAAGATGTTTTGTTGACAAATATTCTTGCAGTCAGCCATTGTGAACAGGAAGGCAATGAGCGTTTTTCTTTTCTTTTTTAAATTTAGTTTCTAAAAAACTCGACAGATGACATGCTTATCGCTCCATAGAGACGTAGGCGAGATCCTGTCAAAATCATGCCAAGACGTGGTCAAGACTGTACCTGACTTTTTTTAAAAGCCAAGGGATCGAGCCCATACAACCCTGTTAGACGTAAACAGTTTCATATTTTCGTTTAAATTGATTCGTAAATAATGAAATATTCAATCAAAAGATGCGTTGGCATCTTTTTGATCATCTTCTCCCTCTTTATTATTTTAAAGAAACACTTTTTAAAATGTTGACATTTATTCGCACAGACCGTAACGCCATCTATCGATCCACTAGAAAACTAAAAGAAAAACACTCATTGCGGTAAATAAATCGCAACTAAACCATGATTGGAACACGTGAGACGCATGTCTTTTTACACGTTTGGTATTGCGCTAATCGCGGTACAGCTCATGACAGCCGTTAGAGCTGTTTTGACAGATGGCTCAAACGTTAAAGGCTGTCACATAATTAAAAGTCAACGTCAAGTTTAGCACGATACAGAATTAACACAGTTGAACAGTAATTGGATTGAATTTATGATTGATAATTAAAAGCTCCAATTAAAATAAAATATATAACAGAATAAAAAAATAAAATAAAAAAGAGCTGAAATTCGATTAGGATTGAACTTGCATGTTTTAAATTAGCGCGATCGCCCTCCAGAATTGTATGTGTAAAGAATTAAGAAGGGATATAAAAGAAATACCTCTACTGAAGTAACTGATTGTATCTATTATGTGTGTCTTGCTTGAAAAGTTTTTTGTATTTCAAATTTTCAAATTTCAAAATTTTTTATTCAAAATAATATCATATAGATAGCTTTTTGACGTCATTTTTTGACTCTACCACCGCGTCGGAAGGTGTTCCGTTGAGAGAAGATGCGGCCAGAAACTCTACAACACACATCTTTTAAACAAAACAAAATGTACAAAGTACAATTAAAATACAATATTGCATTACATAGTGTAAAATTGTCAAGACCAGACATTTTGGTCATTCAAATAATCATCGAGTTTATAGTAACCTTTTTTACAGAGGACTTGTTTAACATGAGACTTAAACTGTTTTGTCTGGTAAGTTTAGAATATCCTCTGGTATCTTATTATAAAAGCGTGTACAATCATGCACGTAATTGATAATGTGCTAACATTTAACAAAGGTAAGATTTTGCATCTAGTTTGTACATTAATTGATCCTGATTGATTTATTGAATTGATTCCTGGCTTCAATGTCGTCATCATCATTTTCAGCTTTTTTCCTGCCGATACCTTCTCCTGGCTTACCATCGACCAATTAATGTAATTAGGGTAATGGTACCGATTCGGACTGTGCCACGACTTAACTAAATTTTATTCCTGTCACTTTCTAAAATAAGATTAAGAAAAGAGACAGAAAACCAACAGCTGACTTTAGTGCTGTCAAAGTGACGTTACACGCCCAAAATAAGATGCCATCCAGGCGCGTGCGGTGAAGGTAGGCAAAAAGCAGTGAAACCTTAATAATTTCTAAAATAAAAGCATTTTGTTTACTCAATGACTTTTAATTGGTTTAATTACCTGTATGTAAACAAATCAAAGTCATTTGGTAAACAAAATGCTTTTAGTTTAGAAATTATTCGTTTTCTGTCCTGCGGGCAGGCAAAACACAGTGAAAGCCTAATAATTTCTAAACTAAAAGCATTTAATTCACTAAATGACTTTGATTTGTTTACATACAGGTAATTAAACCAATTAAAAGTCATTGAGTAAACAAAATGCTTTTAGTTTAGAAATTATTAAGGTTTCACTGCTTTTTGCCTACCTTCACCGCACGCGCCTGATGCCATCATGCCTTTTTTGGGCGTGTAACGTCACTTTGACAGCACTAAAGTCCAGCTGTTAGTTTTCTGTCTCTTTTCTTAATCTTATTTTAGAAAGAGACAGGAATAAATTTAGTTAAGTTAAGTCGTGGCACAGTCCGAATCGGTACCATTGTTAAATTATACAAATTCGCACTGCAATTTAGAGTAAGAACTATAAGGCCATTCATGCGATCTCAAAGACTTAACAATAAATTGTCAATGTGCGCCCGTAACTTATTTCAAGTGATGTTCTTATTTTAAAACGTACGTTTTTGGGGCTGGGCGTGCATTGTGAAACACTGGCTGCGTGTGCGCATAAATTTCAACAATTTTTTGGCTTAAAGATTTAAACTTGGAATCGGTTTACGCAAAGGGTTTGTGAAAGTTACAGATTTATTTTGTCTTGCACCATTTTGTGCAAAGTGAGTCATGTTTTGGTGAAATTTGTTCTCTTGACAGTTGTAATAAAATATCCTTAGTTCTTCTTTAGTGATACCTACTCTGGTATACGATATTTTGTTGGCTCAAAAAGAAGCCACATCATTTTTGATTCCTACAAAGTTATGAATAGATTTTATATCAATGAATTTAAACCATTATTATTATCATCGTAAGACCCATTTACAATAAAATTTACTTCACGTGATGTAGTGATTAAAGCTCAATTTTTTCAGCAATTTGAAAAAAAAAGTCTGTTCCATAGGTACTTAGGGTCAAGTAGTCATTTGATATTTTCTATGGAATAACAATATTATCTTTTCCATGTGGAAACGCATTTCAGTTTCCACCCTGTATACTTACTTTGTATGTATGTTAGTCTCTGCATTGCATAACCCAAGGAGAGGAAGGAGTCGAGTACCAAGTCATTGATGTTTTGTATGGAACAACCATTTCCTTTACCCGGGATTTCATTTGTAAACTAATACCTACGTTTCCACTATGGAGCCAAGGTGTACCATGTATTCATTCATTTTTCATTCATTCATTATCATCCCGTATCCACCCACTGCAGGGCATAAGCCTCCTTCCTATTTTGCCATTCTTCTCGGTCCCGTGCCAGTCGCATCCAGGTCTTGCCAATACTTTTCCAGATGTCGTCAACCCACCTGGCTAACGGACGACCTCTTCCTCTTTTGCCTAATCTCGGCCACCACTCTGTCAAGGCTTTGGTTCCATGATTCCGCCTAGCTACGTATCCTGCCCACCACCACTTTAAGCGAGCTATTTTATTTATTTTAAATATATTTATTATCATACAAATATATTTCCCGTAAGGGACAAATATTTGTATGATGAATATGAATATTTGTACCCGAGTCATGGATGTTTGTATTTATATATGTAATCTATATCGTTGTCTAGTCATCATAATACAAGTCCAGGCTAGATTCTGGTACTTTAAATGTGACTAGATAATTTGTGTGACATTGTCCAAGATATTTATATTTATTCGGTCCCCGACGTACTGAACCTTAGTTCGACGTCGAATCTCGACGTTTGTGACGTGGTCTAGAAGGGTGATGCCTAGCATAGCGCGATCCATGGCTAGTTTCCTTAGTGAGCGTCCATGTTTCATACTTACTTTAAAATGTGTGTTAGTTTCTGCGTGCCCCATATGTGAGAACCTGTGTGTATATAATATAGGTAATATATTCTTACAAAGCGTCCAATGTTAAACTTCAATCAGATTTCATCATTAACATTGTTTATAAGTACCAGGATGGCATAAGTCATGAGAAGTCTACAGATTAATGTTTGTGACAAAGTGACTGCACACGTCCTAACCTTTTCACATGCCATCAACTAATCGACGTGTGTGGTCCAGTCTAACGTGAAGCAAAAACTACCGTGTGTCGTCTAGAGATGTTCTAGATATTAATGATTCGGATTTTATTGGATTTTACAAATCCTATACTAACTTCACCTACATATTTCTTACTATTTTAAGGTTGGGGCTTGATATTTGTCACATTTAATTTAAAAAAATCCATGAATTTAAAAAAAAACTCGAAAATCTTATTTCATTTCAATTTCAGATTTCAACAAATAAAACTAAGTAATTAGAATTATACTACCGACATCTTTGAAAGAAATTAAGCCAGCAGCCAGCAGGTATAGCTGTACTTATTCGTAAACTAGACCCATGTTTTCGTGAGATAGTAAGTTAAGGTTCCTCTGATATACAGGGTGTACAATAAAATGGGACAGCTACTTAAAGGGGTGCTTCAGACCATCAAACTGATCAACTTTCTCTATGGGACCAATATCGAAATCGCGAAAAAAAATTCCGCTCTCCCATACAAAACTGCAAACATAACTCGACTGAAATGTATGGGACAGCAGATTTTTTTTTCGCGATTTCGATATTGGTCCCATAGAGAAAGTTGTTCAGTTTGATGGTCTGAAGCACCTCTTTAAGTAGCTGTCCTATTTTAATTTACACCCTGTAGTAAGTTACAACCTGTATGGACTCCATTGTAAAGCAACCTTTCACGAATAAGGATGAGATGAAGTAGGTGGAGGGTTTTTTTTTTTTTTTATTAACTATGGGTTTGCTCTTGACCTCAATCCAGTCCTCAGGACGAAGATGGGGTCGTAGATGTAGCGAGCTTACCCAGAAGATGCCTATTCACTCGTACTTTAAAGGAATTCGGGTTGTAAGTACTCGGAAATACTGACGCAGGTAAGGCATTCCACTCCTTGGCTGTGCGCATTATAAAAGATTCAGAAAGGCGCTTGGTGCGGATATGTGGGATGTCAACCAAGAAGGGGTGATATCCTAAAAAAGAGGGTCAGTCATAGTCGTTTGCATGCTGTTGGAGAATTTTCAAGCCGCAGCATATACATCATATCATCATCATATCAGCCGATAGATGTCCACTGCTGGACATAGGCCTCCCCCAAAATGGGGGGATTTGCCATAATCGCCACGCTTGGCAGGCGGGTTGGCGATCGCAGTTGGATTATGTGTGTACTCAGTGGATGCTGCTGCCCATCCTCCGGTAGATCCCTTAGTCACCTTTCACGACACCCACGGCAGGAAATGGGGTGGTGCTATTCCTAGCCGACACCGCACAGCATATACATAAATACCTAATTTAAGGTAAAAAATATCCGATAAAAATTAGAGATTTCTTTCGATATTCTACGGTTTTGGTTACGGATACGAAGCTCCCATCTCTAGTATAGTTAATCAAATTCTTGGACAAACAAGTGCGTTGTTTGAAGACATTTTTAGACCATGCTCTTTACTTCTTAAGTAGCTGTGTCCTAAATATTGATGAGTGACGGTTGGTTTTTGTATTTAGTGGTGGAATTAATTATGTTTGTGTGCGTAGGTTCGGTGGCGTGTTACGTTTGTTTAGGGGCTCATTTTACTTTGAAATTGCTTTGAAATAGTAACGTGAAATCACTACTGCTTCCTTGGCATACAATTATGTTATTTGTCGCTGGAGGACCACTATTATGATAATATTAATAATAATTTTATTTTTATTTTTAATATATTTTTTTTTTGATTAAATTTTTTAATTGATTATTTTTTTTTATTAATATTGATTGAATATTTTTTTTATATTAATTAAATCAACGACCTAATCATGAACGAGTACAATTTGCACCTATGACGTTACAAGCGGAATAATATGAGTTTAGAACCTATGAAGTAGTTAAGTCATTTGAGATGATACTATACACATGATGATGTTATAAATACTAGTGGAATTCACTTCGCATCTAAAAGTAAAAAGTTGGATAAAAGGGAAACTTAAATTATCTTCACGCTTAAAAACGTAATCTTTCTGAATATCCAGAAATGGAATACAGACATGTCAAGTTATTGTTTGTATGTATGTGTTAAATAACAGAAATATTAGAAGAATCCAGCGAAATAAATGATTTATTTTTGTTAACTTCATCAATGAACAATTTTGAAGTCGAACCTCGGTTTCGCATGCATGTTCATCACCAACTAGACTATCGGCCCGTCAATTTAACCTTCTGAGATTTTAATTGCTATTTAGAATAGATATCAAACGGAAACAAACAAGTAAGTATCAAGATCGAATCGGTAACAAAATACCAAAACCAATGTAAAGTAAACACAATGGATCTAACGTCCTTGATATTTGAACGATATCACGGATCAAGATTGTTGGTTCGTCGCCCATTATAGGGCAAACTCCTACAGTTCCGGGTTAAATGTGATTATATCAATTTGATTTATATTTTGACATAGGCTTTTGAAAAGATTATTCCTGACCTATCAAAATTGTTTTTAAACACGTTCGAGGGCCACTCATAAGAATAAAAAAAAAATACTATTAGGCTCAATTTACACCAAAATGGCAGCAGCTTGCAGCAGTCGACAAATGTATGACTCTGTATGACTATATCACAGAAAATATACTCGTACGTGAACGTTTACGTATTGCCATTTGCCGCTAGCTGCTGCAAATGTAGCGGTGGTGTACCGACGGTATAGCACCTAAAGCACATCCCGGACACTGCATAGTTGCATACTAAAATTTGAAATTGACAAGATGACGTCAGCACATGTAAAACCAAAGAAATTGAACCTTAAGTCTTCTTCGTAGGTAACAAGGAACCAGTGCGCGGTAACCAAAGGGCGAGGGGGTGAGGTAAAAAGTTGGTGGGAGGAAGGGAGTGTCCGTACTGTATCTAGTAATAGATACTCTTTCTTATACTGTGCCTAAAGTATGCAGCTATTTTTCTGGTAAAATATTAATTCAGCTATAATAATTGACCGCGCTTCGATGCCCAATTTCGTCGATATTGTATTTTAGGCCAAAATGATTCGCAACTGAAAATGCGGTGCCTCATTGTCTGCCGCTACTACTTTGGTGTGTATTGATCCTAATTCCACGCTAGTCTAGTGTTGGTTGGAGTCAAATTAGTGGCCAATCTCCTGCCAGTGTTTTTTCAAGCCTCCAAAATTGTCACAAATAGTGCAATTCCGTATCCCATAATTTATCGCACAAGCCTTCCCAGAACAATTTTTTTGCAGAATAAGTATCATCAAATCAGTATATATCTTCCTCACTCTTCAATCAAAACGTACCTCCATTCACATTTCCATCAACCAAACAAAAACACCAAAAACTCAAAATACAAATTTCCCACAAATCAATTACTTTTTAATTCCCCTTCAAACCTTTTTCCCGTCCTAGGTATCCTAGGACCCTGACAGGCAGGCGGACACATCGAAACATTTCCCTAATTAATGACCTAGGTCTTGGAGACGTCGGTGTACACCGATCAAATGAAATCGAATGCAAAAAGTTGTATAAATACATCTTTGATGGTACGCCATCCATTGAGATAGAATCTTTATACTTGCAGTTGTTTTAAAATCACTTTTTATGTTTGTGTTCTTTTATAGAATACAAAAATGGAGAAATGTACTATAAATTAATATAAAGTAGGCCCGTTTTTCATGATAATATAGATCAATTAATCATATTTTATGATACAAATGTAAACGAAAACATTCAACTTACTGTTAGTCTAATATAGGTATAGTGAAAGTTGCTCAGTTTAATTTTCATGGCTTAACTCACATAATATTGGCTGTAATACTTAAGTCTGTGGTTAATTCTGCAAAATGTAATTAATTGCCTTTAATTGGTTAGTATTGTAAATATAACCAAGAGTGCGATTTTTGAATCTCATTCGGTGAGTTCGGCAGTTGAAAATGTCAAAATTACTGTGGAGATATGCATCTTTCTGCTGCTGATTTGACTTTCAAAAATCGGACTCCTGAAGTATGATTTTTGAAAGTCAAATCAGCAGTGGAAAGATGCATATCTCCACAGTAATTTTGATATTTTCAACTGCTGAACTCAGCGAATGAGATTCAAAAATCGCACTCCAGACTTCGTTTGTATGGAGCGCGCTCTTTTTATTTAATTCAGCGCCTTCTAGAATATCATAGCGTAATTCACTATTCGTACCTAGGTCAAGAACATTGTAATTTTTGACCTAGATTAGGTTGTAATAGATACTCTTTCTAATCTAATCTCCCTACGATCTCTGTCTCTGTCTATCCTCTCTACTTCTTTATTATAATCTAATCTAATCTTTCTTATACTGTGCCTAGGTAGTGATTGCGCTCAGCGATCGCGGCGGGTCTACGCGAGTCGCGCGGTATGCGGGGGACGGGGCACCGGCCGCAGTCGGTACCACGCGTAGGAAAGTCGGTACCGGCACGTAATGGGACACGCTCCCTCCGCCGGCTCCCGTTCACCGCGCACGATTGACCTGTCGCGACCGCCGAGTGCAAGCACTAGATTAATTAACGTTTAATAAAATTACACTATGCTACTCTATGCGAAACGAAAAGAATACCAGAGCAGAAGATGGCAGAAGGCATAGAAGAAGGTAGTGCGAACAGTACAGATACCTGGGAGGCATGATGCACAAATCTGGCAACATTGAGCACAATATTCAGCACCGAATAGCAGCCGCGTGGTTGAAGTGGCGGGAAGTCACTGGTGTAACCTGTGACAGGAAAATGCCGGTCCGAATGAAGGGCCTGGTCTATAAGTCCATAATAAGACCAGTCCTCATGTACGGTAGTGAGACTTGGGCCACAACGAAAAGCCATGTCCGAACTGTACAAACAGCCGAAATGAAGATGCTGAGGTGGATGTGCGGTGTCACGAGGCGCGATAGAATCCGCAACGAGTATGTGCGAGGTAGCCTGGGTGTTCGTGACATTGCAGATAAGCTTCAGGAGCATAGGCTTAGGTGGTTTGGACACGTGAAAAGAAAGCCACCCGAATATGTAGGAAATATGGCACTGCAACTGTCGATTCCAGGACAGAGACCAAGAGGACGTCCGAAAACTAGATGGATGAACACAGTTCGTTGTGATATGACCAAGTGCAATGTCTCCGAAGACGACGTCAGAAATAGGGCAAGGTGGAGAGAAAAGACACGGAAGGCTGACCCCACCACCATATGGGATTAAAAGCCAGGAAGAGAGAGAGAGAGATAGAAGAAGGTAGTGCCACCCGCGGCAGAAATACGAACTAATACTAAGGTTGAGTTACATTCCATTACTCACAGAAGACTGGATTTAATGTTCTTTCTCACTGATAGACACACACATGTACTTTACATCGCGCTATCGTTATGTTAATAAAACAGTATGAGGAGTTAGTTGAAGATTCATCAATTTGAACCTAATTTGACCAATGACCAACGCATTTTGAACGGAAAATACTCAAATAAATTTTCGTGACGAATAGTTATAAATGCTATTCGTTTTTAACTTGACAATACCGAGCCCTCTACAGAGCATATACTATTTTCAGGATTCTGTACTCAAAGGGTGCTAACAGAACTCTATTCATAATCCTTCGATGTCGCTCCGTCGTCCGTCCGTCCATCTGTCCTACCTACAGAACACGAAAGACTATTGACTGAAATGAATATTGTAGTTCGCTGTGGTGGTTTAGTAAGACCATCAAACTGAACAACTTTCCCTATGAAGCCAATAAAGAAATCACATAAATCTGCTGTCCCATACAAAACTGCAGTACCTGATACCAATACCTATTCGACTCAAATGTATGGACAGCAGATTTTTTTATTATTTCTCTGTGTAAGTTGTTCAGTTTGATGCTACTGGGGTGGTTATTTCATTGTAATTTTAAATACAAACTCTAGTTTAACTCAGAGGATAAATCCGAAATAGCTTTATTCAATTCAATCCAATACAGTTATGCTTTTCATACATATACTCACGCCTTTTTCCTAGAGTGGTAGGCAGAGTCTATTGATCTCCATTTTGGGCGGTTCTGTCACACCTTTCTTGCTTCCTCTAGGTTCATACATCTTGTCAAACATTCCCGTCGATTTCAGCTACTTTTAACATGTCATTTTTAATTACATCCCTGATCCGGTCTCGGTACGTCCTCCTAGGTCTGCCCCTATCAATATTTCCTTCCACAGACGCCTTATTATAAGATCAATCGTCGAATCCAACTCGGCTGGGCAGCGTTCGGGAAGCTACTTTATCTTCACGTCCCAAATACCGCAGTGTCTTAAAATGAAAGTCTTTGACCCGTGTGTGTTGCCATTGATGATGATGACGTATTATGGAACAGAGACGTGGTCGCTCACTCAGGGCAGAAAAGTTCCCGAGTGGCGACCGCGTACCGTAAAGCGCAGCGTGGGTAGGCCCCACGCGGTGGACCGACGACCTGATGATGGCGACGGGAACTCGTTGGATGAGGGCAGCGCAGGACCGGTCGTTATGGCGATCCTTGGGGGAGGCCTATGTCCAGCAGCGGACACTCATCGGCTGAGATGATGATGATGATAAACTGCCTGCACCTTCTAGGTAGGTCATATTTTCAAAAAATATAAGTTACTCTAGTGACGAATAGAATAAAAATAAATCCTACTCGAGTATACTCTTCACAAAAAGTTAATCAAACCATATAACTAAACTCTCTAACTAGCTGCAAGCCTACCACGAAGCGGCACAAACACAGAAGAGTAGATGGCGGCAAATAGGAGACAAATTAAACGAGACTTAGTAAAAAGATCGGGTACGGGATGAAATATTCAGCGCACGACGCCATGCTTTATGTCGTCCGCCTGCGCGTGCGCCGGTGCCGGTGGATAGGGCATAAAGTTGGGTGAAAATGTGGTTAGCGAAAAAAAAGTTGTTGATACCTGGATTTGTGTCATGTTTAGTTCAGAAATGGAGTTAAAGGTAGTTTGAAAATATACAATTAAAAAATGTTTCTCCATACAGCAGTTATGTTCATCACTATATTTGCGGATGGAATACAAATAGTCAGAGATATTAAAATAAAATCAATCAATCAACCAATCGAATATTCTTTATTTTACATCAAAATATAAACAGTAAAATACAGAGAAAAAGAAAACAAGATGCACAAAATAAGGCTGTATTATCGCTAAGAAGCGATTTCTTCCAGACAACCTACTCTACCCTAAGGTAGAGGAAACGGTGAACGAAGAAAGGTAGGCAGTGTATCCCGAAAAATGATCAAAAAGGAGCAGTTATTTGTAATTAAAAAACAAAATGCAAGTATGTATACTTATAAGTTACTAATATTGCGCAAACAGGAACTGAACCTATGAACCTATTGCTACTTTTTATATACGCATCGAAATTTAAAACACACTTGGTTTCCTTTCGATGGTTTTCTTCACCCGAAATGCACTTAGTGAGCATAAATTTGAAATTTAATAATTTCTAGTAATCATGATGAGAAGATAAAAAGTAATGACTGAGAAACATAATAGGAAATGGTCCCAAATTAGCTTAAAAATTTTTCTACTGGGAACACTGTTATTATAAGCTTTTTCCGACATGTCTCAAAACCGTTCCTACCCGGCGCTTTACGTGCATAAAACGTCTATATGGCATGGACTACAGTCGCTTCACTAACTCCTTCTTACTGCAATTACAAATCTGCCTGCCATGCCAATCGTTGCTGCTATTCTAGCTATTTTAGCGAATTGTGACGATCCAAACAATTTGCCGTACAGATGCAGAGTGTAATGTGAAAGCAATCAAATAATGACAGATGAGCAGATAATTTCAATCTCAAGAAATCTTTGTGTAAACATTTATATTTCATAATTAATTGTTGAATATTAACATAAATGATTGATGTCGGTTTGATTCCGGACGAGCCATTAAAATGCAATTGAGACGCCGATTTTACACTTAACCCGATTATTTTTAAACTACAGGGTGAAACTGATATCATTAGCATCCTTTTAAACTAAGAGTCTACTCATCAAACTGAACATCTTTTACTATGGGCAAACCGATCGGAGCAACAAAAAAATCGGCTGTTCCATACTAAACCGCATTGCGTAGGTACGCGACACAAATGTACGCAACAGCTGATTTTTTTTTGCTCCGTTTGGTTTGCTCCCGTAATAAAAGTTGTTCAGTTTGATGGGTAGACTCTTAGTTTAAAAGGATGCTAATGATATCAATTTCACCCTGTATAAGCATAAGCAATATACGCACGATCACAGAAAAGAAAACCAGTAGAAATAGCATGAGGATTATTTAGTCAAATCAATAGATTTTTGTTTAATTTGATTTTTTTTTATTTAAGTCACAGAACAAGAAAGGGTATCCAGTAGGGCGGGAGTGTCCGTACTGTATACCTATAGAGATATACAGTACGGACACTCCCTACCCCCCACCAATTTTTACCTCACCCCCCAGAGGGGGGCCAGAGCAGGAAGCATAGCGAAAAATGTAGGCAATGACGTACTTCTGTCTCGGTCGCACTCCGTCAGCATCGTACATGCTTTCCCATTCGTCGCTTACGATCAAAAATGTGCTAAGTCTCTTACAGTGAAATTTAACACTAAATACCTACTTTAACACTTAAATACAAATCAGTTAGCAGTTAAAATTAACAGCTAGAACTGAAACGATAACAGGTTCACGCGTGAGGTCACATAAATAAACCCTGTTCTATTTAGTAAATGCTAATAAAAACACCGTGTATACGAGTTCTGTTGCTGACCGTACTGGTCGTAAATACAGCTTTCATTGTTCGGTATGCACTTGAAAACGGTGTGCCGTTAGCAGATAAAGTTAGATGTGTGGAATCCGGCTCGAAGGACCATGTATATATAATACTTGCCTACATCTTGCAAGATTGTCGTGTTTTATGAAGCTTGCAAAGAACATTTGGTACAAAAATAAAGGAATGTACTGAAAGTGATAGTTAATGTAATAAGTACCTGGGCGGATCGAGCTTTACCCGACTTCCAATATAATTCAGAAAGGTTTCATCCCTAAGATAATCCATTTTAACACACACAAATATTATGTTCTTCTATTTTTTTCCATCGCCGGTCGTCTATGTTGAGATAGCAGTAGCTGAAATGTCCATGCTAACTGGTTTGACTGCCAGGCAAGCTAGTATTGTATTCAGGCCAGCTTCCAATTTTATAGGTCCATAGTATCTTATCATCATCATCATAATAAGCCGATAGACGTCCACTGCTGGACATAAGCCTCCCCCAAATTGGGGGGATTTGCCATAATCGCCACGCTTGGCAGGCGGGTTGGCGATCGCAGTTGAATGTGTGCACTCAGAGGATGCTGCTGCCCATCCTCCGGTAGATCCCTTAGTCGCCTTTTACGACACCCACGGGAATTTTTTTTTAAAATTAATTTCGTATTTTATATTATAGGTTTTTTTATGAAAATAGCTTGAAGGCTTTTGTAGTTTATCTGTTGGGCACTTTTTTAATTTAGGCTTTCTTTATTGAGAAATCTTTATTATTATGACGAGGAGGCCGCCACTGAGCTCGAATAGCCCTCTTAATGAAAAAAAAAATATGCGCAAAATTTTTCTGTTTACCCTACAAAACTGAACTACAATAGAGTTGCAAGTCAATAAAATTCACAAAGATGGTCCGAATGGAAAATTGGTTTATCCTTCCGACTGTCTGAAAGTGCCACTTTGTAAGGTATCTATTTTGTACTTGTAGAGCTAAAATATGTGGCTTTCAAAGAGTTTCTTTTCAAGGCTTTGTTGATTCCTTTCTTGGTTTCTTCCTGTTTGCACAAGTTACAATTCAATACTAAGCCGTGCTGGTCTGAAGGTATAGGTTTGGCTTCTATACAGAGAACAGCGGTTCGATCATAATCATAATCATTTATTCCTTGCTTGATTGTGTTTTTTTTCTACCCTATTATTTGGGGTATCAATTGAAAGCTTATAAAAATACGAGTCTAAAAATATACTTTTCAATTTTTTTATAAAAACTTTGTTTAACAAAATTTTCACTTCAATCCGAGAAATTGCTGTCCCCACCTCTATTTCAAAAAATATAGCCGTATAAGATATGAAAAAAATCATAAACATCAGAAATAACATGTAGATGGCGGGAAAATTATCAGGGTGGCTCTAACTTGGATAGTTTTTTTTCTATACCCAAAAAACTAACACCAGTGTGGCCAGTGTAAAATGATCTTCAGTTACTAAGTGACCACATACTAAGTAAGTGTCAATTTATAGTGGTTTCCTCAATGACCCATGTTAAACAACTGGTCGCACGGAACACTAATTGCCCGAGTCCCGACTCGTACTTGGCCGGTTTTTTTTATATCTAGCATTTCGTGACTGATTAGTAGAGTTCCTGAAGTTTTTGCTTCGGAAGCCGACAAAACTACTCCGATTTCGAGAAAAAAAAAAATAGGTTTTTTTGTATATAAATCTTTGAGCCGGTGTAACTTTGAAACTATATAACATAACGGAAATATGATAAACCACAGACAAGGAAATTAGTTTCTAGATCGTATTTTAAAAAAAATCATTAAATTTATTTGGTTAATATTCAAAATAGAATCAAACTTCGTTTATATGGAGCGCGCTCATCAAGGTTTATTCGTCAGCCAATCTCAATTAAAATTGCCTCAATGCGAAGAGAATGTCCTGTTCTTACATGAATTCGCAAGTTGTGAAGTTTAATAAAATTTTTATTTTTTGGGTTACAACTTTTTACTTGACTGAGAGCGTCAATTTTTAAAGTATAAAGGTTGCAGTATTTTAGAATAAAGACGTTTTAAAAAAATCATGAAAATCTGAGTATTTTTGACCGGTTCCGAAGCTATAGAACATTTTAAAGCTACAGGTACTCGGTTAGATTTGAATTATATTCTTTGTAGTTCAGAAGTAGTTAAAATATCTTGGGAACAAAGCTACATTCCTCTTAGAATATTGGAGATATCAAGATAGAATGACGTGTCAGAGGGTAGCAGGTGACTAACTTTATCCCACAAAAACACTGATTATGCCTATAGACACACACTTAAACGATTTGACAACCATTTGGAGTGGACAGAAGCTTTGCTTCAACTAACAACTAAATTTTGAAGCATGCATTTGTTGCAAGCAATACTTATTCACTTTTAGCATATTCAAGGAAATACTGCTAAAGAATGCTGCAGGGCAGTGGATTGAAAATGCATAAAAAAATTATCGCTCAGTCTTCTCATAAATAGATTGATAGCTGAAATCAAACGGCTTAGAAAACTCTATCGTATATTTTTTACACAAACATTACTCTTAATTAAAAAAAAACACAAGCGAAATCGATAGCAATAAGAAGCCAATACAGTGCATTTTTATAAATTGTATCTGATTTAAAGTTTAAATCATCACATAGGTAGAACATCCTATATGATATAAAATACTGTGAAATATTTGAATTATTCACAAAATAATCTTATATATTATCATTTGCAATATTTCGATGCCTCACAATTAGATTTTGGGAACATAATCGGCAATAAACAGCCCATACCAGATCACATAAAGATTACAATATTATGTGATTTTTTGAGAAATTCTCGTTTACATGTCTTAAATGCCAGCTTAGTGTATCATCCTTTTATTTAAGGGGAGAAGTCCACCAATTTAATAGTCGGATCAATATTGGTAGGTACCTATTTATGTTTATTGTTATAATATTATACAGGGTTGAACAAAACAACCTAGTAATACTTAAGGGGGTGCTTCAGACCATCAATTTGAATCGAGTCGGTATTGCAGTTTTGTTAAAACGGCAGATTTCTTTGCAATGTGGAAAAGAGAACGAGGTAATGAAAAAAAACACTTTATTACTGTAAATAAGTTTCAACGATTGCTCTCAAACGTTGAAATTGCACATCATGAGATGATTGTTCGATGTGAAATGTCAAAAACCACCTCATTAATCTTGGTAAAAAAGCTTTACCAAAAGCTTTAGTCATTCTGAAGTTTATGTTTGCATTTAATTCCCTTTATGAAAACGCTGTTTAAATTAAAATTATCTTAAACATTAACTACTTGTCCAACTAATGAACTTGTCACCTGTCTCCTTAATGCCACCGTTTTTAAATAAAGTAGGTACTTAAACTTAGAAGGTCAACATTAAAATTACTTGTATTTCCTTAAAAATATCGTCACAAAAAACTCGCAGTAACATCTCCTTAACACGTAATATTTGGCATTAAGAACAATAATTAGTTTTTGAACGTAAGATTCGATACGCGTAAAGTGGCACTTAAAAATATTTTTTATTCGGAATCTTGACAGAAATCGTCTTACATCGAAGGATCAGGTAGTTGGAAATTAAAAGTATTGATAATTGCAGGACAATTGAAGGAATCAAAAGGTTTTATGTGATATTTTCCAGATATTTAGTATGACAATAAAGGTTTTATAAAGAAAGTAAATATTGTCGAATGCGCTATTTTAAAGAGCATCATTATTTTTACTTGTTTCAAGTTGATACCTGTGTATTAATTAAAAATGAAAATAACAAAACAGTACATGGTACGAACACTTAAGGCGCGTCCGCCCGGTTTTGACTAACTTTGTAACCATTTTATATATCTTTTAATCAAAAAACAAAACTGAGCAATCTACAGGATATGAGAAGTGATGTGGTTTTCGAAATCTATTTTAATTTATAAAACTGAAGAAAAACGAATCCAAAGTCACCCCTTTTTTTCCAGTTGTAACCGTTTTACTCTTACATTGTTGATCAGAAGAATATGAAAATTTTCAATATTCTTCACAATACAATATATGCTATAAGAATGTGAAATTTTTGGGATAGTCCCTCGTTCTGTGTCACCCAGTATATTTGGCTTCGGAATGTTTACTTGTTTTGGTTGGATAGGTAGAAACTCGGCTGGGCAGCATTCGGGAAGCTACGTAGTATCTTCACGTCCCAAATACCGCAGTGTCTTAAAACGAAAGTCTTCGATCAGTGTATGTTGCCAGTGATGACATATGGAACAAAGACGTGGTCGTTCACTCAAGGCCTCATAAAAAGGCTGAAAGTCACCCAAAGGGCAATGGAGAGGGCTATGCTCGGAGTTTCCCTGCGAGATCGAATCAGAAATGAAGAGATCCGCAGAAGAACCAGAGTAACTGACATAGCCCAAAGAATTGCTAAACTTAAGTGGCAGTGGGCGGGGCACATTGCTCGCAGAACCGATGGCCGGTGGGGCCGAAAAGTTCTCGAGTGGCGACCGCGTACCGGAAAGCGCAGCGTGGGTAGGCCCCTCACACGGTGGACCGACGACCTGGTGAAGGCGGCGGGAAAACGTTGGATGAGGGCGGCGCAGTACCGGTCGTTATGGCGATCCTTAGGGGAGGCCTATGTCCAGCAGAAACTGTGTTCTTATGCCGTGTTTTTTTATTTGGAAAAAGGCATCATCATTTTTATTTCATATTGAAACCATTTATGGGAAGGCGTGGTGACGGCAGATGGAGCCATGCTTTGTTCGAGTTGTGGCCGAGGGAAGGGAAGTGAAGAGTGGGTCGTCCAACGGCGATGGGTTGACCATACAAGAAGAATCCTGATAGTTGACTTGACGTGTCGATGTAAAATAAAAAAAAAAGAACGCTCACAGGCACGTACATTATAATGATCGATGAACCATACAACAACGGCACAAATATACAGGGTGTAACAAAACACCCTAGTAATACTTAAGGGGGTGCTTCAGATCATCAAACTGAACAACTTTCACTATGGGGCCAACATCGAGAAAAAACAAAAAAAATCTGCTGTACCATACAAAACTGCAGTATCGACTAGACTAAAATGTATGGGATAGCAGATTTTTTTTATTTTCTCTCGATGTTGGCCCCATAGTGAAAGTTGTTCAGTTTGATGGTCTGAAGCACCCCCTTACGTATTACTAGGGTGTTTTGTTACACCCTGTATAACATCCATGACCGAACTGGGATTCGAACCCAAGACCCAGGCCAGGGCAGTCCGGCGTGGCAACCATTACACCAACCGGGTCGTCCAATAGAACGATGATGATGATGTGACCACTCAAATTCTCTTTCAAATTTGAATTTAAAAACGCTCAAAAATGTTTTACTTATCAAAACTCAAATGCATACGAAAGAAAAAACATGCAAAGTTTCAGCTTCCGAAAAAAATCTTGAAATTTATGATGCATTTATACACCGTCTTGTACGGTCGGCAGATGCAATAAAGAAAGTGACTGATGGTCGTATGTTTGAAATTTTAATCGTAATAATGTACAGAAGTACGGTCAGCATACATAATGGGGTTCAAAATTTAGTGCTTGATAAAAATATGGTATAATGGACGTCACCACATATATTTATACAAAACCAATGGTCTGTATTTTGGCTTCATAACTACGCACTTGCAACGCTTTTGTTAGCTGTTAGGATACATATATGAAACAAAGTATTTTTTTAGCGATTTCAGTGTTGATCCCGTACTAATAGTTGTTCATTTTCATGGCCTGAAGGAACCTCTAAAACAGGTTAGGCAACAATTAAAATTTACTCCCTGTATACAGGGTGAATTTGATATCATTAGCATCCTTTTAAACTAAGAGTCTACCCATCAAACTGAACAACTTTTACTACAGAAGCCAACCGATCGGAGCAAAAAAAAAAACATATTTGCCATACTAAACTGCAATGCCTACTCGACTCAAATGTATGCAACAACAGATTTTGTGCTCTGATCGCTCTGCTCCCGTAGTAACTCTAATTAGTCACAGATAAAGTCTTGACTAGAGGATTCCGGTTGCACTTTTGTATTTGTTTTTGTAACTTTTAATAATTATTTATTCTTCGCCATCAATTAAATACGCCAAATAACCAGTAAGTACTTTTAATTTTATATTTTTAGGTAGTCCTAACTTCAAGCCTCTGTACCTATATCTATCTTATTAGCACTCTGACCTATAATTTAGCAATTTGGGCTCGCACACTGTAATACCCTAGTAATAAAATATATATACCTAATACAAATAATAAATGTTATCCAGCGCAGCGATTGTAAAAAAGGGAAGCTGAGGTTCTTTCCTTTATGTAATAGATATTTATAATTAAATTATGTAAGCTACGTAATATATGTGGATGAATAAAGTTCTTTTTATTTTTTTATTATTTTATTTTTAAAAGTTGTTCAGTTTGATGGGTAGACTCTTAGTTTAAAAGGATGCTAATGATATCAATTTCAACCTGTACAAGAATTGAGAAAATACCACACCCCTGGTATGGTATGGTCTCATTCCTCTCACCCTTATTCGTGAGAGGAAGCCTTTGGCCTGCAGGATCCTTACAGACTGTTAATAAATAATCTCTACTATTATAAAAATGTAAATTTAAATTAAAAAAAATTTATTGCTTTGTGTGTTTGAACGAGCCTCACGCGAAAACTACTGAACTGATTTTGATGAAACTTTTTTTGTTTGATAGCTTATGATCTGACTTAAAATTTGGTATATAATTTGTGCGGATGAAGCGGGTTAACGCTAGTCTTAGATAAAACGATGAGAAGAGATAATGATCAAGTGGTGAGACGGATACAGGGTGTTTCAATATGCTGACGGTTTTTACTGGGGATGATCTGACCATCAAACTGAAAAACGTTCTCTATGAGACCAACATCTAAATCACGAAAAAAAAATCAGCTGTTTCATACAAAACTGCAAACCTACTCTACCGAAATATATGGGACAGCTGGTTGCTTTTACGCGATTTCGATGTCTGCCCCATATAGAATGTTGTTCAGTTTGATAATCTGGTCATCTTCTCAAAAAACCGTCAGCATATTAAGAATGAACCTGTATAGGCTGATGATGATAATGATACCCAAATCAAAATGTATCCAAAACCACAAAAATATGTACCACTCCTACTAAAAAAAAAACCTCCTCAAACCCACAACAAATTGCTTAACAGATCAAATCTCTATAAATTTACGTCAGAGATGAATGCGCATGCGTTATTCCGTTCGCGTAACATTCGGATCGGCGCACCATAGATGGCAGCCATCTTGGCTCTATTTGGTCCAGACTGATTTATTGGTCGCGAGTGATCTGGATGCGTGGAATAGATCTGATATCAGTGTCTTGGTGTTGTTTTGGTTATGGTCTAATGGGTCTACTTGATTCGTCTCGTTTTGGGGTACAATAAGGTAGGCCATCACCCACCCTACAACAGCCCGGCTCGGCACATCCCTACCTCATTGTACCCCAAGGCGAGACGAATGTCTTGGTAGCTTGTTTAGGGCCTGTATCTACCCAAGTGGCACAAAAACGCTGTATAGCCGCAGCCTTACAGTTTACATGAATACTGAAAGCTGTAGAAGTTTGCTGTATAACAGAGTTAAAAGCACTGTTACAGCTGCCAAAACGCTTAAATGGGCACACATTATACAGCCTTTACTTCACCTTTGTGTTTAACCGCAGCATAGTAGAATTATTATATTATCATTATCAGGGTTAATAATCATGATGTACCTATCAGCTTGCTGTACTATAAGAATAATAGTTACTCAAAATCTATTGAGGCTAGATGGCAAGTACAAAACCGATTATCATAGAAGGTGATTCTGGAGGTATAAATAGGGCAACGATATTTTTTCGAGCCTTATTTCAGCTCTTTAAGGCTGAATAAAACTCACTAAGAAGGCCACAGGGCATGTGTGTATTCAGCCTTAGGATCACACTCCTAAGGCTAAATACACACCAGTGATTTAAAAGGGAGATAAATATTATCAAGAATTTTGCAACAATGCCCACCAATATCAACTTGGGTGGTAATGTAAACTCAATAAAATATATTTTGAATAAAATACGAACATCAATCGAAATCGATTGATTTACTGTTGTATTGTGACACTGGCCGCTGCGTTTAATTAAATATCGTCACGCTATGATGCGGTGATCGAATAAACAAAAATATATATTGCCTTCAGTTTGACGGAGTCGTAAACAAAAATATGAAGGGCGGCTGCTTCAATATTAATTGGAGAAACGACCAAAATGTTAACAGTAAGGTTTAAACTGAAACTAGGTAGGAAATCTATTCAGTTGATGATTATGAGTATGTTTATTCATATAGAATGGAGACCTTGAACTGGTAGGCGTAGTTCTGGATGCCCTCCAGCCCGCTGGCACAGATTACTAAAGATTAACGTCACTTGATAGACAAACTGGGACTGCAGTCCCAGTAAACATAATCATGTCATGGTTTTGGGGAAAGACTGGATGAGGAAAGACGAGGATGGAGTTTTGTGACGAGAGGTCTATGTTCAGCAGTGGATGATATTCAGAGATACAATATTTTACACATACAGGCTCGTACATTATACTATGGTATTGACAAATTAATATAAAATGCGATAACCGTTTGAACAGAATTGATAACATACCAACTTGTCATATAACTTTTCATAATGCAATTGAATATTTTTGTAATTTTTAACTGACCGAAAAGTTGAACCGTTTATCGCAACAAACTTTGTTTTGGATTGGTCAGGAACCTTGATCATTTAAAAATGTTTCTTCTCCTTAAAAGTAAAAACCAAAACATCTTTATTCAAAACTATAAACACTATCAATAAAACATCTAAGGACCAATCAAAAGCGCCAAGCGGACGCAACCAATCTAAGTTTGGCTTGCAGCTTTTTTCAACCACTGCTAATATGTTACCCTGATACGGCGCAATGATATGTAATATATGTAAGCCACACATTTATGTCATACCCTGACCATAAGTTTAAGTGTAATTGAAACATGTATCTTATATGTAAGGCGTTTAGAGCTAGGCGTGGCGGCCATTTGAATATTTGTTGAGTTGTGGAGCAATTTGTCGTTTGTAATTAACTTTCCTGTTTCTGTTTGTCGGTTAATAGTTTATAGAGAATAGTTCATTTACACTGTAACAGAAGTATGTCTGTACATTGAAGATACTAACAAAATAAAAAGGTTACGAAATAGTATTTAAATGTATCTGACTCCAAATCACAGATATTTGTTGTTTGTTTGTTTGTTCGAGCATCACGCAAAAACTGCTGGACCGATTTTAATGAATCGTTATGTGTTTGAAAGCTTAAAACTATACAATTAACAAGTGGTATGACATCTTATCTTTGACAACCCGGTTGGTGTAATGGTTACCACACCGGACTGCCAAACCAGGGTCCTGAGTTCGAATCCCAGTTCGGTCATGGATGTTATATGTTTGTTCCGTTGTTGTATGGTTCCCATAACAAAAAGCCTAAAAGGCTTGCTTGGGATCATTACAATGTATGTGCCTGTGAGCGTTATTTATTAAAGTTCAAAATATCCTACGTACATCGATTTGCAGTCGCTGTAGTATAAACTAACTAGAAATGCATCACCACAGAATAAATAATAGTATTAGTAGTAACAAATAGATATTATTCTTACCATATTTTACATGGCATGAATTGTATGTGACGTAAAATAAATATAAAACTACTTAAGAGCTACCAGGATACGGCGTCTTTTGCAACAAAAAAAGATGCAAAAATTATGATTCAAGTAAATATGAAAGGACTTTATATGAGCTTCTGACAAGGCTCTTAAAGAAGTACGAAATGAAGTGATCATATCTGAAACTTAAACTTTATAATACTGGATATCATAATGTACAGTCGTAAAAACAAATTGTTGCGTTTAAGGGTAGGATAATTTTATTTATTAAATATAAAGGGTCCTTCTTCGTATGCTGATACGTTTTTATGGTCAGACCATCGGACTGAACAACTTTATCTATGGGACCAACATCGAAATTGTGAAAAAGAAATCTGATGTCCCATATATTTGGCTCGAGTGGGTTTGCAGTTTTGTATGGAAGAGTTGATTTTTTTTCGCGATTTCGATGTCCCCTTAAAAAAGTATCAGCATATTAAGAAGGATTTTGTTTAACAAAAGAAAAAAAAATCTTGAAAAATTTATTTGTTAGTCAGTTTTTACCAAAGGACTGAAGTGACATAGATAATTTTATCTAATTTTCACCATCATGAAAATTCTACAGGGTGAAATTGATATCATTAGCATCCTTTTAAACTAAGAGTCTTCCCATCAAACTGAACAACTTTTTGTATGGGAGCAAACCAATCGGAGCAAAAAAAAATCTGCTGTTGCATACAGTTTATTATGGAACATAGTGATCTCCCATAGTGAAAGTTGTTCAGTTTGATGGATAGACTGTTAGTTTAAAAGGAGGCTAATGATATCAATTTCACCCTGTATAATTTAGTGGCTGCTGTTCAAATTATTTTCCATCAAAGTAATTGTTGATTATTTTGGATTGGCGACGTTTAGTAGATTCTACCAAAGTCAATTTTATAGGTTTTGTTTTCATGCCTTCTACAGATTTTTTTCAAGTTTTGAAAACTCATGAAATCGACAGTTCGGTGTGCAAGGTATAAAAAAATAAACCTGATTTCACAAATCAGTTACAATGTCAAACTACACGGGTAAAAATGAAACAGGATTTTTTAAGACTAAAGTAATAGCCCACTTCAGAGTATATGGCCAATTGGCCATAATTATTCTCCACTATGCGGGCCCAAGTTAGTGATCAATTTATTGCTGTTAAATAATTCTTAAGCTAAAAATAATTAAGGAACTGAACCTTAAAACTTCAGAAGCGGTACCTAAAATACATCATAAACGTTTAGTTCACCATTCCCCTTATAAGCTTTATCTTTATTAGTACTCAAGAGCTCGTAAACTTACCCGAATTATTCATTTAATTACATTTTATATTATTTTTTGACGTTGACAATGCAGTTGACCACACCTGCCAATTCCCTCTTGTGTCAATATTTTATTGTTTTTTAAAATGATATCTTTTTTAAAATCATTTATGTATTGTACAGTATAATATATTATGAGATATTTTTTTACGTGATGGGATGGTTTATTTTTTTGTTATTAAATCATAATTATGCATGATTAGTCGATTATTATTAGATTATTAGTAGAGCATTATTAGATTTGCCTGATCATTCCCTTAAAATAGCGTATAATTTGTGCATTAGTAGTTAATAATAAGTAATAATATGTGCGGATGTCAAACATACATACCAACATATTCTCATGCCTGTCTCCCGTTGGGGTCGACTGAAACAACAGGATGTCGATCGCGCTAATCGGAAACATCGAAGTTCAATCCTTATTCAATTTCAATTGTAATCAAATTGCAAGCCTGTTTCTATTCTATGTTGAATTCCGTATCGCGCTAAACTTGACTTACTAGTATTTACTGTGTGATTGACAGAGCGATCTGTCAAACGACTGGCATAAGCTATCAAATGATTAGCGCGATGAACGAAGAATCAAATATGTAACAGTTCTGATTCGCATGCGGGAAATGACGTTTAATGTGGAGACTTTAGCGCGATCGATCTCCTAAACGCCAACAACTGCTATGATCCTAACAAACCTTTACGTGCGGATAATAAAAGGAGCGTTATACAAACTGTCCCATCCGATATGCTGACACATATGTAACTTCGTACTCAAAACAACCTGTTCTAAAGTCAAACTTAAAACCAATTTCAACTTGAACTAGACCTCTGTTCCCACACCACCTATTACAGTCTGGGTGATCACTAAATCTTATTTGAATTGCCTTTTAACACGCTATAGGCCAAACAGTTCAATTTAGAATTAGTCGTTCTTGTACTGAATGGGTATAGTTAAGTTGTGATTATTGAAGGTCAGAGTTCTGGATGGGTTAGCGTATGTAATATATGATTACGACTATTTTCACTGAGATGATGTACTGAACCGAACGTCTGGCGAGCTCTGGGCAATAAGCAAGCTTCATACGCTGATTGGTAAATATTTTTACCACGATGGTAAGTCAATCTCAATGACAATGGTATCGAATCGATAGAAGAAGAAACACTGAGTGCGCAGAGCTTCAGGGTAGCCCATTTAAAGTAGTCTAAAATATATGTTCACACTCAGGAACATAAAAATTTGAATACGCGATGAATTACTCGTACATTTCACCAAAATATTTCAAACAGTGGCACAATCTGCAACTAAACACAAAATGGATCAATCAATTTTATTGTTTGTTATTGTACACCAAAAACACAAATTTTCAGAATTTTCAGAACTTCTGAACTAATTTTGGTTTTAAATGAGTCAAATTAAAGATTGAAAAATTATGTCTAGGGCGGGATGGCTGCAACATGTTTAAAATCAATGATATTTGAAAGGACATCCGGCACATAATACCAAAAAATGTGTAACCTTACTTCTGGTATACAAAACTGCAAACCTACTTGAGCCAAATGTATGTGACAGCTGTTTGTTTTATCGCGATTTCGATGTTGGTTCCATATAAGTGGTTCAGTTTGATGGTCTGATCGTCACCATAAAAAAGTGTCAGCATACTAGGAAGGACCCTGTATACCATACCGAAAGGTTGTGAGTTTATGCAAATTATGTTCTTACTTTTTGGTTTATTCAGTGTAGCTATTATTAATTTTTTTATAAGTATCTTATTACCATTTTTCGGACCATTTATTTCAAGAATGAGTAAAAGAATGTACTTTGTTCTTGAGACCGAATTTTCTCATGTTATAAATTAATTTGGACCACAGGGAAAGAAGGCAAATATTCCAAAAATTTGCTCAAAAGTCGTAAACAAATTAGCTCACAAAAAAATGAGTATTATTAACTTAGTATAAATTTATTTGAATGGGTAATACTGGGGTAGTTAAATCACTAGCTACATTTTACGGGTGGTTCTGTGACCAAACTGAACATCTTTGACTACTTTGTCATTTGCAGTTTAGCCTAGAACAGCTGATTTCCGAGGGGTTGACTTCATAGTCAAAACTGTTCAATTTGCTGATTAAAATTAAACCCCTTGTATGAAGGTATGTGAATTAGAACATAATAAATTCAAAGTAAAATTCTTCAGTCCGGTCGTTGTGGAGATCCTTAAGGGAAGACCTATGTCCAGCAGTGGACGTCTATCCACTGAGATGATGATGATGAGGAATATTTTGTTAAAGTATCCTTTTGGTCAGAGTTTTTGCCCAAAACAGGAACGAGTGGAAGAGTAAGCAACGGAGAGGCCTTTGCCCAGCAGTGGGATGATAAACGCTAATAAAAAATCCCGATGTAGAGCGAAGAGAGACTGCATAATTATTAGTGACATAAAATACAAACTAGAAATGCTATTACGAATATCGATACCAAAGTGTCTAGTGCACGCTTTCCCACGATATCGTACTATTAAACATTCAAACAGTAGTCACGACGCAACGAAAGCGCCCCCGGGCTGCGCGGGCGCACCTCACGCCCGTTCTACGCTTAATTGATGTTGCGATTGAGATATTTCATACATTTCACTTAGTTGTGTTATAAATTGTTGTGAGTTAGAGAGCGGAAAGAAATATTGATTGTGTTGGTATTTTCTACACTATTATAAAACTGTAGAAGGAACATACAAAAAACAGGTTTTGGTACGATATGGTGTTTAGGTTGTCCCTGATTTCAAATTATATATTTTTGAATTTTATGTCTCTTTGTTTCTTCGAGCGGCATGCAAAAACTGCTGGACCAATTTTGATGAAACTTTTTGTGTTTAATAGCTTATGATTAGTTCTAAAAACTGGTCTCTGCATATTTTAACTCTCTATGATGTTGGGGGCGTTGCGGACGAAGTCGCGTTCAAAACCTAGTAAATACTAGTATTTACTAGTATTTGTTTTTTTTTTAAATAAATATTTAAAAAAAAATGCCTTGTGGTTTTCGGCTTCGAATATCCCATTCCATCTCATGGGCAACATAGGAAGGAGGTGACTGAGGGATACATTTTTGTGCGTGTTTTTTGACCTCCTAGTCTAAAGTACCCACCTGCTGATTGATTTTCGGAGGTCCTGAAATATTTCTCGTTTTTAATTCATCCATGTTTCTCAGGGAAACTTGTTTAGTTTTATGATCTGAATACCCCCTTAACATTGCTCTGCTATAGAAAAAGTTGTTCCTAAGACAGACAGACATTTTGTTTTTCTAGTTATTTTTATTATAAACGTAGTTTCAATAATTACTTCATCTTTTTATTACTTCTGTCACACAGCCACACGCAAACGATTAAAGTTCCTTGATACACGCAACAAAATGTAATATTGTGTTATGCAACACAATTGTAATCAAAGAAGAATCAAATAAAGATACAATTAAACATAATAACGCTTGACATCCCATTGCGCCGAATATGCAAATTCAACGGCCAAAGTTTCACAATCGAAAATTACGTGTAGAATATTTATGGCTCAATTTTGTCTTGGGGACAATGCCGCGAATTTCGGTGGCACCGAGCACTGAAGCATTCGAAGTATGAACGCACAGTGTTTCGTGGGAGCAGTCACTGGCCATTTAATTACGGAGTCCATTTTTTTTCTTAAACAACCGGTGCATCTCGCTTTATGCGAATGCACATTTGTTATTTACGAGTACTACTTTTTGGGTTGTCACCATGTAAGGATGGAATGATACCGACATTTTGTTCGATGGCAGATAAGATCTTGGAAAGGGCTTTTTTGTTTTAAAAACAGTAGCATGAAATTTTGAATTTTTGTTTGCATGTCGTACATAGGCTAGATGTTATGTAATAAAACATTTCATGCTTGAACTTTATTGTAATTTCAATGACCTTATGAAAATGCAAAATGCTTATTACAATGTATAATAATTTACATTATAAAAAATATTATATTTATGTATTAATTAAGACTAATCAAACCTAGTGATTAATTTAGCTTTATCTAGCGAATAAATAACGCAACTGATATTAAATTAAAAAATAAAATGAAATTCTAGGCATAGACAGAACCATGAATAATGAATTTCAAATAAAATAAGTGATGCTCAGAATAATTTTAAATAATAGTGACCGATTGGAATCACACATAATGACAACTAACTCCTATTTTTAGAAAAATTATATAACATCAAAGCCAGTCAACGCAGTAGGTACTCATTTTCATACATAATTGTCGTGGATAATCGTGAACATAAAACATCTTTATACAACAAGCGATAATTGTTAAATTTATTGTGAATTTACTGCAGTAATTATTCAAAATATTCGATTACAAGTGAGATTCAAGAAGCCACCGCATTTTTCTTTATAAAATATTTCATTATCATCAGGCTATATACGTCCCACTGCAGGGCACAGGCCTAACCTCAGGGAGAGTGCGTGGGCGTTAATCTACCACGCGTGCCCAATGTGGATTGGTAGACATCACAAATGCTCAGAATGTCTTTTTCAGCGTATTATGCAGGTTTCCTCACGATATGATGGAAAACCCTTCATCATTTGAGAGCAGTCGATATAACGTAGCTATAAAACCTATTAACACATTCGCGGACACTGACCGGCTATAACTGTGATAACAATAAAAGTTCTATTGTGTCTCGTTCACTGTCCGCGAATGTGTTAATGAATAAGCGCAAAACCTTATACATCCCATCTAATTTATAACCAAATAATTGCATTGAAATAATAATTTCATTATTTTCTTAATTAAAATTTAAAGTTACTCGCATTTTAAGTTTTCATGGAAACATTATTTTTTATTATTTCAGCAATGAATGAAAGCGCTAGCGTGTTCTTGAATATATTTTAAGAATCTTATTTGGTAAGTGTGCCGCACTGGCAGACTGGCACTGGTGGTTTGACATCGAGTTCAGTAAATTTTAAATTATACTAACTTATTTAAGTATTGAAAAAAATTAACCTTTATTTAAACCTTGATAATTAGATTCTGCTCTCGATTCTAAACAAACTAATTTCTAGTTTTGCGTTTATTCACTAACACGTTGCATGAAGTTAGAAAAATGAATTGATACTGGCATGTTGTCATGAGTGTCTATATTTACCTTTCCGCAACGCACCACCGAAGCTCTACCTATAGATATCCCTATTTTGGTATGGGAAGTCCACATTTTTATTTTCGTTTTTCGACCCATGTTCCTTAGGAAAAGTTGTTTAGTTTCAGTCTGAATACACACAAAAGGAAAGTCCCTCTTTCAGTGCCACTATTTTGTATATAATTTAAAATCTAGATCGACTTAAACTTTGTCATTTGAGTCGATCTTGATTTAACAATAAAAATACCGTTAACGAATAACCTCCAATGTGACCAAAAGCATATAAATGAAACAAAAAACTTTCAAAAACGCTTTTGAAACAAAAAATAAAACGACGACATTCTTCCTTACAACTCTCTCTATAAACATATACGAGTATGTAATCGTCGCATCGGCAATCGAATCGTTCGTTTAATCGAGTAAACTCAACTCGCCAACATCGAATGATTTATTGCTGTGACACGTGTTTTTTGTGCCTTCTCGTACGCTCGCGGAAACAATTTCGAATCATTTATGCCGACCGCCCGTTCGCCCGCCAAATATGGAGACGCGATGACCTGCCGTGTTGCAGGTTTTCGGCTGTTTCACCTTAATTTCAGAAAAAATGGACGGGTGATTCGTTTTTCGAAGCTCTTTTTCAAAATGTGAAGATGAGAAATTGATATAGACAGCGTTTTTTGTTTATAATGAGAACTTTCTTTTGGGAATCGATTTTTTTTAAATATGGTATGTTGATAGTCTTTTTGTGTAGCCGCGTGGAAGCCTCATTTTTTACATCCAATTAAGTACCGTCTTCGGACATGCTAAAACATTGTAATTTGACAGTTGTAATTTTACACTAAATCATAATTCACTTTGAATTCTCGTAATTTTAAATCGTGCCAAATATTGTCTACTTCAATAAAAAGTTGAAGAAAAATTCCGACTTCGAATAAACGGAGCCGAAAGGTTCATACAAAACGATATTAATTTTCATGAACGCAGCGGGCGTGCTCCAATTTTTTTGTGCGATGAAACGGACGCGTCGGCCCACTGTGCTGTAAGTTCGATCCTCATAAAGTTTTATAGCGCCTGTCAGTCAGGCAAAACGCTCGCTCCTGAGCAGTTTGTGCTGAATTATGACAGGTATGTCCGTTGTTAAGGAGTGTTTAAAAGAGTTGGACTCAGTAAGTCGAATCACAATAATTATTACACTTGGATACATTGCACATCTTTAGGTCAGTTATCATCATAACGTATGATAATTATGATTTGTCTTTCTGCTTAAATCCGAGGGGAGTTAGATTTCGAGGACAAGGTGTTTCATCCAGTCTGCAGTTGCCGGGGTAGGTGTGCGTCGGTTATATTTTATTTAAACCAGAAACAATTTTTACCACTTTCCAATCTATGTAGACACGTTAGGTTGGCAGAAAATTATGACGAAAGATGGACACACTATTATGTAGAGCAAGCTTAATTATCTACACTAATATTATAAAGAGGAAAGATTTGTACCTATTTTTGTATGTTTGTAATGAATAGGCTCAAAAAGTACTGAGCCGATTTAAAAAATTCTTTCACCATTAGAAAGCTGCATTCACCCTGAGTAACATAGGCTATATTTATTGCTAGAAAAGATTAGACGTCCACCCGTGCGAAGCCGGGACGGGCCGCTAGTTATCTATAAATTAGTTCCTTTCTTTTTAGTTAATTTGATTTGGTGATGTCTATGGAATAATTTAGAACTTTTTCTTTATTTTGATATCTCATTCAAAGAACTGAGTCACGAAAAGTGTGTATCGCATCCCTATTTTGAATTATGACAAGTATGTCCGCACAGTGGTCAGTTTTGTGCCGTATATGTCCATGTGGATGGTTTATGCTTTTCGTGGGAAGGTAAATTGGTGAAATGCAGAGTACAGTAAAAACGGGTAGAATGGTCTCGCTTGCCAGTTAGTTAAATTACGTCACAGCTTTTTGTTAACTTTTAGTAACATCAAATCGATAAACTATTGCAGTTATGAACCTACGTTAAAGTGTCTTTTTGTGAATCATCATCAGCCACTGGGAGATGATATCATCCTTTTGGGAGCAGGAAGGTCTGAAGCCTAAAAAAATTTAGTAAGCGGTTTGGTGCAAGCAAAGTTAGTGGTCCAATTCCAGTCAATGTATTTTTAGCTCATATAAAATGAGGGCGTATCAATAGTTTTTTCTGTCCTATAGTAAAATGCCTCTTCGAGTAATCTATCATTTAGTAATTCTGCTACCAGACTTCTCAGCAGGTCAGTGGTTAAACCGTAAAACATAATATTACACGTATACTAGTATTTATGAATGATGAGTTGCATAAATGTCCGAAAGATTATTAGTATCTAAATGGTTTGGCCATTTAGTGGGTCTTTTATTTGTTTGATACTCTGTGAACCTAAACGGAATTTCTAGTTAGGTTCGAGAGGTTAGGTTAGGTTAAGTTAACATTATGCTGCTAAGTATAAAATCATCAATAACTGATATAAATTAGCATTTGTATATTAATATATATAGTTTATACCTTCTAGAAAATGTTTGTGGTAGCTGGTAATATTAAAATATTTTGTTTAAAAAATTATCAAAATGCTAAAAGTGAGCCTTGATGCAATATAATAATTGCTTGCTGGTAAGTAGTATTAGCTATGTTTCTGACCTCCTTGAAAATAGATTATGGTCGTGAGTTTAAGACCTGCCATGCACATACGGAATTCCGAATCAGACTACGATTTCGTATGGATTTCCCCTTTCCAGAGGTCCGGTCGGAATTGCTTAGGTATGATATTCTAGTACAAAATCACAAGTCAGATTCAAAATTCCGGATCGGAATTCCATATGTGTGTGGTAGGTCTTATGCTATTTTTTTGACATGTAAACCAACGACATGGGTTTGTAAGTCCATATTATATGTTTTCAGGTCTAAATTCTACTCAACCGATTCAAAAAAGATGACGGTTTGATAGAAAACACGTACACAAGTGTGAGTTTCAATTAAGGAGCGTAAAGCGAATGTTGAACATTGGACTCCTCCAACGATTTCCTTAAAAACAACTTTGTGCAGCTCGCCTACATCGATTCCCCGCTACCTTTAAGAGATCTTCAGTCCATCACCTAGTGAGAGACCAATCAACCAGAAGATCTTCAAATTCTAGGTCTCTACTTTAAACAGAACCTTTAAGGTAAGCGCATGTTACAACGGGTTGCATCAGGGCAGAGCGGGCCGCATACAGCAAAAGAATATGCTCACGACTATATTGCCCAAGCGGGTAGTATTCTGAAACATCAGAACATCCACGTGTCGTCGTGAGGAAAATGAGTACCTACTTCGCGCAGTAGAGCGTGTCGGCACAGATTATAGTTACTTCGTAACAGATATAAGTACCTATATCACTTTCTTAGAAAACGATAACTCTTGCCGCGGCATAGTATGCGATATGTCATATAGGTCACGAGCTTTTACCCGCGACTTCGTCCGCATAAATTATATACCAGATTTTAAGTCAGATGTTACGCTACCAAACAAAAAAAGTTTCATCAAAATCGGTTCAGTAGTTTTTGCGTGATACTCGAACAAACAAACACCCAAACAAACAATCAAACAAACTAAATTCTTTTTTCAAATTTACAGCTTTATAATAGTCAAGATATAAATTGTATAGAAACAGAAGCGATTGGGCTGATTTTTGCGCTGCAGCCCGAACAGATACGACCCGTCATAATAATGCTCTACAAAAAATATATGTCAAATCGCTGCCTCTCATCCCCAAACCCAAACTTTACTGTCACGACACAGAAATTTCGTCCACATGTAACCTGGCCAACAAAAAGCGCCGCGACCGGACGCAATGTCGCCAAAGTGTACAATTAATTAAACAATTAATCAGCTAATTGCCACATGATTTGCTTTTTACTTCGCTTTTCGTCTCGCATTTATGTCAATTTGTTCGTGAATCTGTATCTTGGAACTGGAACGGTTATACCTTAAAAGATTAATTCGTACGTGCCTAAGTGAGTACGGTACTTTTGTTAAAAGGGCAGAAAGTTGGGATTATTTTTTTTTGGTGTTGAAAGTAGAGTTATTTAATCCGTAAACTGTTTCAAAAAACTTATATGATATAAACATGTTTCAGCCATGTTGTGCTATTTCAAATCAAATTAAAGATTGGAAAATTATGTCTCAGATAGAACTTGAACCCACAATCTTTCGTTTTCTGGCGTAGTAGACTCGCGGTGGTTAAATTGGAAAAAATACTTCTCCGGTTTGGAAGACTGCGAGTTCAAATCCCGCCTGAGACTTAATTTTTCCATCCAAATTTTATTTGATTACCACGTATGACTTTGGTGTGACTATATCTCACAGATTAGGCCAAGGCTTTTTTTTCCGCTAAAGTATCACAAACTAATTCATCTAAATAAAACTTCACCATCCCAACCTACCCATACAATGCAGTAGTTCAAACAAGCACAGCGCGTATCCTTATGTTATCGCGTGATTATATCACACGTCTCTCGCTACCGCTTGTTAGTGCTATCTGATGACTTGGGGTCATCAATTTTGCTTATGATTTGCGAAGAAAAAATGTATGGGTGGAGTTATGTTGGCTAAGATTGGCTGTTGTCTGATTTTTGATAGCACTCTCTTGAGATAATACGAGTAAACGGCTGCCACTCTAAATCATACTGACTGCGCAGCGTGGGATCGTTCGCAATGGAGATCGAAACAATGCAATTTAAATGCGTTACATGCAAAGGATGCTTCAGACCATCAAACTAAACATCTTACACTATGGGGCCAACAATGAAATAGCGAAAAAAAATCTGCAGTTCAATCTCTCGGATCTTTGTTGTCCTTAAAAGTTATATTTTATTTATTTAAATTAAAAACGTCAGCAGGTATTCGAACCAAATGTATGGAACAGCAGATTTCTTTTTCACGATTACGATTTGGGTCCATAGTGAAAGTTGTTCAGTTTGATGGTCTAAAGCACCCCTTTAATTATGTAAGATATTTAATTGTACACTCTGTATTATTATACATACATAAAATTAATAAGATATTTGTAAATCACTACTGCTGGATCAATGACCTAAAACACGAAGAAACTGGTGAAAGTAGTCAGAAGACAGTTTTCTTTTGTATCGCATTTTTCTTCAACCAACACGAGCCAATTCAACCAAATTCAACAATACAAATGATTCAAGACGTTGAAGATGATGTTACAGAATTTTGAGAACGATTTTTGGGAACAGGAAACAGATTGTAAGATAAACAATATTTACCCGACCGCGCACGATTCGAAATGGCCTAACGAAAGGTGCGGTAGCTACACACATGTTTAGGTCTTAAGGTTAAAGTCTAGGAAGTTAGATGAGATCTAGAATCTTTATGTTAAGAGCAAAATAAAAAAGCAAGTATTTAGGCACGCGGTTCAAATTTAAATTTGAACTAAAAATTTTACTGGCTCTTATCATGGGTGCTTACAACAATTTTATATATATTTATAGATATTTATATACAGAAAACAAAAAATAGCGCGAGTGAAAGTTGTTCAGTTTGATGGTCTGAAGCACCCCCCTAAGTACCTATTACTGGGGTGTTTTGTTACACTCTGTATATTTCTCCAACACTGTTGCGCCATCTAGTGATCCCCAGGAATATTGCTGGAAAACTGAACTGAAAAATGTAAAAGTCTACCCTAACACCCTGCATAAAGGATGTGAATTACATATTAAACGGGATACTTACATTGCAATCGCGAAAATAGAAACTGTTATTTCATAAAAAACGTCCATCAACCCAACTGCATGGAACAGCAGATATATTTTCGTGATTTAGATGTGGGCTCCATTAGTAAAAGTTGATTAGGTTGATAGTCTGAAGCACTCTCGCATATGTAACACATTTAAATTTACACACTTTATACAACGTGTTAATGAATTAACGAAAAACTAGAAAGTAGTTTGTTTAGAATCGAGAGCAGAATCGAATTATCATGGTTTCAACATAGGTAATTTTTTTCAAAATATGAAATATATATATTTTTTAATTTAAAATTTACTGAACCCGATGTCAAACCGTGCGGTGGTTTACGGGCACACTCACCCTATTTACTACCAAAACAAGATATAAAAATATATCCATGAGTACGTTAGTGCTTTCTTTCAGTGCTGAAATGATAACAAATCATTTTTGCCTCAAAACTTAAAATGCGAATAACTCTAAATTTTAACTATCAAAATAATGAAATCATTGTTTCAATCTAATTATTTTGATACAAATCAGTTGGGGTGTATGAGGTTTTGCGCTAATTCATTAACACGTTGTATATTATGACGCAATGCCTTAATTAAAGTTATTTTAAAACCCTACTTTAATTAAATTCAATATAAATTTTATAACTTTTAATATGAATATCATTAGAAGTAAAGCTGCTACTGGCGTGCGCGTGCGCTATCGATCGTCGGGTTCGATTCCCGCGAAAATTAAGTCGACGCGCACGAACGTAAGCACTGCGCGGGAGCAGGCAGGGGTGTGCAACCTAATATAAAGGATTTTATCGAGTAATCTACTCAATTTCATGCCGTGGTAGTCCTGTGGCAAGTAACCTTGCCTGCCGTGAAGGAGGCGATGGTACGATTCCCGTCCAGGCCGACTCGTGCTTATGAGTTTTTCGGCATTTATGTACGATTTGTAACACCACTGGCTTTGAAGGAAAATATCGTGAGGAACCGGACTGATTTGAACTTTTATTTTAAACGAGCTTTTACCCGCGACTTTGTCCGCATAAATTATATACCAGATTTTAAGTCAGATCATAAGCTATCAAACAATAAAAGTTTCATCAAAATCGGTTCAGTAGTTTTTGCGTGATGCTCGAACAAACAAACACACGAACAAACAAACAAACAGACAGACAAAAAATCCAAAAATTGGTGACTTGGAATCAGGGACACCTAAAAACCATATCATAATCTTTTTTTTGTAAATATCTTCAATGTACAGGCACACTTCTGTTACAGTTTTATAATAGTTTAGATGTTCGTAATAGTCAGAATACGGTTTTTAGATAGGACAACGTCTATCGGGTCAGCTAGTAATCAAATTGTTAAACTTTCAACACCTTTCAGATTTGAACAAATCATATTTTAAATGTATTATAAAACAAACACTCGTGTACAATGTTTTAAACTCCTGCACCGTAACACAGGAGCGGCTTCCAACAAAGACTATCGAGTGTTAGCACGATCCTACGCCCGCTATCACCAGCGGTTTTACTTATTTACTATAACAGCTCTCTTTTCATTAAGATTTCTAAGTAAGGTTGTAGGAAATCGGATAAGTTCTTGTAGTTTTTTACAAGAAGTTTTAAATATAGGTAAGCATAGTATAAGTTTACGACTGTAGTATTTCCTGAGGGAATAGTCAGAGAATAGGGAGCCCTGTGTCCAGTAGTAAACGTTTATCGACTGAGATGATGATGATGATGCACTATTCAGAATATTCGCTTTTCGGACGGTTCACGACGCGAAGGGCTCATTACATGTCTGAAATGTGGATAACATTTCAAACAGACAGATCGGTAGCTCAGTTCGGTAGTAAACTTGCCTGCTGTGCCGAGGGTTACAGGTTCGAATCCCAAAAGGATCAAATATATGTGTGCTGGATGAATGATGAATATAAATATTTGTGACCAAGCCATGACTTTTAGTATTTTTAATGTAAGAGCTAACCAAAGACTTCGTGCGCACAAACTATATTATACTAAATTATAAGTCAAATCATAAGATAAAAGTGCATAATTTATTGGTACAAGTCTATCCGAACGGGGATCACTACAGTAGTACGCCTCAATACTGTAACAAGTATCAAAAACATGCATCATGCCACTCAGTGGGAACACCTTAAGGTCCGCCACATACATCCGGAATTATTCCTGAAGTGCAATTTTTGAAAATCATACGAGCGACTTGGCAGTAGGCTTATGCATCTTTCTACTGCCAATTCACTCGTATGATTTTCAAAAATCGCACTTCTGACCTTTTCCTGACGGAATTCAGTGTTGTCAACTTTGGTTACAAAAAATACTAGAGTGCTGGTAAAAAAAGCTTAAAATAAAAATGTATGAAATGTCAAATAAAATAACAATTGTATTTCTAGGTATTTATTAAAGCGAAACAAACAATTTCTATACATGATAATTTACTATCATGTGATGAGGTCATGACGTTTCGATGATGATTTTTAAATTGTATTACAATATTAACATTAGACATAATCTGCATACAAAATGGCATGAACCATTATCACACAAGCGGTTTTTGAGCGTAGGTGATTTCGCAACTATACCGTAACGACGTCGCGACTGCACCGTCACGATACGGTATCGTTCCATTAACGCCTACGCTCAAAAAGCATTTTAAAATATGCCACCAGACATAAAAAAATCACTAGATCTAGTGAAAAGTCTCTGAAAGGGGCAACACTCCATACGGAATCTAATTCCGAATCAGGGCCTCTACCCGCACATTCGAACTTCGCAATTGCGTGAACGTTTTCGTTCCAATTTCAACTCTATTACAATGAAGTGCGGACCGAAACAGTGGCGATATATCGAACATCGAAAGTCCGGGTACAGGGCCAGGTTTATTCCGGATGTGTGTGATGGGCCTAAAACGAATGCTCTCGGCACATCAAAGCGTCATCACTCAACAAGAGAGTAATGAAGAGCTAACAGCGCCGACATGCTTGTAATTAGATGCCTTTATTGAGCTTTCGATCGTTATGATTGGCTGAGCAATGATTATGAGAAATATTTGAAATTTCATTTTAAACCTTCAAGCTATGAGCCTCTCAGAGACAGTAGGTATTTAAAATATGGAAGAGTGTAATGAAGAGCTAACATCGACGAAATGCTTGTTATTCGACGCCTTTATTGAGCTTTGGGGTCATTCTGGAGCGCTTTGATTGGCTGAGCAAAGATTTATAAGACATATAAAGTTTAAATAAGAAAGAAATTAATTAATATACCTATTTCTATTTTCATTTTTAATTTCTTTTAGACTATAACCTGAATAAGTAATTTTATTATTTAATATTTTCAGGTATTCTGACTTTGTATGAACTCGTGAAGTCGATTCCACAAAGCAATTCTCACAATCTTGACTATTATAAAACTGTAAACTTGAAAAAAGAATTTAGTTTGTTTGTTTGTTTGTTTGTTTGGGTGTTTGTTTGTTCAAGTATCACGCAAAAACTACTGAACCGATTTTGATGAAACTTTTTTTGTTTGGTAGCGTAACATCTGACTTAAAATCTGGTATATAATTTATGCGGACGAAGTCGCGGGTAAAAGCTCGTAAGGTATAAAAATGAGATCTTAGAGATAAACAACTCTCACAATTCTCACAATTACATTAATCAATTTCAGTAATGAAGACATTTTAACGACATAATGCATTGTAACTTAGAAACCTAATTGATGGGGTGTCACATTTCATATGAGTTTTATAGCTTTACCCTTTGCTAGCGCCTGGTTGTTATTTAAAGTTTGCATTCAAAATAACATACAAGAATTATATTTATACTTAATTGAACAAAAAAACGCCGGTTGCTTTATAAATGCTTCCGAGTCGGGGAGTCTAATAAACTAAAATTCCCCTATTACTTCTAGGAAACAATTGACCCGGGTCTTAATAGCTTCATACTCAGAAAAAATTATTCTTTCAAAATAGTGGCTTGTCTTACTCTAGCTAATCTTCATTTCGGATAATTAATCGATAACTCTTCCGCGATACTAAACAAGTTTGAACCATGGTTTCGAATCATTTTGAAAATTTTACATTATTATGCTTACTCCAAGATTCGTAAAACAATTAATTTAGAGCAAAAATACAGGAAGCTATTTGTTAACAACCATCAAAAGTTAATTTGAGATTGTTTTTGAAATTGCAAAAAAGAAAATTCTATGAGTTTTTAATTAAGAAATAGGTTAGATTATGCTGTGCTGGTTTGGGATGGTTTTCAAATTACTATAATGAGTTGTAGTGGTACTGCGTTGGTATAGACACTCAATCATGAGGATCCGGGTTCGAATCCGCACGAACGCATGTGCTAATTAGTTTTTAGGGTTCTGTACCTAAAGGGTGAAAACGGGACCCTAATACTAAGCCTACGTTGTCCGTCCGTCCGTCCGTCCGTCCGTCTGTCCTACCTATTGAAGGCTGTAACTTTTGAGCCGTAATAGCTAGATAGTTAAAATTTTCTCAGATTATGCGTTATTGCGGCGGATTTGTTAACAAATACTAATAATGGCAGAAAGTTAAAAATGAAGGGGGGTTTTCAACAAGAAAGTAGTTTTTATCAACGTTTTTTCTTCACGCTCTATAGTAAAAACGTTAATACATACAAGCGTCAAACTTAGTGTGATTATAGAACAAACTCTACAGAATAATAACAAATACTAAAAACCGGCCAAGTGTGAGTCGGTCTCGCGCTAAAGGTCCCGGACAAAAAAAGTTTTTTTTCTAAGTTAATAATGTTGTGTTCTGTGGTGGTGTGGTACGGAACCCTCGGTGCGCGAGTAGCCCGACTCGCTCTTGACCGGTTTTATTCTATCTTATTTATGTAAGTAATACCGACTGCTCTCAAACGGTGACGGAATCGTGAGGAAACCTGTATAAGTATACTGAAGAAGAAATTCGGATGCGTATGTGAAGTCTACTAATCTGCATCACGCGTGGTGGACCAACGCCCATACACCCTCCTTGAGGGTGTGCCCTGCAGTGGGACGTAGGCTGATGATGATATCAAGAAGGATCCTGTATAAATTGCGTTGTCATTTCTCATGAACTCAACAATTTTATTGTCTCATCAATAACAAATTAATAGTTACCATGAATATTCAATAGATCAGTTACACCAAATAAGGGTTTAATTATAGTTCAGACCAATAAACTTTGGATCAATAGATCCTTTTAGACTGTCCTTCACATTTCGATAGCAATCTAGTTCATCATTAGTGATCTAAATCTAGAATGAACACCTTATTTGGTACTAAATACAGATACTAACATCATTAGGTGACCTAAAAAAGTAGGTCATACGATTTCTGTGCTAAATGTCTTGGGAATTGTCACAACGCGCCGCTGTAAAGGTAAAAAGCCAATCTTAATTTTACATAACTAAATCGAGTATATTGTACAATGGTTTATACAGGGTGTAACAATACACCCTAGTAATACTTAAGGGGGTGCTTCAGACCATCAAACTGAACAACTTTCACTATGGAACCAACATCGAGAAAAAATAAAAAAAAAATGCTGTCCCATACATTTTAGTCGAGTCGGAACTGCACTTTTGTATGGGAGAGCAGATTTTTTTTATTTTTTCTCGATGTTGGCTCCATAGTGAAAGTTGTTCAGTTTGATGGTCTGAAGCACCTCCTTAAGTATTACTAGGGTGTATTGTTACACCCTGTATAATACTTTCATTTTGCTGGCTTTGTGGGTGATTCGAAGAATTTTTTTACATTTTACTTTAGACTGCACCTAGTTCTATTTATGATGGTCCTTCCTTATCCATCCCATACAAAAACTACCAACAAATACCAAAATTAGCCACAACAAAACGCAGTGTGCCGTATAAATCTTAGAGATAAGCCGGGCCGCTAGGTGGCGCTGGCATCGAGATATGCTCGTTTAGCGCATGCGCCGATGGGCGGCATCTGATTGGAAGATTCTATGTTAGGTTCCTTTGGACTTAGATTGGTGATCGTTGGAAATACCTTTAGTGTTTGTTTGGGATGGTTTCTAAGGTGTAACTTTTGTTTCAACATTCTTTGGTACAAATCATGGAATACCAAGTGCCTTTATTATGCTTGTATCAACTCGTTTTTGTCCTTGGCTTCGTCCTTGCAACGCTGCTGCTGTTTCGGCACAAAAGTAATGTGATAATATTTTTGCAGTCTCATTCGGCGTGGCCTGTAGGTACAAGAAAGAGTATCTAGCCTGTACCAAATATTCAGGATCGTGAAACAATTATATGAAAATTTTATCTTCATACAAAAAACGAAAATCGATGGGTTTAGTCAAATTAGATTACCTACTTAATTGTATCAGGTTTATTTATACGTTTCGATTTTACTTTTTAAAACTTAATTTTTGTGAAATAAATTAGGTATTTTGACATTACTAGGCGTATGGAATAGTACATTACTGCAGCGGCCAGCAACAGAGGCATTGATGGACGAACTTCGCCTCGGCCCACATACGTAAGTCCATCAATGCCTTGTTGTGGCCAAGGCTTGTATAGTACTTTTCTCAAATAATACGCGGAAATTAAAACAGTAAATTTTCTCAAATAATTCGCGAAAAATAAACACTTTTTATCAAAATCAATGACGAACACACGAACAACAATTTTTTTTTTTTTTTTCAATAAACAGCTTTCTATTTGCAAGCCAGTTCGAAATTTAAATAAAACCTTTGATGAGTTACCTCCTTGGTCGCCATGTTTCGGAGAAAAAGATCGTTCCATTTTTAAATTACACGACAGATATGAGTTTACTATATAATTTACTTGGCCGCTAAACACGACAGATATGGATTTTCATACAACATTGCCGGCCGCTGCGCGCATGTATTTGGCCAGTACAGCAATTTCGATTTATCTCGAAGAAGGTTGTCAAAATAATGCTCACATTTCCAAGCATGTTTGAGAAAAAATTGTAATGATATTAGTTCTACGGAATAAGGAATACGGAAAAAGTCGTTCAAGCCCGATTATTTATTAGGAGTGTAAAAACATTTTCGCTTTGTGTATGGAGTCTGCTAATTTCACAATCCTCTTGGCAACCTTTTTGATTTGTCCAGTACCATCTGTTTTCAACCCAACCTATTCTGATATCCATATCATTGCTTGTTTTATTACCTGACACATTTATCTCTTA
Source organism: Agonopterix subpropinquella (assembly GCA_922987775.1). NCBI lineage: Eukaryota > Metazoa > Arthropoda > Insecta > Lepidoptera > Depressariidae > Agonopterix > Agonopterix subpropinquella. The sequence continues at coordinate 2,457,503 of OV277693.1, read as the reverse complement.
GAGTGTAGGTACTATTGAATTCCCTAAATACCAGTTCCTTTTGCGCGAATAAGATGGTATTGAAGATTGTTACATGGAAGACAATAGTATAGATTATACTTGTTACCAGAGATCTTTGGGGAGTATTATTTTGTTCTAGGTATTTGTAGACCCTTGGCAGAACAAAATCTGAACAGTTTATTTTATCTGAAATTATCTTTACAATTCTTTTATTCCTATGTATTCCAGTTAAAATACTACTGCTTACAATGCAAACGCATAGCTAAACTTAAAAATAATGATGTTATGACTTTAAAATAGCTGGCCAAGTGCGTGTCGGACCACGCGCAGGGTAGGGTTCCGTAGTTGCCCGTTACAATATAATATGAACTTAGAAGGAGGCTTTTTGTTTTATACTACGGTTTAGCGGCTAATAAAATCTAAAAAGTATATTTTATTATTTGGTCGACTATTACTTGTAAACTTGTAAAGCCTACTTAGCGGTGATAGTTTTCCATTTAAATTCGTTATATATTATGCTATTGCCGTGAATTTTTTCACATCTCCAACTACAACCGTTTTGCTGGGAGGTTTGCTCAGGTTGGGTTAGCTCAGATTAGGTTTGCTCAGGTAATCATTATTTAGCCTTAGGCGTGGAAATTAAGACAAAAAAAAATATATTTTTAAATTTAAGAATTTTCCGCCTTGTTGTCTTTGAAGATCAATTCTAGATTTTTAACTTTAGACCAATATTTTCATAACTTTTATCAAAGTAACGATGCTGATGATATTATGAATAAAGGCACAACTCATGAAGATTAAGTTGCAAAAAAAGAATCTCTAAAAAGTCTTACGCTTTTTTTTTAGAAGTTGTTTAAGCCGGTTATGTCGAGTTTCCTCAAAAAATTGGAAAAATCATCATAACTCGAAAACTATAAAAAATCGCGGAACATACATGGGGGTGATTCGGATACCCCACGACATACCGGACCTAAATTTTACGTTTGAACGTCAACTCCCCGGCCACCCTGTATAAGCTATAAAATAATGTTTGATAAATGTTATAGGCGCACCGCTATAAGTCATAGATTAACAGCGGCGACCACAGATAACAAACAATAGGAAGATCGAAATTAGAAGCGAAGTTCGCTTTATCCAACTAGTCATTGATAAGATTGACGATATAGTTGTGAAATATTCAAATATAAAAAGATATGCAATTTTGCATAAAACAGCTATCAACACCGCACGCAATAATCGTTATTATCTACATATTTACACATTATCCATAAATATGTGTTAAATAAGTATTATTTTAAATTTAAATGTTGATCTGGTATATCGATTGAATTATGAACCGATTTAAAAATATTTAGACACAAAAATTGTGTCGAGTTTGTTTATACCGAAAAAGTATGTAAAGAAGTTTTCCACTCCTACTCGGCCAGCTTCCTCTAATTATTGTTCTTGAAAGGAGGCTTTTGCCCTGTAGTGTGATCCTACAGGCTATAAATTAACTTGTATTATCATTATCATCAGCCTTTGTTCATCTACTGCAGGGGTCCATCTACTCTCTTATTATTGAGCTGCTACGCTCGTGTCGGTGGAGTATTCTACAAACTTATTTCCTTTTTTAGTAAGTGCCTTGTCTTTCTTACATTTTATATAGTATCCACCTTTTCTATCACTCGTACCTTCAATAACTGTAATATACTTAGGTATTTTTCTACCTTTTCTCTTCTATATTCTCTTCTGTCTTTCGGCAAATCTCAACAACATTATGACTCATATAAAAAGCGTATTTCGAATTTCTCGCAGATGATGTAGACAGGTACCTACATTGTGTATTTTCTAGCATTGATAGTGTAAAACCTACCTATAATGAAATAAAACAAAGTGTCGATGAATAGAAACCAAAAGCTGATGATCAAACACTAGTTCATTACAATTCCAAAATAATCATAACTATACAATTCCAAATGATTCTTTTAAATCGCAAAAAAGCAATAGGCTGCACGAAATCTATTTTTTTTTATGATTAATCGAAATTTATGAAAACGGTATAAGGTAAATATAGGCATGGAATCCTTATTAGGTATTAACGCGAATATTTTACCATTATTTAAACATTAATTTTACTTGGTACCAAAGGTGATAATTAAGTCATAAATCCTATTCAAATACGTCAGTGACAAATTAGTAGTAAAATTACCTTTTACGCAGTTCTTTATTTTTGTCAATCGAGTTGTAATTTCTTTATTGTCAATTTAGTTTGAATTCATGCTTTGAATTTTAATTGTGTACGAAATGGAAAATCATCCAGGTTTATTTAGGAACGCTAAATATCAATTACTGTTATATAAATCTCGTATTTATGATGCTATTCTTGTACATTGAATATATTTGCAAAAAATATTGATTGGGGCATTTATTATACGTTATGGAATGCATTGAGATCTTTTTTCATTATTGATGAATTTTAGAATTACAGTTACGATATTGGAACATGTATTTGTGTGTATGAGTCATGTATGTTAAAAAAGAAATATAATATGGGTAATAATTAATATCAAATACTACGTGTTATACTATGTTATACCTTTCAATAATAATTTATGCATTTTATTACAACCAAAAAAAAATCGTTGTTAAACTTCTTTATGTTTAGCAAAATGACATAATTTCGTTTAAAATTGTTAATTTATATGAAAATAGATCGACCCCCTGCAGGTGATATTAGATAAATTATCATAAAAACGTTTGCTGTCCAAATATTTACCGTTTATAATAATATTTTACTAATAAACTTGTTATAGAAATGTCATAAATGGTTTTTGATTCGGCTATAACTTTGTTCAGTGGTTGCGCTCGCGTTGAAATCTTTTGTATGAGCAAAAACTCAGTATGCTTTGATATAGGTAAGGAAAGAAAAAAACGTTTCATAGTTAATGTTTTAGATGTGAAATCAATCAATCAATCAATCAAAACATACTTTGTTTTACACCAAAAGATCCTCAGAAAATCAGCAGCAAAATAATAGAGATACAAAAACTTCCAGACAACCTAAGTGTGGTAGAAAAGATGGACGAAGAAAGGTGTAGAGAGTGTTTCCAGACATGAATATTATGTTAGCAAAGATCAAGAATAGTTCAGATTACGGTAAACAGCAACAGTGGATGAGACCAATATGTGCACGTACCCTGCAGTGGAATTTACCGGACTTTTTTGGAAATTAGGGGAGCCCTATATTTGTAAACCTAGAAAAGGCGAAGTAAACGAGCGTTCATGCCGTATATTATCTAGAGTATTAATAAATAATAAAATAAAAATAAAAATAAAAAATAAAAAATAAAAATCTTTTATTTCAGACAACATAATAGTCCATACAAAAAATGTTAGTAGGTATGTTAATATTATTAGTTTAATTTTAAAAAGAGGCGCTGTCGATATTGTATTGTATATAATTTATTTCAGACTATATTATCAGTGCATGACCTTGAAGGGCCGTTGGATAAGTTCACTCGGTTGAGAAAGCGATGTAGACTCTATGCAAAGGAAATAATCATTTGAATGACTCGAGTGAAGTTCGTGTGATTGAGTGACGTCAGATTTGCAAGCGAGGTCATGCACATTGGTATTTTATACTGATAGTACAACGTGTTAATGAATTAACGCAAAACTAGAAAGTAGTTTGTTTAGAATCGAGAGCAGGATCGAATTATCATGATTTCAACATAGGTTTTTTTTTTCAAAATATTAAATAAATTGTTTGCCAAATTTTTTTTTACCCTATGGCAAAGAAGATGGAAAAGCATAGAACGCTATTTCCTTGTATAACTCACAATAATTTTTAAAATGTCACTAGATGGCATTACTTGGTCCGCTAGAAGTAAAATTTGTCTGAAATCGACGAAATATCGCATTTTACTGTTCTGGTTCATCATATTTATTTATTTTGAGCAACAAAATATATTATTTTCATAACATCACATTGAAAATAACAATTTCATAAGCAGGTTTTTTTACATTTTTTTCATTGATCTACAATACGATATAATACTAAGCGGGAGTAGCATGCAGTTATAGAGAATTCCGGTAGATGGCGCACATTTCAAAATTCATACTAAACAAGATTGCTAGGAGAGCGATTTTTGAATCTCATTTGCTGAGTTCAGCAGTTGAAAATGTCAAAATTACTATGGAGACGTGCATCTTTCTACTGCTGATTTGACATTAAAAAATCATACTCCAGGAGTGCGATTTTTGAAAGTCAAATCAGCAGTAGAAAGATACTTATCTCCATAGTAATTTTGACATTTTCAACTGCTGAACTCACCGAATGAGATTCAAAAATCATACTCCAGGCTATTGAAAAAAAAAAAAAATTTGAAATTGTTAAGCTTGCGTATATACTCACACATTTAAAAAAGAAAATATCAATGAATAAAATATTTTAACGCGTGGTGGACTAACGCCCCACCCGCCCTGTTCCCTACACGTTCAGTTTTGATAGCAAAACATATTTAACCAGGATCTGGTGCTGAAGACAGGAATGTCTCCGTACGATGGTACTCCTCAACGGTAAAGAGCGTGGGCTTGATTTTTTTTATTCTTGTTCAGTTTTGAAAGAAAAATACATTATTTAATCGGGAACTGGTGCTGAAGCCAAGAATGTCTCCGTACGAGGGTACTCCTCAACGGTAAATAGCATTGGCTTGTATTTTGTTTGTTCGCGTTCAGTTTTAATAGCAAAACACATATTTAACCAGGATCTGATGCCGAAGCCAGAGATGTCTTCGTACGAGGGTACTCCTCAACGGTAAATAGCATTGGCTTGAATTTTGTTTGTTCGCGTTCAGTTTTAATAGCAAAACACATATTTAACCAGGATCTGATGCCGAAGCCAGAGATGTCTTCGTACGAGGGTACTCCTCAACGGTAAATAGCATTGGCTTGAATTTTGTTTGTTCGCGTTCAGTTTTAATAGCAAAACACATATTTAACCAGGATCTGATGCTGAAGCCAGAGATGTCTTCGTACGAGGGTACTCCTCAACGGTAAATAGCATTGGCTTGAATTTTGTTTGTTCGCGTTCAGTTTTAATAGCAAAACACATATTTAACCAGGATCTGATGCCGAAGCCAGAGATGTCTTCGTACGAGGGTACTCCTCAACGGTAAATAGCATTGGCTTGAATTTTGTTTGTTCGCATTCAGTTTTAATAGCAAAACACATATTTAACCAGGATCTGATGCCGAAGCCAGAGATGTCTTCGTACGAGGGTACTCCTCAACGGTAAATAGCATTGGCTTGAATTTTGTTTGTTCGCGTTCAGTTTTAATAGCAAAACACATATTTAACCAGGATCTGATGCTGAAGCCACAGATGTCTTCGTACGAGGGTACTCCTCAACGGTAAACAGCGTTGGCTTGAATTTTGTTTGTTCGCGTTAAGTTTTGATAGCAAAACACATATTTAACCAGGATCTCATGCTGAAGCCAGAGATGTCTTCGTACGAGGGTACTCCTCAACGGTAAACAGCGTTGGCTTGAATTTTGTTTGTTCGCGTTCAGTTTTGATAGCAAAACACATATTTAACCAGGATCTGATGCCGAAGCCAGAGATGTCTTCGTACGAGGGTACTCCTCAACGGTAAACAGCGTTGGCTTGAATTTTGTTTGTTCGCGTTCAGTTTTGATAGCAAAATACATATTTAACCAGGATCTGATGCCGAAGATGCCAGAGATGTCTTCGTACGAGGGTACTCCTCAACGGTAAACAGCGTTGGCTTGAATTTTGTTTGTTCGCGTTAAGTTTTGATAGCAAAACACATATTTAACCAGGATCTGATGCTGAAGCCAGACATGTCTCCGTACGAGGGTACTCCTCAACGGTAAACAGCGTTGGCTTGAATTTTGTTTGTTCGCGTTCAGTTTTGATAGCAAAACACATATTTAACCAAGAGCTGATGCCGAAGCCAGAGATGGCTTCGTACGAGGGTACTCCTCAACGGTAAACAGCGTTGGCTTGAATTTTGTTTATTCGCGTTCAGTTTTGATAGCAAAATACAAATTTAACCAAGATCTGATGCCGAAGCCAGGAATGTTTTCGTACAAGGGTACTCCTCAACGGTAAACAGCATTGACTTGCATATACCGTTTACAGTTGAGGAGTGCCTCCGTACGGACCATTCCTGGTTTCAGCACCAGATCCTGGTTAAATGTGTGTTTTGCTGTCAAAACTAAACAGGAAGAGATAAAAATCAAGCCAATGCTGTTTACCCTCGTACTAATGAGTACCCCCGTACGAAGACATCCCTGGCTTAAGCACCAGATCCTGGCTCAATATGTGTTTTGCTATCAAAACTGAACGTGAACAAAAAATTTCAAGGCAATCCTGTTCACCGTTGAGGAGTACTCTCGTACGAAGACATCCCTGGCTTCAGCACCAGATCCTGGTTGAATATGTGTTTTGCTATCAAAACTGAACGCGAAAAAAAAAAAAATCAAGTCAATGCTGTTTACCGTTGAGGAGTACCCTCGTACGGAGACATTCCTGACTTCAGTACCAGATCCTGGTTAAATATATGTGTTTTGCTTTCAAAACTAAACAGGAAGAGATAAAAATCAAGCCAATGCTGTTTACCGTTGAGGAGTACCCTCGTACGAAAACATCCCTGGCTTCAGCACAAGATCCTGGTTGAATATGTGTTTTGCTATCAAAACTGAAAGCGAACAAAAAAAAAATCAAGCCAATGCTGTTTACCGTTGAGGAGTACCCTCGTACGGAGACATTCCTGACTTCAGTACCAGATCCTGGTTAAATTTATGTGTTTTGCTTTCAATACTAAACAGGAAGAGATAAAAATCAAGCCAATGCTGTTTACCGTTGAGGAGTAGTAGTACCCTCGTACGAAAACATCCCTGGCTTCAGCACAAGATCCTGGTTGAATATGTGTTTTGCTATCAAAACTGAAAGCGAACAAAAAAAAAATCAAGCCAATGCTGTTTACCGTTGAGGAGTACCCTCGTACGGAGACATTCCTGACTTCAGTACCAGATCCTGGTTAAATATATGTGTTTTGCTTTCAAAACTAAACAGGAAGAAATAAAAATCAAGCCAATGCTGTTTACCGTTGAGGAGTACCCTCGTACGAAGACATCCGTGGCTTTAGCACCAGATCCTGGTTCAATATGTGTTTTGCTATCAAAACTGAACGTGAACAAAAAAAGTGCAAGCCAATGCTGTTTACCGTTGAGGAGTACCCTCGTACGGAGACATTACTGGCTTCAGCATCAGATCCTGGTTCAATATGTGTTTTGTTATCAAAACTGAACGTGAACAAAAAAATTTCAAGACAATCCTGTTCACCGTTGAGGAGTACCCTCGTACGGAGACATTCCTGGCTTCAGCACCAGATCCTGGTTAAATATGTGTTTTGCTTTCAAAACTAAACAGGAAGAGATAAAAATCAAGCCAATGCTGTTTACCGTTGAGGAGTACCCTCGTACGAAGACATCCCTGGCTTCAGTACCAGATCCTGGTTGAATATGTGCTTTGCTATCAAAACTGAACGCGAACAAAAAAAAACAAGCAAATGCTGTTTACCGTTGAGGAGTAACCTCGTACGAAGACATCCCTGGCTTCAGCACCAGATCCTGGTTCAATATGTGTTTTGCTATCAAAACTGAACGTAAACAAAAAAATTTCAAGACAATCCTGTTCACCGTTGAGGAGTACCCTCGTACGGAGACATTCCTGGCTTCAGCACCAGATCCTGGTTAAATATGTGTTTTGCTTTCAAAACTAAACAGGAAGAGATAAAAATCAAGCCAATGCTGTTTACCGTTGAGGAGTACCCTCGTACGAAGACATCCCTGGCTTCAGTACCAGATCCTGGTTGAATATGTGTTTTGCTATCAAAACTGAACACGAACAAAAAAAAATCAAGCCAATGCTGTTTACCGTTGAGGAGTACCCTCGTACGAAGACATCCCTGGCTTCAGCATCAGATCCTGGTTCAATATGTGTTTTGCTATCAAAACTGAACGTGAACAAAAAAAGTGCAAGCCAATGCTGTTTACCGTTGAGGAGTACCCTCGTACGGAGACATTACTGGCTTCAGCACCAGATCCTGGTTCAATATGTGTTTTGTTATCAAAACTGAACGTGAACAAAAAAATTTCAAGACAATCCTGTTCACCGTTGAGGAGTACCCTCGTACGGAGACATTCCTGGCTTCAGCACCAGATCCTGGTTAAATATGTGTTTTGCTTTCAAAACTAAACAGGAAGAGATAAAAATCAAGCCAATGCTGTTTACCGTTGAGGAGTACCCTCGTACGAAGACATCCCTGGCTTCAGTACCAGATCCTGGTTGTATATGTGTTTTGCTATCAAAACTGAACGCGAACAAAAAAAAATCAAGCCAATGCTGTTTGCCGTTGAGGAGTACCCTCGTACGAAGACATCCCTGGCTTCAGCACCAGATCCTGGTTGAATATGTGTTTTGCTATCAAAACTGAACGCGAACAAAAAAAAATCAAGCCAACGCTGTTTACCGTTGTGGAGTGCCCTCGTACGGAGACATTCCTGGCTTCAGTACCAGATCCTGGTTAAATATGTGTTTTGCTTTCAAAACTAAACAGAAAGAGATAAAAATCAAGCCAATGCTGTTTACCGTTGAGGAGTACCCTCGTACGGAGACATCCCTGGCTTCAGCACCAGATCCTGGTTCAATATGTGTTTTGCTATCAAAACTGAACGTGAACAAAAAAAGTGCAAGCCAATGCTGTTTACCGTTGAGGAGTACCCTCGTACGGAGACATTACTGGCTTCAGCACCAGATCCTGGTTCAATATGTGTTTTGCTATCAAAACTGAACGTGAAAAAAAAAGTGCAAGCCAATGCTGTTTACCGTTGAGGAGTACCCTCGTACGGAGACATTACTGGCTTCAGCATCAGATCCTGGTTCAATATGTGTTTTGCTATCAAAATTGAACGTGTACAAGAAAATTGCGAGTCAATGCTGTTTACCGTTGAGGAGTACCCTCGTACGGAGTCATTCCTTGCTTCTGCACCAGATCCTGATTAAATATTTGTTTTGCTATCAAAACTGAACGTGAACAGAAAAATATCAAGCCAATGCTGTTTACCGTTGAGGAGTACCCTCAACGGTAAACAGCAGCAGAGTACATTTTTGTATGTAGATAAAACATGGTAAGTCGTGGTGATTCATAAAAACAAACCCCTGCTGTATTAAGAATTATCAAGCAGACACTTTAACCACTAAGCCAAGGTGTACTCATAAGGTACCTTTTACCTACCTACTTTATAAAATTGCGAATGTAATCTTTCTTTCAACTCGAGAAGCTAAAAGACACACACACTCCTATGTCATCTTAGGTCTACGCACACCTGCATCGAAGTTGAGTTTCATCAAATTTTTCGATAGATGGTACTAGGTATTCCACTTATAGGCGCGACTTCAGCTAGTATAGTAACGCCATCTAATATAATAAGTCGAACTACGAGGTACCGGCGACAATAATAAGTTTTACGAGAGCTTTGTTCTTTGTTTGACGTGAGCAATCTTGCCTACTTTAATTCATCTATGCCTATGGCAACCTACCCCACGGACCCATGAGTTCGTTAGCGCTTTCATTCATCGCTGAAATGATAACAAATAATTTTTGCCTCAAAACTTAAAATGCGAATAACTTTAAATTTTAAGTATCGAAATAATGAAATTATTGTTTTAATCGAATTATGTTGTTATAAATCCGTTGGGGTGTATGAGGTTTTGCGCTTATTCATTAACACGTTGTATAGATATTGTCACATTCGATACAATATTCATATCGTGTTACTCATAAAACAAATGAATGATACATTTACAGTGTGCGAGTGATCTGGTTATTGTAATAATTTCTTTCTTGTTTAGAGTAAGAAAATTTCGTTATGCAATATAAAAGCGTGCATTTTAAATAAAAGCATTTTGTATAATGTTTATGATGTATTTTCAAAGTAATATTTATTCAAAAATGTTAATACAAAGATATTAAAGCCGCGGGCGAGTTGAGTTCAAATTATCATTGCATGTAAAATGTTTTCGATACCCAACTGTTTTTGTAATTCATTGTCATATTTTATAAGTAAACCATTTAGGTTTTAGTTTCAGATCGCGAATTAAATTGAATTTGAGATTTAAATAAGGTTTCAATAATTGGTCTCTATGATTAAAAGAAGGTGTTCCTTTTTGCCAATTTAGGTACGGAACCCTAAAAAAGATCTTCACCAAGAGCATCGAAATCGAGCATATGAACCCTCATTTAGGTACTAACACAAAAGATTTCATCGGGTCGAAGTGTTGCTGGCTTGCCAGCCCCTATTATACAGGGTGTAACAAAACACCCTATTAATACTTAAAGGGGTGCTTCAGACCACGAAACTGAACAACTTTCAGTATGGAGCCAACTTCGAAATCGTGAAAAAAAATCAACTGTCCCATACAAAACTGCAGTACCGACTCGACTAAAATGTATGGGATAGAAGAATTTTTTTTTCGCGATTTCGAAGTTGGCTCCAATGGAGCCAACTTGTGGCTCTGGCAAACTGGGCTCCATTGTACACCCCCTTAAGTATTACTAGGGTGTTTTGTTGCACCCTGTATTATGAGATAAGTTGAGATAAGAAGAGCATAATGGATATTCGAGCTTATGACTCTCCGAACAGATAGTGGAAGAGTTTGGGGGAGGCCTTTGCCCAACAGTGGAACAAAACAGGTTAAAATAAAAACCGGTCAAGTGCGAGTCGGGTTACTCTTGCAGCGAGGCGAGGGTTCCGTACCACACCACCACAGAACATAACATTATTAACTTAGAAAAAATCTTTTTTTGTCCGGGACCTTTAGCGCGAGACCGGTTTACACTTGGGCGGTTTTTAATACATATTTGTTGTTATTCTGTAGAGTTTGATCTATAATCACACTAACTTTGACGCTTGTATGTGTAACCCTCTTTAAGATCGTGAAGAAAAAACGTTGATAAAAACTAGTTTCTTGTTGAGAACCCCCCTTAATTTTTAACTTTTTGACATTTTTATTTAAATCCGCCGTAATAACGCATAATCTGAGAAAATTTCAACTATCTAGCTATTACGGTTCAAAAGTTACAGCCCTAAATAGGTAGGATAGACGGACGGACGGAGGGCGGACAACGTAGGCTTAGTAAAAGGGTCCCGTTTTCACCCTTTGAGTACGGAACCCTAAAAATGAATATTCGATCGTAGAGTTGAAACAAAGGTAATTGACGTCATCTATGGAACACATTTTGTAAAATTCCAAATAAATGGCACCATACATTTTTGGAATACTCATAGACCACTTCGGATTGTTCATCTTGACTATTATAAAACTTTAAATTTGAAAAAAGAATTTAGTTTGTTTGTTTGGGTGTTTGTTTGTTCGAGTATCACGCAAAAACTACTGAACCGATTTTGATGAAACTTTTTTTGTTTAGTAGCGTAACATCTGACTTAAAATCTGGTGGTGATCTTAAATTTATGTGGACGAAGTCGCGGGTAAAAGCTCGTTCATAAATGTTTTACACATAGCCCTAATTTTGTTTAGTTAGATTTTGTTGGTTCTCTGACTACAATTAAATAAATAAATAAAAAAATATCTTGGACAATGTCACACAAATTATCTAGTCACATTTAAAGTACCAGAATCTAGCCTGGACTTGTATTACGATGACTAGACAACGATATAGAATACATATATAGATACAAACATCCATGACTCGGGTACAAATATTCATATTCATCATACAAATATTTGTCCCTTACGGGATTCGAACCCGCGACCCTCGGCACAGCAGGCAGGTTCACTACCGACTGTGCTACCGGGCTGTCAAATTGTATCAATAACTTGCCTCTACTTAGTAATTATAGAACTCTATGCTTCTACTAATTCGCACTGGTCTCATAAGTTGGTGTATGGTCCACTTCCTTTCTTTAATCACGAGAAGAGGCCTTTCCTATTTGGGATCCTTCTCACTGAGTAAGTACCTGAGTAGTACTCAGGTACTTACTACGATATTCTTGTATCATCATCATCATCAGCCTGTACTAGTCCACTGCTGGGCATAGACCTCTCAATATAAACTACTGCGTTCGAACCCCTGCTTCTCGCTTCCAGCACACCATCTAAACTTCATACAAACGCCTGTTTGTATGAAGTTTAGATGGTATCCTTGTGAGCCTTCACACTGACAAGAAAAGGCTACCAGATGTATGTTGAGTTAGTGGGAATGATAGAGTACCATACCTACTATGCTATCGTGAATCGAAACTCACAGAATAAAAAAGAGTATCTACATACTGTATGGACACTCCCTATGCCTCCCACCATTTTTTATCTCTGGCTGGGCATGAAAGAGGCAAACAACAGGTAAGCGTTAGAGTATAATGTTTCTTTAGCGGTATAGTCCTCCTTATTCGTACTTCCTCAGTATCGCACATGACAGTTTTTCCATTGTACTTATTTTTCCAAGCTACGCAGATTTATACCATAGGATCACTGTTAAATATCGTCCAAGCTGGTCCTGTTTTAGGTCAAAATTGGAGGGGAGTAGGAGTATCCGTACCGTATACGTACTAATCTTCTTTATCATATTGTACTTCCAGTGTTAAACGGTAGTAAAAATTCACACGACAATTTATATGACACCTAGGTAACTGATAGGTTTTCTTTTGCTATCAATTAAAGATATGAACATCATAGCCTATATCAAGACATCAGCAGATTGATTGATTGACGCTACATATTGAAAATAGAAAGTGTCAAGTTATGAGACCAGACTGATTGGTATTGATTTTAATAGGTTCCCATGGATTCCGTTATCCTATAATATATCCACACTCGTGAAAAACCACAACTGTTTATTTATTTTCCATTCGGAATGTCTTTGTGTGAAAATTACAGGACCGAAACACCTTAATAAAGTTTTGGATCCAACCGATATTTAGGTAAGTACGTCCCAAGGTTTCAAAAAGAAGCTTATCATACATACCTGTTAGTTGCAAAACAAGGCAAAATTTTTTACATAGATAAAAGAACTGTTATCTTCGGTCCTTAGTTGTATTTCACTACGCAAATTAAAACTGAGAGTCATATATCACACATGTTTGAGACCGTAAGACAGTGTTAACTAAATCCTTGCGATATCGCCGCAATATCGCCGCAATATCGCCGCATTATCGACGAGATATTTCTCCCTTCGGCCGTTTTCGTAGCAATCTGCAGGGCTAGTACGCCAACCCGCGATAGCGACATTTAGTCGTCTATCAAATTTAGTCTTTTATCTTGTTAGTTCGCGCGCAAATAGAATGAGAGTGAAAGCGTGATAGCGCTATATCACGCTATCACGGGTTGGCGTACTAGCCCCGCAGTGTCGCTGTGGTATCGCGGCGATATCGCGGCAAAATCGCAGCCATTTCAGGACGATAACGTTCGGTCAAAATTGCCGCGATTCAGATGCGCCGTTGCGGCGGTGCAGTTGCGATGTCATAGCGATGCATTTGCGAAATCGCCTACGCTTATGAATAGCTTGTGGGGTATGGCTCTAAGTCCGCATGCGTACTATCATATTCCAATAGTCTATCATAATGATGATACGGCCTAACTTTGAATCTATTTCTATGGCTCATCGTAAACTGAAAAACACATTTTTGTACTAAATACCTAATTCTCATCTAATTACGAACCTCAACTTTTAAATGATCAATTTCTTCAGTAAAATTTCACCAGCCATTGCATTTTTATGTTACCCCATTACTGAATACATTCATATAAAAGTTGTTACAATTTACCCTTTAAATTATCACCATAAAAGACTCGACGCAACATTTTCAAGAATTTTTCTTTAAACAGAAAAGTAACCTACAAAAATAATAACTTACTCCCAATCCGGACGCCATTTTGGATCGTTCTGCACATACCAAAAAGTACATTCGCCGAAAAAAGTGCATTCGAACGTTGCTCCCATTTCGAACTGTCTATTGCCCGGACGACTTAATAAATCTGCACCATCTTTGGTTATAATGACATGATTTTTTGGACGCCAACAGTTGAAGGTGTAATCTCAATTAGGGCTATATTTTCCTCGTTAAATTCAACTGTGTAAACTGGATCTTTCTGATGGTACCGTTGACGAGAAAATTGTTATCGGGAGATTTTTTCTTAATAAATGGGTCAGTTTGGAATTTAATGCAAGGAGTAATATTTGATTTTACATTACTCTATATGGAGTACTACCAAATGTCTTTGTTTTTAACAAATTAAAGATTTATAAAAATAAAACTGAAATAATTTCGCGACACACCTAATCAGGGAATCCCCTACCTACTTTGCTATCGTGAATCGAAACTCACAGAATAAAAAAGAGTATCTACATACTGTATGGACACTCCCTATGCCTCCCACCATTTTTTATCTCTGGCTGGGCATGAAAGAGGCAAACAACAGATAAGCGTTAGAGTATAATGTTTCTTCAGCGGTATAGTCCTCCTTATTCGTACTTCCTCAGTATCGCACATGACAGTTTTTCCATTGTACTTATTTTTCCAAGGTACGCAGATTTATACCATCTCGAGGATAACTACAGTGGTATACAACTATAGAATTTACCGTGGTAATCCTTCCACTGTCTGAACCGTTTTACAACCATTCGAATGTCACCAAATCTTTAACAATTTTCTTCGCAAAAGTACCACATTCAATAATGTAAAACTCCCATTATCCCAGCTAACGAGCAACATTTCTTTAGTCGCGTAAACGGCCGGCTATATCGGGAAATGACTGAACTGAACTGGCCATTCCGAAAAAATAATGATTTGTTATTTCGCACTGCTACATGAATTGAGTGACAAAAATCTTGTTAAGACATTTTCAGGCCAAAATTTGCACTTTATTCTTTTCACTTTAAAAGCGACTTTTGATTGTTTTATTTCAAGTGTCAGAATTGGACTTGGGATAATGGGTGCAATTAAATCTATTAAGGTGTTTACAGACTGTACCTTATTAGGATAAGTGTACAATTAATAATGCTTTTGTAAATGTAAAGATGTTGTTATGATTGTCAACACCAATTTCCTTTTGGGTAAAAAATTTAACATGGTAACCGTTTTAATTAGGTGTTAAGAGTAAAAAGTCCATCATTGGGGCTTTTATTTTGACCACTGTCCATTAAATGTGACAACGGGCTCACTACCTGTCACAATATAATGATTTTGGGTACTCCTATAGTGAAATATGGATATTATACAGGGTTTTAGGGTAAACAGCTGCATAACATTAAGGGGTGATGGTACCCATGATACTATCAACTTTCCCTAAGAAGCCTACAGGAAATAAGCAGAAAAAAAAAGTGCTCTTTCCATATACAATCAGCGTGCTTGAACGTTTGTACATTATGGAAAGTCGAATTTAGTTTTTGCTAATTTTCCTCTGTGGAGAAGCTTTGTTCAGCAGTGGACGATGATAGGCTGATGATGACGATGATCGTGCACTGAATCAATTGAGACCAAAACAGGACTTTTGTTTGGTTTTATTGAGGTAAGTATAAACCATAAAGATATTATACCTTACGGAATAGAGTAAGTGACATGAGTTGTCAAATGTAACCGTTTTTGGACGTTTTTTGGAGTCCTCGGCAGGGTAAAAATTCGATTTCTGTGTATAATTCTCAATCTAACGTGAAATGGTGAATAATTTAATGAAACAGTGTTAGTATATTTCACAAAATTATCTACGATTTCACTTTAGGTTCACGATTATTCACAGAAACCGTATTTTTACCAGGACTCCAAACCCCCAAAAACGGTTCTATTGCCTCGCGTCACGTATCTCTTTCTATTATACAGGCATGCCGCTAGGTACATCTCGCTCTCTCAGCTGTCACCGTCTCTCTTACGTAGTATAATACCTTTATGGTATAAACCTTTTCGCTTTTTGCATTAAGATTGCCAGTTTATCAGTAAATACAATTTTTTTTTTTTTTTTTTTTTTTTAATGTTCGATAGGTAAACATTTGACCCCAATCTCACCTGATGTTGAGTGACGATGAGGCCGAAGATGTAGCATGCTTACCTAGAAAGATGCCTATTCACTCTTGCCTTGAAGAGGCCCAGGTTGTATTGCTCAGATTGTAAACTTTAATGAGTTACATACTTAAAGGTTTTTTTTTTTTATTCTGCTTTTTTTTTAATTGGAGCTTTTAACCCTGAGGTTATGTCAGCCCCATCGTGCCTTAACCTTGACTCAGACGGAACAACTTTTACTATGGGACCAACATTGAAATCGAGAATAAGTTTTTCCAATTGTATTTTTTCGTAGTTAGTCATATAGTAAATATTGTTTAGTTTGACGGTCTGAAGCACCCCTTTAAGTATGTTACGCATTTAAGTTTAAGTAAACAATGTTTAATTCCATAGTTTGTTTTAGTTCAATGAGACAGTCACATGCATAGTTCATTCTAAACCAATTTATTATCTAATTATGATTAATGAGATTGTATTACGCACAGTAAGTCACGGTAGCTTTCTATGTATCTTCGTATTAATTTCACAGGAGCACTCTAGTTGTTGAATATGGATTAAACGTTGTTCAAACATTTTTATACAAACATGCATGCATATGTACATAAACTTATAGTCATTTCCCAGAGGAAATCTTCTTCTTCTTATCGTGTGGGCAGAGCCCTGGTGACAGAGTTTTTTTAGACCGCCTTAGGCTGCCTGTCCATTGACGCGAGCTGGCTGGCAGAGCGGGGAAGCGGAGTTTTACTAACCAATCAGGATTGCACAAAAATCTCGGCCGAGAGCTCCTGATTGGTTAATATTTTCCTCGCTACACTGCTCCGCCAGCCAGCTCGCGTCAATGGACAGGCAGCCGTACAGCCTCTGACGTGGTTTTTATGTAACGACTACTACCACCAGAGATAGTAGCCGGGACCAACGACGGCTTAACGTGATTCAGCCTGCAATGTCCTAACCAACTGGGGAAAAACGCACAACGTCACATATTACTAGTTGTCCCCCGTGGGAATCAAACCCACGACCTCCGCGTCGAGAGTCAATGCTCTTAACCATTAAACCACGGAGGCAGGTAGAGGAAATAAGGTACGGAGAAAAGATCTAGTCGCTTTTAGCAGGAATTTGTTCATTCCCTTAGTGGGTTGCTATTTTCAAGGTCATCTATCGATAGTTAAGCAAGACTAGTTATCGGTTATTTCCATAGAGAATAAAATAAAACACGATAATATCATAAAGGCACTCACATTTATTTTTCTCTCAAATATATTAATATTCTTTTTTATAAACGTAAAAAAAATGTATACAAAAATATTCGTATCACACTGATAACAATAACTATTTAAATGAAAGCTTAGTCTGTACTGGCTTACTCTATAATGGAAAAAACAAAAATGAATCAGGTAGGTAATAGAAAGAAACACTAATTATAGTGTAGAAATATATCGACTGTGGAAATCTCAAATGTCGTAAGGGACATTTTGTCGTTAGTCTACTGAATATACCACTGAATAATACTAATCTACTCTGTGATACTAGTATGATGGAAATAAAGTAAATGTTTTAAGAGTAAGCCCGTGAATTACATTATATTAAAAATATTGTCTTTCTGTAATCTACATGGGTACTATGTTTATCTAAATTTCCTATTTAAATGGCACCAAATTCTGTTTTAAAGTTTGCTAATTTTCTTTTAACTAGAAAAGAATGTTTTTCATTCGTACTAAAAAGTCTTTATTATTTGAGATGTCATTTTACATGGCAATACAAAATGATTTACTAAAGCTTTACCGGTTATAGGGCTGCTACTACATAAACGTTCGAGTTACCCCAAGTCGAGGCGATTCGAGGCAAGTCGAGGCGAGTGGAAGCGAGTCGAGGCGAGTCGAGGTGAGTCGAGGTGAGTGGAAGCGAGTAGAAGCTTAGTTTACCTATATTCGACTCGTCTCGATTTGGAGAGTTTTCTTGCGAATTGGAAAGCGTATTGTCACTCGCCTCGGCTTGCTTTTATTAAGACGAGAATAGTGGCAGGTTAAAACTTATTTAATTGTACAAGGTGTAACATAACACAGTAGTAGTAAAGGGGTAGTTTATAACATCAAACTGAACAAATTACACTAAGGAAACCACGTCGAAAAAAAAGGAAAATAATTATCTGTCGACATCGTCATTTAAGTCGAGTAGGTACTGAAGTTTTGTATGAAACAATATTTTTTAAATTTTTTCTTAATGTTAGCTCCATAGTAAAAGTTGTGCAGTTTGGTGGTCTACAACAGAACTTTAAATATTACTAGTATGTTTTGTTATAGCGTCTACTGATCGAATCTTCACTTCAACATTATCAAATATTTATTGTGGTAAAGTGCATAAAGTTTAACTTTTTTCCTAACTCTTTAAAGAAACTAAAGTGAGCATTAAGAAAGGAATGTTTACAATTATTTAAAAATCTGCAACATATTAAACAAATAACAAAAAAAGATAACACACAAGCAAATAAGTGGACTTACATTAAAAAAAATACATAAACTAACTATTAAGTACTTATCAAAGAATATGACTCAATACAAAAACTGGCCTAATAACTACAAAAAATAAATACTTAATCGAAACAATTTTGTAGCAAATCGTCTATATACAAAGATTTGTCTTATTTGTACAAATTTTGAGCTTCATTTTAACTGGCCTTAGATCCCATTAAATTATGCTACTTGGTAATACAATACACTGGCTTAGTTTCATACACTGGCACATAAAGATATAATAACTGAGTTTTTTTGTCACTGTACACATTTTTGTAATTGCTCAGGCCACACTGAGCAACTTTTTATTAAAAGTATTTTTAGAATATCGGTTGTATCATAAAATTTTGCTGATGCGTAATAAACCGTAAGTAACCGTATTGGAATGTAATTGTTAAACTTTATTGTCAGTTTAAAAAGTCACTTAACTTCATAGTCAGAAGCAGTAGTTAAAACTTGTACATTGAAAAAAAATTGTTGTTACAATCTTTAACTTCCAAAAGAGAGAAATCAAAATCACATTTTCTCTACAGTTACATGGTGTAATCCAATTACAATTTTATTCATGTAGTTTTATAAAAGTCAGCCTTAGTCTACACAAACGGTTCTAAAATCACAATTAAATGTGATGCTTTTTAGACTTAACCATGCATATTCAAGTCACCAAAGATTTATAAATTTTAATATACAATGGTCATTAAATAAACATCATAGTTTAAAATTATGGTCATAGTAGAGTTCTACTGTGCCTTCTTAGTGACAAAAACGACCAGCAATGAAGGATATTATTATAAAGTGCAAAAATGTTTGCATAAACACAGTTATGCTCTCTCATCTTTACCCTCCTGAATATGAAAGAACAAAGACCCCCTTCCATCAGGGAATTGGCAGGATGAAGTAACTAGAGTTTTAGAACTGATCCAAATTAGAGATCAGATATCAACAACACCCATAACGATGCCTTAAGAGATTACTTGACTCTTATCACCACCATCTACCATCCACCACCATTTCTACCATCTATTTTAAGTTGGATAACACAAGGCTCTTACTAAAGTAAAGAAACATGTGAAAAAAATGGATTACACCATGTCAAACAAAAACCCATAACATTATTCTAAAAAGCGATTAACTATCTAAAGTTTACAAAGAATACTTATCATGGTAGCAATTTTCAGGTAAAGAAAAAGGAATGTACACTTAAATACTGTATGGCAGAGTATTGTAAAAATAGATATTTAAACTTTAAACTAAATAACTCGATTACATAACTATTTACATATAAATAGAGAACAATAAGCATGGCTGTTTTGACTCACGGTTAACTTTTGTACAGGTGTACCGTTTTGTTGATAACCTGAGGAAGAAGGCCTGTGCGAGTGGGGTAAAATAATCCCGGAGTAGAACTATAATACCAGGGTAAAACATCCCCAGGTGAAACTATGTATGACATACTCAGGCCTTCAGGCCTTTTCTAGTTGACTATCTATGTGTGTTTTTTTATTCAATCGCCATTTTTGACCTTGACAAATAAATAAACTGTTCTTATATAATGAATTAATTATATACTGGCAACTCTCTAACTCAATATTGTAAAAATTACATCACAAAAAAAACCCAATGACAGAATAAGGTTCTCTGTTTTATTTTATTTGGGGAATTTTTGTAAACAATTTAAGCATTTGCTTCTTCCTCATTCGGTACTTATTAAGAGGTACACCGATAAAACAATTCATCCAGTCATAGGTACCTCTTCCGTCCGTTTTGGAACAAGAGACAGATCTAGCGGATTCTTCATCATATCCTTGTGATCATCACTTAAATCGATACTCAGTTCAGGCTCTGAATCACTGCCCTCCTCATTCTTCGGACTTCTAAATAAAACTGCTGTGGATTTGATTGATAAGTCTATAGGCTGGTCTTGTTCTATCGCAACTCCTGCGACTGCTGGAGAATGGAGAAGTAAGTCTCCACCGTTCCGATTCTGCCAAGCCATGCCTGGAGGGACTGTTCTTAAGTTCTGTATCGGCGCCAAGAAACCGCTTCGAGGAGAATAGCTCGGTGACGCTGACACCGAGAAAGGAGAAGGTGGCAATGTCGAAGGTTTCCGTTTCTTCATGTCTTTGTATTGATTTCTAATAGCGTGTATTCTGACGTCCTTTTCGCTGCATGGTGACGATGCTGGTCTGAAGATGCTCAAGCCACTTGTACTCCTGGAGCTATTATCGTCTTCTGGATCAGCTGATGATGCCCCGGAATCTGACGGTGAAGCACTTTGCCGCGTGACGTCATCAGAGAACGAATTCTTTTCTGATTTGTAGTATTCCGCTAAAGCTGACGCAGGCAGTAGGTTTGCCGGTAAAAACGACGGGTTTATTGACGTATTGAAGGCTGGCGGCGATTTACTAGTCTGTATCTGATGCATATGCTGCTGCTGCTGCTCTTGTAGAAGACAGTGGATTTTGAACCAGTTTGATCTCCTTCCGTATCTTGAACCAGATTTAGACATGCCGACTAGTAGACATTTTCGTAAGCGACACGCCTTGCAAGCAGTTCTATTCTTCTTATTAATAACGCATTCACCGTTGTTCTTGCATTCTGATATCGAAGACAGGTTGTTGTACGTCCGCCCGAAGAATGACTGTAACAAAAGAAAATTGCAATTTTAATAAATGGAAATTAAAAAGGCGCGAGGGCAAAAAAGGACGGCACCAATTTCGTGCGCGGCTGCATTAATTTAGTGTAAAATATCGACAGACTTCCGTCGGCGTCGCATAAGAAATAGCAATTTATACGCGTTACAGTTAAACCAAATCGTCTTGGGTCCATTCAATTCGCTCCGTCCCATGGTCGGAATTAAAAATTACATTTTTCAAAAAGTCATCATAAAGAGCATTGCGCGTATTAAAATCTGGGTCAACGCGAATATGGTTGTATCTCACACTTAATATTGCAGAAGTGAGTTCGGTTCAAGTCCTGTTGCGTGGCTTGACGTAAGTTATGGGGGACTTTCGAGGACATTTTAAATTTGGAAGTCTCCCCGCTGCGAGCGGTCGCGGGTCTTCTTACTCAATTAAAATCGTACAAAAGCGTAAAATATGTGGTTTCTGTTACAGTTTCTTTGCGCCGTGGTCGCACTTTAAGCCGTAAATAACTGCAAGTCCCATCGTTTGGGATTATAACAATAATTTCGATAGCAATTTGCATTTAATGTCATATAATTTCTTTTGAAATTTTCAATTTGAAGATGGTAATGTAACGAAGCTAATCTTAAATGTTGTTTTAATAAATAATGAAACAGTTTTTATTGAAATTGAGCAAGCAATTTAAGATACATAATTTATTATACAAGTACGGTATACTTCAGAGCGTTTTCAAAGTGAATGGTAAATACTAAACTCGTAACGAATTGCATGCCAACAAATATGTAACGACACTTGACATCTTAAAGATAATATTTATAGAGCACTTGCAAATAAATGGACGTTCACTTTCGTTCCATAGTCATATTATTGACATTTCCTACCTTACTGATAACTCTTAAAATAAAAATGGCATCACGGAAAATCTCATCGGTGATACAAAGAACGTTGAAAAGATTAATCGATATGTGCTCTTCTTTGTGTGCTCTGATTATTTATTAAAAATCTTTTGCTTATTTTGCTCTCGCTGCTCAATTGTTTTTTATCCTTGAGAAAAAAGGGTTCCATTACCTTGTTTTGTTTGATGTTAAGTTGCTTATTCCAATATACTTAGGATGTATCACACATTTTTTTAACAACGAGACTAAAAAGTCGCAATAAAGTACCACAGTAGAGGCCTGTGAGTAATTTCGCGAACGCATGTGAGTCACAAGATTAGAAATTTCAGATAAGCCCGTCTTCCTTATGGGCGCGCAATACAGTAATCCCTCTAATTGAGCTCGTTGCGTAGATATAGATACGTACGTGACTTGATTTAGTTTTTGTTTACGCTAAATTATTTGTGCTAGTATTTTTATGGAGTGACTCACGCATGCCACCTATAATTTTACTTTTTGCAATAAATCTGTCTTGGTCATTCCCGGTTTTTTAAGGCGATTATTCAGACTATCAAACTGAACAACTTTATTATATGGAGCCTTAGTATGGAACCAATGTAGAAAACGCAAAAAAAATCGTCTGTCACATACCTACAACATTTTTGGGTCAAGTAGAATTGCAGTTTTGTATGAAACAGTAGATTTTTTTTAAATATGAAAGTTGCGCTTTTTGTTGGACTTTGAAAAACTATCTATACAGGGTGTAACAAAACACCCTATTTATACTTAAGGGGGTGCTTCAGACCATCAATCTGAACAACTTTCACTATGGAGCCAACGTCGAGAAAAAATTTAAAAAAATTGCCGTCCCATACATTCGAGTCGAGACGGTACTGCAGTTTTGTATGAAAAAGCGGATTTTTTTTTTCGCGATTTTGATGTTGGTCCCATAGAGAAAGTTGTTGAATTTCATGGTCTGATCATCCCCCCAAAATTCATGTATAATATAAGCAATCAAATGTCATTTAGTAAATAAAATGTGGGCGTTCACGCAAAATGGATCCAGTTGTCGGCTTTTTAACCCAGCTTTTTTTTACTATTCCATATAATCATGTGACTGATTATATGCCGAATCTAACCTTTTTGTATACGAACAAGGTGTATTCAATGTAGTACAACTTAAAAACAAACACAAATAATGAAACTACACCAAATATGAATACCAATAAAATAAAAGTAATACAAGTGTCAGATGTTGCGATTAACTCGGCTAAAATGTAAACGAGAAGTAAAATTACCAAATGGAGTAATCTCGTCTGATTTATTTACATATACAGTCTTTAAACTTTGAATGGGACAGGGAAATTGCGAAAGGATAGGACAGGACTCGATTGGATTCAGTGACAGTTGAGAGCGACAGGAACGTGAGTCAGGGTTGGATGTCAAGTAGATGTAAAGAACTGTGCCTTCCTGAAGAGTTTGAGCATAGTTTGAGTAGGACGAAGAACACCAAAGTTTAAGGAGCTGGGGACATTGAACAGAAAAAAAGATAATTGGCTAAATAATTTATTTCGTTTTAAGTTTTTGTTTTATTTTTTGTGATACATCTAAACTATTATAAAACTGTAACAGAAGTGTGTCTGTACATTGAAGATATTTACAAAAAAAAATTACGATATGATTTTTAGATGTCCCTGATTCCAAATCACCAATTTTTGGATTTTTTGTCTGTCTGTTTGTTTGTTTGTTTGTTCGTTTGTTTGTTTGGGTGTTTGTTTGTTCGAGTATCACGCAAAAACTACTGAACCGATTTTGATGAAACTTTTTTTGTTTGATAGCTTATCATCTGACTTAAAATCTGGTATATAATTTATGCGGACGAAGTCGCGGGAAAAAGCTCGTTATGAATAAATTCGCATAATTAGAAAAAAGATGTTCAAAATTCAACATTTTTTTATTCAAAATAATATCATATAGATAGCTTTTTGACGTCATTTTTTGACTCTACCACCGTGTCGGAAGGTGTTCCGTTGAGAGAATATGCGGCCAGAAACTCTACAATACACATCTTTTAAACAAAACAAAATGTACAAGTACAATTAAAATACAATATTGCATTACATAGTGTAAAATTCTCAAGACCAGACATTGCATTATTTTGCGTAAAGTGTGTAATAATGACGATGATGATAATGAATAGCACCCAAAAGGTGATCGGTAATTATTGTTTTACTCCCTTACAAAAAGCATATTATTATTGGTGGTTGGGCTATTGCAAGCAAGGGTCGTTGTGTAACACTGCGACCATCGCTGATCTTTTGTGTTCGCCCCAAGCTCACCCATATTTTACGCATACCTCCGAACTTACGGTATTTTCTTTTCATTCTCGGGAATGCAGGTTTCCTCACGATGTTTTCCTTCACCGCCGAGCTAGTAAATGATAAATACAACCGTACATAATTTCCGAAGAACTTAGTGGTACGGGCCTGGAATCGAACCGCGTCCTCATGATTGAGGCGCTAGCTCTCTTCCGTATGGGCTATCATCGCTCTCTAAAAAAAATATGAACTTATATATTTATCACCGAATAACCTAAATCGTATAGCTGACATTACCATTTACCACCTGAATCCGCAGTTATTTACAAGGTATCAACTTCTCAACGACCTCTGAAAACAAGTAACTACCTAAGCTAACTAGATGTAACGTCGGTTGCAGCATAATGTCCATATTTTATGCAAACCATGTATTGACCCAAGCTTGATATTACTGGCCCATCAAGATTTCTCTAACGACCCCAGTTCTGCAGTGATTTAAAGATTATAAGAATTATGCATTAGCCAACATGCAGTCTAATTGGTCTTAAAACATTAGGTATCTCAAGTTTCAGTTTGTATCCTATCAAATAAGAAGGGTATCGAGTCAAGGAAAGAACCAACTTAAGCAACCGACCTAGGGGCACCCAGATTCGATAAGAACCTCGGCATAGGACGTTGCTGGGACTATACGCGGTGGATGGAGTAGCGGGGATCGGTGAGCGGCCTGGGATGTGCCCGTGACGTGACGAATTTTTATATTGGGGGGCAATTAGGGGAGTCATCATCATCAGCCTATAAACGTCCCACTGCAGGGCACAACAGGCCTACCCTCAAGGAGGGTGTATGGGCATTAGTCCACCACGCGTGCCCCATGCGGGTTGGTAGACTTCACATACATATCAGAATTTCTTCTTCAGTGTATGCAGGTTTCCTCACGATGTTTTCCTTCACCGTTTGAGAGCAGTCGGTATTACATACATAAGTTAGAAAAACTCATTGGTACATGGCATGTTTTCCGTGCGGTATCGCCTTATAGTGCATCGTATTTAATAATAAGCCAATCATATGACGTAGACGACACGGGGTACTGGGGCGTTTCGCACCGCGTGCGGTTTGGACCACGGTGTGAATCGCCCCAGTACTCTTTTTGAATTGCTTCCAGTTTTTATTGGGATCACGGTGGTGTTTTTCGAGTGTTTTTATTGTGTTTCGACTGTTTTTATAAGTGCGACTTTTGAATGTCACATAATTATTATCCTAATTCATTTTCGAAAGTGACATTTATTCTATAGAATTTGGAATCACTGTTGAGTATCTGAATTAGGTAGGATGTGTGACATTCAAAAATAGCTCTCCAGGAGTGCGATTTTTGAATCTCATTCGCTGAGTTCAGTAGTTGAAAATGTCAAAATTACTCTGGAGATACTCATCTTTCTACTTCTGATTTGACTTTCGAAAATCGCACTCCGGAAGTATGATTTTTGAAAGTCAAATCAGCAGTAGAAAGATAAATATCTCGACATTAATTTTGACATTTTCAACTACTGAACTCAGCGAATGAGATTCAAAAATCGCACTCCTGAACTGCGATTTATGAATATCATACGAGCGAATCGGCAGTAGAAAGATGCATAATCTCCATAGTAATATTTACATTTTCTACTGCCGAGTCGCTCGTATGATTTTCAAAAATCGCACTCCAGAACGTGACAAATTTTAACCACGTGGCGGAAATCGATGCTCACTTTCACAAGATTTGTAACAGACTTGACAGTGTCATTAATCCGCTAATTTCCCCAAAACATTTTCTCGTTCATAAATCATCAAGACAAACGATTGTCCCAAAAAATCTATGCCACCTGCCTCATAAACTGGAAGTTACTTTAAACAATGACAAATGTCCAAAGAATTTGATATCCACGTGGGCGGGGGCCGATTCCCACGGTCTGGACCGACTGTATAAAGTATAAGGTTTATAATATTACAATATTTTGGTTAGTTTTATGTGCAGCTATGGTTATGGTAAATTGAAGCTGAATTACATTTTGTTACAAACACAGAAAACACCCGTTCCGTTCCTGATAATAGATCATCTCATGTCTTACCGTTGTGTTGCTTACATGGCGACTAAGAGATAAGGTTTCTTAGATAGTGTTTTTATAGACAAAAGGCTAACCGTCCTATACCATACTATGATACATCATTCTATTTTGAAACGTTGTTTGAAGCTCGTAAATAGCAAAAGCATACCTAAAAAGTTAAAGATGATTCGAATCGAATAAACATTTAGAAAAATATTATTTTATTTTTCCGCTAACGCCTCCGCTCATCAATGTAACACCAACATAATTATAAATGAATTCATATAATGACACATTAGTAATGCTACAATATTGATGTAAGTAAATTTTATTGTCATAGCGTTAAACTATGAATCCTTTTATGGTTATTGGCTAAGTCATCCTAACCATTAAAATTATATATTAAAAATTAATTATTATATAAGGGGAAAAATACACGGCCAACTTAACTCAAAATTCTTCGAAGGGAGAATAATTAAATCAAATTATAAATAAAAAATAACAGTTTATAAAAAGCAACACCTTCATTTGGTTTATAATTAACCCTCTTTAAAACATAAAATTGATCTGGCAAATTCTTTTTTTTAGGACATTTCCAGCCAAAGAGATTATACCTAAAGGCATAGAGTGAGTCATACCATGGCAAGAATGTCCACTTTTTTGAGGTTTGTGTTTGATTGTGTGGTGTCAATTAGTATGGACAAAAGATGACCAAGTGACATTTGCCCCTACGGTTACTTTTCACGCACACTAGCATAAAAAAGTAGACAGCCGCATAAACAAACATTTATAGTTCCATCTCCTTCTACTATTAAAAGAACGTCATAAGATAAAAGAGACTAACTACAATCGTAAATTGATGCAGTCTCCATGCTTTAGAATAAAGGACATCATTCCTCCAGTTTCCAGAGATCGCAATCTTTGGTGGTCGATTATGATTGTGTAGTTTGGGTCTTAATTAGACCACCAAAATGCCACCCGCTGATTTTATTGCGTTTCATTGTTATAAGCAGAGTTTTACTAATCGGTGTCATAATGCCAATTATGTAATAATATAAGGTTTTATATATAAATCAAAGTCCTATCAAAGCTTCATAATTAGGTTAAGGTTGTTAAAATTCGACAACATTCGAATTTATTTAATTATTAAATGAGCAAAGTAATTTTGATTATAAGAATTGTTTTAAACATTTTTCAAGATGTTTTTTTTAATATTGAAAATGTTTTTTTTTTGTCGCTTCTTCGGTCCCGATTTTCAGCAAAAGTGCGACTTCGCCCTGTGGTCGTGGGTTTTAGGACTACGTGACAGACTGGGGTGCAAAAGACGTGTCTCAATGAGGGATACAAAAAACAATTGTTTTTAAAACGTTAACACTTTTTTTTAAATCGAAAGAATGAGAAAAATTCGGTCGTTTTTAGGTTACGGTTAGAAAAAATGCATATCTCGAAAACGAAATGAAAAATATCGAAAAATTAAAAAGACCCTGGAGATATGACATTGGGCTAGGTATTTTTAAAAACTTATTGGAGGTCCGTATCACTGATAGGTTATTCAGAAGTATTACTTTTGTACCGCGGAGATAAAATTTAATGTATTGTAGTACTAGACACTCTTTCTTAAGGGCCTATGTCGAAAAATAATTTAAGCGAAACAGGCGTGGGATAGCTTATATTACGGCCTGATGCGAGAGAAAGAGATGGGGAGCCGCGCGCGCCTGAAACGAATCGAGCGCCAAATCAAACTTTATTTAATTGTGATTGTACTATTTATGTTATTTCAATTCTGCTCTAATCAAAGTTTAGAAAATATCAATCTCCTTTTTTTAAATCAAGTCTTGTGTTTCTATTATTCACCGTTTAGCAGTTCCAAGCGTTTATAGATAAAAACGGAGGCTACTTCGGCTTGTTTTTCTATCGAGAAAATGTGTCTTAATCGTATTTTGGCTCTAATCAAAACTTCAATTATATGTTCAATTTACACATATCCGAAAATCATATTCCTACTGTTAGGACTTCATGATATATGAAGCTTTGAAGAATCCAATTTTTTTCACATAGCCTCTTAAACTGTGCTTACGTTTTATACGACAATAAAAAAATTATTCCGAATTATAAAACAAACCGCAGTTATTAAGTAACTGCGCAAGCTTTAACATGACCGCAAACTATTGTTAAAGTTAGACTTCATTATAATTTTTGAAGTAAAGTGAAAGTGTCAGAATGGCCTATTTAACTGTAAATAGATCAGATTGAATGAATTTGTTTTCTTTATCTGCCTATAACGTGCTAATGCAGACTTAGTGAATAAGGGGACATGAATTATGAAGTAGTTAAAGCCATGTTTGTGATAATTCATTCCCTTCGTATTGTTACGTACAGGACCCTACTACTAAGCGTCCATCCGTCTGTCTTAACTTTAAAACGGACATTGACACAAATAAGTAAAATAGATGACTTTACAAAGATCGAGATGATCCCAAGTCTCCTACAAAAAGCATCATATAAAGAAAATGTTAGTTAATTTCTTTTCTAAACTTGAAGGTTAAGGGTAGACTTCTCAATGAAAACCACAGCATCATCGTCATCACGATCTCAGAAACAATAGTTCACGTTCAATAATGAGGGTTAGGTAGCAAGTGCCACGGTCACTTTGAGTTCTCACGCCGTGATACGCCTATTGCTCTAAACTGCTTGTAAACCTTGTTACTTATTGATGGACGAAGCGATTTCATTAATTAATAAAAAAAAAACAATCTTTTTGTTAGAATTAATTACGTACTAAATTGATCGTCCCACGATAACTTTTAAAGCTTTATCTGGAAACGGGATTCGATTCTAATACTGATAATTATTGAAAAGATTATCCTCAATGTTCTGTTATAATCTTATAATAATTAAATTTGTACGTGTTTTTCCAATTTAGTTTTTAAAGAAATTACTTATAATTGAGTAAAACGTAATGTTTTAATTCGCTGATGTATTATCAATTTACTTATAATATTGAGGTGCTGTAATTTTTTTGAGGTGTCATATGATTATTTATTTAAAACAGATTAGATAAAAATATACCCCTTAACCTAAAAACAAAAGAAAAACAAAACTTATACCTACTATAAATAAAAAATGTCTTCGAAATTGCCGCCGCTTGGCGTTGCCTCTTTGTATGGCCAGACTTATTCATTAAACACACAACTTCAATTTTAAAATCGCTACCCGCTCCGCTCATAACCAAGCCAACAGCACACGTGATGAAAATCGCCGCCGCCCGAGGGTCTGCATGCGAGCGGTAGCGGCCAGCGCATCAATCCGTTTAACTTGATCACTCTGACCTATATCTTAGGTAATGTTATGTTATTTTATTCTTGAACTCTTATTATTTATTACGTATTTGATTTTATACCTACTGGTAAGTGAGGAGCTTTGATAACGGCAGTTTATTGTGAGGGGTCGATTCTGAGAAAATGGTGACGTGATTGTTGGTAACTTTACATTACAGCTCATATTGAAAATGCATAATGTTGGCGAGACTATTCGAGCGATGGCATCGGATCTTTCGTCTGTAATGTTCACAATTTTTGTCTACCAGTTTTATAGTAAGTATACGTGTAGATAAAACTACCTGGCGGGAAAGTACCCTAAATAGTAAAGATAGAGTTAACCTGCGACTTCGTCCACACAAATTATATACCAAATTTTAAGTCAGCTATCAAATAAAAAAAGTTTCATCAAAATCGGTTCAGTAGTTTTTGCGTGATGCTCGTTCAAACAAACAAACAAACAAACAAAGAGACAGACAAAAAATAAAAAAATGGGCGATTTGGAATCAGGGACTCCTAAAAACCACATAGTAACTTTTTTTTTGTTAACATCTTCAATGTACGCACGGCGACAGATCATCCTACCCATAGTTGGACCTTATGTCCATGAACATAGAGTTCAACTATGCGTAGGTTGATCTGTCGCCGTGTGTACAGACACACTTCTGTTACAGTTTTACAATAGTTTAGATAGCAAATTATCTTCAAAGAAAACAGTCCTTAAGTAAACCTGAATTCATAGATTTTTTTTAATCTCAGCCGAATACAGAACAGATTAAAATCCGAAAAAACAACAACCTGTACTTTTTTGGCACCAATTCATGCAATGGGTAGAGTCAATCAAAAGGATCAAATCTCTCTAATACACATTCCATCTTAAATTTAAGGAAACCATGAAACCTAACAATTGCTTATTTTAATTTGCAAACTTGTAACGCACTTGATTTTACTCCCCGTATTGACGGCTTCAGGATGGCCACTTTCCATGAGGTTCATATATGGTCCATACTAACATTTTAATAATTGTATATATTCAATTTTCTGATGGGACAACCATACGCGACTCTATAGGAAGCTCTTATTACCAGCAACTAAAGGTTAATATCAATTTCACCCTTATACATCTATTACAAGAAGATCACAAGATTACAAAACAATTTATCAAGCGACACTCGGCGTTTACTAACTCATGTACATTTGTACATACATTATATAAGACCGTACAATAATTTTAAAGTAATCTCGTTTAAAAATCACAATCCATACATCAGAGCGGTTGTGCAATGACCGCGAGGTCGACTTGGAAGCCTCTTTGGACTTATGACCATTTGAATTCTTGAAGTTGGGTCATTTAAGTTTTAAGGGAAAAATGTGACATTGTTATTAAAAATCTTTCATCCGTACATACAAAAAAAAACTTTGAGTTTATAGTGTATCGCGTGTATAAAATATTTAGAAGTGAATTAACAGTAAGTAAGAGGCATAAGCTCCTGAGTGCCTCGAAATATATATATATATTTGTGATTATTATTATTATGTCTTCAAGTATTTCCATTTGGTACCCACAATATTATTAAGTCAAATTGTGTCGCTTTAATAACCAGGTAAATGTAACACTATAGAAATTCTTCCGTAACACCTACTACATATAATTATATACAACGTGAACGGCGCCTACGACTGTGACCTCGTGACCTATGCAAATTATATGTATGTTATGGTCATGTGGTGGAAACTGGTGTTTTATGAAATGCCTGAATACAAAATAAATTTCTGGCGGAGATTTCGTATAGCCAATTTTAACTACAGTGACGTTCTTTCTTATTAAAACGTTCAATCAGGTATGCAGAAGTTGAGTTTTTAGGTCTAAAATCATCTTGGGTAAAATTAGTTTGTCGCTAAAAGATGGCGCTGACTGAAGCTTGGATACGTGAATTGAAGATCCAAAGTTTGTTTGACATTCGTTTCTAGGCATATTGTGATCTGTTAAGTAACTTTTTGTAGTTACTACAACACAAATTACTATTATGACATTTGGTTCATATTAATATAATATCTAACATTTATAAGATGAATATTATTTTGGGATTCAATTAACATATTTTATATTATTATTTGAGAGCAGACTGTACGAAATCGTATTAATTTAGGGCATTATTCTAATGAGTTCGATCTTACTAAATGTTGTTAATTATGATGTAGAATTTTAATGAAAATGTCAAAATGTTGATTAAAACTATTAAATAAAAGAACAATAAATTCTGAAATAAGTTTTATCTAAAAATAAAGTCATAATTTAAAATGTGTTTAATCGAATTTGATATACAAAGTTTGCTAAATAGAGTTGATTTTACATTAGATAAATTATATAAGGCCGAAGTGGATAGTGTCATAATGATAATCTTAATTACTTTACTTAGCTAAATGGATCAACTATTGATAATGATATCACACGTTCTGAACTTGCTCTAGAAAGGTGAAGGTTCAATCGACATAAATCATGACAACCAATTCAGAATATACGCTTATGATCAGAAATAGAAAGAAATCCATGATTTATAAATTAAGATGACATTCAGTTGCGCAGAAATTTTTGTGTTTTGTTGTTTATGTGTTTTTTTCTGCTTTACTGGAAAAACGTCCATACTTATCCGATGTATGATAACGACGCCTATATATCCCATTGGGGTAGGCAGAGACAATTCATCGCCATAGGCTACGATCCTGACACACTTCTTTTTCTTCTACCACATCTTTATACACGCTCGTCGGTTTCGGGTACATTCGATCTAAGCTAAGGCGACTTCTTACGATTTTCTCACTCATAATTGCTTATAATTAATTGTAATTTTAGTAGAAAGTAATAATACTTTAAGAAATCTGTTGTCGTGTTTATAATAGGTCTTCAAAGTTTTCGTCTTTGTTTCACGAGTATATTGTCACTTATCTGACCCCTCTGTCACTTCTAAACTTAACACGTTAAAAATAAACAAACTCTGACTCAACAAATTAATATTCCACAATTATCTAAGGCAATATGTAAAGCGTTACTCTTGAAATACGCAAACGATTCTGACATCATTTTTCTTAGAAACATGAGCACAATTGAGGAAAGAAGACCTAGAAATGTATCATTCAGTGGAATTTAGTTTCGAAACGACTTTTTGAAACCGCACATTTGTTAGAATAAAAACGTTTAAGAGATTTCTAAACTATTATAAAACTGTAACAGAAGTTTGTCTGTACATTGAAGATATGTACAAAAAAAATATTACGACATGGTTTTTAATGTCCCTGATTCCAAATCACCAATTTTTGGATTTTTTGTCTGTCTGTCTGTTTGTTTCTTTATTTGTTTGTTTGTTTGTTTGTTTGTTTGTTTGGGTGTTTGTTTGTTCGAGTATCACGCAAAAACTACTGAACCGATTTTGATGAAACTTTTTTTGTTTGATAGCTTATCATCTGACTTAAAATCTGGTATATAATTTATGCGGACGAATCGCGGGAAAAAGCTCGTACTTACTACTCGTGATGCGTCAACATCCGGTCTCAATTATTTGACGAAATGGAAATGATTTCTTTTTTAGGAATTTTATCACATTCGCTATCCGTCATTTTACCATGCACGAGCCTTCTTTTTCAAATGTGGTTCAGAAGAAGTGTGCTCTGCTTTACTCGTGCATAATAAATGTCCACTATCAACCACATTGAACTGAGTTTGGGTAATGCTAGTGAAAATCTGGTTGCCGGGAGGAAAGTGCAAGGTAAAATCCTGGGTCCAGTAGGTACAAAAGGAGGGAAGTAGCTGGAGGATGCGGAAAAATTCAGAAATGGAATAACTAGCCGTCTCCCCAAATATAATTGTGAGATAAAAGCTCGCCGCCTCCGCTAACTTTACCACATAGAAAAGAATGGATGAGGATCAGCATATCAGGAGAGCAATTATCTGTGTCGACCTACTGTCCGACGTCCAGTCGCCCCAGGTATCACTGTAACTATGTTGTGGAAGCTAATCTACGTGAGCTTCAAATCAGCTACTGGTACAGGATCAGGCCTCCGTCACTCGATAAGCACCTATACTTCAGCGCATTGTAGGCGATGCGCTTGTTAGATTTCTGCCACTCGCGGCGGTCAGCAACATCGCATACGTTGGCTTCGCGCGCCGTACGAAGTAATAACATCGCTGTGACAAGCTTCATTAGGTACGTTTTTGCGCGTACCGTCTGGCAGTAGGTAATTAAATCGTGATAATTTTGCGTTTTCTTAGGAAGTGATGTATCTGTTATTAAGTAACTAGTAATCTGTAACAGCGTCGAGAAAAGTAACGTTCTCTTGTTTCGGAGGCGAAAACCTACTTTGGATGCTGAGGCAGTGGAGTTTGTCAGTGAAATGTAAATATTTTGAATTATGCTATTGCTGATCCTTTTTTTAATTATTCGTATAAAGTATGTCATCATCATCACACATCAATAAAATTGATCTTGAATGTTATGCATACTACTAGAACCAATAAAACTCAAAATCATAAATAAATATATCGTCTCATTACGCAAGTAAACATGGTTATAAAATGCAAAGCAAGTGATTTACAACAAATCCTAAATTAATGGATTAATTTAATACAAAACTAGTTTGGAGAATTAAGGAGAATGGCACGGGACCGCAATATAATTCAAATGTTGATGTTAAAGGTGATTGATTTAGATTTTGTCATATTTATAAGCTTGCATAGAATTACGGTATGTCTACTAAACATGTACCTATTTTTTAACAAAGACTTTCAAATTGATGTATACAATTTATATTTTATAGCTTTTAAAAGCGAGTTTAAAAGCGTATCCATGATAGAACAGTTACGTTACTAATCTCTTATTTAACTGTTAAGCAAAACGGTTTTGATATTTATATCCAGATTTTGATTATGTGCTACATAATAGTTTAATGCAAGTCACTAAAGCTTAGTTATACAGTGTGAAACAAAACACCCCAGTAATACTTAAAAGGACCATCAAACTGAACAACTTTCACTATGGAGCAAACATCGAAAAAAGGTAGGTACTGCAGTTTTGTATGGGACAGCTGTTTTTTATTTTTTCTTGATGTTGGCTCCATAGTGAAAATTGTTCAGTTCGATGGTCTAAAGCACCCTTAAGTATTAATAGGGTGATTTGTTACACCCTGCATTTAACACAAAAAAAATCTGGGTAGGTCGTAGTTGAAGTGAATTATCTGACCACCTTGCAAGGGATATGATTAGGTTCCTAAGTTTATGAACACACAAATTAGCCAAAAGTCTTCCTACTTGGATTTGGGGAGTATACTTTTCAGGGTTATGTGTTTCAGCTAGTCTTCCGCTGCCGTGGTTAATCTATGCAGTTCTATAGTGCCACCGGAAAGGCAGAAACTCAAAAAATTTCATACGATATCATCATCATTAGCCGATGGATGGGAGCACACTCCCGGTGCTCTATAGAGAAAAAGTCACTGCAGAGAGACTCACCGTAAAGAGAATCACCGCAGAGAGAATCACTGCAGAGAGAATTCGATGCAGTAAGAAATCACTGCAAAGGTAACAACTCCGTTAGACCACCACGACCGTAGTCCACCACACCACGCGTGCCAAATGCGGATTGGTAGACTTCACAAACGCATCAGAATTTCTTCTTCAGCGTATGCAGGTTTCCTCAAGATGTTTTCCTTCACCGTTTCAAAGCTGTCAGTATCCAATACGATATAATGATGGTAATTTAAAAGTAAATTAGGTATAATTGCTAATCAAGTTTGTAAGCATTACCGGCTTCTTCTCGTGTCACCATAAAGTTTTATTTTTATCTCGTTCTTAACAAATAAATCTTAATTATCCTTGGATTTACACAATTTTTATTGAGCAAAACTGCCGCCACGCGCAGGCGCACTTTACGATTATGTCAACAAGAATAAACATTCATAAAGTCGATGAATGGACGACGCGACGTCATCAAGATCTGTGTGATAATATTGAGGAGTCTACCCACGCGGTTAACGCGAGTGAAAGTTAAAAACAGGTTAAAAAGGATTTATTTGTCTAAAGAAGTATTTAAAAGGAGCTTGATCAATCCGCATTATTTGGTGTCAGGCCGATTTTATGTAGTTCAGGTAACACTATCCAGCCTACAAAATAATTATTATTATAAATCTGTCAATTTTGTGACGCATCAATGGCTGAACGAACTTGGAAATTTTGCACATAGATAAAATATTATGTTCTGGATTAACACAGAATACTTTTTTAAAGTCAACGCAGATGAAATCGTGAGGGAAAGGTAGTAAAGTTTACATAAAATTATGGCAAATGTAGGGCCGGCCACCTACATGGCTAGCTTGAATTTTGAATTTTCAATGGTAGTGTTAATAAGGAATTCCTTATAAAGAGATGCTTTTATTCCCTGCAGGAGTTTTTCGACTGCGCACAGTTGCTGCGTAGTTAGTTTAGATAAATATATAATATATTACATGTAATAGTAAACTAAATATGTCAATAATGAATAAGATAAATATTGTAATAAGTTAAGTTAATAATGAAAAAGTTGTAACTACATTTAGTTTGCAGTGCCCTTACAGGGTTCATGTGCGCTCTATTTTTATGTGTCCACCTTTTGTAACCACATGAAGCAATAAACTATTATGACTATGACTATAACCCTCTGGGTTCTTAATTATGAAACGTTATTAATTAATTCTGTATTTTTTCTATCAATAATTTAGTTTTCCTATTTATCAATTTTTTTTTTTTATTTTTTATTTTTATTTTCGATAGGTAAACATTTGACCCCAAGTATAATATTATTGTGAAAGAAAGAAAGAAAGAAAATAATTCATTTGGATCTTCGACACACATACAGTCTTGTACAGTCAAGAGCACATCAAGCTGCAGTTCGATTGTAACGCTTATGGCGCACTAAATAAGAACGGTACAAATCCAAAGTGTCAAGCTTGACATGCTCTGTACATACCTAACAAAAAAGCATTTTGTGAGATAATTTGTAAAATAGCAAAGCAGAATGATAATACAAAAATCGATTTGTAATCATCCTGAAAACATTAATAAATTAAAAAATAAATAAATAACGTTCACAGGCACATACATTGTAATGATCCCAAGTTAGCCTCAGGCTTTTTGTTATGGGAATATAGGCTATATTATTTATAGGCTGTTTATTATGGAAACCATACAACAACGGCACAAACATATAAACATCCATGACCGAACCGGGATTCGAACCCAGAACCCTGGTTTGGCAGTCCGGCGTGGTAACCATTAATTAAAAAATCGAGAAAGGTTGAAGTGAATAGTTACTAGATCACCGCCGCATGAGTCTAACGTCGGTCAAAACACAGGAATTTGTCGTAAGTCACAGAAATGTCCCGTTTGCGGTCGACTTCAAAATTCTGTTAATTAATTCCGCTCCTTTATGCTTCTCGCTTTTATATTTATTCACTTTTTTTATCTCGGTCCGGCACGAGTCGATAAAATACCAGTTGCGATGGCGTGCGAGTCATAAGCAGAAGCGAGAGAGGATAAGGGCCTCTTCTCATTTATTTTAATGATTTTTATGTTTGGCACACCTCTGCTCACTCTGTGCGTCCTGGTTTTGCAATTCGAAAGAAGAGTGCTGTTCGTATTCATTTTATACTTGTTAGACAAATAGAAAATTCTCTTCGGTTTTTGGCAAGAAAATAGTTTTTTTTTTTTTTTATGTTCGATAGGTAAACATTTGACCCCAATCTCACCTGATGTTGAGTGATGATGAGGCCGAAGATGTAGCATGCTTACCTAGAAAGATGCCTATTCACTCTTGCCTTGAAGAGGCCCAGGTTGTATTGCTCAGGGAACAGGTCCGCAGGCAGTGCGTTCCACTCCTTAGCCGTGCGCATTATAAAAGAAGAAGCAAACTTCTTCGTGCGAATTACTGGTAGGTCAACGACATAAGGGTAGAAACCCAGCCTGCATCTCGTCCCCCGCAGATGAAAGGGAGACGGAGGTATTAAATCGTGTAGTTCCGTCGCACACTCTCCGAAATGTATCCTATAAAAAAACAGATAGACAGGCTACCTTGCGACGATGCTCAAGACTTTGTAGCTTCGCCACAGAGGTTGGATCACCTATGAGCTTCCTGGCACGCCTGTCGATTGAGTCCAGCACGGTCAGCTGGTATTGGGCAGACCCGTCCCAGAGATGGCAGCAGTACTCCATACACGATCGGACTTGGGCTTGATAAAGTTGTAGAAGCTGTCCCGGAGTGAAGTACCGTCTGACCTTCGAGAGGACACCCAGTTTTTTCGCTGCGGTTTTCGCCATGGACTCAATGTACCGTCCGAAATTCAGATCGGACGATATGTTAATGCCAAGGAGCTCCAGGCGATCAGTATAACTAAGTAATACTAATGATGGCAAATCTGTGGCAAATAGATTAATATGCTTCACTCTCCTTCCCATAAAATAGGGTTGAATCAATAAGTGAACACGTTAAAGTTCGTAAGTAAATAAAATAAAACCGTTCCGTACCACAACTCCACA
This sequence comes from Agonopterix subpropinquella, assembly GCA_922987775.1. NCBI lineage: Eukaryota > Metazoa > Arthropoda > Insecta > Lepidoptera > Depressariidae > Agonopterix > Agonopterix subpropinquella. The sequence goes on along the minus strand of OV277693.1, from coordinate 2,419,121 downwards.
GAACGCAGCATTATTCACTTAGAAAAACATTTTTTTTTTGTCCGGGACCTTTAGCGCGAGACACTTGGCCGGTTTTTAGTATTTGTTGTTATTCTGTAGAGTTTGCTCTATAATCATACTAAGTTTGACGCTTGTATGTATTACCGTTTTTACGATAGAGCGTGGAGAAAAAACGTTGATAAAAACGAGTTTCTTGTTGAGAACCCCCCTTAATTTCTAACTTTTTGACATTTTTATTATTTGTAACAAATCCGCCGTAATAACGCATAATCTGAGAAAATTTCAACTATCTAGCTATTACGGTTCAAAAGTTACAGCCCTAAATAGGTAGGACAGACGGACGGACGGACGGACGGACGCACAGACGGACAGACGGACAGACGGACGGACGGACGGACGGACAATGTAGGCTTATTAATAGGGTCCCGTTTTCACCCTTTGGGTACGGAACCCTAAAAATGTGTCTTTACCTACTAGTCGGACGAGAAAGACTCACAGATCTGAAACGCAGATGAGACTTCAATGTTCGGTTAGTAATTAGAGCGGTAGTATACTCTTTCTTATACTGTGGCGGTAGCGTTTTAAACTATTCTAGTTAATGTCAAACTCTTCCGCTTCTAATTTAAACCCTGGCGTTTAGTTTCGTAAGCAGGGCTTATAGTGAACATTTTTTATTGTTAGGGTCATCGGACACTGGCGGTGTCGTATTGTACTTTTATAGATTGTTGAGATTTAGTGCCCCCACTGTAAGGTGTGGTGATAAATTTATTGACGCTTATCTTGAGGTAATGGTATGTGTAGTTATATGGTTGTAGGGATATTTAGTTTTATTTTTTGGTAAATTAGTGATGTTTAAGGTCGTTGACTTTGGTCATTCATAATTTTTTTCCATTGATTGTTTCGTAGGTTTATCCTACATAATTATTCTTGTTTTGTTTTATTTTTTGATGAGAGATCAAAGAAACTGGAACAAGAGTATCAAATTAGAGCTAGAGCTTTTTGGCGTTATACAGGGTCCAACTTAAAATGCTGACAGTTTTTAAAGATGATGTTCAATTTATCAAACTGAACTACTTTCTCTATGGTATATGGGACTAACATCGAAATCGTGAATAAAAAAAATCAACTGTCTCATACATTTTGTTGGAGTAAAATTGCAGTTTTACCTATATGGAACAGCTGGTTTTTTTTTCGCGATTTTGACCTTTGTCCCATATAGAAAGTTGTTCAGTTTGATGGTCTGATCATCCCCTTAAACAACCGTCAGCATATTTAGATGGAACCTATATGATGGACTGATTTGTAGTATGACCTACTTCCTATCACCTTCATAATAGGTATAAGAGATTTCTGTAACACAGTGGAATTAAACAGACTATACTATACCATACTAAACTGATGGTAAGAATTACAAACAACAAAAATATACAGCAAGTGACGCGATAAGCGTTTTATTTATTTTATCTCCAAAAGTAACATCGATATTTTTCTCTTCAACACACAAACGGCAATCTTCACTACACTTCAATAACGATGGTAGCCATAAGTATAGTGTTATCTTAATGCTGTTAAAGGTTGGTGGTCACGAGATGCGCGCGCGCATAGGTCAGAGTGCTGCGCGGAGCGGGCGATAAGATTAACGTTAGATTACATTATTGTTTGTGGATTTATTTACATAAACACAGAGTGTAAACTTAACATTCACGGACACGAATACCACAGCATCCAAAAACGTCTAACTTTTTGTAACACGAATGCTATAGCGATGCCATAGCAATCGCTGTCACATTCTATCATAAATGACAGAAACTGCTATTAGTAGCTCCAAAATTTTCATACCAAATATTATTGTCCAACATGGGTGACTTAGTATCTTCGGACGTATTAAATGCTTTATTTATTTTAGGGAATACTTCAGACCATCAAACTGAAGAACTTTCATTACCGAGTGAACATCTATATTACTGCTAGAGGCTGGTGCTGTTCCATACAAAAAAAATCTGCTTCACCTACCCGACTTAAATGTATGAAATAACAGCTTTTCCTGTGGTTGGCTCCATAGAGAAAATTGTTCAGTTTGATGGTCTGATTTCTTCGTTTCAGTATAAATTTGCCAGACTGTCCTGTATAAGTCCAACTGCATGGCACAGGCCTACCCTCAAAATAGTGTACAATAAGTAAATAAGTATGATTTTAATTCAAATTGCATATAAGTTATGCAAGCTATGATCCAATATTATTAACAACACGTGTTTTTAATACAAAACGCATCAAGTATACGCAATGATATGCGTGCGCGCATCTCCTGCATGATATTAACAACACTGTTGCAAATGATATCGGGTTTGTCCACCGATCTATTTAACATCTACACGTAATGAGTATTTACTATTATTGGGTGTTTTAAACCTAAACGATGCGGTCTTATGGCTACTAAGTTACATTTGAATTAATAGTAATGGCAAATGGAACTATGTTTTACAGTTTGAGGTGGATATCTTATCATAGATATTCTTGTTTACTTGTTTACATCGATGGTAAAGGATTTTGTGTAAGTGCATTGCTTGAGAACGTCTGGACCGATTTGGCAATTTTTTTTTAATTATTCCTAATATTTTGAGTTATGTTTTGGTGTCGGGAAAAAAGGGCATTGCAATGAATGCCGGGGACAACTAGATTTTAATGAAAATTTATTAATTAGAAAAATTTATACGTTTTTGAAAGATACGAGGTGCGACATAGTTATGAAGAGAAACGGCATTTGCAAAAGGTTTTCGTGCTACTCGAAAAAAATTAATATTTGACTGAAACCAGATTATTATTCTGAAACTAAAATTAATTTAATAAAAAAAAATGAAACTAGATTTTGTTTAAGATTGTCCTAGGTCGATTACTGTTTCTTAAACCCTTAACTATAAACCACTGCAGACATCTCTACGCATGCATCGCTTTTTTTATTTAGCCTATTCTGTATCGCAAAGCTGTGCAAAGGCCTCCCACTCTTCACCTCCAATTCTTCCACCCGCCCGAGCCAACTGTTCAGAAAGATATTCAAGTCGTTGCCCCATCTTTTTCTGGGTCATCTCGTGGAACTCATTCTGTAGCGAATGTAAAAGCCTCTCCACAACCAGACATCTCGCTTCAGAATCGCTCTTTCTATTACCATACTGTTTATACAATTGACAGTTGTGGTGTTTGTAAGAACAGTAATGGCCGATGTTCAAGTGAAGATAGACCCAACGATCGACTTTACCTTTAGATTTTTAATTAGATTTGTCAGGCTTCTTCTTAGATTTGCTTATGGTTTATTGATATATTTATACAACGTGTTCATGAATAAGCGCAAAACCCCAACTGATTTTTATAACAAAATAATTAGATTGAAACAATAATTTCATTATTTTGTTAGTTAAAATTTTGAGTTATTTAAGTTTTGAGGCAAAAATGATTTGTTGTCATTTCAGTAATGAATGAAGGCGATAACGTACTCATGGATACATTTTTATAATCTCGTTTTGGTAGTAAGAAGGGTGGGTGAGTGTGCCTGTGGTGGGTTGACATAGAGTTCAGAAAATTTTAAATTTTGCAAAAATATAATTTAATATTTTGAAAAAATTACCTATGTTGAAACCATGATAATTCGATTCTGCTCTCGATTCTAAACAAACTACTTTCTAGTTTTGCGTTAATTCAGTAACACGTTGTATAAATACAATAATGTGATTTGTGTGAATATTTCATAACCCTCCTTTTCACTGTTGGCAGCAAAAAGAAGCGGAGACTTGGGCGGTTATATTTAAAATGGCGCGTGACTTTAATGGTCATTTAAATATCAAAATAATATTTACGACTATTAGGTTGAAAAGTCGTCACCGTGAAATTTAAATAGCGGAGTAGCCTGTCAAAACCAGATCTTCCATAATTCACGCAGTTGATAGTGATGATAACAATAAAAAAGTTTTTGAAAAACCTGCGACCACGTGCGAGTCGGACTCTAGCACCGGTTAGTACCACGCAATAATATAATTATTTTATCATTTGTTTGGAAATAACACATAATTCTATGCAAATTTTGTACCGTTAACCTATTACGGTTCAAAGGATACAGCACAGACGGACTGACATACAGACGGCAGCGACGTAGGGCTTAGTGATAGTGTCCCGTTGGCACCCATTGGGAACAGAACCTTCTTCTTTTATCGTGTCGATGGCATGTCATTCAAAATTTTTCCAGTCTAGTATTTCGCCACACAGATGGCATGGCACTACCCGGCAAGGGCCGGCAAGGGCCCTACGGCACGGAACCCTAAAAATTCTTAAACTTTTTATTTAACCTAACCCAGTCTTTATGAATTACGACAAAACCAAATAGCTGAATTGTGTTCACTGTCAAAATATTGCATTAATTTTATGAGTCACCATCATTAGCAGTTTGACACTAAAAATACAATTTAATAAACGACACCGGACGTATCTTGACATTTCAGAAAATAAAGGTAAATAGTCCAGAATTTAAGACATGTTTCTGTCAACATCAAATTTATTATAGAGTGATAATACGGATAGATAAATTTTATTTACAACCGTTAAAACATCGCTATTAAAATGTCTTAATTTCCTATACAAATAAATGACAACTTTTTAACACTTTCCCATTAATATTGACACCAAAAAAGGAATTCTTTGAATATTTTTTCTTCCTAACTAACCAGGCCTAAAGATTAGTTTTATAACATACGAGCTTTTACCCGCGACTTCGTCCGCATAAATTATATACTAGGTTTTAAGTCAGATGATAAGCTATCAAACAAAAAAAGTTTCATCAAAATCGGTTCAGTAGTTTTTGCGTGATACTCGAACAAACAAACACCCGAACAAACAAACAAACAAACAAACGAACAAACAAACAAACAGACAGACAAAAAATCCAAAAATTGGTGATTTGGAATCAGGGACATCTAAAAATCATATCGTAATCTTTTTTTTGTAAATATCTTCAATGTACAGACACACTTCTGTTACAGTTTCATAATAGTTTAGATAAAAACTATGCATATTTTGCATAGATTTTATATGTTATAAAAACGAAATTATGTTGAATCTAGTAATCAAAGTAGGTAGTAAAACAAAAATAGGTGATATTTTAATTAAAATTGTGCTGTTATAGTTTTTGGCAGCATCTTTCTTTTCTACATCCACATCCATATCACCTTACGAAGCGGTGGTAGATTAACAAAAATTACCGCAAAATTTATGTATTATACAGGTTGTTAAGGTAAACAGTTGCATTACTTTAAAGGGTGCAACTGTATAGTATACTCTAACACCCTGTTTATAATACTAAGGCATAAATAACTCTGAGTTTTGACACTCCAAACACTATAACGGAACGAATGTATTGTATAGTTTTTGACACCTCCTCATACACACACATACGTTGTTTCAAAATGTCAATGACTATGATTATAAATACATCCATTTTAAAATCCGTGTAAAAAAATAATTAATTTAGAAAAAACTGAATAACATTGACAAGCAATAACATTAAAAACAAAGACGCCGAAATTACTTTTTTCACACAACAACATTAACATTAACCGTGACCTCCGCGAACGAATAAAAAATTAAAAAAAATTGTAACATACCAAAAATGGATTCCCTCGGGTCATAATCAATATTAGCCGTCAAAAATCACTTTACGATTCGTTACGAATTCAAAATCAATCACACTACCAACATATGTTGGCCACTGCAACACTCCTCATGGGATGGTTTGATTTACAAGCTGTAGCGGTTTCATAAGCGAAAGCGTAGAGGAACAGATTATTAGAGGTTTTAGACAGATGTTTCTGTTATTATATTACTTATAATCCATACATTATGTAAAGAATAATTATTATGAAACACAAAAACTATAAAACTTCATCATTTTCTATACGTAAAAACGACAAAATATACAAACTATACTTAGCAGAGAACTAATCCTAGTTCAGTTTTACTTTAGTTGCTCTATTTTAAGTGCTCATAATATTTCTGACAATGCACGAGTATAATAAACTTTTTTTTGACAGCAGCAGTCCAATTTTTGAACACGCTTTTTCAACCACGCTTACTTCTTTTGACTTGGACCACCAACAGCCATACAAGTAATTGTTTCCACCGTATATAAAATATAAAACATTTATTATAATTTTTCGGTCTGTCAGTCCATCTATTGAAAGTCGAGCGTGTCTTATCGATAATTGGATATCATTATATGGGATTACTAGCTGACGAATCGACTTAAGTAATGAACGAGATGAAAGTCAATTTAAAATTAGTTTTTTTTGTTCAGATAGGTATGTATGTGTTGTACATTTAATTAATATTCTTCGTAGCATAATTATAATACCACAGTAGCACTTATTACTTTATTATTACTTTGATACTTTCCTAAGCTTTTCTTTACCGTAGAAAAATATGCACACGAAAAAAATCGGCAGCACAATTTTCGAAACGAATTCAGGACGTCAATTTTACCGTGAGATTCTTACTACTGTACTTCAGAAGTGCGATTTTCGAAAATCATACGAGCGACTTGGCATTAGAAAATGTCTATTCTATTTTTGTTTAATGGCGTTTCCTTGGTGGATTTTGCCAGTATCTAATTTAAAAAGAGCAATTAGTGCTTGACGTTGTACGGTAATTGGATATGGCGATCTCAAAGCCCTGTTTTTATACAAAAACACACACTCGAAACCGCCATAAAATGGCGGAGCCGCGTGGCTACTTAAATCGCGAGCCAACGACAGACGTCCACTCGAAAGCCCTCCAGCCACGCGACTCCTTAGAAAATTTCAAAACTACTATGGAGATTATGCATCTTTCTACTGCCAAGTCGCTCGTATGATTTTCAAAAATCGCACTTCTGAGGCCAAAGTACGATGCGTGTGAAAATCCAATATCATGCCTTTCATCTCTTTCGTTCGCGCGCAAATAGAAAGGCGCGACAGCGTTTTATCACGCTGCCATACTACGACCGCAGATGGATGTTTTGTTTTTGTTTCCCAGTGAAAGATAAGTTTTCTTTATAAAAAAACAAAGTAGTGCAGATGAGGTTCTCTGGATGTTATTTGTGGTATTCTTATGATACATGCAACATCAAAATTACTATTAAAATGCACAATTTACGTCAATCTGTTTTTAAAACATTTAGCTATCAGTTTAATACCACTATTAAAATATTCTTGACGTAATTGCCCAAGTTCAGGCAGATCTTTTGAACTAAAAAATCGCTAGCTAAGTAGCTAGAGGCTGTCTTCTTCTCGTAATAGGACGTATACAGGGTCCAACTTAATTTATGCTGTCAGTCTTTTAAGGGGATGATGCTCAGACCATCAAACTGAATAACATTATCTATGAGACCAACATCGAAATCGCGTAAAAAACAGACAAATACAAATATTCTTTATTTCAGCGGTTTCATATAAAACTGCAAACCATCTTGATCCAAAAGTATGGAACAGCAGATTTTTTTCACGATTACATTGTTGGTCCGTAGGCGAGGAGCAGAACGTCATGGAGAAATATGGAAGAGGCCTATGTCCCGAAGACGGACTGATCAAGGGCTGTAATGGATGGATAGTCGAAATCGAATATGATCAGAAAGAACTAGGTACATCATCATCATAAATAACTTCTTTGGGTCATCTAATTGATAATCTAATCATATTGTAACGTACTTACATCCCTACATCGTCGTACATCAATAAAAAGTTCTATGACATTTGCTTGTTAAAAATATCACACTTTCACGAATCGAAACCAAAATCGGAAAAATGACAACCCATCTATCATGCCGGACCTTATAATTAAATAATTTGAACTTAAAAAAAGAGAGAGTAAAACACAATAAAAATAAGAAACTATGCCGGGGGCGCCATCTGTATTTTCGGTAGCCGCTTCCTCAATACAGATCACAATCATATCGAGATCTCAGTAATGATAAATCATACTTAAGTCTTTGGATTGTATCATTTATTAATGACAGGCTCTCATTTAGACTTGATGATTGTCTACTGTGTTAATCATTTTTTTCTAAGAGGCTGTTAATTTGATTTTTTGGTTCTTTTTTAAGTGGTAAGTGGTGAGTGAAATTTTATGTCTAATTTGTTTCGAAATGGACATTGATTCAGTAATTGTTTTTTTAATGCAATAGTCAACCTATAAATGGACATCTTTGCTCAAGTTATTTTAATTTGTAAGGAGAGTAGTGGAGTTCAATAATCGACTTATAATTAATAAATATCACCGTAGTCTTTATAGGAACAGGATTCGTCCCACTGTTAAAATGTTCGTTGCCCAAATGGTCATGTGATCGGCCGAGACGAGAACCCTTGTAACTTCAAAATTGAGTCGATTTTAATAACACATACGTAAATCGTAAATATCTCTCATCAAGACTGACAATATACTATACCTAATCAATATTATCTAATAACATTATGTCTAATTAATGAGATTTGATGATTGATAAATATCTACGTAATGAACGCACAGAAAAGATTATTAAAAAAAAAACATTAAACAGTCATCTTATCTTGTTGTGGGGGCTGGCAAGCCAGCAACACTTCGACCCAGTGGGATCTTTTGTGTTAGCCCCAATACTTTTTACTTTCTTCACCCTTCAAATACATGGTCAATGAAGGAGGCAATACCATTGAGGGGAAGAAGCCTAAGATCTCCCAGTCTAAACAGTCATGCTTGCTCTCGCTATCAACCATATCTGTAACACTGTATTATACGTAGGCAAGATAATCCTACATAATAACATAAAGCGCAAAAAGAAAGAAAGCAATCTACAATTTTGGATAATGGTTTATGAACCAATCTTTTAAATACCTTTTAATTTATTAAAGAACATCACCACATCACCACAGAAATTTCCATTCACCTTACCATAATCAACTCAACCTGGATACCAATCGGAACCATTAAAAAAAACTTTTAAAGCTATTAATTAGTTCAGACCATATCCATCACATAAAAAACAGTTCCCATGTCGATCATATCTCGGACGGCTCTATTAGTCGTGTATTAAGCTAAATTACAAAGTAACACATTAATGATCGAGTATAGTATAATTATATTGAGTTCTGATATCGAACAAACTAACAATTATAGGTTGCTATCTATTGCTTTTGGTTGCCATTTATTTTAGTAATCTCGGTTGGCCTAGTTGGACTTATGTTATTTTTGGAGTTACGTAGTTTTGTTTTTGCTGTGAGTTGAAAAATTGTAAACATTTTTTTTTATGATACATGATATTCTTTAATCATCATAAATAATTAGATATAACAAGCTTCGTCAAAATATTATATTTAAAAAAATGCATATCTTTTTTATTTTTGTCAATAATTGTGTTAAAACTTTCAAACTCTTTGCATGTTCAATTATATTGCAGCATTGCATTCTTTGTATGAAGTTAGTATGATAAGTAAACATAAATTATCGTATCGTGGCTTTGCTTCCATTTGCTTTTCCAAGAATTTCAGCTAACATTGGCAACATCAGAGATTGTTAATATCAGTCAATAGACGAACCAAAACCAAACATTATTTTTGACCTCCAATGTAGAGTCGAGTTGCAGGTTTTTTTAGTAGGGGTTGCATGTCAGTTGCCTGCTCTTCGGCCTGCAACGAAGCTCCATAATTTTGTGGTGGCTCAAGCGTATGCTTTTGTACACAAATAATCTTTGAGATATCTTAATAGATCAATGACGTCCGAACGTCAATAAAATTTTTCGTTTTATCAATCTTCAAAAACATCAGAAAACATCTAATTACCACATATTTCTTAATAAGAGCATAAGCAACTATTTCGTCACCTGTTTACCGCAAGAGCAAAGTGTTGAAATTACAAACCAAAAGATTTATGAACGATATAAAATTAGTCACAGATTTGATTACTAATTGATCATAAAAGGGTTGACAGAGCATCGTAATATTACATGTAGGCCAGTCATTTTACGGAGTTTTGTTAGGCAGGGTAGGGAGTAATTATTAATTGGACTTTTAAACTGTTACCGGCACCATTTAGTGACAAAAATACTATCCTAAACCATATTAAAAAAAAATTTGCTACGCAACATAGAAATCAAAATTGAGTGTCCCAGAAGGCTGTTAAATTAATAATATTAATACCAATGCACTCATTTGAATTAGATTCAACAATATAAATTATTTTTGATCAATAAAATAGGCATTCAAATTTAAAAAATGAGGTATTTATTAGAAAATACGAGTGTATTTTTCAAAACTTTCTAAGTAGACAAAAATATTTACACCATGTTTGAAGTATGTATGATGGTAAAGCCATAAACACGTGCAAAAAAAAAAATTATCATCAGGTTTTTTAGAACGAGATAATATCTATATTTTAAAATTGGAACTGTTGCTGACGTAATTTTTTTTTAATTATGGTTTATTCTGAAGCTCAAATTGGCTCTTCGGAAAAAAAAAATGCAATTAGTAATTAGTCCCGGCTCAAACCGTAAAATGACTGGGCTAATGCTGGGCATTTATAATTGCCCTTTCACTATGTGTTATTGGATGTAACACGTATTAATAGGTAATTGAATTTGTAAAACGTCGCGTTTTTATACAGTCACCATTAGTTTAAAAATAATTTTGACCGCTAAAGATTTAAAGTTTATGAACCTGGAACAGTTGGCAGTGAACCTGCCTACTGCAATACTGTGCCGAGGATCGTATGTTAGAATCCCGCAAACAGCAAAAATTGTGAATACGTATTTTTGTACCCAGGTCATGGATGTTTTGTTTATACAGAGTGTAACAAAACACCCTAGTAATACTTAAGGGGGTGCTTCAGACCATCAAAATGAACAACTTTCACTATTGGGTCAACATCAAGAAAAAATAAAAAAAAATCAGCTGTCCCATACAAAACTGCAGTATTGACTCGACTAAAATGTATGGGACAGCAGATTTTTTTTATTTTTTCTCGATGTTGGTCCCATAGTGCAAGTTGTTTAGTTTGATGGTCTGAAGCACCCCCTTAAGTATTACTAGGGTGTTTTGTTACACCCTGTATAGGGTCCTTCTTAATATGCTGACACTTTTTAAGAGGATGATCAGACCGTCAAACTGAACAACTTTCTCTATGGCACCAACATCGAAATCGCAAAAAAAAATCAGCTCGTCCATACAAAACTCCAAACCTAAGTAGGTTTGGAGTTTTGTATGGACGAGCTGAGCCGAGCCATACGTCATTTGGCTCAAGTGAGCCAAATGACGTATGGGACGGCTGATTTTATTTTCGCGATTTCAATGTTGGTTCAATAGAGAAAGTTGTTCAGTTTGATAGTCTGATCATCCCCTTAAAAAGGTGACAGCATATTAAGAAGGACCCTGTATGTGTATTGTATATCGTTGTCTAGTCATCATAATGCAAGTCATTACTAGGTTATGGTAATTTAAAAGGGACCTAATTATTTGTGTAAAAATGTCCAAGATTTTTTTATATTAAATTCAAAATTAAAGCTTTGCGTCACAAAAATAAAGCAATAATCATCAAAACGTGATACAAAAGTGAAAGTGTAACAAAACCATAAAATATCCGTATCAAAAATCAAACCTATAGTTACAAATTCACAAAAATAACAACATAAAAACAGTGCGAGCGTCTTTCTGTACCAATCACACTCTGATAGTAATCATATGGCACAGTCATTTAGCCTGTCGCAATACAAAGGTTAGTTCAGACCAAAGAGTTCTCATTATGGACGGAAATAGACTGGATCTATATCTAAGGGTCTCGAGTATGGTCATGTAGCGTAATTATAATATAGCGGAACAGCTCAGAGGTCCGGCATGGGCGGGTGCCGGGAGGTGCGCGTTCCGGCCTGCCTGCACGCGTACCCTAACTGCGAATTCAGTAAGGGTACGCCCGTCCCCCGCCCACCGCACCAGAGCTGTTCCAATATATTGTTATTACGCTATGGTATGGTTCTAAATACAGTGCGGACACTCACAGACCCCCACTAATTCTTATCTCACCCCCTCATGGAAGACGATAGTAGGTAAAGGTGTAGTTCTCACTCACTCGCACTCAATCAGTATCGCTCGTGCTTACCTCTTCTTGTCATTGCGAGCCCATTTGTATGTCAGGCTTGCTCTCATAGTACGTTTTTTTCCATTTTAACGGTCTGAACCACCCCTAAAAATTTGTCAACTCATTTCAATTACAGCCTGTATCAAAAAAACACCTATAACTACTTTTCCTCAATATTATAAATCCTCACTGGTCAACGCTTAGCTTTATAAAGTGGTCGTCTCTACGCCACACGCACAAGCGTGTAGCGTGTAGCGACGTGGTGACCTCACTCACACATACACGCGATCACCTGTAAGATCCACTCGTGCGCACTGTCACATTGTTCGGTTGGTGGCATACTGGGTGCATTCGTATATTTTTTTAAATATGATACATTCAAATATCATCTAGTTTTTGAGGAAGTCTTAGTCTCTGCCAAAAAGTAGGATCAAGGCTTGAGCATAATGATATACGGTAACTATTTAATCTAGGATTAAAATGGTGGCCAAGGGAAGGTCAGTGGACAGACCACCAGCAGCAATGCGATGGTCAGACGAGGGTTGCGGGTCAGACATAGATCAGATTAGCACAGGAGCGTGAGAAGTGGCGCAATAAATAGGAGATCTATGCCCAGCAGTGGGTTGGTGTAGGCTGATTTGATTAATTGGTAATCTAGGCTTAAAGAAGCAGGTAAATAATAAAAAAAACAACAAAAAGATATACATCGATATTCATTACGACAAATTAAATAAAAAAATGTGTCTAATTTTTATTGAATTCCTTGGTTTTTTGTTGATAAAATTAATTGTAATTAAAAATATTGATCATGTTTTTTTTTACTTTAACTCAAGTAGCATATAAAATAGCATAAAATAAATGATTAATAAAAAGCGATAACAACAATGCCTTTAAAAATAAATTTCAATTTTCCAATAGGTACTAATGAATGAACATCATTCATTCCCTTATCAACCGTCCCAGTGCAACAACGGTATAACCGTTAAACTCTGACATTCCGCACACACTCGCGATCTGCGATAGAGCGTCACCTGTCGACTAGGACGCGACCTCCCGCGTTATTAATACTGTATTGGTCAATGCACGCACACTAGTACAGTGGTTTGCTAGTAGAACGTGGTTAAGAAGATTTTAGAGAATTTTGGTTTATTATTTCGAATACAGTGTAGTTTTTTTAGTACTTATGTATTTTGTATTTGACCTTTATTACTTCCAGCTAAACGTGAAACCTAGCGTTTTGAAATGGTTGTTGTAGAGAAGTTTCAGAATGTTCAATATTCTTTCATTTACATTTAACCTAAATATGGAGGCAAAATAATTTGTGCTTTATTGCTTAAATAAACTGTGTTCATGCAAAAGTGTCTGAATCTGACCTTATTCTTAAAGAAACAAAACTACAATCGCTAATATTTTTAGTTTTATGAAATGGTTTAATCTGAACAAGCATTGCATTAGTTGCAATTCTTATAGTAAAATAATCATAATTAATATTGCCTGAAATAAAACAAAAATTGAGATACACCTCTTTACCATACAACAGTACTTAAAGCAAAACTAACTTTGAACCATCTCAGCAAAATTCCTATTCGAACTCATCCAATTTATATTCTCATTCAAGCACACATACAAACCAAAAGGTGTTACTATGCATGTGTGTTACTTGCCGTTCAATGGAAATCGATATTGCCATCCGCATTTTGTATTGTACCCCTATTGATATACGATAGAATTCAGGTTGTACTAGGAAGTTGGATAGAGCACAGTGAAATGTGGTTGATGTATGTATAGGTATGTTCACAGAGGTCGTGGGAAGGCAGCAGCTATTCGGTTAGTTATATTATTTCAGTTATAACGGTCGAACGTTTTTGATAACACAATATGGTTTGGTGAAATGTATGCTATTGTCATTGGTGGTACAGTGTCAGCTTTCTACTTAAAAAGCTCAGGCATATTGGACAGAATTTGTGATAGATTAATCTCATACATATATTGGTGACCATATAATATTGATAATAGAGAATCTCTGTAACTTAACTTGGGTACGGAACACTAAAAAGGTAGCTTAGGTGTTTACCTAAGATTCTTCTCTTTTCACTTAGAAAAATGAGCATAAGTATAAATATTATATTGTCGTATTAGTATTTGCGTAGGTAAAGCTTTTATTTCCTCCAATTAAATATAACAAATATAAAACAAAGAATTTACACCTAAAAACAAATTAATAGAGTCCTTCTTAATACTTAATAGATGAAGATCAGGCCATCAAACTGAACAAGTTTCTCTATGAGACCAACATCGAAATCGTGAAAAAATCTGCTGTTCCATACATTTAGATCAAGTTGGTTTGCAGTTTTATATGAAACAGTTCAAATAATGGGATCAATGTTAAAATTGCGAAAAAAAATCGTACTAGAGCTTAATGTATGGGACAGCTGTTTTTTAACAATTTCAAAGTTGTTTCCATAGAGGAAATTGTTCAGTTTGATAGTCTGATCATCCTCTTAAGAAACCGTTAGCATATTAAATTGGACCCTAAATATCGCACTCTTAGTTTATAAAAGGATGCTAATGATATAAAGAAGTTTGGCGGAAGGCGATATAATGCGAGACCCAGACATATAGGTCCCATACATGAATTAAACTTAGTAGTACGTGTAGAGTGAAACAAAACTAACAAAAAAGGAAATTGTTTGTAATCTGTAGAAGTTGGGGGAAAGGTATTTCTCCTTATGATACCTTTTGTATCAAGTGTGTGAAACTCATAATCTTTCTTATTAGGTAGCCCACTCAATCTTCTATGCATTCATTGTGTTTGTTTTAATGAAAATTCACGATAACCGTACAATATTATGATAATGGAATCAAACAATATCACACACACTATCAGTTCAATAAAGCCGTTCCGTACGTTCCGTAACGTCCAAAAACTACCTCAGTGATAATATAAGATGAAAATAGCTGTCATGGTTTTGTTTTGCTACTGTTTTTTGGATGATTTGTCTATTTAACTAGTAATTTCTACTTTTGAACCCGGACTTCTAGAGATGAGGAAGTTTTTTTAAAAAATGCCTTAATTTTTTCTATTTATAATAATTATGACCGCCGTCCTGAAGGGCTTTTAGTTTTCGTAAAAATGGCTGGGTCCAAATTCGCCAAAGTTCTTTCACCTGCATAATCAATAATTATCGTTTGATCCGACACACTCTCTATTTATAGTTCACACAACCTTTATGACTGTGAAATTTGAAGTATTAAAAAATTGCCTTGATCATATTAAAATTATAATTCCGATAGTTTTTCTGATGCGCGGAACTTTGATCAAAATATGTTCCGGTTACGGTATACCACCTTTCAACTCCGTAGAAAACTCCCATAAAACCAGTTCTCGATTTAAATGCCTATTAACTACCCATATCGATATAAAAGTGATTCGAATCGTGGAATTAGGTTCATTTAATAACCTTCTTAAGGTTCGTTTCTTAAGTTAGGTTCAACCTAATGCGCTTTGCGGTCGCGATCTGCGGTTTTATAATGGTTAAACCAAAAGATATATTTAATTGTAGCTTTGATTATAGTTTATAATACATTATTGTAGATCGACTTAGCTAATCCTTCCAATTAAAAAATGATTATTTGGATAAACTTTCGAGATGTTCTTAGTACACTTAGTTTTTAGTTAGACTTTCGTAGTAGCCTGAAGCTACTAGGAAGATTTTTAGACAAATTGAAGTGCTTGCGAGCAATTTCATCTATACGTCTTTAATTTTAAAGCTTTTAATAGAGCCGAAGGGCTCAAGGAAAATAGTAGTTCTGCGCGATTGTATCACAGGTAAATAATGAATGCGACCGCGAACCGCGTTGTTTTAAACACATCTTTAGCGGTACAGTATTAAAGTATAAATTACACAATTAGTGGGTAACCGTTATTACCCTAATGGGACATTTATATATCTCCTCTTCCGATCAACACTAGAAATATCGATGTATTTTATCGATATCGATCCAGTTTCAACCTTTGATGCAACCGCCAACTTTTACCTAATTACAAAACTGAAATTTAATTATTAACTTTTCGTTTCATTTATATGCAAATGAGGTTATAATTTATGCATAAAAATCATAATTCGATGCGCGCTAATTATTTTTCTGATCGATCTAATAAATTTTCGATTAAGTCGTTAGTTTCTAATGAATAGGTTGTTTATGTTAGACCGGCTTCTATGCTACGCTTTTTTTTGTTTCCCATACATTTCATGTTAAATACTCCGCCTTTTTCATGTGTACGTGACCGACAAGCAATGTATTAGTAAACATGTATCAAGATAAATGTTTTAATATAGTGGCAACTAGTTGAATGTTCCTGTTAGACAGTTTCAAGTGATGAAAGCAATATTTTATGTTTTAATTAATGTATGATTTTGATTAGCCATGATAGTTTTAAATCATGGAAGTAGACAGTCTGTGTGAACTTATTAAAGTAGAAAAAAGAAATGTTTTAGTTTTATTTCTCTTACATAATGAACGGAGTGGAAGAAAAAAATGAATGAATTAGCTGCTTAAGAGGATAAAGTCGTTGCAGCGCGCCCGAGCGCGTTGCCCATACGGCATAACGTAGGTAACACGCAAGTCGTAAAAGTCGACTAAGCGTAAGCGTCGGTTTAGGCAAAATATACAGGGTCCTTCTTAATATGCTGACAATTTTTTAAGGGGATGATCAGACCATCAAACTGAACAACTTTCTCTATGGCACCAACATCGAAATCGCGAAAAAAAATCAGCTCTCCCATACATTTTGCTCGACAAGCTTTGCAGTTTTGTATGGGCGAGCAGACATTTTTTTCGCGATTTCGATGTCGGTCCCATAGAGGAAGATGTTCAGTTTAATGGTGTGATTATCCCCTTAAAAAAACTGTCAACTGACACTTTTTAAAGGGTATGATCAGACCGTCAAACTGAACAACTTTCTCTAGGGCACCATCATCGAAATCGCGAAAAAAAATAGCTCGTCCATACAAAACTGCAAAACCACTCGAGCGAAATGTATTGGGCAGCTGAAATTTTTTCGCGGTTTCGATGTTGGTCCCATAGAAAAAGTTGTTCAATATGATGGTCTGATCATCCCCTTAAAAAAGTGTCAGCATAATTATTTAGAAGGACCCTGTAGTTCCAAATTACAGGCGACAAGCTTCGACAACTCATAAGGTTGAGACTGGAGATTTTGTGAATTTGCTTGAAGAAAGTTGTGACATTTCGTTGATATTGCTAGTTTTATTTACAGGTACAAATAGACCGAGATCCGACCATAAAATTATGCACCTATTTCATAAGCGAACGAAATGTGATTCTAGTGTATGTTTTCACAGGGGTAAATTCAACGCCGCCAAGTTGCCTAGAAAAATCTTGCCGCAAGTGCCTTTTCCATTATTATTTTTGGTGTCACTTTTTCCACCTGTCTGTTAGGGAAGTAAATGAGGAGAGAAGAGTAATGGAAAAGGCACTTGCGACAAGATTTTTCTATGCAACTTGGTGGTGTTGAATTAACCCCTCTGTAAACAAACACTAGAATCACATTTCGTTTGCCTATGAAATAGGTTCATAATTTTACGGTAAAACATTCCACGCAGATGAAGTCGCCATAGTGTATTATAAAAAATAAATTGCCAAATAATTAAAAGCAACTCCGACGACAACCCAAAAATAATTACAAAAAGAATGTCAGGAGTTGTAAATATTATGTAGATGACTTTACTTTTAAAAGCTACCTTCCTTAATGTAAATTAAGATCAGTAATAGGTCATCTGCCATATAAATAAAAAAAACACATGTTGACATTTGGCCGAAATCCGAACGAATACCCTATAATTGCTCGCGTAAATCATTCCAAGTCATGTGAATAATATTTTTTTAATTTGATTCCGTACATTGAAATAATTACGCAAGAGTTTCATGTAATAAAAAGGTCAACGGTTCGAGATCTTTAGCTCAAGTACAATATTACTTCCTTAACACTTTAGACCCTCGGCATCCGAGACACTGTAAAACAGGATCAACAGAGGCAATCATTCTCAACACTATAGACAATGAAGGTTTCTGAAAGTAACACGTTGAAATAAGCAGTAGAAAATGTCAAAGATTATTAATAACGAGCTTTTACCGGCGACTTCGTCCGCATAAATTATATACCAGATTTTAAGTCAGATCATAAGCTATCAAATAAAAAAAGTTTCATCAAAATCGGTTCAGTAGTTTTTGCGTGATACTCGAAGAAACAAACACCCAAACAAACAAACAAACAAACGAACAAACAAACAGACAGACAAAAAGTCCAAAAATTTGTGATTTGGAATCAGGGAAGCCTAAAAACCATATCGTAATCTTTTTTTTGTAAATATCTTCAATGTACAGACACACTTCTGTTACAGTTTTATAATAGTTTAGATTAGATCTTGATTTTGAATCTCACGATTCAAAAATCTTGCTCCTGCCAGACCAGGGGATGACTAAAATCTTATCTTGTAACCAGATATGAATTTAATCAAAGATTAGGAGTGGACGTCCATAGGCTGAAATGATGATGATATTAGGGGTAGGAAAATAGAAATATCCGATTTCCTTCCATTACAAACGAAAGACAGAAATAGGAAATGGCTTTGTGGCTATTAGGGTCAATTCACACGTACCACAACCACACCACGTCGCAGCGACAAAATGTGGTCAAGCTGTGGTTACGTGTGAATTGACACTTAGTCCGCTAACTCCTTTAGTGTCAATTCACACGTACCACAACCACACCACAGCCACAACCACACCACAATGACGCCATGTGGTCGGGCGTATATTTTGTATTGAAAATGAATATTTCAATTTACACGTACCACATTTTGCCGTTGTTATCGACCACCTGTTTAATAAAACCACATCGCAACCACATCTCGACGGCAACGCCACCACCGGCGGCGGCACTGCGGCCACATCGCCACGACATGCCGTCAAGCCGTGTTTTCTCTACTAAAGCCGGAGTATACCTGCACATGACCACGTGGTTACCACATCGCAACGACAGCGACAACGCAACCACATCGACATTATGTCGGTACCACAACGCAACTGCAAAAAGCCGCTGCGACACTATTCACACGTAACCACAGCTTGACCACATTTTGTCACCGTGTCGCGACGTGGTGTGGTTGTGGTACGTGTGAATTGACCCTTAGTTCTTCTTATCGTGTGGGCAGAGCCCTGGTGTCAGAGTTTTTTCAGACCGCCTTACGGCCTCTGTCGTGGTTTTTATCTAACGACTACTACCACCACAGGTAGTAGCCGGGACCAACGGCTTAACGTGCCATCCGAAGCACGGAATTATCTTTCTTTTCAGACAATCAGGTGATTCAGCCTGCAATGTCCTAACCAACTGGGGAAAAACCCACAAAGTGACATATCAATAGGTGTCCCCCGTGGGAATCGAACCCACGACCTCCGTGTCAAGAGCACGATGCTCTTAACCATTAGACCACGGAGGTAGTTAATATAAGGCAAGAGTTGAAGAACCTACTAATGATAGCACAGTCGGTAGTGAACCTGCCTGCTGTACCGAGGGTTGCGGGTTCGAATCCCGTAAGGGACAAATATTTGTATGATGAATATGAATATTTGTACCCGAGTCATGAACGTTTATATCTATATATGTATTCTATATCGTTGTCTAGTCATCATAATACAAGTCCAGGCTAGATTCTGGTACTTTAAATGTGACTAGATAATTTGAGTGACAATGTCCAACATATTTATTTATTTATTTATATAGCTAGTGAAATGTTGAAGTGTAATATTTGGAAAATCTCCTATTACCCTTTCAAGAAATAAAGTTGTGAGATGATACCAATGAATGATACTATGCTATGTAAAAATATAAGGCAACCAAACAATGCGTGAAAGATTCTCAAAACAGACTAACGGGTAATTTAAGTGGTCAGCTTAGGTGCAAACAAGAACCATAGTGAATTGTTAGCTTTACCATCTTAATGTTTGTTCAACTAATGAGCGGCTAAGTCGAGTTGAGTGCTTGTAATGATCGTGGCAGTTGAACCTAGTTTTGAGTTTATGGTTTTTCCTGTTTGTGTTACAATTTAGAACGGTTGTATGTAATCTGGTTTATGACTCACTTGTAGGTGTTTATTGCATGATGTAGGCTTGAGGATTGGAAGTTTTGAAGTGAAGCATTGTTTGGTGGAGGGCGCTGTGTATTGGTGACAGACTTGATGGTTTTGCTTCTGTAACACTTGCACAGGTATAGATATGCACGTCACATTTACAACCGATACGGTAAGCTTGAAAATACTATAACAGCAACATGATTACTGACTTGCCTCCAACAATTTATACTAAGCCCAAAGGAGGAGTGTGGCCCACTCGGTCTTACTTCATAAGACAATGAAAGCGGGTTTTTGGACTCTACTAGGATTCTACAATGACAATAATTACATTTAATCCGATAGGTGTGATGATTACAATACGACATCGAAGTTCGAAACCAGAGGTACAGTCGGCCGCAATAAGTTATATACACTTTAGTACTACGTCGTAGAACAAAAGTGTATACAACTTATTGCGGCCGACTGTAGATAGTTATAGTTTGCCAAAGGTTCTGGTTTAAATTCCAGGTTAGGTCAAATCATCACGCGTTATATTGTTATCTGATTCTAAAATATAAAAGTCTAAAGCACAATTTCTGTTCTGCATAATGATGATGTTAATGTACATATCCTGAATCCAAACATCATATCTATTAAACTATTTATTCTGCACAAAATGAAACCTTTTGACCTTATAATAAAGTAGCGAATCTCAATAAGTTGGCAATAAAACAAGCAGACGTTCCTTGACAAATTTAATGCGGTGATCGGGCACTGAATGATTTGATTACTGATCGACATGCGCTGGAGCTCTATAGAGTTGTTAGGTATACCAAAAAATTATTTATAGTATTACGATTTATTTCATTTCTTTATTCATTCATTATTTTCATTCCCTGGTTTTTTGAGAAAGTTTGGGCAAGGAGCATCTGTATCTGTATTAGAAAGAGTGACCGAGTAGTCATATATTTATCCTTCCCATTATTTTGAGATATAGATAGCACCATAGATAGCACTACCGATAGATATCAATTTTCATTTTATTTTTAATAAAAGATGGGGTTGCTCTTTACCTCGATCTAGTCCTCAGGATACAGATGGGGTCGAAGATGTAGCGACCTTACCCAGAAGAAGCCTATTTATTCTCTCGTACTTTAAAGAATAATGTTTAAAAAAAAATCTCGAATTAATCCCACCATCCAGAGATGGGAATGCGAGCCAGATGAGCACCACGTCTTGCAGTGACGCACTACAGTGTATTTTCAGTCTTACATTTGTAGGGTTCCGTACCCAAAGGGTGCTATTAAGACCCTTTTCATAAGCCTACGCTGTCTGTCTATCTGTCCTACCTATAAAGGGCAGTATCTTTAACAGTTTTAGTTTTAGTGAAACATTTTGAGGAAATTGTAGCTATTTTATTTGATTTTCTGAAACTATTTGAAAATATGGACACCCGTAACAAAGTGTACAAAACGAAATTGCTTCGCTTCACCCACTCTATGTAAATCAAAACAAACAACCTGCAAGTCGGAGTGCATGGCATGGGACGTTCGTGAAATGCGAAATCAGATAGTTGAGCTTTTTGCGTTGACTCCACTTTCTATGTTACTGCTTTTTACCACCGTGCCGTCTAGTAAAACCTTACGCGGGCTTGTTTACCTTTGTTAGGTTGTTCTTATACTTGTTTAAAAAAGTTTCTTTTAGTTTATAGAGGAACGACAATATAGATAGGTATAGCTGCCGCTGCGAATAATAAGCGCTCGAAAAGATGAATTTAGATGAAAATAGTACTAAGTGCTTTGTACATAGAGTTCACGCAATTCAAGGATAGCGTTCATAATCCGTTGGGGCTGCTTAATTTGCTTATACCATCAATCTTACCGTATATGTATTACGGAAAAAGCTACGCGTGTAATGATAGATTATACTTTTATGCAAGAAATGTATATCATCCAGATAGGACATCATCACCAGGATCATTTCATTTCCTTTCCAGACCAACCAAATATTTATAATATCTTTCTACCCCTCAAAGATAAAATTCACAATACTTGTGCTTTCCATAAGGACAATAATGTTGATAAATCGATCGCAAAAGTAATCGATACATTTCTGACCTATTATAAGTCAATAGCCAACTCATCAAATTCAACCTCATACAATCATCAATAAAATACCAACACTGACCATTCATCTCAATCCTTAACAAATCAACTTCTATTACAATACCGTAAAGTCTAAAATAGTAATGGTAAAATATTAAACTTGCTATCTATTCAACGTACGAAGATCCACAAATCAAGCCATTCTCATCATTTTCACGATGCCACAAGACTTCACTCCGGAGACCTTTAGTCAGGAAAATATTTTAGAATATTTTATAGATTCCCAACACGGTAGAAATTAAAATACAATGCTGTTTGCAGATGGGTGTATGTGTGATGTCGGTGAAGTTGAAAGCTATTGGACGGCGATATATTCTTCAATGTATTCCGAAGTAGGGTTGCTTGCGTTATTAAGTACCTTATTAGAATAATTATAGAGTTTTGATTGTGATGGGAAATGTTGAAGGGGTCAGCTAGTAGGTTTTGCGTTGCAGAGTTAATGGCTTGAAGGTTTCCACACATAAAAATCATAAGTATCTTGGATTCAATACATTTTATCGGAAATCTGACAAACCACTGACACAGATATATATTACAAATTAATTAGAAGGAATGAGGGATACGTAATTATGAATCATATTAAGGCAATTTACCTGTTTTCGGTTTGTCTGTTCTGAATTCTTTCCCTTCATCTACCGAGTTTTAAGAGTAAATATTTTCAATACGCAAAGAGTGAGAATATACATCAATTATTTCTTTCAATGCATAATATTCAGGCAAAACTGCTTATTTTAATACCATGAGTGGAAGCCCACAAAAAATTAAGGTACCAACCCTAACACAGCGCGTGCCCACAACGTTGCAATTTGTACGCGGCGCGCGCGCAGCTTTCCCGATGCGAACAAACAAGGATCAATCCTATGTGTGCTTATCTAAAATGATGCCTGTCAAAACACTTACTGTAACGACATAAAGGCCATTATCGCTTGCAGTTCGAGTGTTTGTAAGAATATCTATGGAGTAAAGAGTTTTAGCTACTGTTTGTGAATGACAGTTGGAAGCGAATAGTGGTTTTTATCTTGTTAACTTTTTGCATACACAAGTCTTTTTATAGGTAAAGATAGGATCACGACCATAATGATTTTTAAGGTCAGGCCAGAAACTTACCTACAATCTACTATCTTTCTAAACATGCCGTGGTAGAGAGAGGCCAAGGCACGCCATTTACTACGATATCCTTACAGACGTCTCTCGCTTCATTTACAGATATTTTTTTTTATTTCTATCAAGGTGCCTATTTTTAATTAACAATACTTAATGTTTTATGAATAACTTTACGTTGTAGATTTAAGGGAAATATGGTTTTGAGAAATGTTTCTATTATAAGGTCCTTCTTAATAATTATGCTGACACTTTTTTAAGCGGATGATCAGACCATCAAACTGAACAACTTTCTCTATGGGACCAACACCGAAATTACGAAAAAAAATCTGCTTGTCAATACAAAACCGCAAACCTACTCGAGCCAAATGTATGGGACAGCAGATTTTGATGTTGGTCCCTTAGAGAAAGTTGTGCAGTTTGATGGTCTAATCATCCTCTTAAAAAAGTGTCAGCATATTAAGAAGGACTCTGTACATTATATACATATACTTACATTACATTATAATGTAAACAGAAACTAGACTTTCATAAAACTAGATTATACTTCATGCTTCGTCCTCGAGATTGGTACCTATAGGAGAAAGATTATTATATTCACACAATGTAGTAACGCATAGTTGCTACCACTCGTTGCACTTAGTTTAGAGATAACCCGGAGAAAAGTTTTTTTTTTTTTTGGAGGGTACTTTACTCACAGCGCTCCGGCTCGGCGCGGGCGGTGGCGCTCGGCCGGTTTTCATTCGCGTTTTAGTGCCCAACCACTCGAGTCGTTACAAAATATTCGTAACGCTTTTTTTCTCATAATAGTGAAAAATCAACAAAGTGTGACTATTCACGTAACTTCAGTGTTTTAACTTAACTGCAAAGCTTAATAAATCTCCCGATTTGGACAGTATTTGCAAAAAATTAAAAGAACAAGAACAAGTTCGTAAACAATATCGATGCTGATCGCGGATCCTCGAGTCATCCTCATCTACCTACGGAGCTTCACCACAGGAATCCTCGCCTGCGTCAAGGAGTATAAATCCAGGTACATATTAACTTACGTAAATTAAGTGCTTAAAGTGGGTATCTACTAGGTAGAAAAGCTGTACAATAAACGTATAGGGAAGCCTGCGGGGCTATCTCGTCACGTTTACGCATAAACTAACGTATAGGGAAGCCTGCGGGGCTATCTCGTCACGTTTACACGTTTACGCATAAATACTAACGTATAGGGAAGCCTGCGAGGCTATCTCGTCACGTTTGCCAATAAAGTAACGTAGGGAAGCCTGCGAGGCTTTCTCGTCACGTTTACGAATAAAGTAACGTATAGGGAAGCCTGCGAGGCTCTCTCGTCACGTTTACGAATAAAGTAACGTATAGGGAAGCCTGCGGGGCTATCTCGTCACGTTTACGAATAAAGTAACGTATAGGCAAACCTGCTAATATTTATCGTCCTAGATAATATCTACAACTTAACATTTATTCCTTATAAAGAAATAAAATGATCAGTGACGTTTCCAAAACGCTCTCAAAGTCTACATTGTGTGAATATAATAATCTTTCTCCTATAGGTACCAATCTCGAGGACGAAGCATGAAGTATAATTAGTGATTAAACGAACTTACCAAAGTGAAGTTCTATCATAATTATACGAATGCTTCGTCCGAAGAGATTGGTACCACCCTCCCTCCCTGTGGGCTCCCAAGGGTTTTGGAAACATCAGACTCTGTATTGAGACACACTCCTAACTAATGAAAACCGGCCGAGCGCCACCGCCCGCGCCGAGCCGGAGCGCTGTGAGTAAAGTACCCTCCAAAAAAAAAAAAAAACTTTTTTCCGGGTTATCTCTAAACTAAGTGCAACGAGTGGTAGCAACTATGCGTTACTACATTGTGTGAATATAATAATCTTTCTCCTATAGGTACCAATCTCTTCGGACGAAGCATTCGTATAATTATGATAGAACTTCACTTTGGTAAGTTCGTTTAATCACTAATTATATTTTCATTCTTTTTTGGTAGATTTTTTATCAATAAGGTTTAATAACCTTAAAAATTTATTGTAATAGATTATGGGTCACCACAAAGTGCCTTCATACGTTTCTCAGTACCGTATTTTACTATTTACTATCTAATTGCCATTTCAATCACACATTTTCGAACGATCAATGTGTTAACACATTGATCGTTCGAAAATAACCAAGCCCTTAACTTTCTGTTAGTAATTTTAGCATTATTTCGTTAAGTTTACTTCATCTGTTAACAGATATGTGATAAAAGCTTTTAAATGGCAATAAAGAGCGGTGATGCTATCGAATAAACAATGTCGACTGTGATCGGATTAGTAATCGATTTGGAACGAGATTGTAATTCTAAATCGATCGTCATGTGACTGGTTTGAATCGATTTGAAGTACTTGTATTTGTATATCATTTGATTATGTTGTTTGTAAGATTATACAGGCTGTACAATAAAATGGGACAGCTACTCAAAGGGGTGCTTCGGACAATCAAACTGAACAACTTTCTCTATGAAACCAATATCGAAATCGCGAAAAAATAATCCGCTCTCCCATACAAAACTGCAAACATAACTCGACTGAAATGTATGGGACAGCAGATTTTTTTCTTCGCGTTTTCGATATTGGTCCCATAGAGAAAGTTGTTCAGTTTGATGGTCTGAAGCACCCCTTTAAGTAGCTGTCCCATTTTAATGTACACCCTGTAGATTTTCTAGTAAAAGAAAATAATTCTTAATACAGGCTGTTAATCGAAAATTTTAGCGTTTATTTTTTTTTTAATGTTCGATAGGTAAACATTTGACCCCAATCTCCGTTTGTGGAAAATAATGAATGAATGAAATGAAACATATTTTTATTTACACCAAAGTACATCGATATTGTATGCAAAGGTAGCAAAAATGATACCGGTAGTAAACAAAAATGATATCTTCCAGACAAACTTAATACTTTTGTTGAAACAAATTTTTCATAGAGAAACATAACTTAAAATGCATAGCACCAATTTCACTACACATTATAATTTAAAATATAACATACAGGGTGAAATTGATACCACTGGGGCACCCTTTTAAACTTAAGAGTCTACCCATCAAACTAAACAAACAAGAAAAAAAAACTGATCAAATTAAAATTGCAGTTTCGTATGGAACAGCTGATTTATTTTTACGGGTAGACTCTTAGTTGAAAAGGATGCTAGTGATATGAATTTCACCCTGTATTTTGTATGTTCTCCACGAAAAGTATTTTGACATTATAGTACATTATATTATAAGGTCTAACAAAATTAGCTGAAATTATTTAAACTATTTTAAGGGTATAACTATGATCATTGATCACACCATCAAATTGAACAACTTTACCAATATTGAAATCGCGAAATAAAAATCAGCTGTTCCATACAATAAACCTACTTGACCTAAATGTATGGGACAGCAGATTTGTTTTTCGCGATTTCGATTTTGGTCCCATAGAGAAAATTGTTCAGTTTGATGGTCTGATCATCCCCTTAAAATAGTTTCACCTATCTTTGTTCGACCTTATATCGTAACTGTTTTAATAAAGATTGTTTTGTCATTACACTAAACGCCATCAAACCAAAGACACAATTTACTTCACACGGGTGGTCCCATTACCCGCCGCACCACCTTACTTGTCTATGCCTCGTTTACATATCCCACTTGACTCGCGCATAAATTGTCATTACCGTAATCATTCTATACATTACATCGATAAGTGCTTTCGCTTAAATCGTTTCGTCGATTTCAATTCACGGCTGGACGCCTATTTAGGGAATCTATTAGTGGTTAATTTATGGTGATTTTTAGGGTTCCATGGGGGTGTTTGTTGATCCTGGCTGTGTCGAACTGTCTCATTATTAAATTATCTTTTAATTCACTCGTACAGTTTTGTTTATACTGATAATTATGTATCCAGTTCAAAGATTTAAAAAAAATAAGGCCTTTAAGAAAATATTTTTTTCGTTTTTTCTTAATTACCTACTTAATATTTTCATAAATAAAAATTTCTGTTTTCTTTTTCGACGTTTTTTAAAAATTTGCATTCTACATAGTCAGTGTCATGAATTGACTTTTTTTTAAATTAATCTGTCCATTATTGTATGGAACCATGGTCGCACAACTGTCGAACCCTATTTATTATTTCCGAACGTGTCACCCTCATCGCATTTTTATCTGTAGCCTTATTGAGCTTATCGGTTTACCGCCGTAAATATACTTCAGATGACGCATAAGTAATTTCCTATCTGACACAAAATGGATATACGTTTGATTAGAAATGGTATCAATGATTATTTATTTCAGATATATTCGGTATTTTGGGTTAATCCTATGGCTCTGGTTGACTGTGAATACGATTGTATCGAATACAAAGTATACTAGAGTTACGCATGGAATATAAATGCGTTTGAAATGTGTTGTCTGGTAATGACAATCAAACTCATGCATTTTAGATATTGGTACAGTATCAATATTATTCAAGTAGGTAGTCGGTTTGAATAAATTTTATATCCATTACGTAAATTAAATTGTCTAGTTTCCAATTTACAATATCTAGTTTATTTTCTTGCCTATCTAAGTAGATGACTAAGGAGCTTTTTTAGTGCAGCTGTCCTATTTTTTACAAATTACAGCTATTTCAGTCTGAAACTGCTATGTTGATGTGTCTCTGCTTATTTACTGGTTCTTCCAACTCATGCATAAACTAGGTGTAGATCCAGAATTAATTCTTTTGTACCTCCTTCACAAATTGATTATTTATGAATGGGTAACGTTGTAAGATGTGATAGGCTTGATACTAGTAAAATTTTACGATAACCCTAAACTAGGCTTTTGCCAGCAGTGAGTATAAACGGATTCAAACGTATTGGTAAGTTCTGTGATAAAATGTCAATCTAGTCATCACCTTTTTCGACAATGACCAACATTTCAAAGTCGTCCCCGTGTCAAAACAACAATACCAAAATTCAAACGACTTGCTCAAGTGCATTTTGTACCGTGTTCTAAATACTAAAAACATTCGATTACAAGCTCTTCGATAAAAAAAAACAAATAGCAAGTACATTGACCTATTAATCCACTTTGTCTTACATAAGAACTTCGTATGAAGAATAATAAACGACAGTTTACTTATTTGTAACACGCGCTTTGCTGTCACTTGTAATTATCACACCTTTTGATCCAAGCAAGTAAAAAGCAATCCTATTCTCTAGTTATTTACGTTGAAAGTTAATTGTGATAATACGGAGATAAAACGTCAATTTAAATGGTCGCGTTTACACCGTTTTGCTACATGAATCTTCAATGTGTGGTTTGTTTTAAGACAATGCTCAGGCAGCACCATTTTGACCCTTATGGTAGAGAAGATAAGAGTACTATCACGCGAACAACAATTTTTCAATGTTTTTGTATAGAAATGTTCTAGTACAATTGTAGTGTGAATGCGCCTTGCGAATACGAAATAAGGAATTTTGTTTAATTTTTTGCTCATCATCAATTGAGTCTGTTTGTCGATTTTTCTGAAATCTTGTCTTATGTCAATCTGAAAGTACAAAACCTCTAATAAAATAAATACGATTTTGACTGTTTGTCCGTCAGCTTATTAGAGCATCACATATTAAAAACCATTTTCAGTGGTTTCAGAAGCTTTTGGTTTAAATATTTTGTTATTCAGATTTTTACAAAAGTCTGAAGTTTTTTGGTGCTTCTTTAATTAAAAATCATTGCGGGTTTCAAGACATATTGTCATCATCATCCCCCGGGCTCGCTGGACTTCATTATCCAGTGTTGTGAGTGGTCACCGTAGTACCTGGTTAACAGGAGTTACAGTGGTTGGAACATTAAATGTGATGGTTTTAAAGAATGACTGTACGAATAAATAATAAATATCTTGGACAATGTCACACAAATTACCTAGTCACATTTAAAGTACCACAATCTAGCCTGGACTTGTATTATGATGACTAGACAACGATATAGAATACATATATAAATACAAACATCCATGACTCGGGTACAAATATTCATATTCATCATACAAATATTTGTCCCTTACGGGATTCGAACCCGCGACCCTCAGCACAACAGGCAGGTTCACTACCGACAGTGCTACCGGGCCGTCAAAAGACACGCGTCACGCACATAATATTGTACACCTATATCTATTGATGTCATTGATTAATTAAGATCTATATGGTGCTCTCTTAATGTCTTAATCCATAACTGACAGCTTTCAAACGCAATGTAACAAAACAGATCGTAACGAGAAGTGACGCGTGCGCGAGCGCAACTCGAGCACGCTCCGTCGAGTCAGGCACAATGAGTTTAGTATTTAATTGTCTATTGACTAACATGTTCAGTGTCAATAGTTTGGGTGTAAATGCGTTACATATTTTAGGGGGTGTTTCAGACCATCGAACTGAACAACGTTCTCTAGCTAACGCATTTCAATTTACACTCTGTAACTGTATAGGATTTCTAAATCTTCTTAGAAAACATCGTAAGGAATTATCATCATCTCGTCCTAAAGAGAGACATAGGCCTCCCCAAGGATCGCTACATCGAAGGTATTATCGCAGGTATTTGTGGTCACTGTCCTTCTCTTCTTCTTCCGTGTTCTTTCTTTCCACCTTGCCCTATTTCTGACGTCGTCTTCGGATACATTGCACACGGTCATATCACAACGAACTGTGGTCATCCATCTAGTCTTCGGACGTCCTCTTGGTCTCTGTTTTGGAATCGACAGTTGCAGTGCCATATTTCCTACATATGTCCATTGTGGCAAGAAGCTAGTTTTCTCGCTAAGCAGAGTTTAGGATCAGCTAATAATACTTGGATTAAACAATAAATAACAAAAACAATAAATCAATTTCGAAACTGATGTTTCAAAGCATAACAATTCAAAAAACATTTGAAAACTTCCCAGACAGTAAATATCATCGGATCCAGACGGTAGTATATTATAGATCCACAATTGAAGTCTTGTCACCTAACACTTTGCGATGATACAATAGGTATGAAATTGACTTGATCTCCGAGACTTCGTATGTGAAACGAAGCATAGATGCTGCGCAGGACCCGGCATTGGCGTGTCAAAGCTGAGTTTATTTATTTCGATCGACGCGCTACGTGGGGCAGAGACGTCATTTTGATAGACTCAGAAGTATATGGACAAAATATTAACCTGTTATTTAAAATTAATATTAATTTTTTTCACGACTGATTTAATACGTTCAGCGTTATCAAAAATTCTACATCAAATACAAATCAAATACGAATTAACTCTTTCAGTGACCACTTGTAGCATGATCAAGTTGTAGTATTGTATTTACGGTCTAGTCTCTAGACGTAATATATCTATATATTACGTCGTCTATCGTAATATATCTATATATTACGATAGACTAAAATTTGAATTAAGTATATCAACTGGTAATATAAATGGCTAGCGAAATTAGAACAGTTCTGAATGATTTTTTAAATATAAGTATATTATATTTTACGCCAACAAAAAACACAAAACTGTTGACATTGAAAACCCTAATTCAGGGTTTGGGTTGCATTTTTTTTTTTCAAATTTACAAGAAAATATACCAATGAATGGATTTCTTGTATAAAGGTGGGTCTTTATACAAGAAATCCATTCATTGGTATATTTCTTAAAATGAAACTAAACAACGTTAATTAAGGAACATGGGTCGATAAACGAGAAAATTTTTACCTTCCAAGGAAATACGATTGCCTTGTCATCTGAGGGTCTACCCGTACATTCGAACTTCGCAATAGCGTGAACGTTTTCGGTCAAATGTCAACTCTATTATGAAGTTTGAAAAGCAGGGTGCAAGGCCTTTCGGCTGTTTTTCGAATGTCGTACCTATCGGCCTTGGTACCAAATAATACCCATGGATGGTATCCTAATCTCTACGAACAAGCCGCAGGCACGCTCACAAAGTGCATGCGCTACAAGTGGCAATCCCGTCACCTGCTGCGCGCGCGACGATAAATTTGTATGTTGTAACATTCGCGGTATTGCTCACAGAATGTTAATACGATTTTTTGCGGACCTTAGGTCAACTCTATATCGTAAAGTTTTAGTTTGTCTAGTGGAAGTTGACGCGAATGTGTCTTTTAATTATGACTGTGGAAATGATGCTCATATCTTATACAACGTGTTAATGAATTAGCGCAAAACCTCATACACCCCAACTGATTTATAACAAAATAATTACATTGAAACAATAATTTCATTATTTTGATATTTAAAATTTAAAGTTATTCGCATTTTAAGTTTCGAGTGATGAAAATGATTTGTTATCATTTCAGCACTAAAAGAAAGCGCTAACGTACTCATGGATACATTTTTATAATCTTGTTTTGATAGTAAGTAGTGAGTGTGCCCGTGCGGTGGGTTGACATCGGGTTCGGAAAATTTGAAATTTTGCAAACAAGTTATTTAATATTTTGAAAATAAAATCCTATGTTGAAACCATGATTATTCTATTCTGCTCTCGATTCTAACTTTCTAGTTTTGCGTTAATTCATTAAAACGTTGTATAGGGTCCTTCTTAATATGCTGACGGTTTTTTAGGGGATAATCAGCCCATCAAACTGAACAACTTTCTCTATGGCACTAACATCGAAATCGCGAAAATAACAACTGCTGTTCCATACAAAACAGCAAACCTATACTCGACCCAAATTCGCAGAATGCGTTTTCGATTGCTTACTAAGAATAGAACTGGAATTAGTTTAGAATATTATTCAAATCAATACAATTAGAAAATCCTAACACCATTCAAAACTTATAAAATTCCAAGGAGATCGAAAAGATAGATGACTCTTAATCACGAATTCTAACTAATTTAAATATTCTTTGTTTATAAACTGTAATTATAGATTCTAAATTAGTAAAAATAACATGAACACATAAATATTTATGATTAATTTTTAACAAAAACGTGTCTTATAATTGCGTGAAATTAATAATGATGATTAGCAAGGTTATATTATTATTATAAATAATGTTTTACCACACGTAGAGATGATGATGACCATTAGTGTTCTGTGTTCATTTGCACACAAAAAACAACAATTTAATACACCTATATGAAACTAAACAACTTTTCCTAAAAAACATTTGTCGAAAAAGGAGATTTTTTTTGAACTCTCATAAAAAATCGATTGGCTGATCAGCACTTCATGTATGTATGGAAAATAAAAATAAACCTCGTTTTTCGACACACGATGGACCCACGTTCCATGTTGTTTAGTTTAAATCTGAATAAACCCTTATTTAATACATTATTATGGTTATTGAAAATAATGGTAAGTATAAGGATACAAGAAGAACGTAGGGTACAAAGAACCGCCTTATAACTAGAAGTGATTTCTTCCAAACAGCCAGCCAGTAAGTCTACGCATTACGCAAAACTTGAAATAAAGTTAAAATCACAGCCACAGCCAAAAAACTAAAAAAAAAATCAAACAGCCATAAATTTTCTGAAAAGTAATCGATTTCATTACAGAGGGCGTACTTAATCGAATTCGGTGAATCGAGAGAGTCGAGTATTGAGTGATAACTCGGGCCACCGCCGTCGTAGCTACTCGATTATAATTTACCCAGTGTATGATTGCACACAATTTGATCCAATTGCTTGTCTCTCTTACTCCAGAACCAAGCATTTTTATTTTCATGGTACTTCTTCGAAATTTGAAATTATTTATTTCGTAGAACCTGTGAATTCGCAATTGCAATGCGATGCATTCGAATCAACAATCAAAACCAATCAACCGAGTTTCATCGGGTTTAAAACGAAGACGATTATGTCGTAAATTCTCAAAATCATCAGTTACTTTCTTCACATACCTTCATTAAAATGATACTGAATCCTGCGTGATTATAGGAGGTGTTACATACCTACTACTTCTTGTAACGTATTTATTTATGGGTAACAAGCGAAAAGGTAGTAATCTTTTTCTTTTTCATACAAATAAGTTAGTTCATCGTTACTACGAGTATTCAACATTTTCATTGCTGATTTTGAAAATGTCTCGTTTAATCATTGTCATTTTTGAATCTCACACTTTCAGATCCATAAATGAATGCTGCATAAACTTTATAAGTTATTTTGAAATATTTAAATACGAATGTGTGAGATAAAAAATAACACTTGTTTTGAAGAAAATGAAACTTGATCGATTTGGCGAATAGTATTACAATACTTAAAAATTAAACATAATATTTACAGTCATATTCTACGACATCGACAGTTCGCCATACGCTATGATTTTTACTTTCTTTGTATCTTCCATTATCCATTTATGCACTTCCGACGATTGCGTTATACAATATTTAATTTACTTACTACATTTTTCATACAATTTTCGAACTCACAGTATCTTTTTAATGAGCTTGCACCAAAAAATCAACAATAGATCTAATCAGCGATCCAAAATCACAAATCACTACCGTTAACCTGGCATAATCGATATAATCATGTCTCGATTCAGTATCGATTCAATGATCGACATACGGACGCGCTGTCAACTATACAGACACTGGCACAAAAGAAAGGAAAGTGTTGAGACCGTTAACGATGTTTGAATTTGGAATCTTCTATTTGAGACGTTAGTTTATTGTAACAGTTTCTCTGCTAAAATTTTTGTGAACTTTCACCGACTTTTTGTTGATCAATCTTAGCTTGATATTTTAATGCATCAGTGTGACAATTTAGTAAAATTTTCTACATTTTGATCACACAATTATGTCTAACAATTACCTTGTATACAGGGTAATTTTTTTATCACTGCGGACAACTTCAGCATATATTCTACTCATCAAACTGAACAACTTTCACTATGTGACCCTGAAATGACCCTGTAGATTCATAAATTCAAGGCGTTTCAATAAAAGATGTCTGTAGTAAAAACCATTGAGCTATTCCTATTGTATACCTACCTACTACGTACTAGAGGCGACACGACAGACACGTCATGCGCAACATGCGGGTTGGAGGAGCACGGGCGTATGAAAAAAAATCGTTTAATTTGCTGATGATGCTACTATAATAAATAAATAAATAACGCTCACAGGCACATGCATTGTAATGATCCTTCATACATTGTAATGTCCAAAATGGGACAGCATAGGTAATTAAGAACAGTGTCCAGTGTCTCTAGTACGAAATGCATAATCGCTCAATGGCACTACGTGTAGGCCTAGCATACCAAACCCGAAAAAAAGAGAAAAATCGAGATGCGAAAAAAAAATACTGAACTTCCTCCGTGATCTATCATACACAATGTAGGAGCATTGGGCTCGACACGGAGGTCGTGGGTTCGATTCCCACGGGGGACACCTAGTGAAATGTTACTTTGTGCATTTTTCCCCGGTTGCATGGTTAGGACATTGCAGGCTGAATCATCTGATTGTCTGAAAAGAAAGATGACTCCGTGCTTGTGATGGCACATTACGCCATAGGTCCCGGCTACTATATCTCTGGTAGTAGTAGTGGCTGCCCACACGATAAGAAGACTTAAGACTGTCATTTAGTTTTGAAAAACATTTCGCCTGAACGCATCTTCCCCTTTTCGGTTACATCTAAGTAATACACTCATTTTCCGGTATTTAAACAACTTTGGCGGACAATAATCGGATCAATCGAGTGACATGCCATTAAATACATAATGAAGGTGTATTCTTGTTTCTTAATAACAAAATTAACCAGTCTTATGGAAACGGTTAACCTTAATGTTTGTTAATGGTAGGTTTTGGGATAACATTATAAATACTGCGAAAGGGTCATTAATTGTTATCCAGTTTCAGTGAGGTCTCGATCCGATTGAATTGGTAACGTTGAAAAGGTCAAGTTTAAGTGGTTGGAGAATTTCTTTAAAGTCATTTTTTATGGGAATAAATCAAAATTTTTGGCGTGAAAATCTTTCGTAACCTAATGGAATGGCATAGTGAGTACTAAAAGTGGAGATTTTCGGCGGTTTTAAAGAAATTAAGGACTACAAATATACAAAAAAAAAACGTTAAGTATGTTCCAAAAAAATTAAAATCAGCAATGATTACAACGCGACATTCTTATTTTGAATGTTTAAGAAATAAAAAAAATACAAATTAAGAACTAGACTATTGGTAACCTCTTACATATAAATAAAACTATTGTTATCCTGCTCACTCTTTCTAAAGTTTTCACTAGAGCAAAACATTTAGCTACTCTATTCATTAATTCAGCCAATTTCATTATTAAATGATACGGTCAAAGTTTTCTCTCAACATAAAAATCACAATTAATGACCGACAGTCAGATCTGACGAGATTTATTTTTTAATATTGATTAATTTTGATTAATGATTATCATTGACTGACGACGACATTGATGATTGATTAATTATTATTAATGAGTTTTGAATACGAAAATCATAAAAAGAAAAATTCTCAAATTTCTCCTTTGTAATTTGTCTTCAAAAATTTAGAACAAGTGGATCGGGATTTCTTTTTTTTTTATAAAAAGAAAAAAGGTTGAATGGCGGTGCGCGCGCGCATACGATATCGTAATGACGTTTAATATGTAGACGCTACATGAATAATTCATTACCGACATTTTGGCGTGTATGATCGGTGAATTCGATTTATAATGCCGTTATAATATGTACTGAGCTGACATTTTGAAGTAAAATATTGATTTTCTAAAGAAATATTTACATCACCAGCAATCTGTTGTTCCTATTAAACGTGTCAAAACCGCGTAGTGTTATGGCAAATATTTAACATCATACTTTGCACTTTTTATTAGTAGTCCTGATAATTTAACACAGTCATACTCGTACTTAAACTCAAGAACGTATTTTGTTTTCGAGGTTTTAAAAAAAATTAGTTTGACTAGGTACAAATCCCAAAATTGGTGTGGATAGGGAGTAACCTTACTGTATCTTTCTTACACTATGTTGTTAAAGAACACTTAATTTTTTCCTCGATTTATAATCTGGTTCCACTCATTTCAGTAATAAATATAAAACAAAGTCCATATTTCGAAACAGTTTGAAAATAATTCATTCACACAAAACCCTAATAAATCTGCAATCAACAACGTAGTAACGCCGATTATTGAAAAAGTGTGCAAATTACAGGCCCATCGATAACGTACCGCCCGTAATGGCATCCAGATTACTGACCCCAGAAAAAAATTTCACTTAAATTCCTTATAATTTTAATGTTCCACATACGGACGGTTTGATAGCAAAAGTTTATAACTGAAGAAATAAATTATTTGGTTTTCAATTTTATACGTGAGTGTCATTATTATGAGGTAGGTTATTGGAAAAACAATTACAATTCCCTGTTACACTGGAGAGTTTCGGTACTACTAGTGAAACGTCGATGTTCTGAGGTTTCAGAATATCTCTGACTAGCCCCTCGGGGAATATGATCGTGAGCATATGTACATACATGAGCAATGAATGCAGAAGTGCAAAATAATTTATCATATGTGCCATGGAACAAAAAAGTTTTCTTTATTCGTTTTGTTTTTTTCGTGGTTCGTATTCTCAAAGCCTCATAAATATTTTTTTAAAACTACTTTTTCATTCATTATAATAATTTTTAAATAATTGGCTGTATTAAATTCCCAGAGCCAAGATACTTTACATATACCTTTGCATTCATGCGTCTAAAATTTAATAAACCTACCTCCAAAAGCGTAATTTCCAAGTTGCAAAGTTTTGATGGCGTAACCTTTGATACGTGATATGAAGTCAACCCGCCAGTAATATTAATACATGCGGTAATAATATTAATTTTCATGCTCTTAAAGTTTATGTTGCGTTTAATGATTTTATTTCGAACCTCGACTCTGATTTTAAAGATGTATAAAAATTATAATTTAGTTATTTATAAACGAATGAACTTTTTTTTTTTACTTATTCTGTTACTATATTTGTCATTAGTGTAAATTGTATGGTGTTCTGATCTTTTTTTTGTTTTACTTCAAATAAATAATTCTTACTTAAAATTCATCATCTAAATTAATAAATTGGAATAGAAATAAAAAAAAAAAATTTTTTGTTCAGTAGATGGTATTGCCATTTCTTTGTCGATTATTGATTGCCAATGAAATTCAGAATGGTTAGGCACAGGTAGGGCATAGGACAAAAGAAGAAAACCTACGCTCTCTTCATTTGGCATGCACAGAATGTTTAGTACACCGAATGGATTTTTCTCATTTTCTTGGATGTCTTATGCTACCTTCACCCGTGAAAGTCATACTATTACGTTACAGAATTACGATATTAAATAACGTTTTTACAAGATTATCCAATTTGGTAGATTATCTTAAATTACTTGCATTAGCACTGACCGTAATGTTTTTATCTTGCTCGAGGTGTGAAAAACTGAATAACGCGAGTTCAAGTAAATGTCAACCTTAATTTATTTAGGCTGAGGAATTAATTCGAAATTAATTATGTTATCTCGGATTTTAAGTTCATAAGATAATGACATTTCTTTGAGATAATTTTACATAAATTGTAACCGTTTTCAGTTTGATGGTCGGTAAAAAACCGTCAGCATATTACGAAGGATCCTATATGGAACAGATTTCTTTTTCGCAATTTTGGTATCGGTCCCGTAATGAATGTTGATAAGTTTCAAACTCAAACTCAAAATCATTTATTCAATATAGGAGCTTAAAGCCCACTTAATAACCGTCAAATCTTTTTTTGAAGCTACCACAGTTTGATGGTATTATCTAAACTTTTATGAAAGTGAATTTAAAGCCTAAAAGCCTTTTTCATACAATACCTACTTTTACGTTCGATACTTTCCACTTTTCAGAAAATTTTACATATACAGTAATTTATTATTTTCTTCAAATAGGTATGTTAAACCGACAATAAACCTACGAAAGTATTGTATATACAATAGTTTTCAGGCTTTTGTAGCTCTTTAGGTATGCTAGTACAATGCCGATGTAGCACTTTTTTGCAGCGCCACTGATAAGGCCTGTTAAGACTGATAATGCTTTAAATCAACAGCATATTGTGTATTAAAAACCATAAGTAAATTTTCCAATTGACCTACAGTGCGACCTTATAACTTACTTTTATAGTACACTTGTCAATTAAAATAAAATACTTTGCAACTTTACGCTACCTTATCCATTAAGGCAATAATAGGTAACGCCCCTTGATATAACTTTGGTGTGAAATAACAATTAATAAAATTTATCAGAATTTAAATTCCAATTAAAGGTTTCAAAACGGAGGTGAACATAATCGTATGTCACCAATCAAAAACACATTACTCATCTCAAAAAGTTATTTAAAAACCCATTCAAAAAACTAATTGGTCAATTTATCAGTTTTAACAAAGGTTCGTAATAATGAAATGCTAAAACGAATTCGATAAGATCTATAAATAAAAAGTTGTCATAAGTTTCACTACCCACCACTTTCAGTATTATATAACACACCTTCCAGAAGAAATTATCTAAATTATGACAAAAACTGCATCAAAATCGATTAGTTATGTAGTTTAAAAGAACTTAAGCGCACGAACACAGTCAGAAATAGATAAGATAAGATAAATATTATTTATTTGCAAATAGCTACATTGTTTTATACTATTAAGATATTAGGTTCCAACGTCAGCGTTTTTTTTAAATTGCGAAAATAGTATGCTTAATTAAAAAAATCAATAAGATCGAAAATTTTACCTAATTTTGCTCTAAACTAGCTTTTACTGTGACTTACTAGTAAAGCTTAGAAGCATCTAGCAGATTCTTCTAACTTCATGCGGAACCCATTTTTTACAGTAAAATTAACGATTTTTTTAAACCTGTGGTAATAAATTGTAATTATTGATACAAAGTTATAAATAAAAAACTAATTAATTATTACAATGAAAATAAAGTGGCCGTTAGCTTAGACAAAACTATTACAAAATGTTAAGTTAATTTCACGTAATATTGTCCCGAAAATCATGATATTTTCACTCTTATATCGTAGGTTTAGGAGTTACATTAGATGCCTTTATGTAATGAATTATTATGTTTTGGTGATTGAGAACGTAACATGATACGTTAAATGCCTTACCATGTAAACTAAGTAAGTTATTTTTTGAGCGGAACCGTGTTATCTTTCGAATAACAAATCAATGTTTACGTCGTAATTCTATCGATACTCTTGATTGAGTGTTTTTTTATTCTTTAACAATATTGAAAAAAAAACTTTTGGGATAACACCGGTATCCATTCTTTTATCGGTCATTAGATATTTTCTCAAAAAAAAAATGAAAAAAAAAAAAAAAAAAAAATTGAAAATGAAATGGAATGAATGGAATGAAATAGTAAGTTAAAAGATACAAATGTAGGAAGTAATGTTTTAATTCGTCAGTTCATTCGTTCTTTTCTGTAGTATTCATATGTTCTATTCTATTCTATTCTAATTACAGTCACAAATTTTTTA
Organism: Agonopterix subpropinquella; assembly: GCA_922987775.1. NCBI lineage: Eukaryota > Metazoa > Arthropoda > Insecta > Lepidoptera > Depressariidae > Agonopterix > Agonopterix subpropinquella. Next base: position 2,379,119 of record OV277693.1, on the reverse strand, counting down.
CAATAAACATGAGTAGTACACACGGCGACACATCAAGTTCATCATCATCATCATCTCAGCCGATGAACGTCCACTGCTGGACATAGGCCTCCCCCAAGGATCGCCATAACGACCGGTCCTGCGCTGCCCTCATCCAACGTTTTCCCGCCGCCTTCACCAGGTCGTCGGACCACCGTGTGAGGGGCCTACCCACGCTGCGCTTTCCGGTACGCGGTCGCCACTCGAGAACTTTTCGGCCCCACCGGCCATCGGTTCTGCGAGCAATGTGCCCCGCCCACTGCCACTTAAGTTTAGCAACTCTTTGGGCTATGTCAGTTACCCTGGTTCTTCTGCGGATCTCTTCATTTCTGATTCGATCTCGCAGGGAAACTCCGAGCATAGCCCTCTCCATTGCCCTTTGGGCATCAAGTTACCCACCCTATATAACCATAACTACACTACCTACAAAACACAAAATAGTGTGGAAGAGAGCCTGCATAGACGCGGCTACCAGCGCGGGGGCAGCGTGCTGTGAGACGAAACAACAACAACATACCGCACCCTCTCGCACGATTCGCAGCGTTCAACTTCTAATAGTTCAAAGTCCAAACAGGGTAACCTGAGGGTCTACCCGCACATTCGATTCGAACTTTTGCGTGAATATTTTCGTTCCAATTTCAACTCTATTACAATGAAGTGCGGACCGAAACAGTGGCGATATAGTGAAGATCGAAAGTGCGGGTAAGGGGGCAGACCTGTCGCCGTGTGTACATTAAGAAAATAACTACAGATGCCAAAATTTTTTATCTTGAGGTTCTGTCGCTTGCCAAAAGATTGTTATAATCAGGACAATTTAAATGGGTATTGCAGCGCTGAAAAAGGGAATTGATGTTTGTAAAAAGATTTTTAAATATCAAGTAAAAACGCGAAGCTCTTCAACACGTAACATTCTAAGTCTACACTCCTATGCATGTTTGACACAATTTATTAACAAATCCCCAATCCGTTGATTAGATATTTAACATAATTAAGTATTTATTTAAATGACTTAAAAACAAATACAAGACGTACAAAGCGTGGGCGTTATAACCGATTTATATGATGATAATGCCCCTGTTTAATTTGTAACCCTTATTTAAATAACTATAGAGTTCACAATTGAGATGAATTCGCTGCTGATTGTACAGTCAGTATCATATTTCATTACGTATAAATTAAAACAACAATTTGCATCGTTAATTTTGTTAAAGTATACTAATTTATAGGAAATATCGTTTCGGTAGTTTTGAGGTTTCGCTCGGAGGCGAATTATTCGAAAAAATAAATAAGTTTAATCGTATCAACTTTGTTTGAAATTCAATTAAGATAAGATTCATGTTAATTTATTTGTTCCATCTTTTTGATAATTTCTTATCTATTCCGTTTATAGAGGCTGCCGAATCTTAATTCTTAATATCTTTATCCAATCTTAAAAAAATGTACTAATTAATGTAAAACTAAAGTGGTCTTTAGTCGCGGTAGTAAACTTTTCTGTGATATCATTTTTAATCGGATTTTCCGTTAAACCATTCTAAAATCAATTGTGAAAGAGTTACCTAGCGAGGCGAGAAAGTGTGAAATACAAAAATAAGATAAACTGATGGGCTATTATTTGTATTTCACACACCCTAATTAGAATAAGAATAAGGCATAAATTCCATAGAGGTTTATGCTAGTTTCAAACATGACAGACATCCTAAGTATGAAATTAAAAAAATAAACACTCCGGCGCACGATTGCACCCTCGATTGAGAAATAATGGGGTTAGATATATGTAGCAGCAATTTTAAAGTTAAGACAATAGATAAGTTAAAAATAAGAAGCAACAAGAATATTTATGTCGTTTTATGAATCGTCTAAAGTCGCTGCGTGAAAAAGCTGCAAGTGTAAAAGTAACATTTTCCCACACCATTTTTTTTCCATTTCACGAATAAGTACTAATAAAAACTATAGTATTTATTAGTGATGGTTAGTCTTGATACTTGAAAATGTAATAAGCCTAATTTCGTATTACTACGCAATGCTTGACAAAACCAGGAGGCGGTTCTGAGGCGCAGTTAACAGAAAATTGAATGGAGCTACATTATCTCGCGACAAAAACATAGCAAATTGATTCGCAGGAGCAAATTGCTTGTAAGTTTGGTACTCACACGTTATGTGATTTATAGGATACCCGAGGTCTTGTGGGGATGAATTTAGATTATCTTATTTTTTTGATAGTACCCCATTAAGCATGGAATAGATATCGATATCCAAATGTTGCTGTGGGTTAATTAGATTGAGCATTGATGAGTCAGTCAATGCGGTAATTATGTTCGAAGTTCTAATAAATTTAAGGATTAGAGCACTAATTTCTTCTTTTTCCTAATGAAACCCGAAAACAGCTTAAACCTAAAAGCTTATGATTCCTTGTATATTATACATTTTACAAAGTAAAAAAAACTTTGATTCAATATTCTAAACGAATAAGTTGATTCAAGGCAAGACAAACGCTTGTAAAAAGCAAGTTCGTATATTTTTTACTTAATTTTTGTTTTTTTAGTGTTTTACACTTCCTCTAAGATAGGTATAAAATATAGTTCTGCGGTATAAAGGCGTTTTTTATTAATTTAAGTTTTTTGAAAACCTTATCAATATTTGTATCCTCTAGCTTTGCAAATCTTATGGTAACCCTACTGGAATAAAACTCAGTGCGACAATTTGCGATCGAGTCTTCGCTCTCGTCTCCTTACATTACGTATTTACACCAAAACAACCCACTTTCAACTTTATTTTATAAAACTTTAGAGCTTTTAATTGTTTAACCACTTTTCTTCCAGAAGTAGAGACTGTTCTTCTTACTTTTTAACGGTCATTTTTGAGATGTCGTTTTTGTTTTTCTACAGTTACAAGTCTCAATAAATTTTGCGACCTTTACTGTTTTTGGTTGCTTCTGGCCGCTAATGGATTTTGTGTTTACATTCCCGTTTAAATTTCTTTTTTGTATGACCGGACGGGATGGAGCCGATATAAGAATCGCAAAGAAAGTTGGCTTGGAATACAAGGAAAGGCTTTTTTAAGTTACCGCGATGCTAGATATAAAAACTTATATTTTTGATTTGCCGATATATCCCATTGTTGGACAAGGCATCCCCTAACTCTTCAACTCGTTACTATTATGGGCAACCTCTGGCTTTGGTCATCTTTTTCTAGTTCATCCCGCTTCCTCTTTCATCCAAGGCTTAGATTCTAAGCACTATAAATTATATTTGTACAGGTAAGTATGTTCATGTATCCTTTTTCATCCTCAGCGACTAAAACTATAATTTAGCATAGCATAGCATATGCTCATGACTATATTTCCCGAGGGGGTAGTCAGAGATATTCTGAAACTTCAGAACATCCACATTTCACTAATAGTACCGAAACTCTGTCCAGTGTGTCGGGGAGTGAGCCCGTCGCCACTTGTAATGGACAGGAGGATACATGCCTCGAAATTGAAGCATGCAGGTTTCCTCACGATGTTTTCCTTCACCGAAAAGCCAGTGGTGTAACAAACATAGTATGTAATATGTATGTGGGTATGTGGTGGTGTATTATTTAACCAACATAGATAAATTCATTTATTAAAACGAAAAGTACAAAGTGCGTATCCACGACAGGCTTCGTCAAAGGCAATAGGTACACCATTCACATCCACAACTGGCTTCGTCAATAAATACATCCCAGATATCTGTAACAAGCTTCGTCAATTTCTATACCTACAATCTATAAACCTCCTCCAAAGCCTCTCCCTGCGGGACGGTCCCTAGAACGCTGGCAGCATTCCCCCTTTGAATCGCCAAGCTTATACGCTGACGAAAGTAACTGCCAGCCCTCTTATTACCAGTGGATTCTATAAGGCGCGCAGATATGTCTCTTACAAGCTGTTTTGCATCGGGTCCCCATGGTCCTAGGGTCTCAACTCCCAAAGGTACAAACATGTACCCCTCTCCTATATCAACATACTTCCGGCGCTTAGATTACTCAGCCGATGCCGCAGCAGCACCCGCGCCCGACGACATCCGACTAAGGCTGCCTGTCCATTGACGCGAGCTGGCTGTGCGAGCTGTGTAGCTGTGTAAATATTAACCAATCAGGAGCAAGGCCGACCTCGGTCGGATCTCTGATTGGTTAATATTTACACAGCTACACAGCTCGCACAGCCAGCTCGCGTCAATGGACAGGCAGCCTAATATGCGACGCCGCTAATGTGTCCACACAAGTTCCACATTTAACAAACTAAATACCAATCAATTTTAAACGGCGCGGCGTTTATAACAATTTCCACATAAATAGAACATTAAAAAAATCCTTCGAGTCTTCTCCCGGATTCGAACCTACGATAAAATCTTAGATGCCCAGTGATTTATATTGTCTGATCGTCTGACGACAACTCGTCCAAGATACCTATTCACACGTCAATCTCTGGTTTAAAAGGTTTGTGCTGACCGTATGTTTACACTTCTGTCTTATGCATGGTTAAACGCATGCAGATTTAGTTCTTATTTATGTGTTTATAAACTGAGAATGCAAGAGGAAATTTCTAGGGAATTTACAACATACTTATCTAGTTACAAAGGTAATTTCATGTATTTATCTTTTATTAACTAGTCAGACCCCTTGGAACATCTGTGCCCGATAAAAATTGTTAAATCTGGCATACAAGATATTAGGGTAGACGTAAACAGTTGCATTATTTTAAGGAGGATTGTACTTTTTTCAAAAAAGGAGGAGGTTTCTCAATTCGACCGTATATATATATATATATATATATTTTTTTTTTTATGTTTGTTCGCGGATAACTTCGTCGTTTATGAACCGATTTTGATGATTCTTTTTTTGTTGGAAAGAAAATATCCCAAGTGTGGTACCATGATAAGGAAACCAGGATCTGATGATGGATCCCAGAGAAATCGAGGGGAACCTTCGAACATCGTAGTGCCGACTAGTGCGTTTGTTAATTTAAAGCACTACTATTAAATCGAACTAATGAATTCACCACTGAAAATTGTGAAATAAACAAAATTTTAACAAAAAATTAAAACCGCCTTCAAAAAAACTAAAAAGTTAAAAAATAATATTGCAGCCGATGACTTTTTCGTCCGCATCTGAAGTCGCTGTCAAGCCGGTACGATTCGCGACAGGGCTTGCATTTTTTGGCTTGGCTTGACACCGACTTCTATAAAACAAATTAATGTTCTTATGATGCGGACGAAAAAGTCATCGGCTGCAATATTATTTTTTAACTTTTTAGTTTTTTTGAAGGCGGTTTTAATTTTTTGTTAAAATTTTGTTTTTTGTTTATGTTATTCTGTATCACGTGTAGGTGAAAAACCAGTGGGGAACTACTACAGATGTCCAGCACCCACAAGCTATAGCAAAGATGCCAACAGATGGCGATACCATCGCTCACGGAAATATGCTCCATACAACTACAACGTTCATCGTAAATACGCAACTCGTAACCTACTGCACATAAGGTTCACAATCGAATGCGTGACATAAATCGCGCAAGAGAAATAATCACTGAGATTCGATATATATACTCGTACATACAGAAGGTCCAACTAAGAAAAAAGTAAAGTAAATCCATCCAACCATCCATTAAAGTAATTCAACTGTCTACCCTAACACCCTGTATAAGGGCTTGGGTAACCTGTCCACTACAGAATGAGATATTGTCATTCGATATAGCTCATGCTGACACGAAAGAAGAAGAAGAAGAAGAAGGGTTCACCCCTTCTTCTTCTTTCGTCTGTTTATGATACTTATTTCTATTTTTATAAATTCATAATCTTAACACACTTTAACGAAAAAATACTTTTAACCACTTTAATCGTAACCATTTGTATTGAGATGGTGTTGAATGGACCCACACGGACGTATAATAATATTAATTCCTGTTTTTAATTTTTATTTAACACAAAGTAATGAGAAAGTATTTACCTTGCATCCTTCACACGTGAAAGCTCCAAAATGAAATCCAGCCGCGGGCTCCCCGCACACTTTACACTGCTGGTTCATCTGGAATTAAAAATAAATGCTGCTGAACAAATGTTTTGAATACCTAACACAAACTCAAGACCGTACAATAATTTTGAGGTGGTCAAACTTTGAGAGCATTCGTATTACGTACACTGAAAAAAATGCGAGCCAACTAAGAAGTATAGTTTCTCTTAATTAGCACCAAAATAATTGAAATGACGTTATTATTATTGTTTACTAAAAACAAAAGATGGTTAGTTGTAACAACAAGCCGAATTCGTTTAACAAAGTTCTCTTAGTCAGAGAAGTCATGATGTTGACAGGCTCATATGGATTCATGATGTTTGATTATCATAAACAAGATCTTGGTTGAAGTAAACAATTTTTTTTTTTCAGTTTTGCTCTTAAATTGATCACTCGACCATGGATTGTGCATTAAATTTATAAAAATCATATAAGTGAATGACAAGAGCATTTTCTTGAATTTACCTAGCCAAGCTAAAAAGGCATGATGACAGTTTAATAAAAGCCTTTTAGTTGTAACCTTTATTCATCTCACACTATCCCCTAGTTACCATCACGAGTGGGTACTTAAGAAACGAGTTTTTAATACAAATTAATATTCATTTACAAGATGTTTGTTCTACAATCGACATGTCGTTTTAATCGAATGCCAACATTATCTTCCTGCTTCTACACTTGACTGCATTCTTATTGAAAAGTTACGTTTGATTCATTTAATCGACGTAAATGTTGATTTATGCGGAAATTGCCTTTTTGAGTTGAATTTTTGATATTGGAGTTTGGATGAATTTGATTGAAGCTTATCATATCAAAAATAGCGTTTAACATGTAATGAATGTTATGATAGCGTGTGAATTGTTGATAGGAGTATGTGATGTGTTCTTATCTTATTATGGGAACTGACAAGCCAGCAACACTTCGACCCAATGGGATATTTTATGTTGAATACTTACATATTTATTTTCTTCTCCCTTCAAAAACGTGGTAAATGAGGGCGTTCAAATGCTCTAAATATTCACCCAGTAGGTAGTTGTAGAAAAGTCATCACCTCTTGATGGATTATATCCGTGAGTTTATATGTATGTATAAATAAAATCAATAAATATGTTTATTCATATATTTTTTTACGGACTATTTGACTACAAACCATTTATTTCAGAACATTATTTACAATAAAGGTTCATTGATAATAATCTAAATAATCTTACCTAATTAAACGTAAGAAAAATAAAAATAAAATCATAAAATAAGCATGAAGCCAAATGAATCTTCATAATTATATTTACCAGGGCAAAACTAATTGTAACTTTTAAAGTTATCCAGTTATAAAATCATACATTAACGATAAATATAATCAAGATGTTTGTTGAATCTCGATGAGTCCATGAATGATCCAATTCAGAGAATTGCTTCCAACTCACGACCAAAAGCTCAAGTGTTATGACACTCGAGTGAGGTTCGATGGGTCCAAAAAATTGGGTCCTCATTGCTTCCAAAAAAACAAGTAGTACTGTGGACTAAATTAGTGTGACTGAGGATTCCGTACAACATTTAATTTGATATAAACATAAACATGCGTTCGATGGGCAAATAGAAAATGAAAAAAAAGGTAGAATAAGTTATGAGTCTCAAATTGGAAAGACAATTTTTTTTAATTTTACTACAGGTACTTATTATGTCAATTTATTTCAACATCATCATCAGCTTACATACGTCCTACTGCAGGGCACATGCCTATCTCCAAGGTTCTGAGCCCTGGTATGGGCGTTAGTTCAACACGTGTGACTAACGCAGATTGGAAGAGTCACATCCGAATTTCTTCTTCACCGTATACAGGTTTCCTAATGATATTTTCCTTCACCTTTTGAGAGCAGTTGGTACAGTTGGTATTACAAATTTATATGAGATAGAAAATGTTGAGGTCCATGATAGGTTGGTTCCGAAGCATTAGCTTTATTTAATCGTATATTGTCTCCACGGTTCGAATAGCCCTACTGAGAGCCAACCTCCGATAGGAGATGGCACCACAAGAATAGTATATTTAATTTGGTACGTGGAACCCTGAAAAATTAAGCAAACGTAAGTTAGTCACGATTCTAAATAGAGTTGGAGTGTACAAGTGTCGATAGAAGGCCGATATTGTGATTATAATTTTTTTTATAATGACAAACTCAATACCTACTGAGTTTGTCCCACTTCTAAATAAATCTGCATTTACTGGCCGTGACTACGCAATAATGTTTATTTGAAGAAATGATGTAACCTAATACCGAATGTCATTTAAAAGATAATTACTTATTTTTCAACGCCCCTTTCACTGTAACAGTTTTTGAGAGATAGATCTCTGTTATTAGGTTTTACCCACCTTATCGAATTAATAAAATAAGTTTTATAAAATGGAACAAAAAAATAATTCAGAACTTACTTTTACAATGTAAAAAAAATAAGCCTCTGACCATAATAATTTTTTTTACGGTTAATCTTGATAGTATTTTGTAGGTAATTTGATTTCAAATAATACTACCAGTATTATGTTGCCTCACCAAAAGTCAATAGGGTGTCATGATTTTTCTTTTCACTTGAAAACCTGGTCGAATATGGGGCGGCAACCCTTACTACGTTTAGTTTACTACTTTAGTTATATGTAATAAGTACAATATACATTTTATTAGGAAGCTCGATGACGGAAGGTCAACACATAATGGCGGGATCCTCTATAAGCGAAACTTGGTGGTTAATGTGGACACCACACAAAATCTGTTTCTCTTGTCAAAACCATCAACATTTGCAATAATAAAATATCGCGTGCCAACGATGTGTACTTTGCTAAACTCAGTTCCCCATTCAGTTAAAATGTACAGAAACTGGTCCACTGGGCATTTCGTTTTAAAAATTAAATAAATGTTCAATAATAATACGTTGTTGATGGGTTAACGAGATGGCGTGACTGCGCTCTGTTAACATATCTGAATAAGGTTTTGTTTTTCAGGGTTCCCCGGTGGGTTTAAAGCTTTTGTGCTGATCGCTAATTTGTATTTTATTGCGTTCTACACCTGTGGTCTGAATAACTTAATTTGAAATATAAAAATCATTTTAAGTAAGTAGAGTTGATAGATAGGTACCTTGTTGCTTTCTATCTATGAGATATTATAATAAAACAGATTGCAAAACCTTGTTACGCTATATTTTTATAGAATCTGAATCTGAACATTTTGAGGTAGGTAAATTTTTTCTGAAAATTATCAAACGAATGGTTTTCGTTCTTTCTGGAAAACGGAAAAAAAAAATTATTTCCAGTTTATAGCTACAAACAGTATTATTTGTTAAATATAATACATAAATACTAAAATTACTTAGGTATTTGAAAACAATATAACCACTCGCTAGAATTAAGTAAAAAAAAAAGTATTTTATGCAAGTTTTTCATAAAACTTACGCAAATTCACATTCTAGTTAGATTAAGTCGTAGACGGATTTCTTACAATTTTTACTATTATTAATGTCACTTGAAATAGAAAGTTAAATGTCGTACCATATCTTAAACAGAAAATTTGTAGTTGTAGCAATGTTTCTGACCACCCCCAAAGCGATTACGGTCGTGAGTTTATGTATGTGTATGTAAAATGTTGTACCACTATTGTAATCATCATCTCAGCCGATGGACGTCCACTGCTGGACATATAGGCCTCCCCCAAAGAACGCCACAACGACCGGTCCTGCGCTGCCCTCATCCAACGGGTTTCGCCGCCTTCACCAGGTCATCGGTTCACCTACCCAGGCTGCGCTTTCCGATACGCGGTCGCCGCTCGAGAACTCTTCGGCCCCATCGGCCATCTGTTCTGCGAGCAATGTGCCCCGCCTAACTGTAAGCCCCGTCCAAACCACTACCTACTGTAAGATTGTATACAGAGTTATTTTTATATCACTGCGGATAACTTCAGCATGTATTCTACTCATCACACTGAACAACTTTCGCTATGGAGCCACTTTGGAAATCGCGAATCAAAAATCAGCTGTCCCATACAAAACTGCGGTACCTATTTGACTCAAATGTAGTGAAAGTTGTTCAGTTTGATGAGTATACATGCTGAAGTTATCCGCAGTGATATAAAAATAACCCTGTATACAAATCTGGTTGTGAAAGCGCCTTATCATGGTGGTGTATCATACGGAACACTTGAAATTCGCGCATCGACTCGTTTTTTTTTAAATTCGCTCAAAGGTACAGGCGATGACGGATTGAGTACAGCCCGCTGCCCTGGCTGCGCTGGCGCTGCTAAAAGTGCGTAAACACGACAGCCCGTGGGTTGTAATGGATTCCTCTCGTACGTTTTGGGGTTAAAAAAACTGCGAAGGGTTAAGTTTTTTTTTGTTTGGATAGTTGACGTGTTATGGGAAAGTGGCAAAGGTGTTATAATATTGTCGTTTCAATAATACCAAAATTGTTGCTATACTGTTTTAAAGCAGCTCATTTTTGTCTGCTTCTTTTATTTTTGGAATATAATTCCTTTTATTTATGGGTTCAATATAGTATACGGAGTGTAAACTTAAATGCGTTACATATAAAAATATATGTATAAATAAGGGGCATCTTTATTTTGTTCAGCTTGAAATATGGGACCAACATTGAAACAAAAAAAAAAAATCGACTGCTCCAAGAAAATGTCAATTAGCTACTCGACCAAAATGTATGAAACATCCTTTTTTTTTTCGAGATTTCCACCTTGGTTCCGTAGTATCTAAAAGTTGTTGTTTGATAGTCTGAAGCACCCGTTTAATTATATAACGTATTTTAAGTTTACACCCAGGCCCTGCACCCGGACTTTCGATGTTCGATATATCGCCACTGTTTGTGGCACTAACAGTGGTTGCAATGGCAATAGAGTTGACATTGGAACGGAAACGTTCACGCAATTGCGAAGTTTGAATGTGCGGGTAGAGGCCCTGTATACCTATTTCACAATGTCTATCTGTGATGTGATCTACCCTACAACGATTTAACCACCTGTGAGCCTAATTATAGAAATCGGTTTAGTAGTTTAGACCTAGAGTTGAGACGTATTTATACGTCATACAGACATGCATATACATATAAATGTTATAATTTGACATTATAACATTAATAATATTAAGAATATACAATGAAAAAAAAATTGTTTACTTCAACCAAGATCTTGTTTATGATAATCATACATCATGAATCCATATGAGCCTGTCAACATCATGACTTCTCTGACTAAGAGAACTTTGTTAAACGAATTCGGCTTGTTGTTACAACTACCATCTTTTGTTTTTAGTAAACAATAATAAAGTCATTTCAATTATTTTGGTGCTAATTAAGAGAAAATTCTTCTTAGTTGGCTCGCATTTTTTTCAGTGTAGCCGAACGAAGATAGATATTTAATATCTTCACCCAACTTCCAATACTTCCTATTACAGCATTTCACAACGATGCCTTTGGTAAAAATTTTAATCTGCAAAAAAAAGACAATAACGAACATTGCTAAAAAAAAAAGAAATATTTATTTCACTCGATTTTTTTGGTGTCCTTAATTTGTTCAAGGATCGATATGCACTGTCAGAAATGCATTTATAAATTGACCTGCTTTTATCTCGGGAACCATCTCAAAAATGTACGGATAAATGAGCGAATGAATGATATATCAAAGTCCAGTATTTAGGTTGCAATCTTAATAATTTTATCTGATTACTACTCCAACGATACGTCACTTTAATTAAGTAATTTTCGTTAAGAGTTTTAAGTTAAATCATTGTTGATAATAATCAAGGTTTTTGTATTTAAGGTGACGCAAACCGCAAGTAACTAATTTTGATACAAACATACAATAATAAACACGTGAGAGAAGTAGTTGAGAATACTCTGATAACAAGCAAGCTTAAAGAGGAAATGGGCAGGTAGAATAGATAACCAATATGTAGGATATGAGATCCGAAGTATGGAACGCCCTTTAGCACTCTAGTCTAGACCCACGACTTTAGGCTGGTAGTTGGATGAGAAAGGCTGAGGTCAGATATCTATGGTACAGATGTGCCACTACTCCCACTAATCTCACTAGACAGTGAGAGACCTAGCTTCAGTAGCTGATTATCGTGATAAACTCATGACCTTTTCCCTATCCATTGGATTTAATTTACGTCTAAAGCATTGTTTTATAAGATTGAATTTAGCTTATTAGCCCCACTAGCGTCAACCTACGTTAGCAATAAACTCCTGGTACGTTTGTAACTTTATGATTTGTTACAAGTGTATTTGATTGACGAAGTATGTACTGACTGCTTGATTTCTAAAATATTAATAACCAACATAGTCGAAAACCAACATAAACGAAAATAATAACGTCAAAAAAGGCTTCTAAGCTGTATTTTAGCGCCTTGCTTGAAGAGAAAATGCAACGAACCATCCCCCCTTAAATCATTGTTGATAATATCGAGAAGTTTTATATTTAAACCCACCTTGTTGGTAGTCAATACAAATTGTTTCACTTTATCACTTTGTTAACTATACCGTAATTATTGTAGGCATTTCTCGCTTTTGTTGCTCTCTGTATGGACTTGTATGTAAAAGTTTACCGTTATGCTGTTTATGTTTAAAGCAAAAATGCCGCTCGAAACGATTTCTTGCAATGAAATGGATTAATGTTTTTTTTTTATGAATGAAAAATCTTGTACGGAATTTGGCCTAGGATGTAAGGAAATATTTTTGTATCGATTAGCGAAATTTTTACTTGTTTTGCTAGTGACTTTTATTTGATCTCTTGAATGTATTTTCGTTTCAATGTGTATTTTTGAGTCATACGAGATTATTCAAAATTTAAATTGTAGGCGTGACTGTACTATGCTCTTCATCATCATCATCATCATCATCTCAGCCGAAAGACGTCCATTGCTGGATAAAGGCAATAAATGCCTACACCAAGGATCGCTTTGCGCTGCCCTCATCCAACGGGTTCACGCCACCTTTACCACTTACCAGGTCGTCACTTAGCTAAACTATTTTACTAGATATACAGGTTTTAGTTAGACTATCAAACTGAACAACTTTCACAATGGAGCTAACAAAGAAATCGCGAAAAAAAATCCGCTCTTTCATACAAAACTGCAGTACCGTCTAAACTCAAATGTATAGGACGGCAGATTTTTTTATTTTTTCTCGACATTGGTTCCATTTTGAAAGTTGTTCAGATTGATGGTCTGAAGCACCCCCTTAAGTATTACTAGGGTGTTTTGTTACACCCTGTATAGCCAACACTTGACCTATGGCTACACAACAAAGCAACGATAAACATATTTGTGCATGGTGGTTTTTTCTTCAGTTTCTGCATTAGTTGCGATCAAGGTAGATACCGTTGTAAACCTGCATACGCTAAAAAAATGCTGATGCTTATGAGAAGTCTACCAAACCACATTATGCACGCGTGGTGGACTAACGCCAATTCACCTTCCCTGACAGTAGGATTGTGCCCTGCAGTGGGACATTATATAGGTTGATGATGATATTCAAATATCATGGGCCGTTTATTGCCTGCCGTGCAGGAGGCGATGGTTCGATCCCCGTCCAGGCCGACTCGTACCAATGAGTTTTTCGGAATTTATGTACGATTTGTAACACCACTGGCTTTTCGGTGAAGGAAAACATCGTGAGGAAACCTGCATGCTTCAATTTCGAGGCATGTATTGTACCCACTGTCCATTACAAGTGGCGACGGACTCACTCCCCGTCACACTGGACAGAGTTACGGTACTAGTGAAACGTGTATGTTCGGAGGTTTCAGAATATCTCTGACTACCCCCTCGGGGAATATAGTCGTGAGCATATGCTATGGGCCGTTTATTTTTGTTCACCTTTATCCTACTTAATATTATAAACGCGAAAGTTTGTAAGTATGGATATATGGATGTTTGTTCCGCTTTCACGCAAAAACTGCTGAACGGATTTAAATGAAACTTGGCCGACCGACAGACAGAATAGACCATGGCCTGGATTAACATATAGGGTACTTTCTTATCCGGGTAACGCAGACGAAGTCGCGGGCAACAGCTAGTTTATCATATAGTTAATTTGTATGCCACTATTTTTAGCCATACTTCAAGGCTTGTAAATTGTTCAATTTTCAGTACAAATTGCACTTAGTTCGTTCAACTAGTCAAGACACTTTGCCACCATCAATAATTCAACTCAAGTTTTCTTCCATTCAACCAACTATACCATACCAAATTGGCAACGAATTGGCAACATAAACGAAAGCACATCATTGCAAGAAAAGGTATATATTCTCTTAAAAGGAGAGTAGTTCTAAACTTGGAAGTCCAGTGACTGCTCGCTTTGCATGTCCTCGGATTAAAGATAGTTGTACACTGATATATGAAACGCGTCAAAAAACCGTCACCTTGAAACAAATTATTTAAAAAGAAGGTGTTCTTTCCTATCTTACATTGTTATCCAGTATAGATGATGAAGTCCACGACATCAATGACTTTGATGGCACGCAAACACATGCAACGAAGCGCTCCAAAGCATCAAAAACCGCTCCGAATTTGTGTCTGATTCGTATAAGTAATCGTGATTGCGGATAACAGCTGTGTTATGACTATTGCTTGAATGATATTGCTAACTAGGAATCAATGACACTTTTAAAAAACAAGAGGAACGCTGTAATTAGCAAATAATATCAATTCGTTAAATACCTGCATGCTTGATCAAAACTGACGTGTTTATGCATCTATACATACATAATAATCACACTTGTCTTCCACTGGGGTAAGCAGAGACAACAGAGCGCTACCTGCTACGGTCCTGATAAACCTCTCTAGCTTCCTCCACCTTCATTAGTCCTTTCATGCAAGTTTGTCGGGTTCGCGTAGATATGACCTGGCCCTTTTATGTTCTTATAAGTACTTGATAAGTTTCATAACCATTCTCAGTGGTTTTGAAAATGTTCGCGCTATGCTTAGGAGTCAATTAGGTTAGTTTGTCTAAAATGAAACTGTAATTTGTACAATTTACATTCATGAGCGATTCTCGCGACACCGTTGGTATGTCACTAGTGTACACCTAGCTTTATATCCTACTTTGCATGCGGGCTTTACAATTGGATCGCGTCAAAAATGGGCAAGGAAATTGTCGCACGTATTGACGGCCGGTGATGGATCCTCTTTGGACGTTTGTGGTAAAGGTTTGGTTTTGAACTTATTGTAGGGCTTACTGTCTGTGTTACGGGAAAATAGTCTGTAATGTAGTAAAGGATTATGTTTGATTGTGTAGAGGTAGTTCATGATAATAAATTATTAAAAGGACGAAAGTTGCAAATGATTTGTTTTGTATATTGAAACCAATTTCTTGATCGCGATTTCACATGGTAAAAGTGATACAATTTTATGGTCTGAGGCACCCTTTTGCGTAAGTAATGCATTTAAGCTTACACCCTGTATTATATTATAACACAACAAATTAATTTACACTGTATCATAATACAACCTACGTGTAGACTAATTTTTAGTAATATTTCACTAAAATACAGTATTCTACACTGAAAGTCTCAATAATATTAAAATTCTGATTTAAATTCGTACCTACATTAAACGAAGACTTCTTTATTTTAAAACATGTCTGAAAGATACGTATTTGGACAATCTTTAAAATGAAAAGAATCCCAACCACCTGTCGCTAACTCGACCCAAATACGAACCAAAGTCGATTGCAACAATAAATTACAAGGAAGGCGTGTCGATCCACCGATATCGAGCTACCTTACGCATATTTGGCGAGCGATATATGAAGGAGTCATTAACGGATTTAAACGATGATTTCCGATAGCAAAAACGAATTATTGGTGAAATTACGACGACGACTGACAACCCGGTTGGTGTAATGGTTACCACGCCGGACTGACAAACCAGGGTCCTGGGTTCGAATCCCGGTTCGGTCATGGATGTGTATATGTGTGTGCCGTTGTTGTATGGTTTCCATAATAAACAGCCTATAAATAGTGCTTTCTTGGGATCATTACAATGTATGTGCCTTTGACCGTTATTATTATTAATTAACTGGTAGGGGTCTAACTGTAGTTGTAATTTGTAAAGTAATAAAAATTATCGAGAAAAAAGTTACCCAAAAACCATCTTGAAACCTTTATTCATCACGGTTATTCTCTTGTCCATATCCCATTAATTAGGGAAGGCACAATATTTCTCTCCTAGCCGCCGTTTCTGCACTCACTCCTTTCTAACACATAATATCAAATCCTTCACACAATCCATCCATCTTTTCTTTGGCCTGCCTCTTCTACCACAGCCATCCACATTCATACTTAACATTCGTATCGCTCTGTGCCTCAAAAATCTCGAAATAGGCATGATACTTCGTCTCTTCTCATCACATGTCCATTTCACGATAATCCTGAAAACTTGAAATATGTGAAGGTGACGATGTTTTGACGTTTGTGACGTAATTACGCATGAATGGTGGATGGTGTAGCTGCCAGTTATAGCCACAGACTACACCTTTGATCTTATCGGTCTCCGTTTCAACAGATTCAGGAAGGTAAGAACGAGAGAGAAAAATGCAGTGTTTAGCGCACACACTTACTTAAAAATATCGCGCGTACTTGACAGCTTTTCTAGTGAAATACGTGGTCAAAATCAGCTGAGGTCGGATCTCGGACTATTAATTGTCCGAGATCCGACCGTAACATTATGCACCTAATTCTTAGGCGAACGAAATGTGATTCTAGTGTAAGTATTTAGTCTGTCGCAACTATAGGGTTGCCAGGTCTTGACTTCAAAATGACTTCTTTCATTTTTTAACCTGGCAACCCTATAGTTGCGGCAGATTGAGAGGTGGCAACCCTAGTTTTTCCAGATCAGTCTCCTTCCGATGGCACATAATTTACTTCCCTAACAGACAGGTGGAAAAAGTTATACCAAAAATCATAATGGAAAAGGTACTTGCGGCAAGATTTTTCGAGACAATTTGGCGACGCGACGTTAAATTAACCCCTGTGTAAACATACACTAGAAACACATTTCGTTCGCCTATGAAATAGGTGCATAATTTTACGGTCGGATCTTGGACTATAATAAGTTCAAATAGCTGCACGGCTAGCATGCCACCCACGACAAAGCGTTTAAACGAGAAAACCGTCGTGCGCGCTCTTTCTGACATACGTAAAGTAATAAGGATGGAGGCACATCTCGATTTTTATCGTTTTCTCGGGGGTGGCATGCGAGGCCTACTGACCTTAGATAAATTTTTCAACATAGTCGTAAGTTAAAAAGGCATAAATGAAATAAATCAGACTCAGAACTAATTTATTGTAAAATTATATGAAAAACGTAAAGTCATAAATACGTTATTTCCTTTAGATAACAGTTGTGATAAGGATGTATTTATGGCAATACCGAAAAAGGTATTGCAAGAATTTTATTCTACACTCGATTAAAATAATAACATGTTATTGGTATAAAGGCTAATCCATACCGGTTACAAAGTTCATTTATAATTTAAGCATCCTAATACGGATATCATCATCATCATCATCATCAGCCTATACTTATGTCACAGCCCGGACACCGCATACAAAAATTTGAAATTGACAAGATGACGTCAGCACATGCGAAACCAAAGAAATTGAACCTTAAGTCTTCTTCGTAGGTAACGAGTAACCAGTGCGAGGTAACCAGAGGGCGATAGAGGGGGTGAGGTAAAAAGTTGGTGGGAGGAAGGGAGTTCCGTACTGTATCTAGTAATAGATACTCTTTCTTATACTTTGGTTATGTCAATGTGTATGTTATGTCAGGAGTATGGGCATCTGTCGACCACGCGTGCATAATGTGTATTGGTAGACTTCACATAGGCATCAAAATTTCATCTCCAGCGTATGCAGATTATATAGATACAACTTGCATACGCTGAAGAAGAAATATCCGTATGGATAGGGGATCCTCCAGTCATCATCATCATCATCAGCCTATAAACGTCCCACTGCAGGGCACAGGCCTACCCTCAAGGAGGGTGTATGGGCATTAGTCCACCACGCGTGCCCAATGCGGGTTGGTAGACTTCACATACACATCAGAATTTCTTCTTCAGTGTGTGCAGGTTTTCTCACGATGTTTTCCTTCACCGTTTGAGAGCAGTCGGTTTTATGTACATAAGTTAGAAAAACTCATTGGTACATGGCATGTTGTCCGTGCGGATTCGAACCCGGACGCCCATAATTGGCAGTCCATACCTCTCCGCAACGCGCCACCGTCGCTCTCCTCCTCCATCCTCCAGTATCAAGTAGTTAATAATAAAGTATTTTTTATTTTCTTTCAACAAATATACAGTAAGATCTTATAAGTACCACCTAAGAGAATTAATTGAGATTGGTGTTAACGTAGTTTGTGGGAGTATCTATCTTAATCTCTAAGATCGATTTTTGAACATAAATCATCAGTTAAGAAGAGATAGCGGAGCCTTATGGCAAGTTCCAAAGCGAACCGCGTGAACACCACGCGAGCGACACAACCGCTCGCGGCCAAACTTGCCACTTGACTCTCAAAAATACGTTTATTTATCTCCATCTGCGATTCCCTGTCACTAATCCTTGAGTTCATAGACAGGTGATGATTTTTATAATAATACAAGTTTTTATACTTGTACTTTTTACGAACAGTGCTTTTTTTCGAACAGAAGTACCTTATAGCAGCATCTTTGCACTTATCCATTATCAATGCCCATCAACTTTTCTTACGGACGGCAAAAAAACCTACGGGACCTCATATCCATCAATCAATCTATAGCGCTGGCGACAATATGTCGCGCGGTTGACGGGTCGCATAATCTATTGCGCGGAACCCTAAATGGTAAATGCCTTCGAGGTAGCGGAATTAATTACCCTTGAATGAAGTGTGTGGAAAAGTAGATTGATTTTTATTATCATCATCAGTCACTATCGTCCACTACTAGGTCTACTCTCATGCCCTAAAGCATACACGCTCTATGAGGTCCTTCTTAATATGCTGACACTTTTTAAAGGGGATGATCAGACCATCAAATTGAACAACTTTTTTTATGGCACGAACATCGAGATCGCGAAATATTCAGGGCCTCTACCCGCACATTCGAACTTTGCAATTGCGTGAATGTTTGCGTTCCAATGTCAACTCTATTACAATGAAGTGCGGACTCTGCGGACCGAAACAGTGGTGATATATCGAACATCGAAAGTCCGGGTACAGGGCCTGCTGTTCCATACAAAACTGTAAACCTACACGAGCCAAATGCATTTTGTTTCGCGATTTCGATGTTGGTCTCATAGAAAATTGTTCAGTTTGATGGTGTGATCAATGATCATCCTCTTAAGGCTAGGTATTAGTAGACCAAGCCTCTCTTTCTAACAAGGAAACTTTTGCTATTAGCCATCCCGCTTCAATTGAAAAAGCAAGGTTCGAAAAAAACGCATTTTTCATCAATATCTTTTCTCTTGGGTGTTTAGGGTAAAATCCATCGTTTAGAATCACTGCTATATTTAAATACCTTTCAAATGATGGTATATTCAGTAGTAATGGTGTAGGGTGATTCTTGTAAAACTGGTTATAAATCTGAAATCGAACTTACTTTGCTCCACTTTTCTATCGAGAAAGTTTAATAGAATCGTGTTTTCAACGGTTAGATTCACTGCAAAAAGAACGTATCTACACTGTTATGTGAACTATATATATTAAAAGTAATAATTTGGTTATCAAAAATCGGTTCGAAAACAGACAAAATAGGTCTGTCTGTCCTACCTATTTAGGGCTGTAACTTTTGAACCGTAATAGCTAGATAGTTGAAATTTTCTCAGATTATGAATTATTACGGCGAATTTGTTAACAAATAATAAAAATGCCAAAAATTTCGAAATTACGGGGGGTTCTCAACAAGAAACTAGTTTTTATCAATGTTTTTTCTTCACGCTCTATCGTAAAAACGGTAATACATACAAGCGTCAAACTTAGTGTGATTATAGAGCAAACTCTACAAAATAACAACAAATACTAAAAACCGGCCAAGTGTGAGTCGGTTTTGCGCTAAAGGTCCCGGACAGAAAAAGTTTTTTTCTAAGTTAATAATGTTGTGTTCTGTGGTGGTGTCGTACGGAACCCTCGGTGCGCGAGTAGCCCGACTCGCACTTAACCGGTTTTTTTTATACCGTTCCGAAACTTTCAGGGGTGGTTCAGATCATCAAACTGAACAACTTTTACTACGGAAGCGTTAAAAAGAATCTTCTTCAACGTTTTATTAAGTATATGTTTTTCTTCACCGTTTGAGAGAAGTCGTTATTACGTAAGAAAAACTCATTGGTATAAATCAATTGGTATAATAAATAGTCAAAGTTGGTACATGGCATGTCGTCGAACCCTAATCTTGATAATTTAGATGGCACGTTGCGGATCATAATCATAATAAGGCTCTCCCTCCCTAGTGCAAGGCTCTCTTTCTTACAAGCAAACTTTTGCAAATAGCCATCCCGCTTCAATTGCGTGGCTTCGGTCAGAATTTTCCGTTTTCTTTGAAAACCTGTATGATGTTTTATGAATTTTCAAAAAATAAGAATACCACATCATTCTATATTGTATTGTGAAGAATATTGTAAATTTTCATATTCTTCTGATCAACAATGTAAGAGTAATACAACCTGGGCCTCTTCAAGGCGAGAGTGAATAGGCATCTTTCTAGGTAAGCATGCTACATCTTCGGCCTCATCATCACTCAACATCAGGTGAGATTGGGGTCAAATGCTTACCTATCACACATAAAAAAAACAAAAAAAAAAAGTAATACGGTTACAACTGGAAAAAAAGGAGTGACTTTGGATTTGTTTTTCTTCAGTTTTATTAATTAAAATAGATTTCAAGAAAAACCACATCACTTCTCATATCCTGTAGATTGTTCAGTTTTGTTTTCTGCTTAAAAAGTGCCATAGTTAATGTATAAAATGGTTACAAAGTTACTCAAAACCGGGCGGACGCCCCATAATATAAAAAAATAAATTAAGTAACAATCCCACTGCAGTGCAGGGTTAAGGCGAATAATGGCCACGCAGGCTCAGAAAATAATAAATAAAAAAATCTACGCCCTACTTAATCAGAAATAATGCTAAAATTATAGAAAAATTTCAGAAAAAATTACTTGATAACGGACTTGAATTTTTTAGTTGCATGACCCGGGATCCGAACCTGTACCTTGACATCTTAATCAACAACTTTTCACCAAAATAATACGTCCCCAATTAAACCAATTTCAAGTACTTCGCAATTAACTTTTTTCCACTAAAAATGCTGTTTTTCCATTTAAACTGTGAACTTTAAAAAAAACGAGTTTTAAAACATTTTTTAAAAGTAAATAAAGAAATCAAATTGCTTTATTAACGATCTTTATCTTTAATTGAATGCGCATGCACATCGTTGTTATAAAAATAAACACTGTAACGCAATTTAAATTGGATGTCGTCCTTTCAATTTCAGATATGCATAAAAGTAAAATTAAAAATGTATTTTTTTAAAGAAATTAAATCTGAACTTTTACACAATTTTCCTACATTTTATAGTAAATTTTTGATCGCTGTTGCTATTCTAGATAATTATCATTATTAATTGTTTTTTTTAAATCATTTACCTAAAGATAGAAACGTAAGAATAGAAACGTCCAACAATCGGTTTAATCAAAAAGAAAGTTAAAGATCACTATCTTTCTCTGCCATAAATTAGGTTTATGTATTTATTATACTTATATTATATGTAATCTTTATTATTGTGACAAGGGCGCCACTGAGCTCGAATAGCCCTCTTATAAAAGCGAATGCAAAATCCGTTCCCAGATCCTTTCCGTAAAAAATTAAAACAAAACAAATATTATCACAAACAAACTAAAAAACACACGAACTCTTGCCACACTCCAAAGTTACGAGGGAAAGTGCTGACAGCTAAATGTTACCACGCCTCAAGTCAGTCCTATCAAAATGTAATTACATACTGTATTACAAGCGAATAAAAGCGTTTATAAAAATCAATGAAGCCTCGTAATGCGATTACGGGATTGTACGCTTGTTAGCGGGAAGTGTAGTGGAGTTTGTTTAAAAAATTTATAAAATTAATTTCGCTTGTCAGTTTTTTTGGCCGCCAGTGTAAGGCAGTTTTAATTGGGTGTAATCCTTTTGACGTGTGATGGTTTTAATATGGTGGTAAGTGGAGTAGAAATAAATATTTGTATGGATTCAGGAATAAGAATACGCTGAAAAAGAAATTTTGAGACGTGTGAAATCCACCAATGTGTAATGTGTACGTGTGGTAATAAAAGAGATAAGTATGTACAGAAGGGCGGCTTCATATAAAAAGCAAATTAGGCGCACTCACACATAGACGAGCACTTTCGTAGAATCTCGGAATGTCGGTCAAAATTCAGTGCTATCTATCTATTCATTTCGCGTCCATACGTGCGCATCTAAGTGTGTGAAATTTTTTATAGACAAACCTGCCCCCCCCCCCCCAATTTTGATCTCACCCCCTCCATTTTTTTTACCTTAGTTTCAGCTTGAAAATGCAATTAGGTCTTGAGGCTAGCTATCTAATTGAAAGAATGACTCTCAGTAGGACAAAATATAATAATTCAAATTAAGTAAACTATTTGGAGCATAAATATTTAAATAATAACAGATTTTTAGAGCATAAAAATGTTGAAGGAAAAATCCAATATACTAAAGGAACGCGTAAAATCTACCAATGTTACACTTTTTCACGCTCACGTAAACCATATGGTTAATTTTACGCTTCTCACCTTAGATGACACCAAACCGAGAAGAGGCAGTAACTTTACAAAGTAGTTTATTGCAATGGAAGAACATTCATCTGAAGTTTATTTGATTGTTGTCCCAAATAAAATAAAATTTAATAAACCATCTGGAGTGTTGGTTATCACAAGACTGTGAAACCCAAGGGCCTGAGATTAAATCGTAGTTTTATTCTACAGGTTTATCCATACTGTTTGTAAGAACAAAATCTCAAATCATGGCCTGGTCATTATTGTTCAATTATGGTGTACCGTTGATAATAAAAAGCCTTCTAGCTTAATTTTGGAGTCAGAACAGTGTCTGTCTGTATTGTAAATAACATTTTGCCAGAGCTAGAGACTACCATTGTCAGGTACTCGCTAAAAAATAGGTAATATGTTGATCTTTCACTTAAGTCTGTCTACAGGTATATATTAATCTAATTTAGATAAGGCTCTTAACTTAAAATTTGGTGGGACTAGACAATCCGCGTGACAACGTTTATGATATAAGAAAGTCTCAATGTTTAAGATAATTTTGCCTCATCTTCCTACTTTTGTTCAATCTATGTATCTCGCTCCCATTTTTGACATTTTACCGTCACGGTAAAGAAAAACAAAACGCGCACTTACCATATTAAGAGAGCATTGTAAAAATAAAGAGTACAACTCAAAATTGTAACAAAACACTATTTAGAAATTCCGTTCGAAAACACAAAATAGACCGTAAAAACGCAGGGGTCAACGTCCACTGGTCGCCAATGAATTTTATGCACCAGTTATGTTAAATTATTGTCTTATCCTGCCACTTTAAATTGACTCATAAGACAATCGATAATGATCTTTATGACTCTTATTTAAGACACTGGCTGATGTCTTTTTTGAATGGTGAAAAATTCAGGTTTTGTTTTTGGAAAATTTGCATTATGTAAATCGGTATTTTTTTTTAGAATGATGCATTTGCAATGTTTGTACAACACGGGCGAATTAACTACGACGACGGTGGGGTCCCGCGGGGGGTAGCAGGAGGGGTGTCAAATTCCGAGCCACGTGCGAGCCAGGTGCCTAGTTAATTCGCCCGGGTTGTAATTGGTTTGATGAAACCTGAAGAACCTGAAACCTAAAAGAGGCAAATATAAATATAAATAGTGACAAGGGTTGAAAGGAGAATGCTCGTTAGATCAATCAAACTAGCTACAGTTGATTGAAGTATTCGTTTAATGCGCGTCCGCGCACTTAAAATACTCGATTGTGATGAAAAGCCTAATGTTGATCCAAGTTAAACTTTATACTTTTGTGGTTTTAAGTAATGCTGCACGAACAAACAGATAAACAGACATAAATTCTAAAAATGTTCCCACAACGTATCCTAAACGCCCCAATGAATATTTTTTTCAAATGTAATCTTATTTACAGATTTGTTGCATTCATTTCATGTTCTTTTCATTTCTGCGATAGTCCTGTACTTTTTACCGTTTGACCTGTAAAAGCCTTGATTTCATTCAATCATAATTAATTAAGTCAATCTCCCCGAAGGCAGGGTCAATCACCTTTTAGGCACAAAGAACAAAAAGTAACCAAAAAATATTTTGGTTACGGAAATTCATTAATCAAACTCGGGTTTCGGTACAACGCCGGAGGGACTCGGGGAGTAAGGAATGAACTGTACGGAAGAAGCTATGCTATTGTTAAGCTAGTTGGATGAGAAAAATTAGCGACACTTCAATTAAATTGTTATGTAGTTATTAATCAAAAGCTACTACTAATAGGGGATTTAATTAACCAATTAATAAAAAACATATTCTTCCTAATGAATCAAATCTTTCTTTTAGTCGCTCCCAAAATCTTTCCGTAGGTAGATTTCCCTAAATAGTAGACCTAGTTTCCACTCCCAAAATCCTAATAGAGATAAAGACTGCGCTAGCTCGGACACATAGAACTGATGGAGGAAGATCGTCCAGTGAAGAAAGCGTATCTAGAGTGACCCCTTGGATGTCGCCTGGTAGGCAGGCACTGATATTGCTGGATAGGGCCACCAAGGATGTCGAAGAGCTTGAGGTACCCAAATGAACTGAGATGGCACTGAAAAGAGATGAATGGTGTGTTTGGTCATCGGAAGCCAAGACCCCTTCGGGTACCAGAGCTATTAAAAAAATTGTTCCAAATATTTTGATAGATGACATTCTTCTTCTTATCGTGTGAGCAGAAGCCATGGTGTCACAGTTTTTTCAGAGTGCCTTACGGCCTCTGAAGTGGTTTTTATGTAACGACTACTACCACCAGAGATAGTAGCCTGGACCCGTTGGTCCAGGCTTAACGTGCCATCCAAAGCACGGAATCATTTTTCTTTTTCAGACAATCAGGTTATTCAACCTGCAATGTCCTAGCCTATTGGGGAAAAACGCACAAAGTGACATATAACCTGGTGTCCCCCGTGGGAATCAAACCCGCGACCTCCGTATCGAGAGCCCAATTCTCTTAACCATTAGACCACGGAGGCAGTTGACATTTAAAAGAGATGATTGTGCAAAATCACTTGACCTTGCTGTTAAAAAAACACAAATAAAATAGTCAAAATATTGTTTTTTCTTCTTCAACGGCTGCGTCAGACTCAGTGACATGCATTTTTTTATTTGGTTTTGCTTTATTTCTACCATCTTCTGAACACATTTTTTAGGAAGTGTTAGGTTTTTATTTAATTGTTAAATTGTTTCTTTTCGGGGTTAAGACACGATGGGGCTGACATAATCCCAGGGTTCAAAGCTCCAACAAAAAAAAAGAATTAAATAACCATCTTCTGAACAATGTCATGTTAACGATATCGAGGCATATGCTTGGCAATTTTTTTACCTTTTAATTTACTATTGTAGTACAGCTTTTGGATTGATCAAATAAAATATTATTGCACGTTAAATGCAATAGCGTGCTGTATAAAAGTGAAAAAAAAATGTTTAGAAATTAACGATACCAACAAAGCCATTAAAATATTTTTTCAAATGTTTCGTTTTGTACGTACAATTATCTTGAAAATATCATTGGTAGAGTCTGATCAGATGACTAAACCACCACGGCTAAAACAGTACTAGCGTATGATAGTATAGCTCTGTGATAATCTTTGAGTTTATCGAATACAACCGAAGCGGATCGGTCACGATCGAAGTAAAATTAATAAGTGAAAGTGCCATTAATTCATAGTTCACTTCGAAATTAATATTTAGTTCTAATTCTGTTATGACATATTTTGTGAGGTATATGGGATTTTGTTAGAGGCATTTTAAACGATTTACCGCCACTTTCATTTCACATTTACGAATGTACAGTCAGCAGCAATAAGTTATAGACACTTTTGTTCTAATTATGGTATGACCATAGAGCAATAGCAACGCCTATGTGAAGCATAATTAATACCGACCACTAATAACGACAACCACTCTGGCAAAAATGAAACGACTAATAGATATGTATATTAAGATACAATAATTGTTTCTATAACAAAATGCGGACGGACCGGAAAAAAAACGACCGAAAATAATATCGACCGAATGATTTTCTCCGCGAAAAAATTATCCATGAACTTGGATGAGGTTAAAGAAATAAAGACTTGTTGTGGGCCTCGTTTACCTAATCGCTGTCTATCCCTGTGAAAGATTCGCGTGAGCATTATAATGTAAACAGACTTAAGAACTTTAAAAATGTCAAACTGTTAATCAATTTTCATTTTTACGCCGCTTTTTATTAACTGTGATTTAATTAATTCGGACAAGTTTGACATTTTCTTGCTTAATTTATTATCTATCTATCACGAATAGAATCATTCAGGCAGGATAATGAAATCACAGGTTATATGTATGCCAATGTAACCAAATTGCTTAAGACAGTTTTATAATTGCAAGGTGTTGTGATACAGTGACCTCTCAATTCGGTCGAATCATCATCCCAATTATAATTAATTATTAGAGCTGTCAATCGGTTCACGTCAATTAAATTGATTATAGTTTATTAATTTATAATTATTTAATTAAATTATAATCGCTCCTGGGTACTGCTGACCTTATTAGATGTTTATTTAATTGAATATATCTTTGCATTGGTATTAATACATACACGCACAAGTGAAACAACCGTATTTTACAAAATTGTTGAAAGGTCAAAAACTTGGCTAAAACTGCCAAATCTGAAATATCGTGTTAAGTTGAATTAGGTTAAGCATTTTATAAATTATTTTTTTTACCATTGTTATGCAAATAGTTTGTTCTTTATATATTTGCTTTTTAGGTAATTAGATTATAATTGTATATTTTATTAGGATAGTATTACTTTAGTGTGTTATATTATTGTTACCCCTTTTCTGTAAATAAAATAATTATACAAAAAAATATCAGATGTATTATCTTTATTAAATAACGATAAACATAGATTAAATAATAATGGTAGAAATATATTAATATTTGTTTTCTTTTTATTTGCTTTCAATTTATAATTTTATTTTTAAAAGATATTATTGGTTAAGTTGTAATAAATAATGTATAATAAAGTGATGATCCTCAATCAATGAATAATGAATGAATATGCACTTTAATTTTCATTTTTTATGAAAGATAGAGTCTGGCTAACGAAAGCTGAACCTAGCAATTTTTTTAGTTGCAACACTGATGCTTGACACATGCTGTCAACCATCTACTATACCCAACCTAGATAGTTTTGATATTCAAGCTATATTTCGAATTATATGTATTATTTGAGTGAATGATAGGCTACTTGGCCCAAGTTTTTTGGCGACTAAGGCCGAGTTTCAGAGACGTTTTTTAAGTCATAGTTCGAACTAAGTAGGGTAAAAATGTATAAATTTTGGGGAGTTCGCTATTTCGATTTTCAACCTTTCGTACCTTTTACGTGCCTTTACGTACGTGTGAGTACTTTTTATTTTAAGACTAAATAAAAATATGTGCATATTTCCTATCATCAAAAGCATTAAATAGAAAAAGTATCAAAATCGTTTATTCCTACTGTAGTTTTGCTAGGTTCAGCTTTCGTTAGCCAGACTCTATGCATTTTTATTATTATTCAAACGACTAAGTAACATTTTTCACAAAAGAAATGGCAATACCAAAAACCGTTAGAAACAAAATTTAAATTTCGAACTCGTAACAGCATGTCAAACAATACACAGCCTTGCATTACGATCTTATTTCTAAAAAGCTTACACATGTAAACTTTGCCCCTAGCACAACCTTAGATCTCTCTCATCTTAGTTTTAAACTCTAACAGCATAGAAATAAAGTATTTGTCGCTCTTTTGTAGGATCTGAGTGGCATGGTCATGGAACTTGTAGTACGTCAACACGGAGATGGCAGAACACCAATAAGCAATGTTTGCTGAAGCATTCTTTATTCAAAAGCGTTCGATGTAGACTGGCAGTTTTTAAACTGATTCGAAATCTAGTCCGATTTTTAAAACTGTTAAAACATTTTGATTCTGGAAATAAAATTTATTTTCGTTTATCTGGTACCTATGTTACTTTGCTTATTGTTGCATTTTTATTTATTTGTTATGTAGTGAAAGAATTGCATCTCCATCACAAAAATATGTTTTGTTGACCGTATCGGGTCAGATAAACTAAGATAATTTATTATTCTTCTTAGTTACGGGATTTAAGAAGTAAAACGATGTAGTTCAGAAAATCACGTTTCTGTTCAAAATTGTCGGAAATAATTTTTTTTTTTGTGATGTTTAGTTAAAGGCAGGAACTTAAACAAAAAATTGGTTTATGAATAAGGCTTTTAATTTTCTTATAATTTTTTTCTTATTATAGGTACCTAGTTAACTATTTTTGATATCGACTATTAAGATTGTGACATTTTTCATTTAATAACGATTACCCTATGTTTTATAAATTATAAGACATTTTTTCTTCTGCTTTTTTTCAACGCTCGTCTGCAACGAACGCCACAAAGCTCAACCGCAAGGCTGTGTGAAAAGCTAACAATTCTATACGAGTATAACGGCCGGACCAAAAGACAGACGGTAAATTTGCCGATACGCAATTTGCGCTCATTAAACAATGCTTTTAGTGTGCGCAAAGAAATTTTTTGTTTGGCAGAGAAATCTTTGTTATACATAGCCTGTTGTAATAAGTTTACGTTCGGATTACTGGTTGGTTAGAAACTTAACAACTTTGTTAAAACTATAATTATACCCTAAAGTTGTAGTTAAAGCGGAGCTTCTAGAATGAGCGGGTCGGTAATGTCAACGTGTATGTGGTTTAATTTCTATGATAATTTTCAAACTCAGGTATATGCAGGAAGCTGGCATAGGTATTATCTGGTATATAAAGAAGAAGAAGAAGAACGTACGTCGTTGCAAACTTAAAATCTCATAATTACATGTAATAACTTTCCGAGAAAAACGCAAAAAAAATCCAAAACAAAATGAAACCATAATCAGTGAAA
Source organism: Agonopterix subpropinquella (assembly GCA_922987775.1). Classification (NCBI taxonomy): domain Eukaryota; kingdom Metazoa; phylum Arthropoda; class Insecta; order Lepidoptera; family Depressariidae; genus Agonopterix; species Agonopterix subpropinquella. The sequence goes on along the minus strand of OV277693.1, from coordinate 2,349,812 downwards.
TAATAAGATTATAGTATGGGAGTTTTTGAAAACGGAAGCTATATCAAAATAGCTTTTCAAATTGCAGCAAAACTCATTTCCGACAAAAATGCCCATGTTATGTTCCATAAATGAACATGATATTATAATGATTTCCAATTAGAAAATTTTACTAACATAATAATATAATGAGAATAAAGTGAGAATAAGACCAAACTTTTGTGGTTCATTGTACATCTGATATACAAACCATGCATTTAAATCTTTCACATCGAATATTGATTGACAGTGATACATATTAAAATCGTAATTACAAAGTTCAAAGCATAATTCCGAAACATGACACCACTGAAAAAAATTACAATGTAATCCGTCATCGAGTCGAAATCATCGATTCATGGTATCGATTCGTTTTAAAAATGTATTCGAGTTTCGACCACCTGCGTATGTAACGGGCCCTGTACCTTGTTAAATCGACACCTCTCATACGTTAGCTGGCAAAATGTTGTAAGTAGAAAATAATACTTTTTATTATACAGTGATGTGTAAAATTAAATGTGCTACATATTAAACAGGGTCCTTAAAACCATCAAACTAAGCAACTTTTATTACAGAATCAACACTGAGATCGCGAAAAAAATCTGTTGTCCCATACATTTGACAGCAGAATATTATTCGCGATTTATTAATTAGGCCTACAGTGAAAGTTGTTCAGTGGACGGGTGGAAGTGTTTCGCCATTATGTGTTTCGCACGTGGGCTAGGTGGCCACGTGGTTTCATTAGAATAGAATAGAATAGAGGCAGTGTCAAAATTATTTTAAGCTTCTTTATTTTTATATCTTATTTTGGACCAATTATCGATTTAATCGATTTTCGTTACGATTTTTCCGATAAGAATCGAATTAGGTTTTAAAGTGTTAGTAAACAGAAAAAAATCTGGTACGATGATTTGTTAAGATCTTTAAATATTGCTTAGTCATTATCAGTCTGATGCAAAATTAAGAGTCACAGGAAAAGGAAAAAAATCGCAGTGAACGTGCAATTTTTAAATTATCATTAAGTTTTGTAATGTTACATGAGTTTTGAATTTGATATACATTGAAATACATTTTTTAATTTAGAGAAACACATTTCCCAATTATTTCCATACATACTATATAGATCTAAAGCGATTTCGCGAGCCCACATTCCTTAAATTCGAAAAAGGTTATAATATTCAGAAAGTATTGACCATAGAGAAAAACATGTCTCCTGTCCTGTCAAGGAGTACGTAATTCTCTATGGTATCGACAGACTTCGTCGGAAATGAAATGAAATGAAATTTATTGTGTATGGATTCAGGTATACAAGCTTTAGCCGATGTTTTACAGTGATTAGTCTCACTGAAGCCTACCTTTGCAGGCGTTTACACAAAATCTTAAAATCTAAATCAATCATGTCAAAAGTTATAATAATAAATTCAATTCAATACATGACGTCCATTGAAACAATAAAAATAATAAAAACAATCAAACAATAACAATATAAATAAATTGAATTGAATTGACTAATTTACAGTAATTTTAATAATAACATATTAGATTTAAATAAATGAAAACGACACAAAGACACAAAGTTATATTATTTGCTATTCATGCTCTAGAAATTCTCTCACGCTATAGAAACACCTTTCCACAAGCCATGACTTCACAACTTTTTTAAATTCTTTCATCTCTAGTTCCTTGTAATAATCAGGTAGCTTATTAAATATTTTAATCGACATAACAAATGCATTATTTTCAACCAACTTTAATTTTGATGCTGGTTTAAATATTTTGTTTTTATATTTGGAACGTAAATTTCTATTGCTCACCTCATGATTTTGTTGAAAGAAGTGTCCATTTTGGTGTACAAATATACAGACATTAAATATATACAAACATGGGAGTGTCAAAATAAAACATTTTTTAAAATATGGAAGGCAACTATCTATCTGGTCAAGATTAAAAATGGCACGTATACATTTCTTCTGCATTATGAAAGCCTTTTGTATGTCACATGAATTTCCCCAAAGAATAATCCCATAGCTAAGGGCAGAAGTTATATATCCATTGTAAGCCATTAAGGCTGCCTCTCTCGATACAACTTGACTCACTCGCCTCATTGCATATACAAAACTATTTATTTTTGCGCAGACATTTGTTATGTGCTCTTTCCAACTACAGTAACTATCTATCGTTATGCCCAAAAACCTAGTAATCTCGACCTGTTCTAATAAAGTTCCATTGTATTGAACATTTAGATTGGGTAGTTGTGCTTGAGGCGTTTTAAATTGCATATATTTTGTTTTCATTATATTCACTTTTAAATTATTTATCGATAGCCAATCAATTGCTTTTTGAAGTGTTGCGTTGATTTCATTTTCATATATATCTGGGTCAGTTCCTTTTATCACAATTGTTGTGTCGTCAGCAAACAGAATACATTCATGTGGAATAGCATTTGGTATGTCGTTAATATACAATAGAAATAACAATGGACCCAGGATGCTGCCCTGAGGTACGCCGTAATTGCTGCCAATATACGAGGATCTATATTTCTTAATACATTTCGACACATTATTATATCTTTGAGTCTCCACACATTGTTGCCTTTGTCCTAAGTAACTACCAATCCAGTTGTAAGCTGGACCCCGAATACCATATCTGTGTAGCTTTGTAAGTAACCTTTCGTGACAAACAAAATCGAAAGCTTTGCTCATGTCCATCAGCAGTACAGTAACAGGAGTTTTAGTGTTTAGACATTCGGTGACAGTTTTTATCAATTTGAACGTAGCTAAAGACGTATTTTTCCCTTTACGAAACCCATTTTGTTCGTCTTTAATAATCTTATTGTGTTCCAAGAAACTAAGAAGTCTATTGTACATGACTTTTTCCAGGATCTTCGAGAAAATGGGTATCAAGGTTACTGGTCGGTAGTTATCCATTAATTTGCTATCTCCTTTTTTGTACAGTGGCTTTACTACGGATTTTTTCAATATATGTGGAAAAACCCCTGTCATAAGACATCTATTTATAATGTACGTCAGTGGACAAATTATACTATTTATACTTACTTTAATAATGTCAGTGGCAATGTCATCGTAGCCAACGGCTCTAGTATTTTTTAGACCCTTGACAATCCTAAAAATTTCATCAAAACTAACAGGATAAACAAACATACTGTGTTCACTTCTTGGAATTAGGTTATCTATTTCTACCTTGTTTAGACCAGGTGTACAATTATCTGCTACAACCTTGACAAAATATTCATTAAATATGTCAGCTATATCTTGTGGGTCATGAAATTCTATGCTGTCTTGAACTATACTATTTATGTTATTAACATTATTACTATTTGTAGTATATTTCTTTACCACATTCCAAACGGCCTTACATTTATTGTCTAGTTTATTTATGTAAGCTGTATTTTTATTCTTTTGTGAAATTATCATACATCTGCGTAAAACGCGTGAATAATTTTTATAAATTGATTTTCCTATTTTTTTATTACGATATTGTCGATATAATTGCCGTTTTACGTTACACGATTTTCTTATACCTTTTGATAACCATGTAGATTTGCGTATCGATGTTTTTTTTATTATTACGATAGGAAAACACATTCGGTAGAAAAGAATGAAGATATCATAAAACTCGTTAAATGATTCTTCGGACGAAATAAAAGCCCCGAATTTTCAAGTTGCGTATGCGTATGCGTATTAAAGCCCTCCAGAGACATTTTAAGGCCCTCCAGAGACAGAATTTTTTATTTTAATATAGTAATACCTTAACTATGTATGTACTGTACCTTAAAAAAGTAGACCAGACCATTTTGTTTTAAACTGGACCAAATTTTTGTACCTGTAACAAAAAAAAAATTACCATTCAGTTACCAACCTATTAAAGTTTAACCTAATAAATCACAAAAAACCCATCGCAAAACAATTTTGGACTTGCAAACGCTTCCAAATTACCATACCATTTCTTCTGTCAAGCAAAAAAGGCACCAGAGGTGATAAATGACCAGTAATTGTAGCAAGTATCGGTGTTTCTTGAAAAATCGTCAAGCGATCCAAATCTGCATTATAAATGTAGAGGAGTTCCGTTCGATTCCCGCCTGTTGTAATTAGACGGTTTATGGGAGATAATTTTGTGAGAGATATTCGTAATTGAATTTCGATTGTTATCGAACTTCGAAGTGTTGAGTTTAATTGTAGTGAGAAATTATAAGATTTGACTGTTTGTGAAATAATAGCATTTAGTTCTATATAAATATTCTAAAATACTAAATATAGTTAAGGTGTAGTTATGTTATAGTTATATTGTGGTTTTTAGAAACTTAATGGCCTCGATTCGGAGTGTACCACGACTAAACTAAACTAAATGTATTCCTGTCACTTTCTAAAATAAGATTAAGAAAAGAGACAGAAAACCAACAGCTGACTTTAGTGCTGTCAAAGTGACGTTAAACGCCCAAAAACGACTTAAATAAGATGGCGTACATTATGATGGCATCTTATTTTGCGCATTTAACGTCACTTTGACAGCACTAAAGTCAGCTGTTGGTTTTCTGTCTCTTTTCTTAATCTTATTTTAGAAAGTGACAGGAATACATTTAGTTTAGTTTAGTCGTGGTACACTCCGAATCGAGGCCATTGTAGAGCTAATATTTGAACACCACTGGGTTTTTGGGGAAGGAAATCATCGAAAACCACGCTTAAATTTCGAGTGTTTTGTGTCCATTAAAAGTGGTGACAGACTAAATAAGTATTTGTAACACAGTACTTACAAAGTTTGGGCACAGAATAAGAAAGATTACCTACGTATCATAGAGCATAAACTTAAATAAGGTACTTACACACATACTTTATGAAGTGCTTCAGACCATCAAACTGAACAACTTTCAGTATGGAACCAACATCGAAATCGCGTTGTCATGGTCTTCATCGGAACATTTGGTAGTAAAAGTTGTTAAGTTTGATGGTCAGAAAAACCTCCACCAGTATGTAACGCATTTCATTTAATTTACAACCTGTATACTTAGTTTCTATATTGGATAAATATATTGTTAAGGGTACAGTAAGCAAGGTATAGGACATTGATTTTTGGATGGAATGCAATAATCTCAAGTGATAAAAAGTTTTCAAAACACTATGTAGGTAGGTTACTTTGCTATTTATTCTGTACAGTTTTCAGAATTTGCGCTCATGTGTAACCAATTTTTAAAGCCCTATGTAGTAACCAGAAAATTTTCCTAAATCAATTCCAAACCTTAAAATAAAGGCAATAAAATGCAACGAATGCACGCTTTTCGTTCCATATAGTACTAGTTTATAGTGCAGTCGTAACACGAAAGCCCTAAGACGTCAATATAGTCGTGTCTCAATTCCTATGCGAATGGTATGATGATATTATTCGTATGGCTCGTTACCACCCACGGGATTTGTTGGTGTAAGGTGAGAGAGGTTAGCGGGTAATATTTTGCTTTCTAGATGTTTAATGTTCTCTTCACTTATTGAAGTGACACCGCCTCTTCAATTCGTGACGAAACGTTTAAAATCTATCGTTTGGAAGATCACCAGAATGTAACGATTGTTTCGTTCTTTGAGATAAGTGAAAGAAAGAAGAATGGCAGCCATTGGACCTAGCCATTTTTTACGGAAACTAAAAGCCATTCAGGATGGTCATAATTTTTATTTAAACAGATTTCCAGAAGTCCAGAATCAAAAGTAGAAATTACTAGTAAAATAGACAAATCATCCAAAAAGCAGTAGCATTACGCAACCACGACAGCTATTTTCATCTTATTATTATCACTGAGGAATTAAAAAACTTTTGATCGTTACGGAACGTATTTGGCTTGGTTGAACAGATAGTGTGTGTGATTTCGTTTTCTTCTATTATCATAATATTGTACGGTTATCGTGAATTAACATTAAAATAAACACAATGAATGCGTAAAAGACTGAGTGGACTATCTAATAAGAAAGATTATGAGTTTCACACACTTGATACAAAAGAAATGTAATAAGGAGAAATACCTTTCCCCCATATTCTACAGGCTACAACCAATTTACTTATCTGTTAGTTTTGTTTCACTCTACACGTATTACTAAGTTTAATTCATGTATGGGACCTCTATGTCTGGGTCTCAAATTACATGGCCGTCCGCCGAACTTCTTTACACGAAATAGTTGGTGATAAAATATTCTTATTATAATTAAGTATTCTACTCGAATTATTATGTGCTATTCTGTTCCATTCTAGAAATAACATCGCTGCATGTCACAAACATTTGAAAATAAATAAGTATTTAGGATTAACAAATAAGATTGTTATAGGCTTTTTCGTTTTGTTTCTGTCGTAAAAGTTAGATTGGTTAGTATATCTATTTCATACAGAAACATAAAGTATATCAAAAGTGAACATAGATAGTACACATCACATAAAAACTTAATTGGTAGTTGTAACAATACACGTAAAACAATACAAGTTTAGTTGAGGAAGTCGGTCTGCTACGCAAAGCTTTCTTCTTCGTGCACAGTCTCAGCGATAAATTTTCTCTTTTCCTATTGCTTTTTCTTTTCAAAATTGTTTAGTGAATTTTAATCGATCATGATGTTACCTACCTAATAAAAATTATTTTGAAGTTTGCCATGATTCATGAAACTCGCTACCGCTTGTAACTGGAGCTGTCATGCTCAAACTGGGCGACGATAGCGATCACAGGTTAACATTCGCACCTATTTGTAGACAAGCGTAAAATGTTAACGCTTATTTTAGAGCCATGCTTTTAGTCACGCTTTATTTGAACCGTGTCAACTCGTGTTACAGTTTTATGTCAAAATGTTTGAATGTTACGAATTATGAAGTGTCATTGTAATATGTGTTCTACTTACTAACTTACATCTATTTTAAAATAATAAGCCATTACCTAATGTTTATTCATAGATTTATTCGCAGAGTTGTTCGTATATTTATTCGTATAGGTAAGGTACCCGGCTAATTATGTGAGAATTTCCATTTTTATTGTAAATAATGTCGTTTTTATAGCTTTATATAATTTCGCAAACTGAAATGACTGGGGAATAATCTGCCTAAAAACATAATCATCTTTCTGGCACAGTCGGGCAAAAACTGACAAGTGATTGAATCCGAGTCCACGTACTGGTGGTGGGACGTTCTCAGGTCAAAAAACTAACCTCGATTTTATTACATCGTTATCATAATAAAATTTGTCAACTGCTTCGAAATCTATTAGGTAACTCATTTTGAGCATCCATCAATCCATGCCACATTAGACGTAATGAGTAAAACCAGATACCTAACAATAGAATTATGTTAAAATATATTATTATATTACCATTTTCCATCCTCAAGTTATGCAAGCGGTGCGCTGACTAGAATGACAGTCGTAAAATGATCGATTTATATGTTTTGCATCTTTCTACCGTATTTAGTGGACAAAACAACATCAGTGTTGTTTCGAAAGACTTGGCGTCATGAAATGGACATAGATGCCATAGATTGGATATTTAGGTAGAATGTCGGTGCGGTGGCGCGTTGCTGAAAGGTATGGAAACTTAATCATGAGGGTCCGGGTTCGAACCCGCACAGACGACATGCCATGTACCAATGAGTTTTTCTTACTTATGCAGTCGGTATTACAGACTGCTCTCAAACGGTGAAGGAAAACATTATGAGGAAACCTGAAAAAGAAATTCTGATGCATGTGTATAGTCCACCAATCACGATGCCCTCCCTGAACCTGTGCCCTGCAGTGGGACGTATGTATACAACGTGTTAATGAATTAACGCAAAATTAGAAAGTAGTTTGTTTACAATCGAGAGCAGAATCGAATTATCATATTTTCAAAATAGGTAATTTTTTTTTTAAATATTAAATAATTTTTTTTACTGAACCCGATGACAACCCACCGCACGGGCATACTCACCCTACTTACTACCAAAACAAGATTATAAAAATGTATCCATGAGTACATTAGCGCTTTCTTTCAGTGCTGAAATGATAACAAATAGTTTTTGTCTCAAAACTTAAAATGCGAATAACTTAAAGATTTTAGTATCAAAATAATGAAATTATTTTTGCAATCTAATTATTTTGTTATAAATCAGTTGGGGTGTATGAGGTTTTGCGCTAATTCATTAACACGTTGTATAGGCTGACGATGCGCAAATTGTTCACATAACTATCGTGACCAAATCAATGCAAAAATTATCCATAGGCTCTAAATGGTACTACATACAGGTGACCTTTTAAACGAATATGGTAAAGCACGTATTGGTAGGTTCCAATTGATATTTGCATCTTAAGAACTGGATTAAAGGGTTTAATGATGAGTCTGGTATTTGATAAACAGTTATGTGTACTCAGAATGTTATCTATAATATAAGTACAAACTCACGACTAAACTGCCTTTCAGGTCGGCCAGAACTTTAAACTACAAATACAAAGTAGCAGGGCAGTTTTACGTGTACCCTTTCAGGTTGGTAAGAAATTCTTCTTCCGACGTGCCTTGATTTTTCCCGAAAAACAGAACTCTAAACATACAAAGAGCATTGTGGTAATTGGTATCTGCAGTAATATTGTATGAGTTTCATCATCATCATCGGCCTGTCATCGTACACTGCTGAATATAAGCCTCTGCCATGGCATGCCACAAAACTATCTTCAGCTTTCCTCTTTATTTAAGTAATTAAGACGGTTTTCTAAGAAGATGATAAAGACCATCAAATTGAAAAAGCGAATTATTTGTGAAAAAAAATCTGCTGTTCTATACAGGGTGTACGGGACAGCCCCCCGCAAACTGAAACGGTGGACTCAGACCATAAAACTGAACCACTTTCACTATGGAGCCTATAAAAGTATTATATGAAAATAGCTTGAAAGCTTTTGTAGTTTGTCAAGTAGGCACTTTTTTAATTTAGTCTTTCTTTATTGAGAAATCTTTATTATTGTGACAAGGGCGCCACTGAGCTCGAATAGCCCTCTTAATTGATTTAGCTACAAGATTTATTTCTTTCAGATTGGGTAAGAAACAAAACAGTAAAACATTTTTTTTTATTAAAAATTGAACTACGTCGTAGACCGTCGTAGCAAATAATTTTCAGTATATAAGACATCAACGCGATTACAATATTCTTAATTTTGCTTGCTTTACATTATTCTAGCTACGAATTAAGACTTTTTCCATTCACTGGTTCTCTGGAAGAAATCACTTTTGTAACAACATTGATTTTCTCCTCCCGTCGCTAGAGGGCGTTAAGAAAGCTCACGACATGACAAAAAAAAATTGCCAAAATCTCGAAAACGATCAAACTTGTTTTTTTTTTGTATTTTTCCCTGAACGATGATCAGGAGTGCGATTTTTTAATCTCATTCGCATTTTCGCTTTTTTTCAATTTTGACATTTTCAACTGCTGAACTCATTCAGCAGTTGAAAATGTCAAAATTACTATGGAAATATGCATCTTTCTACTGCTGATTTGACATCAAAAAATCATACTCACGGAGTGGGATTTTTGAAAGTCAAATAAGCAGTAGAAAGATGCGTATCTCCATACATTTTCAACTGCTGAGTTCAACGTATGAGATTCAAAAATCGCACTCCAGACCGTCAAACTGAACAACTTTCTCTATGGCACCAACATCGAAATCGCGAAAAAACATTCATTTTATTATCATCATCATCAGCCTATAAACGTCCCACTGCAGGGCACAGGCCTACCCTCAGGGAGGGTGTATGGGCATTAGTCCACCACGCGTGCCCAATGCGGGTTGGTAGACTTCACATACACATCAGAATTTCTTCTTCAGTGTATGCAGGTTTCCTCACGATGTTTTCCTTCACTGTTTGAGAGCAGTCGGTTTTACGTACATAAGTTAGAAAAACTCATTGGTACATGACATGTTGTCCGTGCGGATTCGAACCCGGACCCCCATAATTGGGAGTCCATACCTCTCCGCAACGCGCCACCGACGACCACACACATTTTATTATAACCCTGTATATGTATAGTGAATAACGATTACTTATACGTTGTTTTTTTAAATGAAGGGGGGTTGCATGATACTAGAACAAATTCAAAAAGTAAACAATTCCAGTGCATTGTGCACGCATGTCAAGGGTCTTAAAATCTAAACAAATAGTATAATGACCGGTCCCCACGGGGTACAAGCAGAAGTGTCAATATAACAAGCAATAAACATATCGGTTACAAATCCACCCCGACTAGACACTTGATTTAGTTTTAAATGGACGGCGCAATGTCTGAGGGAGCCATTTTGAACTCCCAATAACGATCAGGAGTGCGATTTTTGAATCTCATTCGGTGAGTTCAGCATTTGAAAATGTCAAAATTACTGTGGAGTTATGCATGTTTCTGCTGCTGATTTGACTTTCAAAAATTATACTTCAGGAGTGCGATTTTTGAAAGTCAAATCAGAAGTAGAAATATGCATATCTCCGTAGTAATTATGACATTTTCAACTGCTGAACTCAGGAAAAGCGAAAAAAATTCAGCTGTAAATAAAACTGCTGTACCTACCCGACTCAAATGTATCGGGCATTTTATCACGTTTCCTGAGGTAGGCTCCATAGTGAAAGTTGTTCATTTGGATGGTCCGAGTTCACCGTTTCAGTTTGCGGAGGGCTGTCCCTTACACCCTGTACAAGACGGCAAACCGTCTCGTTCCAAAAAAATTTACAGATTCCCGATTTTAATGTTAGTCTTATTGGGAAAGTTTGATGGATTTAACATCCCCTTAAAAACCTGTTAGCATTATCAGAAAGGAACCTGTTTTAAACTAGAATTTTCGAACGTAATTATTTTTATTTTCTGAACCATTTGATAAGATTGGGTAACAAAGTCACCACGATACTGCCAATAAAAACTTTATAGCATTAAAACCTACATAAATTACAACTAATTTGTTTTGTAAAGTGTCCCAAAATTAAATACGACTTAACTGACAAACGTTTATGTCCAAATTGATTTATTTTATAGCACTTTCTTACACGCATGTCCCCTAATTGTATTTAACAACAGGAAAAAAATAAAAATGTCGCATAAGAACTGACTTGCTCCAGTTTTGATTACCACCTCGGTGACATCATGAGCATAAATTTTATTTTTACTGTATTCGTATGATTTTATGGGAGATTTTGTTACACTGTATTGTAATTGTTTACATGTTATGTTTTACACTACAGTGTAAGAGAAGATTGTGATTTCCTAGATGAATGATATGCAGTGACTATTTCTTTACAAAGAAGTCAGTTACGAATATTTCCAAGTAGTAGTGTGCGCTAAACACAGATGCGCTCTTTCATCTTTACTCGCATGAACAGGAAACCACAATTATCAGAGGTGTGGGGCATGTAGTGTTCTTAGTACACACGGCGACACACCAAGCTACACAAAACAAACATAAACTGGCCGCGCGACGTTATACGTTATTCAACCCACACGCGGCCAGCTTATTTTGGTTTTGTATAGCTTGATGTGTCGCCGTGTGTACACGGTTTGGTGTCAGATTTGTTAGCGATGCCTTTTGATTTGAGATATTTATTTCAATGTTAACGCTAACGTAATAAGTACAAATGTTTTATTTTCAATAAAAAGTAAAAAAAGCATTCACATACCTTTAAGGGTACATTTTTAAAAACCCCAACTTACAGGAACATAATTTTAATTATATTGATATGCTATTGCATATCCAGTGTATTTAATTTATTATAAAAGGCTGGCCTTTACTTAAAATTTCAACGAATCGTTTTTTTGTATGTTTCATATAATTTATTTTAGAAATCGCTTAAAATCCGTACACTGTTTGTCGAAAAACTTCTAAAAATGGGCTTACTTTAGGAACATATTTAGAAGGTTACGTTACACGGTTGAATATACTTTACGTAAAAAGAGAGATCGACTTTTTGAAATACGAGTAGGAAACACAATATTTTTGCAAACATTTTAGTAAAAACAGTCTCATTGATTATCACCCTTTTGAGCGAAGTACCTAAAATGCACGATGCCAATGCTGCGTAACAACCTAAAACGCGAGATACCTGAAACTCGAAGTACCTAAAATGCACGATGCCTAAAAACTAAATTTGCCTACAATGCACTTTGACAACAATGTTTAATGCCTAAGAATCGAAATGCCTAAAATGAAGATTGCCTGCACAAGGTATGGTCGGCCAAATAATTGGTTTACCACTTTTGACAACACTTCCCATGTACATAATTAATAGGTAATTCATACAAAATAGCGAACAAATGCAATCTCTTGACATCCTCTGACAACTGCAAAACTCTACTTGTTTCTTTTTTCCATAGTGCGGCAAGTGATGACGTCACAAACGAAAATATAGCCTTAAGTTAGTACGGAATATGTTTCAGCTACTTACAGCACGGTGTGACACACGGTCACATTTAAAAGCTTTTGAACCGATTTTACGACCATCTAATCCGCTATACACAGATCGAAATGTTCCACGTTTTAGGTCACAACTAGGTGGTCTGCATCAATTTTATAATAATGTAAGTGCGCTTGTTCGGTTATAAAACTTATTTTACAGTACTGTCTGACAAAAGGACGTTGCTAAAGTGTGAATATAAAATCATTGCAAGGTGGTAAAATTTTGATTTTTACTGTGGGAATGCGTAAAAATATTGGGGCAGATTTTAGCCGACATTATTTTTAACCCGGTTACCAGTTATTTATTTAAGAGTTGTAATATATTAGTTTTATTACAAATTTGTGATATTTGTTGATAACATACAAGGTAGTAGAAGTACCAACTGGGAAGAAATCAAGCATTTAATAGAGCAAATAAAAAAAAACACTGTTAAGTTTGTAACCCATGATTTTTTGTACAGAAAAACAACTGCGGGAGTTATTTTACCCAGAGCACAGAATATACCCAGAGTTAATTGCTACCCAGGAGTGCGCAAATGGGTCTTAGTGGGCCCTGGGCAAGATGGTGAAGGAAAGCTAGTAATCAACTTGCTATCAGAGCATTTTTCAACTGACCTAGGTATGAAGTCGATTAACCAAGTAACAACACCTACACTTGTCTCAATGTAATATGGATCAGATACAAATCAGACGACGTTTACAATGTGATAAAACATAAAAAACGTCTTACATAAACCCATTTTATGTCGGTTCTTTAAAGGCCAAACCCGATGCTATATTTAGCGATTAGATTCTTATCAAACTCGCTATAGTTATCGTAAAATGTACAAGAAAATTAACGCGGTAAGAAAATGACACTACCGGACAAAATCATGCAATGGTCGAATTAGTAAATGAAAAATTATGTAGGTATATGCGTATCTTAAAGGGGGATGCATTTGACCATCAAACTGAACTACATTTATTTTAGGATCAACATTGAAATCTCGAAAAAAATATTATAGACTTCAATTTTGGTATGTTCCATACTAAACTGCAACGCCTACTCGACTCAAATGTATGGAACAGCTGATTTTTTTGTGCTCCGATCGGTTTGCTCCCATAGTACCTAATAGTTGTTCAGTTTGATGTGTAGACTCTTAGTTTAAAAGGATGGTAATTATATCAATGTATATAGTATAAAATTGTTTTAATTGCCCATATACTTTGATTTGCCTATAAACTGTTATTGGATATCTCACCTCCTCAGTTAAATGGTTTCAGTTTTATGCGTTTCATAAACTTGTGTTGATGGTTGTAAAGCTGTTTAAGGTGTTATTTTGCCAACTTGTTACAATTGATGAATACTTACATGTCCTTTTTGAATATGTTTACTTTCATGGACAAGACAGGGTTGGTTAAACGTGAAGTTATCTTCTATCCATAAAGTTAATTCTAGTTTAGTTATGAGATTGATTAGAGTTATATTGGGTTAGTCATGATAAAACCCCAGTAATATCAGTTTCATAATTTGATATCGATCCATCGATAGTGGTAACATCGATTATTAAACTTATGTTGATGAGTAAATATGACGTAGTACTTGTTTATATGTTCTAAAATTAAACAAAACAAATCAAAACATCACTCACTCATCATCATTTTACATCAAAACTATTATAAAACTGTAACAGAACTGTACATTAAAGTATTAACAAAAAAAAAATACGATGTAGGTTTTAGGTGTCCCTGATTCCAAATCACAAATTTCTGGATTTTTTGTTTGTCTGTTTGTTTGTTTGTGTGTTTGTTTGGTTGAACGAGCATCACGTGAAAACCACTGAACCGATTTTGGTGGAACTTTTTTTATTTGATAGATTATGATCTGACTTAAAATCTGGTAAGTATATATAATTTGTGCGGACGAAGTCGCGGGATAACTCTAGTATAATATACACTCACGCATCTGTTCCATTGGGGTAGGCAGAGACAATTGTCTCCATCTACCGTAGTAGAGGCAAAAGAAGTGTGTCGGGATCGTAATCCCGACACACTTCTTTTGCCTCTTCTACAGTCATAAGTCGTTTCATATCCACGTGTCAGTTTCGGTACATATTTTGATCTGGCATTTTACAATAACAAACCAAAGTCTAGTCACCTATAGTATTCAATGTTGCAGATTATTTTAAATACTGAATCTCCACGATGCCATGAGCTGGTCATCATCAGCCTCTTTTAACTTCCCCTGTCTTCCCCTAGCCTACCCTACCCTCATAGCGAGGGTATATGATCACGCATGCGCATGGGTTCTAGTCTAACACGCGTGCCCACGGCTGTGGCGATAAAAACTTCCTAATTCCAAATTGTTATTACCTTTTTATTTGTAAAATCGACCTTGCAAACCTAAATTAAATTACCTTACGTACGTGAAGTTTACCACAAAATTGAACTAACAAAAAAACAAATAAACGCGACCGCAAAAGTCAAGCGGAAGCGCACCTACTCAATCTTTGATATGTCCCAAATTTAATCAGCAAGGTTCCCATAGCTCTCGCGCTATGCGTGTCAAATCGCATCATTTATCAATGCTTGACTCCTGGACTATAATTATGGTTGCCACACACCGCGCCTCCGATTTTTGACTACAAAACGGCTTAAACTTTAAGTGTTAAGGTTTATATTTGTGTAATAGATTGTTGTTTAAGTAATGTTTATTATTACGTGTCATTTAAGGACAGATGCGATTTAAACACTTACTAATGGTTTTGTTAAAGTTTGCGTGGAGAAGAAAAACGATATTATATTGAGAAACGCGATCCCATTACGTCTTGTTAGATACATTGTTGATTTACAATAAGTGCGGCAGAATTCACTTCGGCCAGATCTAGAAAATAAGATGATACCCTGGGTCCGCGCTCGGTATTGCAATAATAAGAGAAACCTATAAAGAATGATGATACCACTAAACTAAAATATTGTGTACTAGGTGAATATAGCAAAAAAATTGGGAAAAAAATCATGCTTTATATATGGAAAGAAGGATGCAGAAACTACTTTCACGCTACGATTCTGGTAGCTGGTAGATTATTTTCGGCTCATACAATCGGTTGGGGGTATAATTGTATGGAGTTCACCAGTCAAAATATCAACTCTATAATGACCAAAGCATAAACATTTTTAAAGTATCAAAATGACCAAAGTAACAAAACGACAGAAGAAACAAAAGGATCAAATTACTAGGTAAACGTCGATGACGGAGCGTGTTTTTGGTAATGTGCCTGTTCTATGTCCCACTGCTGGCCAAAATCCTTCCCTCTTTATGAATCACAAACCAACGGTTCAAGAAGGATACCTATTCAAGTCTTCACTCCCAACTCCTCTTGAGTCCGCCAGAACACCGGCATTCATCCTGTGGAACCAATTTTGTAGCTGTCTTGGCCTTTCCGAACGCATTTTTCAGTTGTTACCAGGAGCAAATTAGCTTGAAAATTAGATTATGTATTAACTCTTATAATTATTGAGAAAGTAGTAAACAATAATATGCCATGAACTAACTAAGAATTCAACAAGACCAATAAAATCTCGTTAACACAGACTAATGTTATTAAAACCGCAATAAAATTCATAATAAACTGATGAAAATTTATGTATTAACAGTCATTATCTTAGCGTAGGCGTTGAGATATTCATCTATTGTTGTAAATTGTACTTAATTAGGACGATTAAATGTTATATTTTGAAGTGTTAAATTTTACGTTCCTGTTTATCTGTTTCTTTTTTAGATTGTTGAAATTGAGAACAAAATCGTCCGCCGGTTAGATGGAGCGACGATCGCGTGTAATTTATACTACAAAATATAATACAATTAAATCAGAAGATAACCCCTATCCTCAAGCACTCGCGTATTGTAATTTTTTTAGAATGTAGAGCTTGTTGGGTGCCTTTTTCCAGTCTACGTACATAGCTGGCTTCATTCAATGTGTCAAAAGGTAATAATTATACCAAACATGCAATGTAAGCTGAAAAAATTGTGGGATCCGCATGCTAGCAAAAGACCCTTAAATATAAGAGCATTAGGCCGTTTTTTTCATGAACGGACAGCAATTTTCTTATAAACATTGTTGCATTTCGGTCATTTTAGATTAATTATTCAAATATTCTGAAATGTTTGCTATCGTCATTATTCGAATGCAATGAATCACTTTGGATGTGCTTTTTAATTAGGGAAGGCAATTATGAGAGTCGTTGAGATCGTAAATCGAATAGTGATTTAAAAGACGAACGATTTAATGTTTTCTAACTTGACCGCGTGTTTTTAGGGTTCCTTGTTTTAATGGACCCAAAAATCGGGGCTCTCATGAGCAATAAATTTGTGCATAGGCTCAACACATGTTCCCACTATGTTATTCTATTCCTATAAGCCATGATCTACATTTGGTTAGGGGGTTGGCTCTATGGCTCGCTAGACTTCATTGTCTTATGTTATCTAAAATTGTGTCAAGTATTTCATACAGTCAGAGTAGAGAGGATTCAATGAGAGAGAGTAAAGATGGGCCAAAGTTTTAACACCTTGAATGCCTGAGAATGGACGTCACTGTCCAAGTCAACCCAGGAAGAGATGGACAGACGACCTGCGCCCGCGGCATGGCGCCTCGATAAACGTTTTATCTGCTGGCTCGTTCGTTCGCGCTCAAAAAGAAAGAGAGGTAGGGTGAGATAGATATGTATCGCGCCATCATACCGCGGGTGCTGGATACTTTCGACGAAGAATTGAGCTGGCTCAAGACAGGAATGCATGGATGATAAAGTGAGAGGCTTTAGCGCAGCAGTGGTATGAAAGGAAAAAAAGAACAGGGATCGGATGCAGTGTGCATCATAGATGTAGACGATGGCTGAACGAATCAGTCTTCTATTACAACCAACGGTTGGGTTGGTCTTCTTCTAGGTCTGATACGACGAGGTAATAACTGGAGATAAAGAGGGAGAAAATACAAGATATAAAGAGTTGCTAAAGTTTATTTCAAATATACTTTTGTTTTTTCAATAAAGCATATGAAAGCTAGTCCGTGTGGTGTCGGCTAAGAATAGCACCAATCCTTTTTCCTCCCGTGGGTGTCGTAAAAGGCGATTAAGGGATCTACCGGAGGATGGGCAGCAGCATCCTCTGAGTACACACATTCAATCCAACTGCGATCGCCAACCCGCCTGCCAAGCGTGGCGATTATAGCAAATCCCCCCATTTTGGGGGAGGCCTATGTCCAGCAGACGTCTATCGGCTGATATGATGAAGATGATATGAAAGCTAATATGAGATAGAAACGGCAGAACCCAATAGTAAACGCAACCAACATAGTTTCGCCATCCAAACGATTGTGTGGGCCGACCGATTAGATTAGTGTCCGTAGTATTGTACATAAAATACCTACCTAATTTGAATTCAGAGCACACAAGACGCTAAAGATGTTTTGGGTAGTGTGGGAAGGATGATTCGGTTTCGGGTAGCCCGAATGTGATTTACGAAAAAGGCTTTATGCATGTTCAAGACCCAATTTTGTTATTCCCGAAAACCCAAAATGTATGTAATTTTTTTACAAATCAATTGGACGGTTAGCTGGAAGAAATCTCTATTAGAGTTAAGATCGCCTTTACAGGTAGGGCATGTCACGTTATATAATATCTAAGAATCTTAGAAAAAAAAATCGAATAGTATAAAGGTAGTATAAAGTATCATAAGTATGTATGTAAATACTTATTTAAGTAGACTTTACTAGTAAATCTTATTCTGGTAGAGCTAAAATAAATAATTGAAACATAATAGAATAGAATAGAATACTTTATTTTGTAGAATACGGTACAAACATAGTTATAACAGTTTTCAAAATTAAGCATATTCTGCCATGCGTGAAAATATTAATATTAAAATTTTACATTCAGTTATGATCATCCAAATAATGGATTCAGACATGATATTCATGGCTACTATAAGTAAAAGATGTACTTTCGGCTTTAAACTAGAGTTGTAAACAAAATTCGGCTTCGTTGTTGATATAAGTTTATTTCGTTCTTTCTGGGCCACAATAAATTTAAAACTAAGAAGATAACAATGCTAATAAAGATGCAGTAGCACGTGTAGAGACTAACGACAAACAAAAAGATTTAACGGCTATTAAACCTGTATTTATTAACGGAATTCCATTTTTTATTATACTTTAATCTCTTCGGAATGAAGGCTGAAGATAGTATTAATTTAGGAGCCATACTGTCTTTTGAAATTATTTGAAGAAAAATATGCTCTTTTTACAAAGAATAACGATCAAATTTCCGTGTTTAGCTAAGTTTTTGCCGCGTCCATCAATATTGGAATTTTTTACAACTGATACAATTTTAATTACCTATTAAGGATTTTTTTTAAATTTTGATTTACATTAAAATGTTCACAATTTTTAGTAAATATACCGAAATTCAACCTTAGTAACTAAATAATTAAGATCAGCCTTGTCGGTATCGCATGTGGATGTTTCGGTATTAGTTACCATACAAAACTCCAAAGAGATTTCGTATTAAGTCAAAATAGAACTAAACATTTCTTCTAAACCCCCTGAAAAGGATAATAGTCATGAGTTTATGTTCACTTGTTTTTTACCCGACTTCAAAAAAGGAAGAGGTTCGACGTTCATCTGCATGTTTTTTTTCTCTGAAAACTGTCTCGGTAACAGAATTCTCACAATTTCAACACGATTACGCGAACTAGTTCGTTAGCAGCGCCCGCGCACTCAAAGGTCGCAAAATTGCAATAAATACAAGTCTAATCGTGAACTTAGAACCGGGAGCACTAAATATGAAACCGTGGTAACTAGGCCTTGTAAAGACAAACTCTTATGTACATCGAAACAGGGTTTAAATTACTACTTTTATTTTTATCCATTTAAAGATTTAGTAATTTGTTATGATCCATGATTAAGCAGCATGAGGAAACCTACGTACACACGGCGACACATCAACCTATACAAAACCAAAATAAGCTGAACTCACAACGTCATACGTGATTCACCCAACGCTTGGCCAGTTTATGTTGGATTTGTATATCTTGATGTGTCGCCGTGCGTACTCAATACACACTTAATGTAGTACACATTGTTATATCTGCCAACAGCATCATTATGCGTTCATCTTTTGTGTTTGGCGTACACATAAAAACAATATTTTATGAAATTTTTATGTTTGATTATGTTTACAGCAATTGTCTTTAGGTAATCTTATATCATAATTAATAATTTTAAGTTTATTTTTTGGTTACTTAAACAATCCTATTGGAATGAGATACATAATAGTATTCTAATGGTTGAAATTAAGATTAGCATTAAATAAAAGGAAATATTATGTAGCAAGTGACTTTAAAAACAGGCTGTTTTACAAGGTCGTCATAGTTATTAAGATACAATAGGCTAGTAGGCATTTAACTGATAGCTATATGAATATGTAGTGGTCAACTTAATATTATCTTACCTATTACATTTAAAAAAAAAAAATTACCAATTGAGCTAGAAAATAATAATTAATTTATAATCTTTAACAATAATGAAACATCAGAAATAATGTTCATTTATATTCAAATCATTGGAATTGATTATTACTACAATACTATTCAAAAATTATTGAATACCTACAAATAACATCTTGTACACGTAAAATATTCCACGATCTCTGTATTCCAAAGTCCAAATAACAATACAAAATTTCAGCCTATTTTAATTCCCAAAACAAGGTTTAAATGATTTAATCTCCGACCGATTTTAGAAACGACTTAATACTCTATAAATGACCAATTCTACAAATGACTGATTCGTGAAATGACCGATAACTCTGTCATCTATTGAGATTGCTATATTTATGTCGAAAATCATGTTGAATATTATTGCAAAGTTAATTGTAAAGCTAATTAGAACTACTATCAGAACATATTTTTATATGGGACGAAGTATACAAGCCCGATTATCTAAGACAAACATCTGAAGCGGAAAACAAAATAAAAACTTCCGAAATATTTAATAACAGTTGGTACACAAAGACAGTCGTTAATGACATTAAACAGATGCTCCAAGTAAAAAGCGTTAAGTGTAACAAAACTTACTGAAAAAAACACATGAATATATTTTGATCCCAAAACCAGAATCATTAGTCAACTTTTTTCACTATCACCTTCATTCACAACAATTCTTTTATGCTTCTAAAAGATTCACCATCTTTAATCTGAACTTTAAGTCCTTGAACTAAATGCGTTATAGTTGAATTTGAAAGAAGCTTGAAGGTAAAGTTATCTTTGTCACCGTTTTTGTCACAATCCTCTATTATAGTGACAATTGTCCTAACGTCATTGCAGTGATAATAGTCGAGGAGTTTCATCATTAATCAAACGAACACATGCGGATCTTTTCGTATCAAATGAAACGACATTTTGATTGTTAAGTTTACTATCTCAAATTTCATCCTGATCGAATTTGTATTCTATCTTTGAAGATATAAAGTTTAGTTTAGAATTAGAATTGTTAACATCATTAATCTCAACGTTGATCCTGTATTTACCCTTGGATTTTCACCTTAGTTTGTGGGAATATTCAATTTGTTTGCGTCAACTGTTTTTGTTCAATTGACGCTTTAAATCCTTAAGATGACTAATGATATCAATTTCTGATGGAAGCTTAAACAAACTGTGAAGTTTTTTAATCCATCCGGTTTTTGTGTTATAAAGAATTTGAGTTCAGATAAGGCAGATAGATGATTTTTGTAGCGTTTTATAAAACGCGAAATCCACTATTATTTTGTTAAGCCTAGTCGGAATTCTGTGGAAATATGAATGGAAATATTCTGACACCACGTTTTGCCTAGTTACTATTTCTCCTCCATCTTGTTTACAACTATTTAAAATTTAATATTTTATAGTACTTTTCCGTTTTCATGCAGTGACGATGAAATCTGGAGTGACCCTCTGGACGTCACCCAGTACGCAGACCCAGGTATCGCTGGATAGAGGTAGCCAGCTGGACTGAGATGGCACAGAAAAGACATGAATGGTGTGTTTTGTGGTCAGAATCTAAGAGCTACTATGGGTCACTAAGCCAGCGTAGTAAATAAGTAAGTACATACTACATACATAAACTAACGACCGTAGTAATCCCTTTCGGGATGTTAAAAACTTTGCTAAAACTACCAACATGTTGTAGCAATGCTCACATTTAGCAATTTAAGTTCCAGGATGATATGACGTGGCTAGTGGTAAGAGGTGACTAGGCTTTCGTCCAAATAAAACTACATAAGAAACCTAGAATCCTTTAGTCGCCTCGTACGACACCCACGGGAAGAATTGGGGTGGTAGAAACAAGTAAGTTAGTTCTTTTCCAAGCCTTTTCAAATTATTTCTGCCTGAGAACCAAACAACTAAACACCCATCCAGACAACCTGTTAACATCTTATTAGATAACATTATAGAACTTGTTTGGGTTTCCACGCCCTCCCGAAGCGCTAGTTTGACCTAGAAAGCTGATACTTTACACCTTAGGGCATGGGACAGAGTTAATAGAAACTAGATTTTAGATAACTGATTGATTTATATTTTTAGGTTTCCTAATTAAGTTAAGATGAATATAGGGGTTTTTTATTTGCTTGCTTGCTTGGGCTTGCGATTGACTTCAGTCCCAATTAACTTAACGTTCCAATATTAAAATTTGTGTTTAGCTTAAATACATGATCCTGGCCAAAATTAAGACTCATGCAGCATTACATGTATTTCTATAGCCCATTTATCGTAAATCCGATTAGGAGGTTAGAGCTAAAGTACTTACCCGAAACCGACCAAAATGTAATGATAAGGTTAAATAAAACTAGAGGAAGCAAGAGAAGTATGTCAGAACGGAAGAGAAGGTCCATAATCTCTACCTATACAGACTACTGTACAAACTACTCTGGGGATAAGGCTCGAGTTTATGTATGTAAGTCATTCAATCCTGCTCATCAAATTATGTTGTAACAAAGATTTTGATTACTAAAATGGAACAGCAACTGCATATTACTTAAGCTTTATACTTAACACTTTGCATTATGTCTATTTTTGATCATATCTTCATACATAAAATAAACCACACGTTCAAAACAAGTAGCTTCACCGTTGCAATACACATCGTACAATAAAACACAGAATAGATTAAAATAATCAAAGTGCAAATATCTAACATTTACATATAGAGGCAAAACGTCTCCGACCACTAAGTAATAAGATAAAAACAACACTTTGACGACATCGTATAAGGTTACAGAATACATTGCTGTCTTATCAATCAACATTTCTTTCGAAGCTCTCTTTATAAAACCAATGGATTGTATCAGATTTGAATTAGTCACGAGGACTTTGACTTATAACTCAATCGGTTACCATAAAGGGTCGATACTAATTTATGTTTCTTTATTGGTATTGCTTCATAGATACCAAGAGGAAGGGAGATGCGATTTATTTTATTGCATTTTTGTTTGTAAGGCTAAACGGTTTGTGATAGTTTTCTTACTGTACTTTTTATATTTCGCTGACTGGTGATGCCATTGAGAATAAAATATTTTTGCTGGATCGTCAATTTCAGTTTCAATTCATAGAGAAACAGCTTGATGATTTGTCTTTGGGGATACCTTTATTTCATACAACAAATATTTAAGACTCTTCATGTTGAGGTCATCAGTTCTGCGTGTTGCACATTCTGCGTATTGTTCATTATGAGATTTGTGAATTTTGAGTGTCGTGATCATTTTGCGTTTTGTAAATTATGCTCCGAAGGGTCATAACATTTGGAACAACTATCAAAATGATGTCCATCCATACCAGTCTATATAGAAACAAATAATGTTTACCCCATTTCATAAAATTATCTATTATTATAATATATCTATCAAGCCACTGGTTGTCTGGACGAAATCACTTTTAGTGATAGGTAAGGCCGCCTTTTGTACCCTTCTTGTTCGTGTATATTGTTGTAATTTTTTATATATTTTGGTGTGCAAATAAAGAATATTTATCTTATTTATCTTATAAAAATCGTCCATGTTGAATTTAGAGAGAAAAGTCGAAAAAATGTTGCTTTTAAATAGTTACCTACAGCAAAGCAGTATATCAGTATATTTTGTTCAGGATATCAGTTATGTAGATTGCGTTAATTGGTTGTAAACAAACCTTGTATCATAGAATATAATTTTTATACTAATAAATATAACAGTCCAGATAAAGCAAAAGAGGAGAGGGTCAGCAGGTAGCCCGGTGGGTTGACGACATCTGGAAAATTATCGATATGACATGGATGCGATAGGTATAGGACCGAAAAGGATGGCAAAATGGGGGGATGGCCCTGTAGTGGGTGGATATAGGCTAATGATGATAATGATAAATAAATATGCGATAATATGTGAAACGTATTCAGAAATATTATCGACTATTATTGTCTATGTCAGTAGTATATCAACAATAACAAACCCATTATTTCATTAAAAGTTTAAGTTGACCATTTTTAACCTCCGATTGCCATCAGACAAACTACACAAACAATTTAACATAATCTAATCTATTCAACATCACAAAAAACCATGACCATTCAAGCTGCTCGTATTGTCGCATGTTCCACTTGAAATGGGGAGCACTTACCCCAAGGTACAAAAGTACTTATAAAATTAATCACCCGACCTATTGTCAAAGTGTTTGTTGGTAAACTTCTGAAATATACAATGCTTTTGTTAGACCATTGTTGTGGGGTATAAAAAATTGTTACACATTGCTATACCATTATGTTTTGGTTCCCAAATAAATAAGGTAAGCGTAAAGGATTGATATGTCTTGTAGATTTGAATTACTAATGTTTTAGTATTGGTAGGTATTTGAGAATGACCTTTAGATTGAATTTGGTGACAATTTTAAGTTATTAAAGGATAAATTACACCGTGTTAACTTCCATATACAGGGTGTAACAAAACACCCTAGTAATACTTAAGGAGGTGCTTCAGACCATCAATCTGAAGAACTTTCACTATGGAGCCAACGTCGAGAAAAAATAAAAAAATCCGCTCTTTCATACAAAACTGCAGTACCGTCTCGACTCAAAATGTATGGGATGGCGGATTTTTTTTATTTTTTCTCGACATTGGCTCCATAGTGAAAGTTGTTTAGATTGGTGGTTTGAAGCACCCCCTTAAGTATTACTAGGGTGTTTTGTTACACCCTGTATGTCTAGTTCACAAAATTATTATGAATACCCTTAATTTTTAATCAAAGTTGAATGTGGGGAAAATATTTTGAGTGCGGGTAAATATACTACCATTGATTCTTGGTGTAATTGCAGTCTTGGTGATATATAGGTAGGCTTGGGAGATGTAGAAATGTTTCTGAATATGTATGTATTAACAGAATGAAAGTTCTTTTTATCAATTACCTATCGTATTTGTTATATTTATTACTCGCTTTTGTTTGGCACAAACCCAATATTATAGAAATTTTCAAGACATCAACAATATTTTTTGTTATTCATAGAAATAAATATAATTCCAACAAATCGCCCAAAAAAACTGGTCCAAAAATATCTCAACAAACTGTTACGAGACTAACTGAAGCATAACATAACATTAAGGCGACGTCCAAAACACTTTTGACTCATTAAGGCGCCATCATCGCTCCGTTCACTATTATAACGCCATTACAGATCGACTCCGAATAAGTAGGCTCCATTTGTTACCTATTGAAATGGCCTGTATTATTTTAAATAAGTACACATTATTTCTGCCTTATGTTTAGAAACCGTCACTGTTATGGGTATGCTGGAAGATATCTTTTTAGAGATAAGCTCTGACTTTTCAACCTTATTCTCTTTTATTTGTACATCAATGTGAAGAAAGAATATGTATATTGTTTCTAAAAATATGGTGTAGTGAATTAAAACTAAACTTATTAGTGAATAAAAAATAGTTAAATATGACTCGCTATGGCAGCAGCGATAAATGCTCGGTATCATCTTGATAAGCGAATGCAATCTGTGAAAATACTCGACCAAAAACTATGTACCACACTTTTTGAACCAGTAGGTATGGCAATATTACCTAATATTTAAATTCATATTCCTTACAATTCTATAGTAAATTGTAAAGAAAATTTATTGAATTTACCCACGACTTCATCCGCACCGGCTGTGGCTCCCGTCATCATAGCTAGAAAATATGTACTGACCAGTTTTTAAGTCTAATCATAAGCTTTTAAACACAAAAAGTTTCATCAAAATTGCTTCGGTACCTAGTTTTTACGTGATACTCGAATAAACACAGTTAATTACGGATTGACGGCTAAAGAAATCAATAAAGGAAGATGAAGAATAAACTAGTCTACAAAAACGAAAAAAAAAAAACGAAAATGTAGGTTTCTCACGACGTGGTTAGTAAGGTGAAATAATAGACAATAAATAGTAATCAAACGAAAAAAAACTAAAGTGGGGGCAATCTAACGTTGCAAAGCGGAACTAATTTAAAAGCTCACAAATCGGCTACTCCGCGCTAATACTCCAATAATAACATTTTGTACGACGCTACGTGGGAAAGGGTCGAGGTATCGTTGCACGCCTTAATTTTTGAACTCTCGCTATTTTTTATTACTTTTGAGTACCTATACGAGTTTTCTTCATCGTCATCTTATCGAAAGTTAAACAGAGCCACAGTTTATGAAAGATTATGGTACTGTCCTTCTTAATATGCTGACACTTATTTAAAGGGATGATCAGACCATCAAAATGAATAAATTTCTCTATGGGACCAACATTGAAATCGTGAAAAAAAAATCAGCTGTCCCATACATTTTGCTCAAGTGAGTTTGCAGTTTTGTATGGGCGAGCTGATTTTGTTTTCGCGATTTCAATGTTGGTCCCATAGAGAAAGTTGTTCATTATGATGGTCTGATCATCCCCTTAAAAAAGTGTCAGCATATTAAGAAGGACCCTGTATACCTCCAATATGGAAACTCCCTACCCTACAACCATTTTTACCACAACCTCTCGTTGCAGACAGGCGGAAGAGGACTGTAGACAATCGCACTCACTCAGTTTTGTATGAAATGCCTAGGGTGTCACAGTGTCCTTCTTAATATGTTGACAGCTTTCAAGGAGATGATCAGATCACCAAAGTAAACAACTTTCACTTCGTAGCCAACTTACATTTAGGTTGAGTATGTGTCCAGATTTATAATGGAACACCCGATTTTTTTAGTTTTAACTTCTTTAGGCACTCTTTTCTGAAAATGAACAATCACGCCCGGGTCGGTGACGCTGAATCGGGCTCCAGGAGTGCGATTTTTGAAACTCATTCGTTGAACTCAGCAGTTGTAAATGTCAAAATTTTGACAACTGCTGAGTTCAACGAATGAGTTTCAAAAATCGCACTCCAGTTGTAAGTTTTCACTTTCATGGTCACAATTATGGTCCCATCGAGAATTTTCAACAACCCCTTAAAACCCGCCAGAAGGACCCTTAAAGTATAATAAATTGCACAACAAATTAAAGTGAAAGAGGGAAAACACTACCTACTTTTAAGAAAGAATCATCGTACTACAAATAAGGGTTACCGGAGAGACATTCTTCATGGTTCAGTATTTATCGGAATGAGAGCAGAGGCAATTAAAGATTTGTCACGATCTATCTTTGGTTTACTATTCTAAGATCTGCTGTGATTCATTGCTCAAACATCAATTTAGTGTAGAAATTATCGATAATAACGAAACAAATTCACACAAAATTAAAAATTTGTGATGATTTGTGTTCAACTTTTGGATAGTAATTTAACAAACAATCGAATTCACTTTTAAAAAATGTTTCTGATAATGCCTGTATCAGGAGTGCGACTTTTGAATGTCACCGGTGAGCTTGAACGGTTTTTAGATCTCATACAAATTCACCGGTTAGATTAAACAATGCGAACTTTGGGAAATCGGTAAACATCGGCCATTTTACTCAGCCGATGACTTTCAAAAATCGCACTCCTGATCCTCGGTTGACGGAATTTTTGAGATATTTTGACAGTGTTTTAGATGACCGAACTGTTGAAAATTCATCTCACTGGTTCAGTTTTACAAGCAAACTAAACTACGGAGCCTTATTCAATGCCTCTAGTAACAGTAAACTAATTATTTGTTCAGTTGACCGAACTGATGACCCTGGAATAAACAAATAAGATACTGCATTGTTTTTAAAAGTTTTCTTCATGCTTTGTCATCCATCATTTTTACGTGCAGGCAATTTTGTAACAAAATCGTCGCGCTATCGTTTATTGGTCTGCCCAGACTTTTAATTTCACCTTAAACCATCCATGGGCTATCCCATTGAGTCACGATTGTTGCCCAGGCTTTGTATACATGTCTAGCACAATTTTCTTTGATTTGACGGTCCAAAATCAGAAAGGTTGTATTTCATATTCTACAGTTTTTAATAATAAGCACAGTTACACTATTATAACAAACACATGTGATTTCCTTAGCAGAATTTGACAGCATGACAAATTTGGTCACAACACAAATCTTAAAAAACATCGGTTTACATCCTCTTGAGACCGCATAGTGATTCAAACAACCGTGTCGAAATATAAAAGATTTTGACAAGTTCTCCTAACTATCAGCTCAATAATGTAGTCTATTGTAAGAATATAACATTTGATAGCCGATTGACATTCTGTAACGGTTAAAAGTTTTTTTTGTACAATAAAAAGTAGAATGTTGCATTTTATTGATCCTAAAACTTTATTGTTGTGATTTTGAAACAAAGACGTAGATTGTTGTTGTTGCAATTTGTTCCTTAGTTATACTTAGACAAACATAAAACCATGACTGAATCCCATACGAAATGGTCAATGAGTTTATTAAAACGTCAAAGTAAGTACTATGACAAGACTATGATAAACATGCTACTCATAGGTATGTATCCTTTTCAGAACTAAATCGCAGCTTGATAAAATGTTGATTATGGTATTATTTCTTTGCATCCTAGAGTGCTACTCACATCCTAATTAGATCACGAAAGCGAACTCTATGGCATTTAATTTTATATACTTATGTCACTTTCGAGTAAGGAATAATTATTATGATGTGTGACATTCAAAAATAGCATTCCTGAAGACGAACATAGTATTTGGATTTAAGATATAAGTAATTAATATCAGAATCAACTTTTTTTGTTTATTTATTTATTAAAAAAGAACAGCGGATTATTTCAGAATTAAATTACGAAGATAATTCACTATATGGTGTCATAGGTCGGAAAAATTCTACAAGAAAATTTTTATATACCAACGAGCTTTTACCCGCGACTTCGTCCGCATAAATTATATACCAGATTTTAAGTCAGATGTTACGCTACCAAACAAAAAAAGTTTCATCAAAATCGGTTCAGTAGTTTTTGCGTGATACTCGAACAAACAAACACCCAAACAAACAAACAAACAAACTAAATTCTTTTTTCAAAAATTTACAGTTTTATAATAGTCAAGATACCCGTTGCATTTTAAACAGAAATAGTGCACTAGTGTCCCGAAAACGTGCAAAAAAATAACAAGTCAATCTTCGCAAAAAAGACAAATCCCATAAACAACAACTTGACAGCATTAAAACGAATCATACATCAAGTTCCATTGTCTCTCATACAAATAATTTATTACACATATTCTGAACCAGTTTCCAAAATTGACTTCTGGTATGCTCCTGGTTTTGTCCGACATTGTTCAGTTAAGTGCCGTAATATTCAAATAATGGACTCAAAAAAGATGTACTTACTTAACCTATGGTAGTAAATGTTTTAATATGAAGTCAAGCGTATTGTTTAGACCGGTTTGGGATCAGAGGGTCGTGTTTTGCTCTCTATTGTGAGCTTCCGTATGAATAATTTCTGTTACTTTTTTTATGTCGGTACTGTTTATGATTTAGATCTTTAGTGTACATTTGGTTTAATAAATAAATGTTTGATAATTAGGGCAAAGAATATTCACTAGCGCATGATTTTCTATGCACGCTATTTTTTATTTGTTTTGCTTTAATTTCATAGGCAGTCCAGTACAGTTTTTACAACGTAAAGTAATTTTTATCAGAGGAATTAATCAAACTGCTTTTGAAACATTTTTTGAAATACATAGGTAATTTTTTCCTAAAAACATTTTTCTCGGCCTTTTAAGTTTCATTAGTAGAATGTACGAAGCACGTACATCAATTATCGGGGTCAATCGGTAGATGTCATTTCACAGCACAGCATTGGACATTGAACGCAGACTTCACGCGACCTCGATAAAAGTGCATCGTACATAGGGCGCTAACATTACTTTTTAAGAGCATTTATCTTAGCAAATCAGTGTTCGAATATACGGGGATACGACAGCAACTCTTAGCATTTTCATTCCTTCGGCCTCCGTATCTTTATTCAGCACTGAGTACCCAGCAAAGCATATAACATAACGTTTAGCAGATTAATGTTAGAGAGACGTACTAAGCTCTCACATTATTTTGGTCCTTCGATCGTGGACCTTCGGTTCGATTATTTTTCCGCCGTCGTCGCGAGAAAGTTGTACCATAGGTCTTTCCTTAAGAACTAGCGACCCCGCGGTTGTACAGTATCGCGAGTGGTATAGCAGAGCAGCAATACAGCAGAGCAGAGCAGCAATACAGCAGACCAGCAATACAACAGAGCAGCAGAACAGAGCAGCAAAACAACATCAGCATGAGCATAGCAGAGCATCGACGCAGCGTTAAGTTCCAGAATCTAAAGTAAGATCTATCCATTTATCTTGCTTTATCTATCAAGTATGGAAACCTTAATCGCACGTCAAGCGGAGATCCTGGATGAGATCAGACGGATCTACTCGAATTTTAAGAGCAGTTTATCTGAAAGTAGGAAGAATACCGAGTACCTGAAAGCAAGGGTAGAACGGTTGGATGAATTATGGACGGAGGCTCAGCGTAACGACGCTGAGTTAGTTAAAATAGAGGATCCGACCCAGCAGTATTTCGCCGAGAACATAATAGAAGTTTTATCCGGTTGGTTCGAGGGTGCTCGCAGAGCTATCACACTGTATAAGCTTAAAGAGATAAAAGCAGCAGAATTACAGCAGACCCAGTACGCCAATTTTAGAGCATTTAAAAGATTGACGAATAATATTAGGAGCGATATCACTTCCGAAAAATGGGAGATTGAGGACAGACTAAGATCGCTCGAGTCAAGGTGGGGTGCGATTGACACATTACACTTACAAATTGATGGGATTCTAGAGGGTGCAGACGAAAAATATTATGAAGAGTTCGGTATGAATGAGATGGAATTCGAGCAGTTAAAACGAACATTGAATATGAAACTACATTCATCAATACAGCAGCAGCATTCTAGGTCAAAAATTGAGATTCCAACACACATCAGTGGCTATCATACTCAATGGCCAACGATTAAGGACTTAAACTCTGAAACCCCTAGCCTAGCTCCCTATAACAATCCTTATCTATCGAAAGCACAGAAAATCGAAGATTGTGACAGGAGACAACCAAGGCCTATATTTAACATTGGCATGTTTCCCCATACTCAACCACAAACGCAGTTTAACAATGAATATTTTCCTGATACAAAAGTTCCGAGCAAAGAGGTATCGTTCTCGCTCACAACGCCAACGCCAACATCAGCACCTGACACGCCCAAGTCTCCGTCGCACGCAGTGTGCCACGGAGCGACGCATAACGTCGAGGAGCGCAGCAAGCAACCAAACGTAGCAATGACGTCATCGTCAAAAGAACAATGTTGTGCACAGAAGTATGGCGTACACATGAGTACAAAACGGTCGGAGCATGGTAGAAAC
This sequence comes from Agonopterix subpropinquella, assembly GCA_922987775.1. Lineage (NCBI taxonomy): Eukaryota > Metazoa > Arthropoda > Insecta > Lepidoptera > Depressariidae > Agonopterix > Agonopterix subpropinquella. The sequence goes on along the minus strand of OV277693.1, from coordinate 2,318,512 downwards.
GTGGTGAGCAAGCCAAGCAAACAAAGGGTTGAAATAAAATCAGGGACATCAAACACTCAAGTCATAGCAGAACTGAAACAATTAGAGCGAAAGTTCGAGAAAGACGAGCAGGTATCATCAAAGTCCAAACAGGCCAGGCGCAAATACTTGAGGATAGCTCATATGAAGGAACTGAAGGAGTCCTGATGACATGGTCTCACAAACTGTTTAAGGTGCAACAAGTGCAGTGTCTGAGTGCGCGTTACAAAACATATGCCCGCCCTACGGTGAAAATGAAAAGGGCATCTTGATTACGTACTTAAAATACTATATCAATAAGTTGTGGAACAATGAACATTTACTAACCTAGTAACATTTTAGCATATTTACCTACTAACATGAAATTGAACAATAACTTTTGCTTTGATCAGCACATTCCAATTACAGTCAAATCTATAAATTTACTCTAACATAATAAGCATTTTTATATCGTGTTACTATACTATGAACAAACGTATTTCTTATTGTTACTTTTTCATTATTTGCATTAATTACATTTGATACGATTAGTACCTACATTCAAAGTTATAAGTTATAGCATTTACTTTATCATAGTCAGCATTCTTTATCTACACTTCGTTACTATAACTACTATCAAAGTTACGTAAACTATTAAACAATTTTTACATGTTTAGCATAATTAGCATTTCTTTAGCATACATACTTTAAAATCGAAATCGAGTTTATAATTTTGGTTACATTTTCTAGAGTAGAGTTAAAACGTTCCATAATGTATGGAACCCTTCTAAATACCTATTTATCTTATGCGAATTCTTTTATAAAAATATCATATTCAAGCTATAATTTTTTGCACTAGTTTTACGTTTCATCATTTTTGGAACTTTTTAAGTTGTATTACTTCTATAAAACCATTTTACAACAGAATTTTATACTTTTTTGTTACGTTTTGTATTAGTTTACGTGTCTAGCATTCCTAATTGTTTATACCTACTTAGTCATTTAAAATCTTTTGTATAACAGCATATTTTAATCAATTTATTACAATTCAAGTCAATTCTTTGAGTTGGCAAGATGTGCAATGCATGCACATTTAGCATATTTGTCACATAATTATTTACATGTACATTCAGCAAATTGTTTACCTACATTGTTCAGGTGCAACCAGCAAAATATTTATAGTAATTAATTATCACCTTCACTTACTTTTAAAGTTTTAAGCACACTAAGGTTTAATTAGCAACAACGCTTAATCATATTGGTCTTACATTGGCCACAAACAAATACACATTAGGACAGTTTTACAATCAAACTTTCAGAGTAGGTGGTTAAGAAAGATTCTTCTTTATCTTCTAGCTTCTTTCTTTTGAGTGGCAATATGTACGAAGCACGTACATCAATTATCGGGGTCAATCGGTAGATGTCATTTCACAGCACAGCATTGGACATTGAACGCAGACTTCACGCGACCTCGATAAAAGTGCATCGTACATAGGGCGCTAACATTACTTTTTAAGAGCATTTATCTTAGCAAATCAGTGTTCGAATATACGTGGATACAACAGCATCTCCCAGCCGTTTCATTCCTTCGGCCGTATCCCACTTCGGCACTCACAGCATTTAGCAAATCAAAAGGATATCATTATCCGCAGCATCTATCATTAGCATATTAGTGTGAGAGACGTACTAAGCTCTCACAAGAACAATGAGAATAATATTGTTTGAGAATTAAACCTAGATCGAATCGATCTGTCGATCGATTGAACCGTAGATCGTCCATATAAATCATTGTTTTAATTGATGAAATATTTTTTTCAACAACCAATTCGTAAGTAACGTTGCAATGTTCTATGATATACCTATTATACTAAAATCTAACTCTAATTTATTGTTTTATCTATACAATGGTACCGATTCGGACTGTGCCACGACTTAACTGAACTAAATTTATTCCCGTCACTTTCTAAAATAAGATTAAGAAAAGAGACATAAAACCAACAGCTGACTTTAGTGCTGTCAAAGTGACGTTACACGCCCAAAATAAGATGCCATCATAATGTACGCCATCTTATTTAAAGCGTTTTTGGGCGTGTAACGTCACTTTGACAGCACTAAAGTCAGCTGTTGGTTTTCTGTCTCTTTTCTTAATCTTATTTTAGAAAGTGGCAGGAATACATTTAGTTAAGTTAAGTCGTGGCACAGTCCGAATCGAGGCCATTAAATAACTAAAAAATTTCCTGTGATAAATGGAAAACCCATTCGTAAAATATTTAAATCATCGATTATCCTTATCAGTGCAGTACTTTTCAAGTAAAGAGCGAATATACAAAAATAAGGGTCAAACAGAGCACCTATTTTCTAAATCGGTTCCAAATCTAAAAGCTTCTTACTCGACCAGTCGTAACCAATAACATTAAACGGTTGTAGTTGTAACAGATAAAACTGTCCGTCCGTCAGAACACTAATAACGCTAACTAGACCGCGTTAACTCGATCCGATAACTATAATAGTCTCACTATTACTGCTATGGTTCGGAACTATTAAGTTACCGAGAGAGATTTTATAACATTGATGAGGATAATACTTGTTATATTTTTGAAATAATAAATTTTTTGTTATACAGGGTGTTACAAAATACCCTAGTAATACTTAAGGGGGTGCTTCAGACCCTCAGATTTAAATGTAAGGGATGGCAATTTTTTTTTTTTTTCTCGACGTTGGCTCCATAATGAAAGTTGTTCAGTTTGATGGTCTAAAGCACCAGTTTAAGTATTACTAGGGTGTTTTGTTACACCCTGTATTTATGGTGTACTAACTTGTAACAATGCAGAGAGCTTCTAGATCTAGACTAAATAAAAATACTGCAGTCAAAAATCACAAAGTACTTCCTATCCAATGCACGCTTCATATTTAATGCAATTTTTGAAACACGATCTTGAAACTAATCTCTGTGCATGTGGTTTTTCATATTTTCATTAGATCAAGGATTTTCACTCAGATCTTAAAGTAAGCTAGGATTTAAACTGTATATTTTAAAGAAAATCAATAAAGTATATTGATTGATTGATTGAAAATCTAACAAACCCTAGATAAATAGGTTAGTATCTATACTTCATTCCAAATAGCAACGAAATTTTAGGGGTATTTTGAATTATAGAAACATAGATTCCAAGATATGTCGGATACTATATCATTATGATAAATAAATTATATTTGCTAATCAGAAGTAGCCAGAAAGCGAAATTGGAATCGGAAAATCTTTTCGCCCTTATTTGGAATGAAGTATAGATCGTGTTTAAAAATATTCATTGAGTTAATTAAAAATATTAATTAACTTTAATTAGTTAGTATTGAAAACAGGAAGTACTCTGTTTGTTTGCAGCGCACATGGACTTTCAAGTCAGCAATTCGCAGACAAATCGGTTATAGTATACTTTGTTTTGTATCTATCGAAAAACATAGGATAATGAACTTTTGTTGACCCGACTTCGTAAAGATGAATGCGTTTATTACTACAGCGAGCGCAATGTACCTACCTATAGATTTATGGATTTCACATCTATCTGCCATATGTTTTCACATATACATATTATGTATTAAGTTGTTCAAATTGTGAAATGTTACTTTTAGATGTTTTGTTTTCCTGGCTCTCAAACGGTGAAGAAAAATCGTGTGGAAACCTCTTAGACCATATAATTATGGACGAGTTACGCGTGTAATTCTACTAACAAACTTTTCTGTAACTTTTTGCGGGGGACGAGGTATTTCGGATTTTATTCCATTACTTTAGATTATATTTTTGATTGTTAAAAATAGTCTCGTGTGAAACCGCCGAGACTAGTCTGAAGTTATTGTTCCACAATTATAGGCACAGTGCACAACTTGATCAATTTGATCGTAAAACAGGGGAAGTCTAACGCAAAGCAGGTCCCTGGGTTTTTGATCTAAATTCTAAAGGGAACCTGCGTACGCTGAAGTACAAAAATTTTAATGCATTATGTGAAGTCCACTAATAGTATAAGAGATAACTCTGAACAGTATAAAAACTGACATGAACTGCCATGTCAGTTTTTGGACTGTTTACATAGCTACAGTGCTTATTACAATAATATGGTACGCGTTAATTATTTACGGACCTTTATACGTGTGTAATTATACTTGTAACTCCTAAAACCGAGCTATGCAGGCAGACTTGGTCCATCCCCATCACAGAGATGCTCTACACCCTATGAACACTGAATCAGCCTTACAGCTGATGGTTACCAACAGTACGCTTACCTCTTATAATATACAGGGTGAAATTGATATCATTAGCATCCTTTTAAATTAAAAGTCTAACCATCAAACTGAACAACTTTCACCATGGGAGCAAACCGATCGGAGCAAAAAAAAATCAGCTGTCCCATACTAAACTGCATTGCCTACTCGACTTGAATTATATGCAACAGCACTGGTAGCATGCACACCCGCGATAGCCTTGATACGGCTTTATCACGTCTTTTATCTCGTTCTTTCGCGCGCAAAAGAACGAGATAAAAGACGTGATAAAGCCGTATCATGGCTATCGCGGGTGTGCATGCTACCAGTGCTGTAGATTTTTTTTGGTTTGCTCCCATAGTAAAAGTTGTTCAATTTGATGGGTAGACTCTTAGTTTAAAAGGATGCCAATGATGTCAATTTCACCCTGTATATAATCAGCTAAAACCCTGGTGATTCCATTCTCTTTGCACCCAGCATGGGACATCATAGAAACAAGCTCGCACTAACGAGTGAGATAGGAATACACTACTTACTGTCTGCTCCCTCCCTAGAGGGCTGTACCAAAATGCTTAAATCCCCATTGTTTCGCGTTTAACAAACGAAACAAATTCTGAATTTGAAACGTGATTTATTTGTCTGTGCCATTTAAATGTTTTACTTTAATCTATGTTGACAGTTCGTTACGATTTGTTATTGATTGTATTACGGTCAGTCGCCAACATTTTACCATTTATTTCGATTTTAATATCGATCCAGATAATAAAACTCGAAGAATAAATCAAAATGCCTCATTAAGAACTTTTCAAATGAACTCTCAACTTAAAGGCGTAAAGTCAAAACTCGCTCAAAACTGTACAAAATTAGAAATAAATTGGTGCGATTTGTAGTACAAATCCGATTATAGAAATTCATAATTTGAATTTAAATAATTCTTGTATTCAAATAGTGAGTCATCATTTTGAACTTTGGGCAACACAGACTGGCGACTGAAATTAAGCTGGCTAGCGGAAGCAATTGTAATTTCCGGTTTAGTGTCACTAATATTCTTTGTACTTTTCTTGTCTAATAAAATAAAATTAAATGCAGTAGGTATATTAATTACCGCCTCCCTTTTCATAGGTATATGAGGCGACTATGGGAAATATAGTCTTACCAGTAGGCACGCCTCACATCACATGCCATCCCCGAGAAAACGATAAAAATCGAGGTACATGTTATTATTATTTATTTATTTATTAAGAAATTACAAAGGCAGCTTAACCTAAATATCGTAAAAATGCACAATTTTCTTACTATGCTACTATTGTAAATATAATATGTTGGTATGTATATGTGCGTTCATCTTTCTTATTTTACGTTTGCCAAAAGAGCACGCATGCCGTTTTTCTCGTTTTGTCGCTTTGTTGTGGATTTAAATTTGTAACTTGATTATAACAGGCCTATATTATAAATAAAAACCTTAACCATGCATAATATGAAATAACTTTTAATTATGAAAAACACATTCTAGGGATTTTATTCCTCGCTTTCTTAAACGTCTAAAAACAGTGGACCATATATCGTCGGGAACTAGGCCTTCTTCAGGAAGTCCAGCTTTCCAACTCCAGCACTCTAATTGAAATGATTTTCGTAGTTCATGTTTATTTAATAATACTAAGACTAAGAATTAATGAAGACAAAGTCACGATCCATATAAGTAAGTGAAGTGCATAGAAAATGTGCAACATCTCCTAATTTGGTAGCGAGAAAGAAAACGATTTTAAAGCAGACATCAATTAATTGAACTTCCGCGGCATCCTTAGAAGTCAGTTGACAAAAAACGCGCGACTTTTTTGTCGCAAGTCTACTACTCGACTATTCGTTAGTCGTCAGTGCCCGCTCACTTATAAATTGTAATTCCATGTTAATTTTATAGCTATTTACGACTTTTACGGCTGGATTTTTTTATAAGGTATGTCTAGCCGACTGTGTGTCAGGTCTCGTGTTATATGGGAGAAAGGCTTTGATGTCATGGCAGTTTGATACAATTTGGTACAATAACCTTTTGACCTTAAAAAAATAATACTTAATTGTATATTTTGTTTCTAACAATACCTGTTTATTCTGTGAAGGAAACAATCGTGCATTTATTGTATCCAGGGTTCACTACCCGTCACACTGGACATAGTTTCGGTACTCCTAGTGAAATGGGGATGTTCTAAGTTTACTGAATATCTCTGACAACCCTCTCGGGGAATGCCTCCTCCTTAATAATTATGGTGGCGGTTTTTTAAGGGGATAGTCAGAAAATTAAACTGAATAACTTACTCTACGGGACCAGCTCCGAAATCGCGAAAAAAATATCAGCTAATCGAAAGATTTGGGTCAAGTAGGTTTGCAGTTTTGTATGGAACAGCTGAATTTTTTCGAGATTTTAATGTTAGCTCCTCATTGAAGGTTGTTCAGTTTGATGGTCTGAAACGACCCCTAAACGTGCTTTGTAACGTATAAATTCAATACCCTGTTTATCATATAATGCCAAACGAAACGTTGCTCTATTCCAATTATTAAGCCATTTCATTGCAATAGTCAAAGAGAATAAAAAAGTTTTATGCTATTTCCTTACATACCAAAGATTTTTCAACTAGTCTTTTATATTATTAACCATTAGCCTCATTGTTTATCTATGGATCTTTACTACTATAGAATGTTTTTATTGATATAGACCAGTGGTTCTCAAACTATTCATTTCGAGTTACATACTTAACCTTAGAGATATAATTTTAAATGATGCTCAAAATATGACGGCTAAGAGAGAAGAATGGAGAGAGATGAGTCGATAAAAACATTATCAAAAAAGCGCACTTTTGCCCATATGTCTAATAATCAAGTCAAATTTGTATTATCATCATCGTGTTTAAGAACGTAATAAAACTTTTCCTCTGTGCCTTTTTTATCCCAGCTTACTTTTTAAAGAAAGTATAAATAATCATAATATATTATCAGACAATTGTATAGCTACTAAATTATCACAAAGTTTATATTACATTGTGATAATTTGGTTTAGTTAAGGATCAGTTGGAGCCATAAACCAACACCCATGACTTTTCAGCCTAGAGCGCAGCGACCGACGGCGCAACGTTCCAAGGCATTGCCCAAACTTTGAGAACCCTTGGCTCAGGCCAAGAACCAAGGTTTTAAAATAAACAAGAAGTGATTATTACTTCATTTGATAGGGGTTTTAGATTTTGAAGTCAGATAAGTAAGAAGTCTGAAATGGGATCACATTCCTAGTTTATTACGAAGTAAATTGTTGTACTTTGTAGTCAAATGTTAGAATTTATTTTGTTTAAGCTTGAAAATCAAGTGATGGTTTAATTAGTTTCTTTTTTATAGTATTTTATAAAAAAGACGTTAAATGTTATTCGTTAGTTTAATTTAATTTATTTATTTATTCATCAAGACGTCTTTAGCTAGTACACACGGCGACACATCGAGCTATACAAAACCAACATAAGCTGGCCGCGCGACGTTATACGTTACGCGACCTACGCGCGGCCAGCTTACTTTGGTTTTGTATAGCTTGATGTTTCGCCGTGCGTACATTCACGGTTAAGACGAGTTTTCCCACAGCGTGCTCCATACAAAGTTTGACCCTCTGTATAATGAAATGGTATTAGTATTAGTACTTCAGACTCTTATCTTGTCTGTTTGGTGTCGGCTAAGAATAGCACCATCCCATATCCTCCCGTGGGTGTCGTAAAAGGCGACCAAGGGATCTACCGGAGGATGGGCAGCAGCATCCTCTGAGTACACACATTCAATCCAACTGCGATCGCCAACCTGCCTGCCAAGCGTGGCGATTATGACAAATCCCCCCCTTTTGAGAAGTCTATCAGCTGATATGATGATGATGATGACTTCAGACTCTGTCTGCATCCTAGGGGAGCGTGTAGTTTCTCCATGGTCTACAACTACATAGATACCAGCACGCCAACCATACGCTCAATAAAAAGCTCAAAATGTCTGTACCTAAATATTATGCCTAATTGTATTATGTTGGTGTTGTTATCCTAAGGTCCCCGTTGGTACATAGGGCCTTTGTGAGACACCGCCACCTCTCTATCTCTGTTATGTGTGCTGTTGTGTGTTATGAACCCAATAAATTAATTTTATCTGTATCAACTAAGTTAATTCAGATACCAATCTATTTATTAATATCGATCCAATTCAATGTCACAATTCAAAATATACAGTAAAGAAAGAAAGAGACGACAAAACAAGACGGTCTTAGCACTAATAAACTTTTTCTTCAATACAACCTTGGAAGATTTTTTTAATTTAATATTAAAGAGTAGACTATTAAAAAACTGTAGAAACTAAATCAAAAATCATACTTATTAAAAAAAAAACAAGTTAATTATTTCGACTCATGTAAGGCTACATTTTGAGTGGATTTGACATTTTATTTCATGTCAAAGATCAGTCGTAAAATAGTAATGGTCTCTAATACGTGTCTGGTGGTCTTATATACAGCATTCCACTTATAGTTCCCATATAAATAATGCTTGTTCATCGATTAATTTTTGTATATTTAGATCGTAATTTGCAATAACTGTCAATCAGTGTTAAATTAAGTGGGTTACAATAATTAATAATATCTTGGACATTGACACGCAGACTAGGATCTGATACTTATTTAATTCTAGAATATACAACGTGTTAATGAATTAACGCAAAACTAGAAAGTAGTTTGTTTAGAATCGAGAGCAGAATCGAATTATCATGGTTTTAACATAGTGTAAGGAAAAATCAAGCCGCGCACGTGGCTTGGCACGTTGTGCCTATGCCGACAAGTCGCTGTGTGGTATGCGAACGTTGTGCCTATGCCAACAGTGTGGAAATCTTGGGCGGTATGCGAACGTTGTGCCTATGCCGACAAGTCGCTGTGTGGTATGCGAACGTTGTGCCTATGCCAACAGTGTGGAAATCTTGGGCGGTATGCGAACGTTGTGCCTATGCCGACAAGTCGCTGGGTGGTATGCAAACTTGGAGCCTATGCCAACAGTGTTGTTTTGTACGTACAAGTTAATTGAGTCGACTCTTTCCCTGTTCTCTGGTTGATACTATTTGATTGGTTTTTCGGATGATCTCAAATAATGTTTACTAGATGACTAACGTTTATTAAACATTTCAGATAACGATGATGATGAATGATGAGACGTCTCATGTATGAATGTGGTGATGAATGATGGAAATGCTTACTATGTAAAAAGTTGACAGTGAAAGTGTTTGTATAAGGATGATGTATGAGAGAAAGATCTGTTTGGATCTGTAGGATGCTTAATAGGCTAACTGTCATTTATGTTGCAGATGATGAAACTGAGGCTATGTAACTTTATGTACATGCCCTTGATAGAAGATGCAGTCGAGGACGATGCAGTGTCAGGAGAGGCCGTGTAAGGAAAAATCAAGCCACGTGCGCGCGCAACGTGACCGACTGCTATATAAGCCGGGCGGCGCCGAGTGCTCGCTCACTTTGCAGACAGCGCTCGTCGGGGTAACATCGTGTTCTACGTGACTTATTGGTTCGGATATCGTTTTTCATTAACTTTCTCGTTGTGATTAATTGTGACAATTGGTGATAAGGAGTGATTAGTGTTTTGTTTCATGTGTAAAATTGAGTAACTTCTGTGAATCCATTTTGTATGAGTTTCTAAATGATTGTGTTGGTTCTGTAATTGATGTTTTTTTTGTTATTTTCACTTCGATTTCCTAAAATCAAAAGTGGGACAATAAAACTCAAGCTCACAGCCTTCTAATCAATGTTTAGCCATTCTTGTAAAGATCTGATGGAAACAAAACTCTAATTCTACCCACATGTAATTTTGTTGTTGTCACGTGTGTTGTTAATGTCTAGTAGACAATGGAGTTCACGTAGCAGGGCGTGAAGACGCTATAACGTGCAAAGGTCGCGTAGTAGGTTGCGCAGCGAGTCTAGAAACCAAGGTACACCTGTCATTCCTCTACCTGAGGGTCCCATGCTGCGTAAATCTCGAAGTAGATCGTTGTGACGATCTCACGAGTCGTGTTAATAGACTGCGCACACCTATACTGCCTTATCATGTAAGTTCTACGTCACGTAGATCCCAAAGTAGATAACAGTGACGTGAGGGTAGTCTCAAATCTTGTGATTTGGTTGCCGGTTACGGTTTCACCTCGTTGCCACGGATTTTCATTAGTTCACGTCATGTATTACATTTTGTCCCGATTAACTGCACTCTAACGAAGGCAACAAACCCAATGTTGTGCTTAGTGAAAGTGTTCGTATGTGCAGTGACGGGTCCGTACAAATAGGCTACCGCCGTCTCCGTGGTATCAGATTCCAGTATCCGACGCTATTAAATCATTAAACTCATTACGAAATCAACTTTATTTTGTGTCAAATTTTGACCCTGCCATGCCATACAATAAGATCGACGTATGGTGCGAAGAGATTTTATTTTTTATTTTTTTTTTATTTTTTTTATTTTATTCATTTTAGGAAAACTTACGGACTAATTACATGATAGTAGGGTATCAACATTTTTTAAAACAACATTGCCAACTAAAAGTTTCCACAGATAAATTTCATTCGTTTTACATACCTACTTTTGTGAGTGAAAATACAAATTTAGTAAGTATCAATAAAACTAATAAGAAGTTACATTACTAAAAGCTCAGAGTTTGCTGGTACTTCAAACCATCCAAAAAGAAAAGGAATTATATTAACTAAAAAGTAAAAGTAAAAGTAAAGAGGTGCCGAGATGGCTAAACTAGCAAATGATTGGCTAGATTCAGAGCGTCTGTCACGTGTTTCTAACTACCTACCTTCGCGGTGATGCTTTAATTGTTTAAACGAACGGGTCATCATCTTTGATCCGAGAATCGAGAAGAGAAGTGGTTTGGCGGAGGACGGCCGAACATCTGGTGCAAAGCGAACTGTATCGGGATGCCGCGGTGAATGGGGAGCGTAACGTGCAGTAGGTACGGCGCAACTACCTGTTGAGCGCATGCGTGCGCTGAGGCAGCGCTACTCCGTGCAGAGAGCATCCTGTGCGCCTCAGCGGCGTTGCACTGCGCTGCGCGCCTGTGCGCCTTGGCTGCGCTGCGCGCCTGTGCGCCTTAGCTGCGCTGTGCGCTTGTGCGCCTCAGCGGCGTTGCACTGCGCTGCGCGCCTGTGCGCCTTGGCTGCGCTGCGCGCCTGTGCGCCTTAGCTGCGCTGTGCGCTTGTGCGCCTCAGCGGCGTTGCACTGCGCTGCGCGCCTGTGCGCCTTGGCTGCGCTGCGCGCCTGTGCGCCTTGGCTGCGCTGCGCGCCTGTGCGCCTTAGCTGCGCTGCGCGCCTGTGCGCCTTGGCTGCGCTGCGCGCCTGTGCGCCTAAGCGGCGTTGCACTGCGCTGCGCGCCTGTGCACCTTGGCTGCGCTGCGCGCCTTAGCTGCGCTGCGCGCCTGTGCGCCTTAGCTGCGCTGTGCGCTTGTGCGCCTCAGCGGCGTTGCACTGCGCTGCGCGCCTGTGCGCCTTGGCTGCGCTGCGCGCCTGTGCGCCTTAGCTGCGCTGTGCGCTTGTGCGCCTCAGCGGCGTTGCACTGTGCTGCGCGCCTGTGCGCCTTGGCTGCGTTGCGCGCCTGTGCGCCTTAGCTGCGCTGCGCGCCTGTGCGCCTCAGCGGCGTTGCACTGCGCTGCGCGCCTGTGCGCCTTGGCTGCGCTGCGCGCCTGTGCGCCTTAGCTGCGCTGTGCGCTTGTGCGCCTCAGCGGCGTTGCACTGCGCTGCGCGCCTGTGCGCCTTGGCTGCGCTGCGCGCCTGTGCGCCTCAGCGGCGTTGCACTGCGCTGCGCGCCTGTGCGCCTTGGCTGCGCTGCGCGCCTTAGCTGCGCTGCGCGCCTGTGCGCCTTAGCTGCGCTGTGCGCTTGTGCGCCTCAGCGGCGTTGCACTGCGCTGCGCGCCTGTGCGCCTTGGCTGCGCTGCGCGCCTGTGCGCCTTAGCTGCGCTGTGCGCTTGTGCGCCTCAGCGGCATTGCACTGCGCTGCGCGCCTGTGCGCCTTAGCTGCGCTGCGCGCCTGTGCGCCTTAGCTGCGCTGCGCGCCTGTGCGCCTCAGCGGCGTTGCACTGCGCTGCGCGCCTGTGCGCCTTGGCTGCGCTGCGCGCCGGTGCGCCTTGGCTGCGCTGCGCGCCTTAGCTGCGCTGCGTGCCTGTGCGCCTTAGCTGCGCTGTGCGCTTGTGCGCCTCAGCGGCGTTGCACTGCGCTGCGCGCCTGTGCGCCTTGGCTGCGCTGCGCGCCTGTGCGCCTTGGCTGCGCTGCGCGCCTGTGCGCTTGTGCGCCTCAGCGGCGTTGCACTGCGCTGCGCGCCTGTGCGCCTTAGCTGCGCTGCGCGCCTGTGCGCCTCAGCGGCGTTGCACTGCGCTGCGCGCCTGTGCGCCTTAGCTGCGCTGCGCGCCTGTGCGCCTCAGCGGCGTTGCACTGCGCTGCGTGCCTGTGCGCCTTGGCTGCGCTGCGCGCCTGTGCGCCTCAGTGGCGTTGCGCTGCGCTGTGCGCCTGTGCACCTCAGTGGCGTTGCACTGAGCTGCGCGCCTGTGCGCCTTAGCTGCGCTGCGCGCCTGTGCGCCTCAGCGGCGTTGCACTGCGCTGCGCGCCTGTGCGCCTTGGCTGCGCTGCGCGCCTGTGCGCCTCAGTGGCGTTTCACTGCGCTGTGCGCCAGTGCACCTTGAGCTTGAAAAAAAAAAGCTTGTGCGGTATGCGAACGTTGTGCCTATGCCGACAAGTCGCTGTGTGGTATGCGAACGTTGTGCCTATGCCAACAGTGTGGAAATCTTGGGCGGTATGCGAACGTTGTGCCTATGCCGACAAGTCGCTGTGTGGTATGCGAACGTTGTGCCTATGCCAACAGTGTGGAAATCTTGGGCGGTATGCGAACGTTGTGCCTATGCCGACAAGTCGCTGTGTGGTATGCGAACGTTGTGCCTATGCCAACAGTGTGGAAATCTTGGGCGGTATGCGAACGTTGTGCCTATGCCGACAAGTCGCTGGGTGGTATGCAAACTTGGAGCCTATGCCAACAGTGTTGTTTTGTACGTACAACTTAATTGAGTCGACTCTTTCCCTGTTCTCTGGTTGATACTATTTGATTGGTTTTTCGGATGATCTCAAATAATGTTTACTAGATGACTAACGTTTATTAAACATTTCAGATAACGATGATGATGAATGATGAGACGTCTCATGTATGAATGTGGTGATGAATGATGGAAATGCTTACTATGTAAAAAGTTGACAGTGAAAGTGTTTGTATAAGGATGATGTATGAGAGAAAGATCTGTTTGGATCTGTAGGATGCTTAATAGGCTAACTGTCATTTATGTTGCAGATGATGAAACTGAGGCTATGTAACTTTATGTACATGCCCTTGATAGAAGATGCAGTCGAGGACGATGCAGTGTCAGGAGAGGCCGTGTAAGGAAAAATCAAGCCACGTGCGCGCGCAACGTGACCGATGCTATATAAGCCGGGCGGCGCCGAGTGCTCGCTCACTTTGCAGACAGCGCTCGTCGGGGTAACATCGTGTTCTACGTGACTTATTGGTTCGGATATCGTTTTTCATTAACTTTCTCGTTGTGATTAATTGTGACAATTGGTGATAAGGAGTGATTAGTGTTTTGTTTCATGTGTAAAATTGAGTAACTTCTGTGAATCCATTTTGTATGAGTTTCTAAATGATTGTGTTGGTTCTGTAATTGATGTTTTTTTTGTTATTTTCACTTCGATTTCCTAAAAATAGATATTTTTTTTTCAAAATATTAAATAAATTTTTAGCAAAAAATAAAATTTACTGAACCCGATGACAACCCACCGCTCGGGCACACTCATCCTATTTACTACAAAACAAGATTATAAAAATGTATCCATGAGTACGTTAGCGCTTTCTTTCAGTGCTGAAATGATAAATAATCATTTTTGCCTCAAAATTTAAAATGCGAATAACTTTACATTTTAACTATCAACATAATGAAATTATTGTTGCAATCTAATTATTTTGTTATAAATCAGTTGGGGTATATGAGTTTTTGCGCTAATTAACACTTTGTATTAATATAATACTTAACTAGCTTTTGCCCGAGACTTCGTCCGCGTGGATTACTCCTTTAGGGCCCAATCTTTGAAAAATCCTTTCTTAGTGCTCCCCTACATCTTTTGTAGAATACAGGGTGTAACAAAACAACCTAGTAATACTTCAGGGGGTGTTTCAGACCATCAATCTGAACAACTTTCGCTATGGAGCCAAAACGTCGAGAAAAAATAAAAAATATCTGCCATCCCATACATTTGAGTCGAGACGGTACTGCAGTTGTGTATGAAAGAGCGTATTTTTTTTTCTCGATTTCGATGTTGGCTCCATAGTAAAAGTTGTTCATCACCCCCTTAAATATTACTAGGGTATTCTGTATAACAATAAATTAAAATCTTCCCGTAACACTTCAGTTATTAGGTACCTTACATTTTCTTTCTTGGCATGGTTGTAGATGTCTCTGCCCGTCTCTATGGGATAATCTCGTGAATATACATTTATGCTTCAAAATGTTTAAGAGTTTAATTGACAAGGTCCATTCCAAGTTGCTCCATATTCAAAACGTCAAAACTTTCGTTCTGACATGTGCTATGTTATAGTGAAGTGAAGAAACGATAGAAATGCTTGCGTCTGCGCATGTCATGTCTGACTATGGCGCCCAATTAAATCGAACTGCCTTTCGTTTAGAAAAAAAGTGTTTCGAGTGTAAAGCAGCGGTCGAGAGGATTCCGTAGTAAGATTATTATCTCAATTTTTTATGATAGTAATTTGGCGTAAATATACGATTCGATTAATGTACCTAAAAAATATTTTGTGGTGAGAAATTAAAAGAAAACAATGAAATTTAACAACTTTCCCTAAAGAACATGTGAGGAAAAATCGAGAAAAAATTGTTCCATACAAATATAGTCCGATCTGCCAATTAATTTCCTATGGGAGATCTAAAAAATACTGGTTTTTGGACCAATTTTGCCTAATGAACATGGGTCGGAAAACCAGAACACACCCTATACACCCCAAAATTTTTTCTAGTAAATAAAATGTAAGGGTGAATTTTCAATATTTCTACAATTACACATTAATGTGGTCGGTAATCTATCGATGTCCAAATCATTCTCAGGAAAGAGAAAGCAATTAAAATCGAAGCTCTATAATAATACTGTCACTTTTCTTACTTTTCCTTTTCCATTCCATAATGATGAAAAAATGGTTTTGAATCTTGCCGACGGAACCCTAAAAATGATCACGATCACCACCGGCACCGGGTCGCAGATCAGTTGTCACGTGGGATGCTGTTTGTTGGCACCGAGTTAAAGAGAAGTTCTATTGAATTTAATTAAAGTATTATTTGAAAAATAGACAGCGCGAAACATAAATTATCCTTTTTTTAACGGCCCGGTAGCACAGTCGGTAGTGAACCTGCCTGCTGTGCCGAGGGTCGCGGGTTCGAATCCCGAAAGGGACAAATATTTGTATGATGAATATGAATATTTGTACCCGAGTCATGGATGTTTGTATCTACATATGTATTCTATATCGTTGTCTAGTCAGCATAATACAAGTCCAGGCTAGATTCCGGTACTTTAAATGTGACTAGATACTTTGTGTGACATTGTCCAAGATATTTATTTATTTATTTATTTAAGGTTAGTTAAAAACTTGACTTTCAGAATCTCTTCTCAATCAGTTTTTCATAACATAAGGATAAGTTATTTGAAGCCGTACTAGGCTAAATGATGGTCAAACCCGACGTGATGCCTATTTCAAGTTTGATTTTGACATTTTAGTTTTGAAATGAAATCGTATCCCAAACAGCACAAATGTCTACAAGATGTCTAATAGATATCTACAAAATATTTAAGTGTCTACAAAATATCTAATAGATATCTAGTAGATATTCTGTGCTGTGTGGGTATGTGATGATGAAAAGTATTCATTCACATCAGCAGGGCTAGTACGCCAACCCGCGATAGGGATATTGTCAAAAGTATTTTATCTCCTTCATTCGCGCGCAAATAGAAAGAAAGCGAAAGCGTGATAGCGCTTTATCACGCTATCGCGAGTTGGCGTGCTAGCCCCGCAGGTTTTCTAGAAAATCTCACTCTAAAGCGATAAATAATATTGCTTTATGTAAATCCAACTTACATGAATTTATTAAGTACTATTTTGGACAGTTTTGATATAAAATAAAGCGGATTGATTTTAATTACTTTTTCTCTTTTTTATTGTTCTTATTTGTGCTGTATTGAAGCATGTAGGCACTAGGCAATGCATACACCAAATTAACGTCGCTTATCGCTTTTGGACCGTGTACCCAACCTAGAAATCCGTCGAAGAACTAAGGTCCACAACGTTGGAGCCTGGATCACAAAGTTAAATTGCAGGTGGGCGGGACATTTGGCTAGAAGTGAAGACAGCCGGTGGACTGCGGGTCGAAGATGTATCAGATTGGCACAGGACCGAGACAAAGAAAATATACACTACCGCGAAAAGAAGCGACACTCATGCATGTGTGCTCGTAAAACCGCTCGCGGCTATGTGTGCGGGTCGGGCGAGCGAGGGGGGGTGCGCAGTATGCGAGCGGGTGGGAAAACATGTCATTGACGCTTGAATTACATGGTTGCTCTTGCACGACTCGGCCGTTGAAATAGGTAAATATTTTCATTGATTCTGCGAGCGAAGCGTGCGACGCCGACCAATATACATAGACCATACACTATATAGTTATATTTTAGTTTTAGGATAATTATGTTCAGTTTGCTTTGTAACTGATTTATAATACCGAACATAAATAATATAATGACACAGGCTTAGATTAAAAACTGTTTACTATATCTATGGACACAGGTTAGTTTAATTCCAAAGCACAGCACAAAAGAGTAGGTATACAATTAGAAGGAGTAGGTACTTAAAGAGGTAGTTACTTTTCTCAAATAAATAAATGAGAAAATTATATCGTAATTTGCAAGTATACGTAGCAAAAAATTTTTTTATTCGTGTCGGTATTAACCATACAGTAAGAAGAGATGGCATATCGGCTTGTTTCTATAGAAAATGTTGTCGCCAACAAAGGGGGTGAAAAGGGGGTGAGGGGAAGGGTTAACATTTAAATACGCTACTTCCCGCTATTATGACGTCAGGCCCAGTTGAGTATCTGTGCACAGTTCGATACAACATCTCTTCCCCAGGGGAGCGCGTTATTTTCTCTATGGTATTAACTACCTATTGTAATACATAGTTACAAGAACGATTTTAATTATTCATTTTATCGTAAGTGACAAGGCGTGTATGACCGACGCTCAACTTACGATAAATTAAATATTCAACAATTTCATTGTAACCGACATATACTGACATGTACAAATGACCATGTTTTGCAACTTACGATAAAATTTTCTCAATTTAATAAAATCGTAAATATCTGTGCCTTAGCCGTCTGTGTAAAAATATGGATATCATAATCTAGAGATTACTTGAATAAACCATATTTGTCACTTACGAGGAACTTAGTTCTTACCCAGGAACTGTTTGTGTGAAGTTAAAAAGGACATTAAAAAAATATACCTATAGCTTTTTGTTGTTAGTATAATCATAATCAGTGCTCCATCACTCTTGTTTGACAGCTGCGAAAAGTACCTACAGCGTAGGCGCCAATTAGGTTTGTCAAAATATTTTTGGGAGGCCTAAATCGAAAACTATTTCGAGATAATTGTCTCAATAATTGTCGCGGGATATAACAATTTCTTGGTTGACATTCCACATATCCGCACCAAGCGCCTTTCTGAATCTTTTTTACCCGACTGCGTCAGAAGGAGGGTTATGTTTTTCGAGCGTATGTATGTATGTATGTTTGTATGTCTTTTTCTTTGGCACGGCCTACAGCCTAAGCGGCTCGATGGATTTTAACGAATGATGTGTCGTTAGATTTGTAAAAATTGTGAGAGTGACATAGGCTATATTATTTTATTATGGCATCTGCGAATTAAAAAAAAGAGGGGGAATAAATAATTTTTATTTGTAAAAATTTACAATATGGGTGTCAAATGAAAGCTAGTAAACAGACGATTCCAAATATGTATACAACGTGTTAATGAATAAACTAGAAAGTTGTTTGTTTAGAATCGAGAGCAGAATCGAATTATCATGGTTTCAACACAGGTAATTTTTGACAAAATACTAATTTATTTGTTTTTAAAATTTTTAATTTACCGAACTCGATGTCAGACCACCGCAAAAGCACACTCACCTTACTAACTACCAATACTAGATTATTAAAATATATCCATGAGTACGTTAGGTAGCGCTTTCATTTATTGCTGAAATGACAACAAATCATTTTTGCCTCAAAACTTAAAATGCAAATAACTTTAAATTTTAACTATCATAATAATTTCATTATTTTGATAGTTAAAATCTGTTCTGAAGTGTAAATATAGGTAAAGTACGTCATTTTTCAATTTACTTATTTACAACTGGAAACAGAAACGGCAACATCAAATGTCAAATTCTGACATATTAAATTTTAATGACGATTTTACAAATGACTAAATACGAATTATAAATTCTTTGCGACATCAATATGTATTAAATTCAACCTGATTATATTATTGTCCAAATTATTGTCAAATTTTAAGGCATTATTCTAAACCTAGAAATCGATGAATGTAACACACAAACTATTTATTTTATTTTGAAACAATCGAATGAAAATTAATTACTTTAAATTTTAATGAATTGAAATTTACATACTACATGTTTATTCTAATCGTAACTTCTTACTCATTACTTCAAATTAAAATACATTTATCCCTTACGATGTGATTTTAACGTTTTATCATGTCGCTTGTAAGAAACAATATTTTTGTAGGAATACCTACTCGATTCAAACGTATGGGACAGCAGATTTTTTTTTTGTTCTGAAAGGTTTGCTCACATAGTAAAAGTTGTTCTTTTTGATGGGTAGAGTATGTGGTTTAGAGGTTTAATGATACTTTTCCTTACACCCCGTATACACCACTAGTTTTAATTACTAACTACATTTTAAGGGTATTTTCATTCGAATATATAAAAAACCTTTCGTGCACCCCTACGCAGAAAATTTATTTCATAATTCTGTCTTCAGCGATTTAGGCTGTGGGCTATTTGTCGGTCAGTCAGCGGAACTGTTTTATAAGTATAGATGAATAAACAACTAAACGCAAAAGACAGCAATAAAATTTTATTTTGAGTGACAAATTCAGCGGGCAAAGCTCAACTTACGATCTTCCCATAAACGCTCGATAGAAGCGATGAATATGTTCCATACCTTCTATTGATTTTAATGTAGGTGCCTAAGCGTACAGTGAATGTGTTTAATCAGAGAAAAAAATTCGAAGTTCAGTGGTATTTTCAGGGGACTTACGACAAAATGTCCCTTACGATATTTGAAACGCAACTTGAGAGTCGTGCGCGTCGTATGCTGAATTTGTCGCTTACGATAAAAACATCAACAGTGGAAATTGCAAATTTCGTAAGGGACATTTTGTCGTAAGTCCCCTGAAAATACCACTGAACTTCGAATTTTTTTCTCTATCGATCTGTAAATCATGTTTTGATATCCCTTAAAATGAATGAGATACGAGGCCCATCATTTTGTAGTAAGTTAAACTTTATGTCGTATAAGCAAGGAAACTTTCAACCTTCTTGCATATAAGTAAAAGTTTAGGTTCAAGCTCTAATGTAATTTTTTGAAACGTCTTAAGTCTTTTTAGTTACCAGCTGTAATACACAAACTAATTAGAAAGAACTACCTGCAGTGCTAGCATGATTTTGATTACTCGCTTGACGCGCGACTGCGGGTTTGAAGACCATACCCGCGCCTGTCATTTATCCCGCGATGCTGAGCATGATTTGACAGAGCGCGCCAGCCAGAGATAGCAAAGTCGCGGCGCGGGTTTGTTGGGTTACCATACGGTTAAAACAATCATTTTTATATATTGAAACACCGAATCGGTAATTAGAGCCCGCGCACAATTGGCCTGTCGCGACCATAAAGCGCTCTCACTAATATTATTTACGCGACTTACGTTGAGCGCTCGCGTCATCGTAAGTCGCGACCATCATGTTAGCTACTGTAGAGATAGAGGCGAAGGCGCGCTGATATTGACATATGGTATAGAGAGACTCGAAGTCGCGGGGTATCATGCTAGCACTGCTGTAATACGTTGTAAGTAACCCACCTACAAAATAATTATATTCTTTACAACATAAATTCTGTTAAAATAAATTTCAAACTTGAAATGAACATTATTAACAATTCTAATTACTTAGTGTCATCCTCAGAGTATTAGTACCTATGTCTTTTATTATTTCCTTGCACCAGTGTAAATAAGGTTGTCTGGAAGAAATCGCTTTTTAGCGATAAGACCACCTTATTTGTAATTCTATATCTTTATTCAAATGTATATTCTGTTTTGGTGTGCAATAAAGTATAATTGAATTGAATATTCGTTTTCCGCAAGTATCAACCCTATAGGTCACCGACGCGGGGGCTCACACGTACGAGGAGTGTCGTGGCTGTGACCGAGAGGAGTGGCGCGAGAATAAGGGGACTGACGGATTGAAGTTTCTTCAAAAATAAACTAGTCCTTAGCATTTAACTATTGACCTCCTTCATTGACACTCTCAAATGTAGCAGAGTTAAACTTTATTATTACTGACCACAAGTTTATTATAACGAAGACATCACCTTAAGCATTAGAAAGTGGTCACACGCATTGACCTCTGGTGGATCTTCATTAGGTGAGGTACTGTCGCCAAACTGGTAGCTGCGCAATTAGTGATGTACTGGACGAGTTTTGTAGAACTTTAAACATGAGTTTATTTGTTAAGCACCATAGTAATGCATCAATATTTGTATGACAACTTGAGAACTTGTCCGTCACTTTTATGCGTTTACAGGGTGTTGGGTTAGGGATACAGTTGCATTAATTTAATGGGTGATTGTACTCATGATACTGAACAACTTTCCCAAAGGACCAAAGGGAAAATAGCAAAAAAAAAATATACTAACGAAAAAAAAAACAAAATGAGCCTTGCCTGCTGACTTTAAACAATAATTGAAGTTGTAGCAAAGTTTCTGGCTATATAATAATAAGAATAATAAGAAATTTATTCATCAGCAAGTAAGTAAATACAGATACAAAAGTGATCTTAAATAAGTACTAAATAACATGCTATGATGAATAGGCATGAGCCTCAGCATTACTGCTGTTTTTCAGTCTCCGCCTTGAGATGACACTGCACTGCCAAAACTTAATCTAATTAACAAAAGCAAACATTTCGGATCTTACTAATTATGGTATTAAGCTACTGTTATGAACTTATTTGGTATGTCAGCAACATAAAGTATAATAAGTATACATGTATAGGTTTAAAGGATGTGTGTATGATTAAATATTTATTTGAGAATATATATGTATGTACTTATATATATATATACTATACTATTATTTGATCAGTAGGTAAATAACAAGGTTTGTGAAAGATTATAGATAATTGATATTTAATTAATGAATTAGAGTATTAGAGGAGCTAGATATTCAAATCGAATCGATGGCTACGTAAAACAAAATTTAATTTAATTCTGTGGTACCGGAGACCAGCAGCATGCTTGTTTTTGATTGGTCAGGAGCCACTGCTTGCATTGCCTTTTGAATGAATATATCGAGTGAGGTTGCTTGCTTGCTTGTTTCATGCTTGCTTGCTGCATGATTGCTTGCTGCATGCTTGCTTGCTGCATGTTTGCTTGCTTGCTTGCTTTTTTGCTTGCTTGTTTGCTTGTATGCATGTTGGAGGCTGCAGAGGGGCTGCACAGAAGGAGGTGCGGTTGGTGGACGCCCCTGCCCGGGGAAATTCTGGGTTAGGTTAGGTTAACTATTTTTGCGGAAAAGTGACCGTACGTAAAAACAAATATTCGAAAAAGAAAAGTATCTGACTTACATTACTTCGGAAAAATGTGGCACAGAATTTTGATCCATTGGTTAGAAGAAAAAAAGGACAATAAAAAATCGGGCTTTTCAAAATATTGCGAATAATATTTCGGGGAAACAAAAAAAAGGGAAACAATAAAAAGTGTAACGATTTCGGAAAACTAAAATTCGGAAACCTCTAATTCAAAAGTACGATAGGTAACCGGTTATGGTAGTCGGTTTATAAAATGCTTATATAAATTGAAAAAAGAAATTACACAAACAATAAAATGTAAAAAGTGTTAACTTTATCCGACGTTAACACCGTTGTAATTTAACCCGAAAATATGTCTTGTACAAAAATAACGCAACAATGTACTGACAGGCCATCTCTTCCATTTAAGGAATTTGACACAGTTAAATAAACTGTGTGACCTCAGTATACTTGGATTCGCACACGATTGCAATTTTGAAAAAAAAAAACAGGAGTATTAAAATTACCTACGTAATTTATACGGAATGAACACTGGAGGTTCTATAGGACTACCTATAGGGTCCTTTTTAATATGCTGACAGTTTTTTAAGGGGATGATTAGACCATCAAACTGAACAACTTTTTTCATGGTACCAAAGTAGAAATCCCAAAAAAAAATCTCCTGTTCCATACAAAACTGCAATCTCAACAGAATTCAATGGGACAGCTAATTTAATTTTTCAAGATTTCGATGTTGGTCCAATAGATAATGTTGTTCAGTTGGGTTTGACTATATAAAAAAGCGACGAGGAAAAAAAGGAAAAAATCCACCAAAGTTCCATTTCAGACGACTCGGTTTGCCAAAACAGAAGTCGTGGGTTCGAATACCAGTTCGGTCACGGATATTGTACATCATTTTGTGATGTCGTTGTATGATTTCCATAATAAAAAGCCTAGTAGCTTACGTTTGGTATTCTTTTATAAAATTATATTTTTTTGCAAAAATCAGTGATCGAGATTATATATATTAAGAAGTAGGCTTTACGACCAATTAGACGACATTTAAAATAAAAGTAAAATCCTATACACTACATTTTAATATTATCAAACTTATACATATGTATAATAATTTAAATAAATAAAAATTGGTTTAACATGCGTTGGACACCCTTTGCGTTTAACTGACATCGGTACAGACGAAACGAAATATGTCGAAAGCACAAAGTACAATTTATGTTGTGTATTTTGTACAAATAAGAAAGAAATACATTTTAAAATAAAACTCTTAAACTTATAGAACTTATTGTACTTAAATTGATTGTAAGTTAAGTTTAGGAAATGTCACATCGCGGGAGGTCTCAATGACCTGAACGGAAACACGGCCCAGATTCGAATCCCGGGTGAGGTAAAAGGCGTTGGCAGTAATTTTCACAAGATAATGGACAGGTTTTTTGTAATGACATTGATTTTCGCACTGGTTGTCATTATTACTCACTTTAAGGTGTTATACTCAGTGAGCGGAGCGATGCTGTGCGTTACTATCAAACTGAACAAATTTTACTATTGGAGCAAACCTGTCAGAACAAAAAAATCTGCTATTCACTAGGTATTTCAGTTTAGTATAATTTAATCATTGTTTGTATAAAAAATTTAATCCGGGTCGGTCGATGAATCGCTGTACCACAGTGTGGACACCTGTCGACCGTGCGCAGGTTCTTCCCATGCGACCGGACGGGTGGCAGGTTGCGGATAGCCCCCCCGCCGTGAACGGGCACTGCGTACGGTACCCGCCCATGGACGGGGAGTCCCTCGGGACCCCGGACAAGGGAAGAACTCCCATCGAAAATTCCCAACCGATGGGAGTCTCCTTAATCCCTCATCCTTCCTCCTATCCTCCAAATTTCCCCTTCCACTTACCCTTATCCTATCACTTTCCCCCTCCTGGAGGAGAAAACCTCGACTCTAAAAACCCCAATCCAAAGGTGTCAACCGAACCGTGCCCATGGATGCGTGGCTGAGGGGGTGCTCAGTCTCGAACGGTGTCTCCCCGATACCGGGCAGATTCGGGGATGCCTCTTTGCCTTGTCCTGGCAAGCGGGGCTCTGCTGGGATGGACTGATATAATTCCCTTGCTACTCGTGGGAATAATAATGGAAGAAAAACTTAAAACAATTTTAAATTTAATGCCACCTCTGGGCGTAACAGGGAACACCTTTGGAGGGAGCGGCTCAACAAGCACCCCTACCAAAAACACGGAGGAGCCACCAAAAAGTTTCGTCAAACTACAACCAGTATCGGTAACTCCATCATTCGTACCTTCGTCGTATGCAACTGACTTGGCGAAAAAGTACGAGGAACGGAGCAAAGCTAAAGAGGCCCTCGATTTAGACATTTGGACTAAACTGGAACAGGATTTAAAAGCCAAAGACGAACAAATAAAGAAAAATAAAGAACAACAAAGTATTGACGAGAATGAAAATGATACTTTAGATTCAACTCAAACTACCTTTGAGTAAAACAGAGAGATTTTAACGTAAACCCTTTCTAAGCGATGGCAATTACACTCGAGCTTAAGGAATGAAAAATATGTGTTTTATGTGTACATTTATGTACATTTATTTTATATAATGTATTTATACTTTTTACTAATTTTTACTTCATGTTATGGTGTAACATGTAGAGCAAAACATGTAAAAAAATTGTGCATACTTAAATGCGTTACTACATATTAATTTAAAGGGGTGGTTAAGGCCAAGTGGGGGGGGGGGGGTGGGCCTCCTTAGCATTGGTCTGCAACCCGTCTAGGAGAAGGAAAACTCCGAAATTAAACCCGGATTGGGGTCTCCGTTAGGCGCAAGTAGAGTTCAACTCGAACACGCGGCAGGCCCCTGCAGCCAACCTGGCTCGGGGATGGGCCTCCTTAGCATTGGTCTGCTCGAAAACATACAAGAAATAACGGAATAAAGAAGGATATCCCTTTACCTGCGTTCCACGGACTTCCTTCTACAAGGTTACAGTTATTAATTGTGTAGTAGATCGAAAATTGTTAATTGCTAACCATTCGTAGCATTTGTGTGATGCCGGCCAAATCAGGAGCCACATCTTCATGGTCCCCTTGCTCAGCCAGACAACCGAATCGGAGCTGAATCTCTGCATCTTCATCACTCAAGTGGCGTGGAGGAGGCGGTGGTTTATCTCCCCTCAAAATAAAATGATCGTCAATATCATTCACTGCAATTCCTGTCACTTCAGCCAAATCATTGACAACATCTTGCCTTGTGTGCCATCTGTGGCCATTCATGATTACCTGGTACAAATAGCAATGTTTTCCTTATTAGACAAAAGTGCAACGTTAGCGCAAGTCACTGTCTTTTATTTTGAAACTGTGAATTTGGAAATTGAATGTTATTGCAAAAAAATCACAAACAAATCAGACGACCTTCCACACGGCTGATTCAGACCAAGGAATATATCCTTATTACGACACTCCAGAGATTGAAAATATTCGAACAAAAGAAGTTGTCACAGAGGACTTGTCGAAACAAACTATCACGATCAGCAAGCTAGATCCAAACGTGAAAAAATTTGTACCTAAATCCATCAAAATGAACGTAGATACAAATGTTTTAAAAAATTTAAAGAAAGAAATTGTTAAAGCATGCACCGACAAGCTAGTTGAAACCAAAACTAATGATATTCAAGACAATGAAAGCTCTGGTGATAAAAATAATGACGAAGGAAAATTACGAATGTCGGAAATATTAAAAAGTAAAATTATTCATGTATTATCTGGTGTCTTCAATAAAATTTTGTTTACTTATACACTTGTTTTATTATAAAGTTAATTATATCTTCTTTACAAAATGCACACCGCATGCCGGGGTCCCAGAGAGAAGAGAGAGCAACCAGAGAGACTTTTGACATCTACTTTTTATTTTTTAAATTTAGACACGTTTCGTTCTATGAATACTACATCATACCGCTTTAGTAAAAAAAAGAATAAAAAAAAGAACCCTTTGTACCATACAAAATATTCAACTGAAACTAACTCTCATTTTTCCCATAGCACAATTAAAGAATGTATTCTGCTCTCTTCTCCCCTTAATTTTAAAGTTTAATCTTAAAATTAACACACTAACAAAATTTCCAAATGTAATTACTAATTACATTGTTACACAAACTACATGTAAACCACTTTAACACTGGACCTGCACACTCAAGCCATAAAGGCCCACCAAATTATTGAGTTCGAATATGATATGAAGTTCGTGTATATGTACATCCATTGCTATCTCTTATATCATAGGATCTATAACTATTGTTTCTAACAATTGTACCTGTTACCCATTTCTTACTTTGTGGATCTTTTTTAAACCAAACATTTTGATTCAACTCAAAAGTATTTTTTAGTCTTGCATTTTGATTATAATTATTAATGTTTCTATTTTTACTTTTACTAAATTCGGTTCTTACATTACAATTTAACTTTGGTACTAAGTAATGGTAAGTACATGGCAGTTTTGTTTTTAAATTTCTAGTCATCATCAATTGAGCAGGTGTTAATTGTGTTCCACATACTGAGGAAGATCTATACTGTAACAAAGCAATTCTATAATCTGTCTTATCTTCAAAACATTTTGTTAACATTTTTTTGGCTATTTGAACTCCGCGTTCTGCCATACCATTTGATTGCGGATATCTTGGACTCGAGTATGTAAATTTAAAACCCCACTCCGCTGCAAATTGCTTACATTGAGCAGAATCAAATGGAATATGATCCGCTACTACCTCAGATGGTATGCCAAAACAAGTAAACACTTCTATTAATGCCTTTATTATGCTTTGAGCCGACTTATTTGCAATTAACTTTATATCTAACCATTTTGACATATAATCATAGATGACCAAGTAACTCTTTCTTTTAAAATCCATAATATCTATTCCTATTTTTGAAAACGGTAAATTCGGTACTTCATGTGACAATAGTGGTTCCTTAACATTATTATTTTGATAAGTCTGACAAGTAAAACATTTTTTGACAATTGTTTCAATATGAGTATCTATTTGTGGCCAATAATATAGACTTCGAGCCATTTGTTTCATTTTTGATATGCCCAAATGACCTTCATGCAACTTTCTCAAAATTGATAATCTTAATGATTGTGGTACAATGAGTCTGTCATTCATAAAAATTAATTGTTGATCTACTGTTATATCCTGTTTAAGTTTAAAAAACTGTTTAAGAATATCCGGCACCTTTTTTATGTTTTCATGCCAACCATTTTGTGTGACACTCTTTAATTTTGCCAATACCTCATCTTTTGACGTTTCCAATATTAATTCCTGTTTTTGTTCATCTGTGCATTGCAAATAAGTCGCTAACCCAATGCAATGTATAACTTCAAACATGTAGGACTGATCCTCGTCAATTTCATCCAGGTATGAGCGTGATAGCAAATCTGCAATATGCATCAACCGGCCTTTCAAATATTTAAAATTTATATCATATTTTAATAATTTTAATTTTAATCTCTGTAAGCGTGCTGATGGAATTTCATGAATACCCTTTTTTAAAAGACATTCTAAGGGCTTGTGATCATTTAAAACTGTGCATTTTTTACCATAAATGTAATAATGTCTTTATTCTTAGTCGCCCAAACTATACTTAATAATTCTTTTTCTATTTGTGAAAAAATTTTCTCTGCATCGGTTAGAGCTCTTGATGCATAGCACACAGGTTTGCCATTTTGCATTAAACAACAACCTAATCTATCCTTACTTGCATCACACTGGATAGTAACCGGCAAGGACTCATCAAAATTTTGCAATGTTGGTGCTGCACTTATAAATTTTTTAATATTACAAAAAGCCTTTTCATGCAATTCTGTCCACAACCAACACACATCCTTCTTTAACAATGTTTGTAAGGGCGCTGCTAAATCAGCTAACTTATTTATGTAATTCCTTAGATAATTGATCATTCCCAAAAACATTTGTAACTCTTTCTTATTACCAGGACTTTTAATATTTAATATTGCTTTTACTCTGTCGTTATCAATTTTCATTCTATCCTTTGAAAAAATATGGGCGAAATACTTAACCTCTTTTAATTTGTACTGAAATTTTTTCTTATTAAATCTTACATTGCTTTCTCTGGCTCTCTCCAACACACATTTTAATATTCTGTCATGGTCCTCTTCATTCTCAGCAGAAATCAACAGATCGTCACAGTAAATAACAACCCCAGGTATGTCTCCAAATGTTCTTTCACTATACTTTTGAAAAATTTCAGGTGCGACTGACAAACCGAACGGTAGTCGAAGAAATTTATAGCAACCAAAAGGAGTACTAAATGTGCAAAGATCTGTTGATTCGTCTGTCAATTTAATATTATAAAAACCATCCGATAAATCCAACACAGAGAATACTGATTTATTACTTAATTTAGTTAACATTTCCTCCAACTTAGGGATAAGATGATATTCTCTAATTAATACTTTATTTAATTCCTGTGGGTCCAAACAAATTCTTAAACTGCCATAACTTTTTTCTATAATTACTAGGTTACTCACAAATGACCTCGGGTGTTCGACTTTCTCAATAATTTGGTGTTCCTCAAGACTCTTTAACTTATCAGCCAGACGACTCATCAGTGCATGAGGAACTCGTCGAGGCGGCCTTACCACAGGCTGCGCATCTGGCTGAGTGTGCAGCTCCAGTGGTGTGTTAAATTGACCGGTGCCCAGGAAAAGTTCAGAATACTGATTAAAAATTAAGTCCTTACTTGCAAGATTGACGCTGTTGATATTAATATTATTGAGTAATTTTAATTCTATTAATGAACTCAGGCCTAAAATTGGACGCACATCTTTTTTAATAATTATAAATTCAGCCTCAAATTTTTCTGTTCCTTTCAAACTACAAACTTTTAATATTATTTTCCCCAGTGGTATTATTTTATTTCCCCCAAAAGCCTCAAGTAAAATCTTTGTCTCAGACCACTTAGGATTTTCATCATCGACAACCAATTTTAAATCTTTTAATGAGATTACATTAACTTGAGCTCCCGTGTCACATTTTAATATTAATATCTTATTTTCGATTCTTAATTTTGTTAACCATTCATTATTTTTGTTAATATTATTTCCAATTGAATGGCATTCCTTTACTAGTCACATATCGTGAACCGAGTTATCATTAGTGTTCGTATTAGTACCCGAGTCATCAAGAGAATTAATAGTTTTGTTCCTACATCCTTGTGCAAAATGATTAAGTTTTTTACACTTTGAGCAAATTTTACCAAAAGCAGGACACTGTCGTGGTCCATGATCTCTATTACATTTTAAACAATGATAAAACTTACTATTATAATTGTTACTGTTCTTTTGGGGATGGGCCTCCTTAGCATTGGTCTGCAACCCGTCTAGGAGAAGGAAAACTCCGAAATTAAACCCGGATTGGGGTCTCCGTTAGGCGCAAGTAGAGTTCAACTCGAACACGCGGCAGGCCCCTGCAGCCAACCTGGCTCGGGGATGGGCCTCCTTAGCATTGGTCTGCTCGAAAACATACAAGAAATAACGGAATAAAGAAGGATATCCCTTTACCTGCGTTCCACGGACTTCCTTCTACAAGGTTACAGTTATTAATTGTGTAGTAGATCGAAAATTGTTAATTGCTAACCATTCGTAGCATTTGTGTGATGCCGGCCAAATCAGGAGCCACATCTTCATGGTCCCCTTGCTCAGCCAGACAACCGAATCGGAGCTGAATCTCTGCATCTTCATCACTCAAGTGGCGTGGAGGAGGCGGTGGTTTATCTCCCCTCAAAATAAAATGATCGTCAATATCATTCACTGCAATTCCTGTCACTTCAGCCAAATCATTGACAACATCTTGCCTTGTGTGCCATCTGTGGCCATTCATGATTACCTGGTACAAATAGCAATGTTTTCCTTATTAGACAAAAGTGCAACGTTAGCGCAAGTCACTGTCTTTTATTTTGAAACTGTGAATTTGGAAATTGAATGTTATTGCAAAAAAATCACAAACAAATCAGACGACCTTCCACACGGCTGATTCAGACCAAGGAATATATCCTTATTACGACACTCCAGAGATTGAAAATATTCAAACAAAAGAAGTTGTCGCAGAGGACTTGTCGAAACAAACTATCACGATCAGCAAGCTAGATCCAAACGTGAAAAAATTTGTACCTAAATCCATCAAAATGAACGTAGATACAAATGTTTTAAAAAATTTAAAGAAAGAAATTGTTAAAGCATGCGCCGACAAGCTAGTTGAAACCAAAACTAATGATATTCAAGACAATGAAAGCTCTGGTGATAAAAATAATGACGAAGGAAAATTACGAATGTCGGAAATATTAAAAAGTAAAATTATTCAAGGTTCAAAAGCCAAAACGTTAAAACATAAAACGGAAAGGAACGTTGCTATTGCTGCTTTAATGAAGCTCAATTCTACACCACCTGATTCTGATTCTCTTAAAGAGGCATCTGTTGTGAATTCACCAAAGAAAATACCAAAAGCGGAGTCACCTAATGAGTCCAGTGGCAGTTCTCCAAAACCTATTCTATTCCCCCCGGAATACTTCGAGGTACCTACTTCTTCTACAAAAGTAAACATCGAGATACCTGAGATAAATCCAGAGCCAGAGATGGATCCACAGATAAAAGAATCTATAGATAAAGTGAACAATTGGTTGAACAAACCCGAAGTGACAAAACCGAAAGCACCTACGATTTATTTAGAGCCTGTTACTTTCAAGAAGAAAGAGGCCAGTTCGTCGTCATCTCCGTCAAGTTTCCAAATGAACCACCCAATAAGTTCATCATCACCAAAAAGTTTCGTCAAACTACAACCAGTATCGGTAACTCCATCATTCGTACCTTCGTCGTATGCAACTGACTTGGCGAAAAAGTACGAGGAACGGAGCAAAGCTAAAGAGGCCCTCGATTTAGACATTTGGACTAAACTGGAACAGGATTTAAAAGCCAAAGACGAACAAATAAAGAAGAATAAAGAACAACAAAGTATTAACGAGAATGAAAATGATACTTTAGATTCAACTCAAACTACCTTTGAGTAAAACAGAGAGATTTTAACGTAAACCCTTTCTAAGCGATGGCAATTACACTCGAGCTTAAGGAATGAAAAATATGTGGGATTGGACGGAAGGATATAGAATGAGACTTGTAAAATGAATGAACGAGTGAACGAGTGAAGGATGGGGAGACCGGAATGGGACGGCTCTCGGTCGTGTTGGGACAGGCCGATGGACGATTTTTGCGATGTAAGAAAAAGTTTGTTTTTTTGAAAAATAAAAGTATAGAAGTGAAAATATACTGTGTTATTTTTTGCCCGAAACCCACAGTTGGGGACTCGTCCGGGCGGGCAAAATAACACAACAAAAACATAAGATTCAAGCAGATTACGTACGATTCACGACTCCGACGCGAGGTGGAGCCATCTTTTCCACGGCTTCCACTATCACGAACACGACGAAAGATTTTAAGGATTTACGACGCTTTTTACGACGAAGTACCTACGACGACGGTTATTTACAATGGCGGAAGAAAAACATGATGAGGATGTGAGGGAGATTGTAAGAGGAGGAGGTATGCTACACATGGCGGAGGATCTGATCCCAAAGTATGATGGGCAAGACGCGACGTACACGACTGCGAGGTGGATACAGGACATCAGCGATAACGGTGATATTTTTGATTGGACCGAGACCCAAAAACTTCTTATAGCACGACGTTCATTAATTGGCATGGCTGCTTTGTGGCTACGAGCTGAAAAAACATTCAAAACCTGGGAGGAGCTACGCGTGGCGATACTCAGGGAATTTACCGACACGGTAGATATAAAATTGATACACGAGCTCATGACCGCTCGGAAGAAGAAGGCTGATGAGTCATGCATCAATTACATGTTTACGATGAAGGGACTGGGCAAACGTGGGAAAATGGCAGACTATGTGGCGATCAAATATATAGTCGATGGTATTCAGGATAATGAAATCAACAAGGTTATGTTGTATGGTGTCACATCATATACTGAACTGAAAGAGAAATTTAAGGTGTATGAAACTATGAAGGGGAAGATGGGCGAAGCTCGAGGCATGCAACAGCAGCAAATGAGGAAATCTGTGCGCACGGAAGTCAGGTGCTATAGCTGTGGAGAGAGAAACCATGTAAGCGAGGAATGCCCGCGTAGGCAACAGGGTAAGAAATGTTTCCACTGTAACAAATTTGGACATATTTCACCCGAGTGCCCAGGAAAAACATTCAAGACAGGCGCACCACCGCAGATTCCGCAACCGCCAAAAAGACCAGTGACAGTACCACCGCCACATGTGATTGTCGGTCCGATTCAAGGCAAGGAGAAACCCAGCACTAGTACCGGCAAATTCAGTCCAAACTATGGCAACCCCGGGCAGTGGCAGCAGAAACGAACACTCTTCGCGACGACACAAGAGGGCGCTGCGAGCGAGAAACAATGCGGCTGTAAGTTTTGCAGCCTTGCTAAGGACGCTCTGGTTAGTGGTGACGATGGCTTGCGATACCAGCAGCAGCATGACAGCGATGATAGCAGTGATAGCAGTGAATGTGACGTTCTGGGAGTAAACAAGCTCAGTGACTCTTGTGAAAAAACTGTAAAACCAGTTAAAGAAGTGAAATTGTGCGGAAATTCGACTTGTGCTCTAGTCGACTCGGGAAGTGATGTGAACCTAGTATCTGCGAACTATTTTGAGACCATTGGTCTCCCAGAGTGGGAAGTCAACAAAGTCATAACCTTAACTGGATTAGGACGCTCTAAGGTGACTTCAATGGGACAATTTTCGACGAGCATTGAAATTGATGGACATGTTTATGATGATGTCAAGTTTTACATCGTCCCTAAAGACTGTATACCTTTTAATATTATACTAGGCTATGAGTTTTTGTGCAAAGTTGTGACAGTGATGAAAGGTGGATCTGTATGGATGAAACCGGATAACTGGTTAAATAAGGTCAAGTGTTTTCCATGTTCTGTCGATTCTGTAGGTCATGTGATGGACAAGGCTGTGAGGGATGAAGTAGTTAAGCTGGTGGATAACTACCATCCATACCAGACAAAGGAGGCTCCTATAGAATTGAAGATTACACTCAAAGATGATCTACCAGTAGCGCAACGACCACGACGAATCTCTGCTGTAGAACAAGAGGAGGTGGACCATCAGATCAAGGAATGGTTGGAGGAAGGAGTCATCCGGGTAAGTTTTTCCGAATATGCTAGCCCACTCGTGCTTGTGAGGAAGAAGGATGGACGCTTGAGGATATGCGTTGATTACCGGCTAATTAACAGGAAAATGCTAAGGGATGAATACCCGCTCCCTATCATTGATGATCACATTGACAAATTAGCAACGGCAAGGGTATTCAGTGTGATTGATTTAAAGAATGGATTCTTTCACTTGCGTGTTCATGAAGAATCTATTAAGTACACATCTTTTGTTACAATGTCCGGCCAGTACGAGTTTTTAAGAGCACCATTTGGTTTAGCTACCTGTCCAAAAGTTTTCACTAGATACATAACAATAATATTCAGAGACTTGATCGTGAGGGGGGTCGTCATAATATTTATTGATGATATATTAATTCCAGCAATAAACGAAGAACAAGCTACAGGAAGGCTGCGTGAGGTGTTGCAAACTGCTTCAGAATACGGACTGCAAATAAATTG
Organism: Agonopterix subpropinquella; assembly: GCA_922987775.1. Classification (NCBI taxonomy): domain Eukaryota; kingdom Metazoa; phylum Arthropoda; class Insecta; order Lepidoptera; family Depressariidae; genus Agonopterix; species Agonopterix subpropinquella. Next base: position 2,284,504 of record OV277693.1, on the reverse strand, counting down.
GACAAAGTCACAGCTGCTGGTCAGAAGGGTGGAATATTTAGGACATGTTATCGAGGGAGGTGTGGTGATGCCATCGCCAGGGAAGACAGATGCTGTCATGAAATTCCATGAGCCCAGAAATGAGAAGCAACTGCTCAGTTTCTAGGTCTCTGTTCCTACTTCAGAAAATTCATCCAGGATTATGCAATGCTTGCGCAACCTCTCACGGACTTGCTGAGGAAAGATATGAAGTTTGAATTTAACGACAGGCATAGAGCAGTTTTCCAGACACTAAAAGAGAAGTTGGCGAGTAGCCCTGTATTAAAGATATATGAACCAAGAGCTGAAACCGAACTACATACTGACGCTTCGAACGTGGCCTATGCAGCGATATTAATGCAGGATTGTAATGGTGAATTACACCCCATACATTACATGAGCAGACGAACAACAAATGCTGAGAGCCGGTACACCAGCTATGAACTGGAGGCATTAGCAGTCATAGAAGGTATTAAAAAGTTCAGGCACTACCTTTATGGCAGGCACTTCAAAATAGTTACTGATTGTAAAGCGTTCCAGATGACATTGAACAAGAAAGACTTGGCTATGTTGACAAAAGTGGCTCGATGGGTCTTATTCCTTCAAGACTATGATTTCACTATTGAACACCGTGAGGGCTCTAGGATGAGACACGCAGATGCCCTGAGCCGAAATCCATATGTGGCAGCTATATTCTCTGATCTTCACAGTGATTTAGACCAAGGAATATATCCTTATTACGACACTCCAGAGATTGAAAATATTCAAACAAAAGAAGTTGTCGCAGAGGACTTGTCGAAACAAACTATCACGATCAGCAAGCTAGATCCAAACGTGAAAAAATTTGTACCTAAATCCATCAAAATGAACGTAGATACAAATGTTTTAAAAAATTTAAAGAAAGAAATTGTTAAAGCATGCGCCGACAAGCTAGTTGAAACCAAAACTAATGATATTCAAGACAATGAAAGCTCTGGTGATAAAAATAATGACGAAGGAAAATTACGAATGTCGGAAATATTAAAAAGTAAAATTATTCATGTATTATCTGGTGTCTTCAATAAAATTTTGTTTACTTATACACTTGTTTTATTATAAAGTTAATGTAACGTTGCACCCCCTAGCAAAGGGTATTTTTTCTGCTCATCAATATTTTTAAGTAAAGTATTGGCCTTAACTGTGATCGTCTAAACATAAATGGTAGGATGCCCTTAGTTGCGGTACTTTGTAGCAACTCAAGAACTTTGTAGAGGTTGTGAGATATGTGAAGCAACTAACCCTAACATAATAAATATTAAATAAATAAGATGTAACCCAATAATAATAAACTATCCTGTATGAGAGTAGCCCAACAATAATAATCTATCTTGTATGAAAAAATTAGGTATAAAGTAGGATGACCATAAGGAAGGATAGAGTAAATAGGAAAAAGGTAGGGTAACCAGCACTTAGACTAATAAGTGCATTTAGAGCCCAGATAGGCGAATGGGATGAGTAGTGGGCCCCCCATGACAGAGGGGAGATAGAGGGAGCCCCAACCTTCGCTCCCTCTGCTGTGAAGGTCAACCAGGGGTAACCTCCTCCAGGAAGAAAGGTTACTAAGAGAACTTTAATGAATTAGAATATTGGAATTGAATGACTTGGGACATTGAATTGAACTTTTTTAGAATAATTAATTGAATGAAATGGAATATTTATTTGTTTAATGAACTGGGAAATTTGAATTGAATTAATACTAATTAGATTATCCCTTGGGAAAAGAGTCAGAGTTGAATAAAATTTAAAACTATACAAAGTCTATTTCGTGTGTGGCAATCCATATTATTTAATTCAATATGTCGGATCAATACCGATTATAAATGTGCTTTATGTGGTGAATTTTATGTCAGTGTGAACAGCCATCGTGCGCTGATAACAGATAAAGAATTATTAATTCAAATGAAAGGGCTCTATGTGTGAATATAACGTGCAAAACCTCACCCTCAGTCTCACAAGTTCTTCGATAAGGTGTCCATCAAGCATAGTAGACGCATGTGCATTAAGCATAGTAGACGCACGTGCCAAAGCATTATGTTTTTTGTTCGACACGACTATATCCAATCCGGTCCTTATCGGCATCTCGAGGATTTTTAGATAAGTGACTATTGCAATAGCCAATCCCCACACAGAAGTACATGTAGATATGATTTTAACTGTAGTATAATAAGCCCAACGCACTCAAACTTGTGGATAGTGTATTAGTCATAATCTCAGCTTCTTGTACAGTACATTTGTTTTTGAGGTGGCTAATCGTCGTATTGACTGGCTAAAGATCTCTCACAAAATAGACTATAAAATTTACCAAAGAACCCCAAACTCCATCCCAGAGATACTATGAAAAATTGTGTTAAAGACACTCAAAAGTAGTAGAATTTATTATTAAATGATTGGGCAAAATAATATATTTAAGGGTAATTTAATTTCCACTCAGGAAACAAAACTTTTAATTTAATTATGAACAATCAAAATAGTAGTGTCGAAACACTATGGGGACAGAAATGTAATGGCATTAGGGACTCAATTATGGAATAAAATGTGACATGAAAGTAGAAGAATTCCAATGAGGAATGACAATTGGGACAATAATTTTACTGATATTACTTTACTGACTCTACATTTAATGTCCGTTTCGCAATATGCCATCATAGAGAAGAAACGGCAAGAAACTCTATGAGAAACATCCAAATAAGACAAAGACCTGAATAGAATAAGATTTGGATTAAGGGTTTTAGAGTTAGGTTAGGTAGGATTAGGTTAAGTTAAGGTTTTAGGTCTAGGAATGGATTTATGTTGGGATCGATGATGTACGATTCTATACAGTTGTGTTATATTTATTTTATAAGTTCACACTGCATAGCGGATTTTAAACATCCATCTAATACTTCCAAATTTCAACTTCTACCCCTTATTAGGACAAATTTAAACAAGTAAGTTCTTTTATAAAATTTCCCCATCGATTGTTCACCCTGTATACCAAATTCTTTAATCTTCTCTCTATTCATTAATAAAAATTCCCCAACAATTAAACATCCTGAATAACAAGGTCATAAACTTACACCCTGTATTGCGTTAAAACATGGAATTGCTTTTATAAAATTTCCCCATCGATTAAACACCCTGTATAATAAAATTATAAACCTTCACCCTGAATTAATATAAAACATGAAAATTATTTAATAAAATTTCCCCATAAATTGTTCACCCTGTATAGCAAAATCATAAACTTCCACCCAGTATTAATATAGAACATGAAAATTCCTTAATAAAATTTCCCCATTAATTGTACAACCTGTATAACAAAATCATAAACTTCCACCCTGTATTAATATAGAACATGAAAATTTTTAAATAAAATTTCCCCATAAATTATACACCCTGTATAACAAAATCATAAATTTACACCCTGTGTTAAGATTAAACAGGAAAACGCTTTTATAAAATTTCCCAATAATTAAACATCTTGTATAATAAAATCATAAACTTTCACCCTGTATAGGACAAATTAATAATGAAAATATCTTTTTAAAGGACAACAATATTATTACACCCTGTATCATAAATCTTTGAATTTACACCCTGTATTTTTGACTTTAAACAATTACCCTGTATTCCAACAACCTTAAAAATAAATATCCTTTCATAAAATTGTACCATTAATTTTACACCCTGTATAGTAAACTTCGAAATACCTCCCCTTATTATGACAAGACAATAATGGAAATCTTTTACTAAGTAATGACTGTATTCACCCGGTATAACAGACTCTAAGATTAACACCCTGTATTAAGACCCAGGTATTAAAATTCTTCCTGTAGTTATAAAATTAATTACTATTTTGTACGAAACCTCGTGTTTCATGGCGACTTTAGACAGCTACATGGTACCTACTGATTCATTGAGATAAACCGAGAGTTTAGTATAAATACCTACTAGGCATTATTCGTTAACTAACAACTTTTCACCAAAACGCTTAGTAACAGAATAACTATACAAGTACCTACCTACCTACTGATAATTTGTAAGTACTGAACAAGAACGCAGGAATACCTACTACGTACGTCTTACTAGTTTTAAAACCTACATACCTACTCGTTATGGAAGGATTCAAAACAAATCTATCGCATTGATGTTGAAACTGATCCTATTTTATTTAAATATCTAAATTAGATGTATAAAACAGTAAACTAAATTTACAAATGAAAACAAACTAAAACCTCATTTAAATTAAACCTTATCCCAATGTAAATAGAGATCATTCCCGAGCTTGAAGCTAAGGATTTTGCGAGAGGCTTGTTTTAAACCGAACCGCGAGATGTTCACGCGGCGTCTGTCGCCGTCGGCGTTGGGGCCCGGCAAGGCGAAATTCTATTCTTTCGTAGGTATTTATAAACCTCGTGATTTTGAGCTAAAACATCCCCTAATATAAGAAATCGTGATAAGAAATAATGAAACTTGTTCGCAATCACATTTTATTAAGTTTTGTTTGTATAGTATCGTAATTTTACTAATATTATAGACAAACTCTATAGACATGTATGGGAAGGAATAGATATTTTCAATGGACATCTTTCATCCAACAGTTAAATGTAGATAAACTAAGAAATGTTTTATACCTACTATTTCCAGAATAAATTTTAGCAAGTTTCATTCTCCCTTATAGAATTCCTACATCTAGTAACGAATTAAAAATAGTAGTTAAATATAAATATAGTTCCCTACAGAGAAAGATTGTGCACGTAACAAAGTAGTGTAATAAATTATAAATACCTACATACATATGATGATGCCCTAGTGTAAAGAAATCATGATTAGTAAATCCTAGAATCAATAACACATTAGGTATATCTATAAAATTTATCTGTAAAATGACCCACTGACCCTGTAAAGCTCTCGTGTTTACGAACAAAATGTCTTATACTACCATCCGGGAACGGACTTGCCACTAGTGTCCTACGCGACGGTACTGAATATCCCGGCGAGACAAAATATGATATGTTTCTACGTGTCGGCACGATTTATTATGAAAGAAAACCCGTTTAAAGTCCCTACATGCGTGATCCTAAATTCCTATATGACCATTTAGTTTAAACTATCAAATAGTTCCTACTCAGTAAATTTAAAACTCACTGACCTGCCTAAGGCTCCTGGTCTCCAGCACGAACTCGTTCCAATTACCTACCTTATAATTCCTCCCACCTGCAAACCAGCTACAAAGCATTCTCTTGGACTCGAATCACCTCCAGCTCACTACATCCATCCACAAGCACTAACAATATCCCTACAAAACACTCGCGGACACATCTTTAAACTTTACTGGACAGGTTTTCTGCCATCTAATCGAAATAAAGAGCCTTAAAATTCTCTCCTAACAACAAAACACGCACCATGCGCGAATTTTGCTAAGTGCCCGTCTCAGCAAGATCACAATACGAGGGAAAATTAACAATAATTTCCCCAGAAGGTTAGCATTTTCGCCCGAATGCCAACTTCCGTAGTTTTCGCGTACTTTGTCGATCCCGATACCAAACTGACTCCTCCTGCCTTCACATCTTCCTTTTATAGAGTCCTTGACCATACTAAATTTTCTAGAATATTCGCGAACCGAACTTCCTTGAAATTAGAGATAAACCTAGTTGACAGAATTACCGAAAAATATCCGATCATTATCTTTTGAAATAATCTAAAATATCCTATTTACTTGTGATACGATGAACTAATATAATGAAACCCATAGAACACACTCTAATACAACTTTTACATACTGTTCCAAGGATACAAACCTAGATAAATAACATAGAAATCAATAACCCTAAATTCGGACAAAATATCGAGTTAATTAAAATGTAAGGTCACACCTCTATTCCCAAGGGTGACATGTGATCTCTTTTCACTCCAGATTTTTCTACTCTAAAAACAACCAATAGGAAAGCTTCTACAAGGTCATATTCTCAATTTGTTGTCAAATTCAAATTTTTCATTCAAATTTTCTCTGCATCGGTTAGAGCTCTTGATGCATAGCATACAGGTTTGCCATTTTGCATTAAACAACAACCTAATCCATCCTTACTTGCATCACACTGGATAGTAACCGGCAAGGACTCATCAAAATTTTGCAATGTTGGTGCTGCACTTATAAATTTTTTAAAGGCCTCCTTAGCATTGGTCTGCAACCCGTCTAGGAGAAGGAAAACTCCGAAATTAAACCCGGATTGGGGTCTCCGTTAGGCGCAAGTAGAGTTCAACTCGAACATGCGGCAGGCCCCTGCAGCCAACCTGGCTCCGCACGTATCGACTCGTCGTTCCTACGGAATCCGCCAGCTAGGCCGAGAGGGTGGCATAGGCCTTGGGCAACCCTGTACTTTCCTTAACTGTGTCCTAGGCGATGCAGCGTCTGCGGAGAGGACACTTCGCCCACGCCAGCCTTGCTGCGTGGGAAACAACACGGGGAGTGACAGTCACCAGTTATAAGCTCGCACGAATAGGCGTAAGTGCAAGCGCCAGGGGTCACTTTTGACAGTGGGAGGGTCCATCGTAGACCTACTGACCAGTTATCGCCCGCTTCAAGCTGGGCAGCCCCCGGCCTATAAGGTACTGGTCCGCCTCGGCATTGATTGTTCCTTTGAGGTGTAGGGAACACTGGGGTTTGCTCCAGACATTGGTGCTGTGCTGTTTTACACCTGCCACTAAAAGACAGTTCAAAAATAAACCACAAGCTTACATTTCCATGCGCTTAGGGACTTGGAATGTCCGAACCATGAGGACAGGCTTCACGAACAACAGTGGAAGCTCGGATTGTGCGCAAGATCTGCGCAAGACAGCTGTTTTAGATCTGGAACTGGCAAGACTGAACATACCAATCGCTGCTCTTCAAGAGACTAGGCTTCCCGACGAAGGGTCATTACGTGAACGGAGTTATACCTTCTTTTGGAAGGGCAAGGGCGAGGAAGAGCACCGTCAACACGGTGTTGGCTTTGCAGTCCGCAACGATCTCCTGAAAGCGATTGAGACTCCAAGAGGCGTCTCTGAACGCATAATGGTAATTCGTTTGTCAACTACGTGCGGACATGTTACAATAATTTCTGCTTATGCCCCGACGCTCACCTCTCCACCAGAGTCCAAGGACGAGTTTTACGACCAACTTGATGACGTCGTGCATAAAGTTCGAGCGGGAGATAGATTGTACATTCTAGGTGAGTTTAATGCCCGCGTCGGACAGGAAAATTCAGCCTGGCCAGATTGCCTAGGTAATCACGGGGTGGGCAAGCAGAACGAAAATGGCCAACGCTTGCTGGAATTCTGCTCTAAATACCAGCTCTGTGTTACAAACACATATTTTAGGGGCAAGACGCTGCGTAAGGTCTCCTGGAAACATCTTCGTTCTGGGCATTGGCACCAACTTGACCTTGCCCTGACCAGGAAAAAGCACCTTATGGAAGTCCTCCACACAAGATCGTTCCAGAGTGCAGACTGTGACACAGATCACTCTCTTGTGGTATGTAGAGTCCGTTTAGACCCTAAGAAAATTCACTCCTCCAAAAGCATAGGCAAAAAGTCAATAGACATTTCCAAAACCAAAGATCCCGAGGCATTAGAACTCTTTGCACTAAAGGCGAGACATGAGATCGCTACTTGGGACGTCGAAGGATCGATAGAGTCAGAGTGGCAAAATATTAAGTCCCTTCTCACAAAATCGGCTGGCGAGGCCTTTGGTTACTCTAGGATCAATTCCCCGGACTGGTTTCTGGAAAACATAGATCAGCTTCAGCCTCTCATAGACTCCAAGCGTCAAGCTGCTACCAGCTTCAGACTGAATCCCTGTGAAAACACCCGAGCCGTTCTCAAGTCAGCTAAGTCGACCCTTCAGCGAATGAGTCGTAAATTTGCCAACTCCTATTGGGTTGAGTTATGCAACAGTATCCAGCACTGCGCGGCTAATGGTAATATGTCAGGGGTTTACACGGGGATAAAGAAGGCACTTGGGCCAGTCCCGAAGAAAACAGCTCCGCTGAAGGAAGTCGACGGTTCAGTGATTACGGACAGAGGTCGTCAACTGAATCGCTGGGTGGATCACTACACTGAGTTATACTCACGTCCAGTAGACATAAGCTCAGTAGCAGTAAACGGAATTCCCGAATTGTCTACTTGGACCGAACTCGATGATCTTCCCACCGTGCGTGAGCTTGCCAATGCTGTTAAGCAGCATAAGCCTAGGAAAAGTCCAGGAAATGACGGCATAGTAGCGGAGGTCGTAAAGCTCAGGTGTATCCTACCAGTGCTTCACAATTTCCTAGGAAAATGTTGGGAGGGGGAGTACGTCCCTCAGGATATGCGCGATGCAAATATTATCACCCTATACAAAGGCAAAGGTGACCGCGGTGACTCTAATTGCTACCGTGGCATATCTCTCCTAAGCATCGTAGGTAAGCTTTTCGCTAGAGTCATTTTGACTAAACTGCAAAAACTTGCCGAGCGCATCTACCCTGAGGCACAATGCGGATTCCGCTCCCAGCGTTCCACCACTGATATGATTTTAACGCTACGACAACTACAAGAGAAATGTAGAGAGCAAAATACTTCCTTGGTTGTCGCTTTTGTTGACCTAAATAAGGCATTTGACACTGTCAGTAGGGAGGGTCTGTATGTTGCGCTTGTAAAGATTGGATGTCCGCCTAAATTACTGAAGCTGATAAAGTCCTTTCACGATAATATGAAGGGCGCCGTTGTCTTCGATGGCAACACATCTGCCGTCTTTGATATGCGAAGAGGGGTCCGTCAGGGATGTGTCTTGGCGCCAACATTATTCGGCATATTTTTCTCCCTGCTTATAAAAATTGCTTTCGGCGACGCCGTACAGGGTGTTCATTTTTACACTAGAGCGGACGGCAAACTCTACAACACCAGTCTCTTAAAGTCTCGCCTTAAACGCGATGACTTGCATCTGGACAGTTTGCTCTTTGCTGATGACGCTGCCTTTGTTGCAAAAACCCCTCAAGAGCTGCAGATTCAGCTGGATAAATTCTCTCGGGCATGTTCCTTGTTCTCCATGTCGATTAATGTGAAAAAGACCGTAGTATTAGCGCAAGGGTTTGACCATAGACCGACTATCTTGTTGGACGGTGCGCCTTTGGAAGTTGTGGACAAGTTTTGCTATTTAGGATCGACAGTGACGAGCAATCTCGGTCTCAGCGACGAGATCAGCATTCGCATCGGCAAAGCGGCTACGACGTTTGGGAAGCTAAGTACAAGAGTGTGGGATAACAAATATCTAACAGTCAGGACAAAGATGCTTGTTTACCAAGCATGCGTCTTGAGTACACTCTTGTACAGTGCTGAAACCTGGGCGTCGTATGCAAAGCAAGAACGTCGCCTAAATAATTTCCACATGCGCTGTCTTAGGAGTGTACTAAAAATCACATGGAAGGATAGGGTAACGAACGAGAGAGTTCTTCAGATTGCACAGCTTCCCAGTGTCATTGCCATGCTTAAGCAGAGACGTTTGCGGTGGCTGGGGCATGTGCACCGTATGAACACAAATCGTTTGCCCAGGAGAGTCATGCTGAGCCAAGTAGCCTTCGCTAAACGTAATGTCGGAAGACCCATGTTACGTTTTAAGGACTGCGCTAAGCGCGATATGGTGTCTTTTAAAATTGACCACTCGAAGTGGGAATGCCTTGCAAGCGACAGGGACGAGTGGAGGAAGGAAATAGCTGACGGTCGAACAGCCCACGATGAAGTCTGGTTCGAATCTCTAGCCGTAAAGCGAGCAAAAAGGCACAGGGATGAACAAGCTCCTGCACCAACCGACACACAGCAGAAATGCCGTAAATGCGGCAGGCATTGCCGCTCCCGAATCGGCTTATATAGCCATGAACGTCGGTGTCTTAAGCAAACAGACGCTTTTTGAAACATCTATTTAGATGAAACAAGGCCCATGATTGATTGATTGAGTAGATCGAAAATTGTACTATTCTTACCATTTTACTAGTTCCTTTAGTAACTTAGAGGAAAATTATGCTATATTTACCTGTAAATAAAAATAATCCAAATTAAAACTTAATTTACTTGTATTTCTTAAACATTATTATAAATTCAGGGTGTAAATTTAAATGTGTTACATACCTTAAGTACCATACTATAAGTACTTCAGACCATTAAACTAAACAAATTTTGTTATGGAACCAACACTTAAATCGCGTCAAACATCTGCTATTCCATACATTTGGGTCTAGTATTAACGTTTAACACTTTTTTAGCAATTTCAAGGTTGGCTCCATTTTCAAAGTTGTTCATTTAATACTCTGAAGTAACCCTCAAAGTATAGGTCGCATTTAAGTTTACACCAACTAGGTATGTATTATAAATTGTCCCCTTCCATTTTAAGAGAATATCCAATAAGCAAAATGAATTATTTACACGACTTAAATACAGTTTTATTTTTAATTCATAATGTTATGTAAGTATTTGCATATTATGTCATCTAATGCATATTTAACATTGACATCTAAGCTTACTCTTAATTATCATAACTTTTCTTTAGATTAAATGTTAACCGGAATATAAAAATTTACTGTTTTAGTATTATTTAGTAGGTACTTGTGTATAAATCTGCGGCTTGGTACGCGTGTAAGTTATAAAGACCTTTCATAATTAATTTAAAGTAAGATAATTTTCCGTCACGTCACCTCAATTTGCATACTTTTGCACTTCTAATATAAGTTAATATTCTGATTTTAAAACTATTAATTAAAAACAAAGCGGAACCCTAAAAAGCAACGAACTCTAAAGTGTTCGAATCGTTAAAATTAACTCGTCTGTCACTAGAATGTTGAGAATTTTGACATGTCATGTCAACATTGTGCGCAAGCGCACGCCCGCAGATGACAGGTAAAAAAAATGACCATTCGTATCTCGTTTGGGATTTAAACGAGTGAGGTCAAAGAATAAAACGATATTATGATTTAATTTGGATCACGAATAAATTAAGTTTTTTTTAAGTCATGTTTTGATGAGTGTGAATTTAAAGAAATGCAATGTCGGAGACTCAATTCAAAATTGGTGGGGAGTGGGAGCATCTGTTCTGTACTAAGTGTTAGCAGAAATGTGGTTTTTGGCGGACTCCTCTGCGTGCTGTATGGATAGACCTTTCTGCACTCCAAAATCCAATAATTTCTTATTTGGAATCAAGGACACCTAAAAACTATTTAGGTAGTAACTTTTTTTAAATAATTATCTTCAATGTACAAATACACTTCTGTTACAGTTTTATAATAGTTAAGATTGAAAAAAGTCGATTAAAATGTATTTACCACTAAATCTACCTTCAGAGTTTCCCTGCTTTCAGTAGGTACGATTTTTCTTTTAGTGTGAATACTGTCATGCTAAATGCATTTTTTTTACTTATCTTTAAATCTAAAATTATCATCTGTATTTTTATTAAAAAAATAAATAAACCTTCCATTGACATTGACCAACAAAAACAGTCCAATTAAAAACCAAACCAAAGCATCCCTCGTCTTCAAACATAATTTTCTTCGTATTCCTTTAATTACTAGTCCGTATAAAAACACGCTCGTGCCATACTGTGAGATGCTGTGAGCATGATCCGGGTCGAACATACCACATTACAGTTACAAAGCAGTAGCGATAATACAAGCTAAGAGATGATTATGGAACCAGTATTGTAGGGCACTGCGAGTAGAAGAGAGGATGCCTTAAATTATCAACATAATAGGGATGATGACTGATCCTGGAAATTCATATCTTATAACGAATTCTAAAAAAAGGCTAAATTCAATAACAAAATGTAAAAATGAAATTACAATCAAACAGTAAACAAAAAAGTTATAAGCGGTTGAAATACGTTTTTTATCGTCTTCTATCTCTTTCATGCAAAACAGACAGATGTTTGTATGACACTTCGTTATTATTTGTATTAAACTACGAGGGTATGATGTCACCTTTATATCTGCCTCTCGCTCTAACCGTAAATTTTAAACACTTATATTTCGGTTATTTTTGAAGATATTAAACAATCTGTTTCACTTTAGTGTTTAAGATATCAAACAGTTTTAAAAAATGAAATAAAATAAAAATTGTCATCATCGCTATTATTTTCAACTTTCGTCAAGCGTCAACTTTCGTCGCGCCGCGCTAAACGAAGTTGCCACTTTTCGCAAAAATAGTGTACTAACCTCGGGCAGTAGACAAGAAAGCCTCATATCATAATATGTAGGCGTCCACGCAAGAAGGGTCCAGTTGTCGGGTTTTGAGTTAAAGTTAGATTCGGCATCTATATCAGTCACATAATCATATGGAATAATAAAAAGGGGTGTTAAAATGCCGACAACTGGACCCGTCTTGCGTGGACGCCCACATATGTTTGTAGACATCGGCTTCACCTCGTTCAACAATAACATGAAATCTGCCATATGCCATATGGGGTACAAGGAAAGAGCCCCCCCCTTCTGAGGTCGTCTGACGCACCCAGGGCAGTCAGTCTCGATACGTCCATTGCTGGCTGGCTAAACTTCCCAGTACCTACAGCATGAGTGATTGTCATGCGATTTAACTCATGCTGAAACGAAAGAAGATGCTTTAACTTCTTACATACCTACAAGTTGTTAATTTGTTTCGTAATCAAAAAATTACTTTCATATTTTTGCTATCATCAGCGTCCCCGGCACAACACAACCTCAATGGCTATTTGACCAAAATGGGTATGAGTTAATGTATGGTCATTTTTTTACAGTCGCGGATGCCAATGAAATTATTGTATAATTATAGTACTATAAAAAATATGCATATTTTGTAAAGAACACTTATGGCCTAGCTCGTATCGGAGTTAATATATTTGGCTCGAAACTATCTAAAGATTCATGAAAAAGTTACCAAAAACACATTTTCAATCAATCAATCGAAACACATTACCTACTCAACAAAATATACCGTAAAGAAATACAGAAGATACAAAACAAGGCGGTCTTAGCGCTAAAAAGCGATTTCTTACATATATTAAGGTTATATAACCTTAGAAGTTAATTTTGTACCTTAATAGCACAACTCCGATGTGGCCTAGCAATGAATATGATACTGTATTTTGAAAGGACCTCTAAAACCCTATGTAAGTTTTATTACTGGCCACCCACCAAAAAAAAATTGCCGATTTTTCTCCATACAACCTTACTCATACTCATTTATGAAATATATTATTTATTTTTAGATCGAATTATGTAGATACGTTATTATTCTCGCCTACATTTTGAATCATTCATTCAAAAATCGAGAAAGATGCGCGTTTGCATCTTGCACGTAATCGCTGTTATCAAGTTGGTACCTACCTAATAATCTCGATCATCAGCTGTAATCATGACATGGGTTTTATGTCAGTTTTCATCAGCCTATATACAAAAATCTCACTGCGGGGCACAGGCCTACCATCAGGATAGCGCCCAATACAGATTAGTGGACTTCACATGCATCTGAATTTCTTCTTCAACGTATGCAGGTTTCCTCATATTTGAGAGCAGTCGGAATTGCGTGCATAATTTTTAAAAACTCATTTGTGCTACAATGTTTTTACTGTTTGGTTAATGTGTGGGGATCCGGGTCGAGCGTACGTCACGTTTAATCGACCTCTGACTATTTACGATGCGTCATTTCTAACGTAATCGTGTGAGGATTATAAATTTGGCTTAGAATATTTTACTGCTTATGGTTGCATTATATTCTATGAATTCGAAATCGAGCAAAGCGTTCATTTAAGAGCAATTTAAGATCACCTTATATTGAAAAACGAACAAAGATTTTTTTCTAATTAACTAAGTAATTAAATAATAAATAGATGACAGGAGATTAAAACAGTGTTGTTGGAGAAGCGCTTTGTTCTTGGCTGTACAAATTTAGGTTTATATAGGTAGTATTTTACTACAACAAAATTAAATTTCTTATTTGTGTTCACACAGATTTTATACATTTAGTTTTCCTCTCACTCGATGGTTTGCTGGAAGAAAACTCTTTTAGAGCTAAGCTAGCCTTTGTACATTACGAATTATTGTAATCTTATGTTATGTTAATTATTAGAAATTAAGTTGATATTTAGTGCTTGGAAGTAAATAAATCTATTCAACTGTATTTCGAATAATTAGGTTATATTTCATAATAATGTAGGCGTTTTTTGATTAGATACAATGTCACTAGTTATAAATTAATATCAATCTAATATCGATCTAAATACGGCAACTGACAAAATCTTTCAATAAATTCCATTAGTTACCTTAGTTAGAATATTAGGTGTAATTTAAAATGATTTCGATCTAATCTTCGATGTCAATTTAAGCTTAATGAATTTTATATTTACCAAAATATTCAGAACTTTAATAGTAATTTTATAAAGAAAACAGGTGCTCTTTTCGAAAACAGGTATCCGTGTCGGTAACGGGCTATAGCCTGATTCCTATCTTTTAATAAAATTCATAAATTCTTTGAACTGTTGGACAGGTCAGTCTTTAAAGCTTCATTTTTAATTCATTATTAAGTATCTTAATTACATCTTCTTTAGAGTTTCGTTCGTATATTGAGAAACGAAAATCATAATAAATATGGTATGATTATGATCTTTTTGTGGTGCCATCTCCTATCGGAATAGCACTAATGATATCCACCTCACATGAACACTATTTAGGGCTGTATTCGCCAGAGACTGCAGCGTGTTCATATAAAACCATTCTCACAGGTGTTCAACTATCAGGAGTGCGATTTTTGAATCTCATTCGCTGAGTTCAGCAGTTGAAAATGTCAAAATTACTGTGGAGATATGCATCTTTCTACTGCTGATTTGATTTTCAAAAATCATACTTCAGGAGTGCGATTTTTGAAAGTCAAATCAATAGTAGAAAGATGCATATCTCCATAGTAATTTTGACATTTTTAACTGCTGAACTCAGCGAATGAGAATCAAAAATCGCACTCCCTGTTTTAAATGGTGGAATATCATCTCATTGCTATCTTTTATAGGTCCCACTGTAGGGCACGGCCTTCTCTCGCGATTATAAGAGCGAGAAACGGAGAAGAGAGATTTGAAAAAAAAATTGCTTTGTCACATCACAAATATACAACAAAATTGTTACTGATACTGACTACTGATATTCTAACTGTTAAAGCTTGTAATTATTGTTATATTAGACTAATTAAATGTAAATTATAGTAAATAAATTCCCACCCAGCCTAAGGATATACTAATGCCTTAAGGATTGACTAACACGAAGCCGGTATTTCTCTGAAAGTTATGTTTAACATCTTCTTTTCATCGATTTTTAACGATCGCATATTTCAAAACAAAACGTTTCAAAAACGCTTTAAAAATACATAAAAAGCTGTATCTTATCGCCCTTTTACTTTAAAAGGCATTTAGTTAATAAATATGCGAATTAATCTAAACCAAAGTACAGAACGGCAGTAAAATCATAGTAATCCTGGTTAATCGACAATTTTACGACAAAAACGTGATTTTTTACAAACCGGTAGTTTGTTTATTTTCCATATTTGTATGGAAGTAAGAGCTTTGATCAAATATTTGATCGAATCGTGACCCGAAGTCGTTAAATATTATCTATGGGAGTGCCATTAAAAATATATAATAGCTGGTTTTTAAAAGTCATTTCGTTATTTTATTGTAAAAACTAATACTGGGGCGTCAGAACTAGATTTCTATTAATTCCGTTGTTTTTATGTGCATAATCACATAAGTATGTTAAAAATTTATAATGACTGTTTTTTATAACGTTTCATTCGTTTTGTTGAATTAATTAAAAATACATATTTGCAATTTTAGTTTTTTCTTTTGATATTGATAGAAATCTCGCACAAATGTTTTACCTAGTCTTCATACTTAAAAGTTTCATTTAAAAATCGAAATGGTCAAGTTTTCAAAAGATAGATATATGAATCATTCCAATAATTATCTCAAAAACTTACGCCCTTTGACAGAGGTGAAAATGTCTTACATTATCTCCGTTTTACGCATTCAATACATAAATAAATAGATTTTGTTACACTTAGGCCCACTTGCGCCAAATGCTGTGTTAAATTGCGTAACCCCGTGTTTAGTAGCACCGACCTAAAGTGTTATCGAAGATTGTCTTGCGCCAATGAAAACTACTTCATAGTTAACTAACCTGACAGTTCTCTATTTTTCGCTGGCAACATCCTAAATGACCATAGAGTTTATGTAATCCGACAAAATATGAAAAGTGAATGATGAATGAAAATTATATGCACGTCTCTTTCACACTGCATCTCTTTGTATTTATCCGTCTCATTTGTTTTATTTTGGCAATGACATTTCGTTTTAATCGTTTTGCTTTAAAATCATTCAGTTTTCAATCATGTCAACAAAAACAGCTGTTGCCTCAATTTTGACATTTAGCCATATTTAGCACGTAATTTAGTGGCTTAAACCTACCACATCGGTGGTTTAAAATATAAATATAACACAAGTTTAGCCCCCTAAAACAGGATGGTGCAAGACATAATTATAATTTAATTCCAAAGTAGCGTCTAGTTCTGAGTTAATGGCGATAACCCTGCCTGGCGCAAGCGGGCCTAAAAGTACCAAAATCTAGCCTGGACTTGTATTATGATGACTAGATAACAATAAACAGAATACATTATAGGTACAAACATCCATGACTCGGGTACAAATATTCATATTATTCATCATTAAAACATTTGCCCCTTCCGCGACTCAAATCTGCGACCCTCGGCACAGCAGGCAGATTCCCTACGAACTGAGCTATAGGGCCGTCAAATAGACAATAGCAGGGACGCGATGGTCTCTACCTAATCATAAGCTCCTAACCACCCCCGTAAAGAAATATAGTCATAGTTTTATGTATATACATATTTTAAAAACCTGATACATACCAGGATAATTAGACCGCTCGTCAATCTTCGTATGCGCAGACCAGACCAGAATGGCCGTCGAAACCGGAATTTATTTAGTAATGAAAAATAGATCTTATTATGCGGTAGTCAGTGGGTGCAAAGTCTGGTACTTGTCACCGGGACAAGCACGCGAAAACTATAAGCAAATATAGTCCGAGATCCGACCGTAAAATAATACACCTATTTCTTAGGCGAACGAAATGTGATATGCCACATTCGCGGGCCTGAAATCCCTTGCCGCTATTAGTCCGAGATCCGACCGTAAAATTATATACCTATTTCTTAGGCGAACGAAATGTGATTCTAGAGTATGTTTACCCAGGGGTTCATTCAACGCCGCCAAGTACTGGAAAAACTAGGGTTGCCACCTCTCAATCTGCCGCAACTATAGGGTTGCCAGCCTCAAAGAAGTCATTTTTTATCCTGACAACCCTATGTTTACACAGGGGTTAATTCAACGCCGCCAAGTTGCCTAGAAAAATGTTAACTTTTTCCACCTTTCTCTTTAGGAAGTAAATGAGGTGCCATCAGAAGGAGACTGATCTAAAGTACTAGAAAAACTAGGGTTGCCACCTCTCAGTCTGCCGCAACTCTAGGGTTGTCAGGATAAAAAATGATTTCTTTGAGGCTAGCAACCCTATAGTTGCGGCAGATTGAGAGGTGGCAACCCTAGTTTTTCCAGTACTTGGCGGCGTTGAATTAACCCCTGTGTAAACATACACTAGAATCACATTTCGCTCGCCTAAGAAATAAGTGTATAATTTTACGGTCGGATCTCGGACTAATAGCGGCAAGGGATTTCAGGCGCGCGAATGTGGCACATCCTGATTTTTATCAATATACAATGCAAAGATTTTTTTGGTCTATCTTTGAATCAATGTTATTTCGTGCGAACTTTTTCAACTACCGACTCAGGTACATCGGTAAGGCTTATTAGACATGATATCCCAGAAAGAGGCATAATATAGAAGCTAATGATGATTTGAATAACGTTTAATATTATATTTCTTATTCATGTCTGTTTGCTACAAATTACTTAACCGTGGAATGGTTTACTCGGTAATAAAGTAAACAATTCATCCTCGATTATATTTCAAAGTATTACTCGTTTTGTTCGATCTGACCTCATCGTTGAATAAGTTGTAGTTATGCATAGTCATGATACCTACATGATTATTTAAGTTAAACATAGGTACATAAATAAACTGATGAATGACAAGATATATGGATTTTAGACTTCTACTCGTAAAGGAAGAAAAAGAAGTATGTCACGTCAGAACATAGTGATGAGCTTATCCCACCTTCCCCTTTCTACTATCGGACTTCCAGACGCACCGCGGGATATCACCCCTTCTTGGTTGACATCCCACATATCCGCACCAAGCGCCTTTCTGAAACTTTTATAATGCGCACAGCCAAGGAGTGGAATGCCTTACCTGCGTCAGTATTTCCGAGTACTTACAACCCGAATTCCTTTAAAGTACGAGTGAATAGGCATCTTCTGGGTTAGCTCGCTACATCTACGACCCCATCTTCGTCCTGAGGACTGGATTGAGGTCAAGAGCAAACCCATAGTTAAAAAAAAAAAAAAAAAAAAGAATCATGGTTTCTGCCCACCTCTCTGGGAAAAAGTATGAAGGTATAAAAAACACCCTAATAATATTTAAAGGGGCGGTTTAACCATTAAATTGAACAACTATCACTATGGAGATTCAATTTGTTTGTTTGTAATAATAACGAAAGTACAGATTTTTTATGCGTGAAAAATAATAACAAGTTTTGTGTGTTATCAATATTTTCATGATAATTGGTATTGATTAAAAGACTATCAGCATATTTGAAAAGTGACACATAAATTAAGAAGTTAATTATATTAATTAAAGCGATATAAGCTAATGAGTTTAATATTAATTGCATTATAAACGACATATCTGCAGATTTTGTAATTAAATGAAAAAATAAAACCTACTAACTCTAATTAACTTTTTTAATTATCTGTCATCGAGCTTGTTATTTATTAGTTTAGTCAACATAGATATTAAATATTGGTCTAATATAATTATACATTTTGATCAAAGAAGACCTACCGAGTAGTTTCGTTAGATCTGAATTCCAGATTAAATAATTTTAGGACATCATAATTTCTTAAAAAACTAACGGGTTTGCTAGCATAAAACTTGAATGATAGATAAAGTTTAAAATAGAAAAAATTATAAATACTTAACGACCTTAATGCCTGTTGGGGTGGTCAAATATTTTACTTTAACTAATATTTATATAAAAACATAGGTACTTCCATAACGGTGCGACTGGCACCGTTTTGGAGGTCTATGTTTGTATATAAATATAGCAAAAAAGAATATCACAACTTGGTTGTCTACTCTTGGGTGTGACGCTACAGAAATAGTTTTAAAAATCGTTGAATGACATCCAATTTTATATAGGTACATACACACCCGCACCCATGCATACACATACCGTTATCTTTATAGTGTATTAAAAAAACGAGTTAACCTATTATCAACTATTATTAATAATTTGTGTCAACCGAGTTAGTATTTTGTATTCCGTATATCTGTAATACTTACCTATATTTTGTAAATCTGGGCCGCCACGAATCAGGTCTTTGCTACCTTGTGCGGGGTCCGCAAGGAAACTTTTAATTTGTAACACTTTTAAATAAACGAAATTTATTAATTATTATTATTATATAATTATTTTTTGATATTATATATGAATGTCTATAGTAACATAGTAACCACCAATTTATTTTACATTTATCAAATGCGAAAATATTAGTGGGACATGACATGATGATTTTTGAAACAAATAAAAAGCACGACCGAAAACGATTTTGAGTTTTTATTGAATTGAAACAAAATTGAAATAACTTTCCCGAATCTGACAGATTGTATTGGTCTTTGTAATCGCCCAAGGAACTATGTTAATATCTTCATGTTTCCAAGAGATTAGAATTATCTGAAAAAGACACGGACAATCAAAAGAACTTTGGTGAATTTGGACCCAGCCATTTTTACGAAACACTAAAAGCCCTTTAGGACGGCGGTCATAATTATTATAAACAGAAAAAATTAAGGAATTTTTTAAAAAACTTCCTCATCTCTAGAAGTCCGGGTTCAAAAGTAGAAATTACTAGTAAAATGGACAAATCATCCAAAAAGCAGTAGTAAAACGCAACCGTGACAGCTATTTTCATCTAATATTATCACTGAGGTAGTTTTTGGACGATACGGAACGTATTTGGCTTTATTGAACTGATAGTGCGTGTGATTTCGCTTGATTCCATTATCATAATATTGTACGGTTATCGTGAATTTTCATTAAAACAAACACAATGAATGCGTAGAAGATTGAGTGGGCTACCTAATAAGAAAGATTATGAGTTTCACACACTTGATATAAAAGGTATCATAAGGTCGACGACCCGGTTGGTGTAATGGTTACCACGCCAGACTGCCAAACCATGGTCCTGGGTTCGAATCCCGGTTCGGTCATGGATGTTTATATGTTTGTGCCGTTGTTGTATGGTTTCCATAATAAACAGCCTATAAATAGTGCTTTCTTGGGATCATTACAATGTATGTGCCTGTGAGCGTTATTTATTTATTTATAAGGAGAAATACCTTTCCCCCAACTTCTACAGATTACAACCAATTTCCTTTTTTGTTAGTTTTGTTTCACTCTACACGTATTACTAAGTTTCATTCATGCATGGGACCTATATGTCTGGGTCTCACATTATATGGCCTTCCGTCAAACTTTTTTGTGGCAAACAAAAAAAAAATGAAATCGCATCTTTGAGATACTCATTGAAGTCTTTTGTATGGAACGTCAATAGGCAGTTCGCAGTTGCAGCAAAATGTTGTATTACAAAAAATGACATTTCATGATAAATCATGGAAGTATAATATATCCTTATATTATATGACACAGAAACTAGGATCGCCTATGACAAAACAAAAACTAAAATACAAACACATCTTTGGAGTACCCATTGAAGTCTTTTGTATGAAACGTACTTGATTCGTTTTTCATTATTATTATCTCTTTAATTAATATTTTTTTCATCAGTTAATCAACGTCATATTACTGTAATTGCTTATTAAAAATATGACGTCGATTATTTTCATGCCTCGTTTGCACCTAAAAAATAACTTACCATCAAACAAATCAGAACAACTTCCTAAGATAGCAAACTACAACAGATCTAAACGAGGCTTGGAGAATGTATAATACGGTACGGGACAGAAATATTCCTACAGTTTATACTTGTTCGAGTTGACTTTAAAGTTGTTATGTGCGAAATGGTGTCCATCCAGTTGTCCGCGCAGAAACATTTTTAATGGAGACTGTAGTATTGTGGGGAATTTTTTTTCTAGAATCAATGTGTCACGATATCGTTTTTATTCACAGATATTTATCATCGACTTTTTCTTTTCTTTAATAATTTTAATTCATCTTAGCAAGGAAAAAAGCACGCGTCACTCGCATCCCCCTTGCTAATTTTTAGACTCGTTTAAATGCGTCGTGCTAATCGTTAGCACGGTTTTCTCTATCAAATCCATTCGCATGCGAACAAATTGGCGCTGGAAATTAGCAGCGTGTAAACGAAAGCGTGCCGTGCTTTTTTTCGTGCTAAAAAATAGGCGCCGCGAATTGTCATCGTCTAAACCTACCATAACTTCTAACAGAATAGTTTTTTTTACATAAAATACTGACTTTTCTGACGGTTACTCTCTTTTTTCTTATTTTTTTATTTTATTTATAAATCCTTTATTTACAATAACTTACTCTTTTTACCATATTCATGAACAATTATGTTTTTTTTTATTAAAAAGTAACTAAAACTTTTTATTAAAAAGGTTTTAAAAGTTTGCCTTTTTTATTGAATTCTACAAATATAAATGTTCAGTTAAACTGTTTATTACGTAATTTTATTTCCATGGCTAATAAGACGAGACTCAATGTAGAAGCTCCTTAACAACACATGTTATTAGCATGGAGTCGCATGCGCACCGTTTAACGTAAGCCTGTTTACTTGCCTACCTATAGGGTGTTGGTAACATGAATTTTTTACCATTTGAAAAACAAGGCTTTTTTGCCCTACATTGGGATGTTAAACTCTGAAATAATCTTAAAAAATAATATCTGGCCTGAAGTAAAATGTTTAGTATTAAACTGTTTATAGTCGATATTTTAATCATTGAACGAGTAATAATGTACCATAGGCTAGTATAAGTACTTTTTTAAATTCAACTTTTGCTTGCAATTCATACTGAAATTTTACTCGTCTTATATTTACAGTACGCGGAGATAAAATAACTAATGCAACGTGATTTTTTTGACCTAATTTTCAGAAGTTTTCTACTAGAACACTTGTCACTCACGTCTAGAAACTAGACCATCAAACTGAACAACTTTTACTATGGGAGCAAACCTGACATCACAAAAAAAATTTAACAGCTGTTTCATTCATAATTTCATACGCTTTGAGTCAAATAGGCATTTCAGTTTAGTATGAAACAGCAAATTTTTTTGCGGTTTCATATTTTTTTCCATCGTAAAAGTTGTTCAGTTTAATGGTCTGAACCATTCCTGTTTGGAAAGTATTTACAAAATCACCCATAGTATTGCATAGAATCAAATTGCTAGGATGCATTTCGGGGGCCATTGTGGT
Source organism: Agonopterix subpropinquella (assembly GCA_922987775.1). NCBI lineage: Eukaryota > Metazoa > Arthropoda > Insecta > Lepidoptera > Depressariidae > Agonopterix > Agonopterix subpropinquella. Next base: position 2,261,808 of record OV277693.1, on the reverse strand, counting down.
TCTCATTTTTTTCTTTCTAAGAGTGTGGTTAGCAGCGACTTAGTGAAAATGTTTCATAATATTTCCACAAACAAGTCTCTCTATTTTCCACAAATAAATATTTTTTTATTTTTAACTAATTAAAGTTCAAAGTTGTATTGCATTTCGATCTTATTTATAAATGGTTTTAATACTCGAGTTATACCTAACTACCAACCATAACCGCCTACATAATCAAAATATTATGAACATCCTATTGTGCAATCCTTCCCGGCGGAATGTGATTACTTTCTCCTAAATGGTACATTTACTAGCATCCTTTATAACGTGGTATAAAACTGACTATAAAAGCGACAGTCTGGAACTGGGTAATTGGATTAGTAATTTTATTTCATCATCCTGTTATAAAATGTCATCTTTACTTTTAGTTATTTATGTTTATTTATACACCAGCTTTTGCCCGTGACTTCGTCCACCTGGAGTGCTATTTTTTAATCTTACACGTTCTAATCCACACTCGAGAGTGATGGAACTTATCTTACTTTCGCTTATGATTTATGAATTAGGATACGTGACGTTCAAAAACACCACTAGGCCCCTTCCCTGCTGGGAGACGTATATGGGCTGATGCCCAGGGAAGGGGCATCATCAGATGATGATGATGACTACTGCAATTAGGATATCGAAAAAATATTTTTTTAGTCCTCCACTACATCCTCTGTAGAATATAAAGGGTGTCCTTCTTAATATGGTGACACATTTTTAAAGGAATGATCAGACCGTCAAACTGAACAACTTTCTCTATGGCACCAACATCTAAATCATGAAAAAAAAATGTTCTTCCATGCAAAACTGCAAACCTACTCGAGCCAAATGTCACAACACACATGACCCAATGACAGCTGTTTTTTTTGCGCTATTTCGATGTTGAACCCATAGAAAAAGTAGTTCAGTTTGATGGTATGATCATCCCCTTGAAAGTGTCAGCATGTTAAGAAGGACCCTGTATTTTTTTAGGGTGTGCTGCAGCCCATCAAACTGTATAATTTTCAATATGGAGCCGATATCAAAATCGAGATAAAGTTTGCATCCTGTACATTCCAAATATCATAAATTTTTATCTTCAGTGGTTTTTAGGCTGTGCTTATCTATGCCTTGTCTGTCAGTTAGTCACGGAACTGTATATTATGTTTAGATATTTTTTTTTTTTATATATTGGAAGGCGCCAAGCAAAGCTCTATTACCCATATACTAAACTAAGTCCTGGTTATAGGTGCACATTAAAAAAAAATTAATTTGTACCTATTTAGTTTTCAAGTGCATATATTCAGTAATAAAATAAGTGTTGTGCTTTCCGAAGTCGCGCACAGCATGTTGGTTGTAAATTTAGCTATAAAATAATAATTGATTTAAACTAGTTTTAAACTGATTATAAGTACTAAAGTTTAGGTTTAACTGTAATAAATGCAAGTTTTACTAAATTGAATCTGTCTAAGGATCATAATCGTACCTTTACTGGGGTAATAATATTACAAGTTGTAAATACCTAGAGGTAATACTACGTGCTTTTAGTAGTACTAATATTAGTAGCTACCTATGCATAAACTAGTAAAGGGTAGACCTGTGCCCTACAGTGGGACGTATAATTATAGGTTGGTTGATGATGATACCTTCTAATTGAGTTAGGCAGATTGCGGGGAAATAAAAACTAAATGTAACGCCAAGTTAGGCTGAAAACGTCATCCAAAGTTGAGTAGTAATGTTAGCATAGACTTAAAGATAATTGCGAAAATGATTATAACTTTAACAATATATCTGTCGGCAAACTGAACAACTTTCATTAAGGGACCAAAATCATAATCGCGAAAAACTAAAAAGTGTTTCGATCACCCAAACGTAACCCCAAATGTATGGAACAACAGATTTTTTCCGTTATTTTAATGTTAGTCTTATTGTGAAATTTATTATGTTTAAAGGTCTGAAGCACCCCTTAAAATATGTAAAGCATTTAATTTTACACCCTGTATAAATCGAAACCAAAACGTACTAATCTTTATTCTGTGCCATAACTTTCCTAGTTTGTGGTAACTTTCCTAGAACCACCAGCTATCCGTCTAAAGTGGGAAAACTTCTAAACAAAATACAAGCTAATTAAAAGTCAATGCAACCTACATAAACTAAACTCTCTAAAAATCTTGCAGTCACACCATAAACCTATCTCTTTCCGGTCACAAGGCCGGTCACATATCTCACCCGTACCGTTGTTAAGGATAGTACTGAATGCTTACGGTTACCGGTAACCGGTATTTGAGATTAACCCTTGCCTATTTTTATATAGGGATTTTCTTTATATTATACGAAATTTTATAGGTATGATTAAACTTTCGAACTGAATAACTTTCACTATACTTATAAATAGCAAAAAATCTGTTTTTTAGGTGAAGTAGGTTTACAGTTTTGTATGGAATAGCAGAAATTTCTTTTTCACGAAATTTTGTTTAGCTTGACATTAAGTTTGTAGTATTTGATAAAAATTAACAAAATCGATTTAATTTTATTAACGAAATAAAAAAAAATCGGTTAAAGATAATCCAGTGTGTACTATTCTTAACAGCCAATACTGTATCGGTAATCAACACATTTTATTCAAATCTTTGGAGAAATTAATCACGGTTTTTTCTAACTAAAAACTATTTAAAGAATTCTTGTAGCACAATCAACATAATTATCAAAAATGAACCTTTTGACGTTGTAATAGATGTTATATTTTAGTAAGTATAGTTGTTAAATTGGTTCAGAGCAGCGTTAAAACTGTAACATTTTTGTTTAGACCATTCAATGACATTAGAGCATTGACTTTGTTTTTCATTTTGTTGGATACCTAAGAATTTTGTTATACCCTTTGATTAGAACAGTGCAACCAATTATTTTTATGGCTAAAAGGTTAGGTACTATGAAAAATGTTTGTCTGCAAATTGTAGTCAAAAGCACAAAATAGGCCCCAGAGGGCTCTACGCAATAAGCGACACAAGCGCATACATAGATGCTCACAAACGGTCTATCAGCTGATTACATTTAGCACAGAGTCAGTGTTGCTAAGTCCCAGCCAGTCTGAATCGCCAAAAATCTCGGGTCAAGTAGCCTAAAGTCACCTAATTTTTTCCCCGTGTATAGCCTAAAGTCGCCTAAAAATACAGCAAATTGGCGAAAATAAATGCTATATTGGCTGCTCGTGACGGAAAAATATATTTTTTCACAACTGCAATCTCTACTCACAATTTAAAAATAGCTGTACCACGTAACATACACGTACATTATGTGGTATATAGTGTGTTGTAGTGTACAGTTTATACAGTCTGCGATAAAAAATCATATAATTTTACTTACAATAAGTATAATATTTCAGATTTTTCTTAAAATAGCCTAAAATAACCCGAAAAAGTTAGTTTTTCTTAAAACGGACGGATGGACGGACGGACGGACTTTTCTTTCTTTTAGCCCAAAATCGCCTATTTTAATTTGGGATATAGCCTAAATGGCGGCCGGTCGTCAATCGTATTTTTTGGTCGCCAAGAGACCCCCTGATGTAGCCTAAAAGGCGATAAATCGCCTAACTTGGCAGCACTGCACAGAGTACTATAATTACTACCGTAACATGGTATGTTTTTTTTGTTGAGAATTTCCCATAGGTTTCTTAGGGAAAGTTGATCAGTGTCATGGAAGATATAACCCCTTAAACTCTTTGGTCGCGAAAGATAAGTTTTTAGACAAATCATGTAATGACGTAATATTTTCAAAGATGATTTTATTTTTAGCTTGTAGTATTTTAATTTTCGACTCCATACTTAAGAATGGCAATTAGGTATGTAGACAAGTAAGTAGGTATAAACTATAAACAGATTTTCAAACACTATACCTATGTTTAAATAAGTTGTAGGTATAGCTTAATATGTCGCATAAAACTTCGTGCAACAAATAGTTTAATTTTATCAAAGTGATGAAAGCGGGTTTAAGATATTGATAAGCATAAGCGTATGCTCACGAGTATATTCCCCGAGGGGGTTGTCAGAGGTATGTATTCTGACCAGATATTGATTTAACCAAATATCACTGTTAAATTATCAAGCTAATAGGTATATGCTTTTGTATGAAAGAAACGCGTAATTAAGTTAATAAGAAGTACTAACTAAGAAGCGGTATGTAGGTAGATTGTTTGAATATTTGCAACTCTGCGAGCGAGCGCGCGGGCGGGCGGTAGTCGTATTTAAAGCGGTAAAGAATTTATGTATCTACCTACATTAAGAATGTTACAAAGAAATCGATGTATTTAATTTGATTTGATTTCATTTATATGAATTACGATTTTTAATCGTTACAAATAAAGTGCGATATGAACTAAAGCGGTTGATCCGGCTCGTAGGACCATCAAATGTTGGGTTATTTAACGTCGCGAAAGAGCGATGATAGCCCATACGGAAGAGAGCTAGCGCCTCAATTCTGAGGCCGCGGTTCGATTCCTGGCCTGTACCACTAAGTTCTTCGGAATTTATGTACGGTTGTATTTATCATTTACTAGCTCGGCGGTGAAGGAAAACATCGTGAGGAAACCTGCATTCCCGAGAATGAAAAGAAAATACCATAAGTTCGGAGGTATGCGTAAATATGGGTGAGCTTGGGGCGAACACAAAAGGACCAGCGCTGGTCTCCGTGTTACAACGACCCTTGCTTGCAATAGCCCAACACAAATAATCAGGTAACGTCGCTGGATTTTGGATTTTAGAGGATTAGAGAAATAAGTGGACTGTATTGCGGATTGGGGATATAGGAAAAGAAAGTAGGTAAATGAAATAGCACAACACTGACCTGATACAGCTGAAGTCTGGAGTTAGGTGGAAAGTCACCGGCGGGTCACTCGTGGTCGAAGTACCTATGTTGCGCGGCGGTATTTGGTAATATGAAAGCGTCTCTGATTGTTCTGATCTAAATTTAAGTGTCACACACAAAGCCACACAATTTATATTAGTTTTAGATGAAAGCACTGATTCTATAATATTAATAGATATCACTTAAGCGGAGCGGATTAATTTCCACGCGGTTTCTTCAGCTTCCAGAGCAGTTCTGTCTTCTCGGGGAGATTTGACTTGCGCTCGCGAGGATTTTTCACGAACGGGCCTCCCTCTCTTTCCTTCATGCAGAAGTGTTGTGCGTTGGACAAGGATAGGTATAGGAATGGTAGGGTTCGATAGAAATCGTTAATTTTTGAATTAAAGTGGCGCGAACAGCAACTGTTTACCCTAACACTCTGTATAGGGTGAAATTGATATCATTAGCATCCTTTTAAACTAAGCGTTGGCGAAGCTACAAAGTCTTGAGCATCGTCGCAAGGTAGCCTGTCTGTCTGTTTTTTATAGGATACATTTCGGAGAGTGTGCGACTGAATTACACGATCTGATACCACCATCTCCCTTTCATCTGCGGGGGACGAGACGCAGACTGGGTTTCCACCCTTATGTCGTTGACCTACCAGCAATTCGCACGAAGAAGTTTGCTTCTTCTTTTATAATGCGCACGGCTAAGGAGTGGAATGCCCTGCCTGTGGACCTGTTCCCTGAGCAATACAACCTGGGCCTCTTCAAGGCGAGAGTGAATAGGCATCTTTCTAGGTAAGCATGCTACATCTTCGGCCTCATCATCACTCAACATCAGGTGAGATTGGGGTCAAATGCTTACCTATCACACATAAAAAAAAAAAAAAAGCGTCTACCCATCAAACTGAACAACTTTTACTATGGGAGCAAACCGATCGGAACAAAAAAAATAATCAACTGTTTCATGCTAAACTGCAATGCCTACTCGACTCAAATGTATGCAACAGCTGTTTTTATTTTGCTCCGATCGGTTTGCTCCCATAGTGAAAGTTGTTCAGTTTGATGGGCAGACTCTTAGTTTAAAAGGATGCTAATGATATCAATTTCACCCTTTAGTGTGTCAACTAACATTTATTACATGTTTTACAGCGTGGTTCAGATCATCAAACTGAACAACTTTCACTAAAGAACAGTCATAATTGATCGCAAAAGAAAAATTGTTTTCTCATTGAAATCTTCAATAGATTTAAATTCACATCCTGTTATGAAATGTTTTTTTTTCCAATTTTTCAAGTTATAAACTAAACCATTGAAGTGACTGAGTGAAAACAAACATAAAAAAAGTATTTTTAATAAGGATGTTGACCACAGAATAAACAAGAGTCGGCCTGTGGTTGAGTAATAGAAATTGTTTTTACTAAATTACAGTAGGCAAATTAGTTAGGAGTCGTAGAGTAGTTTACTACGTTAGTAATGAAAATGGTTGAAATCTGGTCGAAATGGCTAACCATTTCACAATCATCATCATCATTCATCATTTTTCATTTTTTTCACTATTTTTAATTTTTTCATTTTTTTCCAGGTTTTTTCCCTAAGGAAAAAAATTATAGATCCGAACATTGCACTACATAACGAACACTATTGACGCATTTTAGTTTTTTCTTTTTTTTAAATCGCGACGTGGAAACAGTGTGTAGGTAAGTACATCTTTTTGCTGAATCTACTTACCTATATTTGAACAAATGACTCCAAATATTTAATTTGGAGTAGAAGTTGTATGCCAACTTTTGAAATCTGTTTGTCAAATTATTATTCACTAGCGGCCCGTCCCGGCTTCGCACGGGTGGACGTCTAATCTTTTCTAGCAATAAATATAGCCTATGTTACTCAGGGTGAATGCAGCTTTCTAATGGTGAAAGAATTTTTTAAATCGGCCCAGTACTTTTTGAGCCTATTCATTACAAACATACAAACATACAAAAATAGGTACAAATCTTTCCTCTTTATAATATTAGTGTAGATAACATGTCTCTTCGGGACACTACTACGTTACCTATTTGTTTTTTTTTAACTTTATTAAAACATAATATAGGTGACGTAGCTTATCTTAGAGCGTCAAATTGAACAACTTTCACTATGGGACCAACATAGGAATGGGGGAAAAAATCAGTTATTTCAATATGTGATAGTCTGAAGTAGTCTGAACCAGTTTGCAACCACAGGGGATTGAAACTCGTATAGTTAGATTCATATACTCACGCCTGTGTCCCATTGTGGCAGGCAGAGACAATTGATCAAACCCTAACTCAATTTTTTTTTATTCAATAATAGATTCTTCCTTTCCAACACAATTTTTTTAATCTACCTCCTTCATCTAAAATCGCCATTGGCTTGTGATCCTGACACACCTATTTGAATTATTAGAAATATACAGGATGTAAATTGAAATAGGTTACATACTTAAATACCCATTTAAGGCTTCCCCTTTCATCTCATCATCATCATCTGTCGCCTCGACACTGGGATAGCTAGGTATAGACCTAGCTATACATCTTTCTTAGTTGGGTATTACAGAGCCATCTAACCGTCTTCAGTTCCTCAATCAGCGTTTGACAGAGGAACCTATAAAATTGAGTGCAACGCCATTAAAACGTAGGTGAAAACAGTTGTCACAAACGTTAACCGCAGACACACCCTGTTGTAAAAACCTTAGCCGTTTGAAAACTTTCTACTTTGTTCTGCTCTTAGGATGGGACGTGGTATGATTTATGAGCTGACAGCGATTGTGTGGTGTCAAGTTTTACCTCAATCATTTACCACATAATCGATCTCAGCTGCTTGGAAAATATTCTTTTTTAATTTGATTTCGTTTTTTCAAATCTGTTTCGGTAACGATAATCAATAGTATTTAATTTGTCTTGTGGGTTGTATTTTTAAAACAGAAAATTACTTAATTCACATATTTTCTTATTCTTTTATGCGTAAAACAGAACTATATTGTTACTTTTGAATACACCGCGCCGCCACATGAAGTGGACAAAATACACGCCTTGAAATGGAAATAATTAGAAAAAAAGGTTTCAAACTATGATTTAGGTACTTCATTATTCAGCAATTATTTAATGATAAATTAATTCATCTAATCTCTGCAATACGATTTAGATGAGGAAATTGGCCTACAAGAAACATAATTATTAAACTAACCCCGAGAGCCAAACTATGGCTCAAAACCATCGATATAAATTTGTAAAACCCGCAAGAATGAAACATGCCATACGAATAATAATAACATAATTATTTTTACCTTCGATTTAACAAAAGGAAATTTAAAATAATTAACTCACATTTTGGGTAATTTTAGCTTGAATACCTACTTTTTTAATAACAAGATATACTATAAAAAGTATGAAGTCATGTTACTCACTTTAAAAAAGGAGGAGGCATTTTGATGTTTGATAAAGAGTTGCTCATTTGACTAGGTTGGCAAATAGCCTTTTGACAAGTCGCTAAATGCCTGTCGCTCACAACTCTTTCCTCGAACCTAACCATTAACGCTTTGACGTAAAGTGCATGCGATGTGGTCAGGTCCATACGTTTTGTTGTGTTTTGTTTAATTATAGCTGTGGCTAGTTCTAGTGGAAATCGTTTTGAATATTATTGGGATTACAGCATAGGATTCTAGGAGATCTACAGTGGCAGAAAGTCAAAAGAAGTGGGTCATGCGCCATCCTGGTAAATAGATACATGTTAATGACACTCCACTCATAAAAACTTGTGCCTATGCTAGTCTTGTCAGATGGATTTATACATCTGACTGGATTCTATGAGTAATATGTAGGTACCATCTAGTAGTAATGGGATGTTTTGGGAGTATCATAATGTCAAGGATTGTTTCATGCATTAAAACACATCATCACCATCATATCAACCGATAGACGTCCACTGCTGGCCATATGCCTCCCCCGAAGTGGGGGGATTTGCCATAATCGTCACGCTTGGCAGGCGGGTTGGCGATCGCAGTTGGATTGAATGTGTGTACTCAGAGGATGCTGCTGCCCATCCTCCGGTAGATCCCTTAGTTGCCTTTTACGACACCCACGGGAGCAAATGGGGTGGTGCTATTCTTAGCCGACACCACACGGATGATTAAAACACATGTGAGTACAAAATGGTGGAGCTACTTGGTACCTAATACGCGCGTCAAAAACATGACTGCGCTATTTAATGATCTAGCCACGCGACTTATTTAGTTTTGTGTTGCTGTTAATTTTTTTTATACATTGTAGTAAGTATACAGTTGTCAAAGTAGATAAAAGCCTAAACCTTCCAATTCGACGTAACTTATGAATGAGTTAATTCATAGTTATGAATGGATCCATTCATAAGTTACGTCAAATTCAGTCACCGAATTATGAATTTTAGTTTAGGTAAGTACCTAATTATGCAGTCAGTAATAAAAGATTTTATCAATTGAGTTAGATTCGATAAATTGATGCAAAATATAAGATATATTTTTAAATGCTAACTGATCTTTATCAGTGGACTGATTTTTATCTCAGATCAATTTTTTTGTCGGTTAAAAATCCTCATAGGTACAACCCGGGCGAATTAACTTGCCACGCTACTGGCCTCGCACAGCGACGGCGGGGTCCCGCGGGGGGTAGCAGGAGGGGTGCCAAGCTAATTCGCCCGGGTTGTATATTCGTTGCAGGTATCAAGACAGATTAGACTCTAATCATAAAGGGGATCACACACGGCAGCTATAATGTAAAGATGTATATTATAGCATGATACATCCCATTAAATCTTTCCATAGAAATCGTCAGGAGACCACACACGACAGCTATAATGTATATTTTTACTAGTACTACACATCCCGGGATGTAATGGATATTAATATACATTATAGCTGCCGTGTGTGAACTGCTTTAGAGTCATCCGGGCTCGCTGGACTTCATTGTCTAGTATTATGAATAAATAATATTATTTTTGCGTACTATGATATTATTATGTCCATGCATATGGGTACCTATCTATTCATTAAGATAACTATCCTGAATCCCGACATTTGTGGAACCGAACGGAAATCAGTTCAAAATAAATTTTGTAGTTCTACCGAAGTTGTTAAGTATACTTACTCAAAAGTGATTCCAGTTTTAAATGTGAACAACATTTATTAAGTATAATAACCAACAATTGAATTTTAAATAATATATTCAGCCTAAAAATAAACATGCGTAGAAATGTAATTAGATTATCAAATTTTATTTAGACAACTTTTTATAGATACAGGTTTTGGTCACGCTTGACGATTCTTATGTTAATTTATATATTACTGATTTAAGACTTGTTTTATATAGGATGTCCTGGAAACAATATCAGAACGATGATAAAAAAATATTTACCTACTTTATTTATTAGACTACCGCATAGTTATAAAAGCAGTTAGATACGCAAGATAGATATTGAAGTTCATAAGTGCGCTAAAAATAAATGAAATCTATTATCCTTTCCTTCATGAATCTAATGGATCGGAATAAGATTACGATAAGAGATAGGGTCGGATGCCCTACATGTAGTGACTCTTACTGGACGTATGGTCGTATGTTGACCATCTCATTCGGTGTTAATAATTGCTTCAACTACCAACATTTTAAGCTTGCTGTTGTACAAAAGCTCACCTTTAGCGTATTGAAGATTTCAAGATGGTGGCTAGATGGTTCGCCAAGAACATTGCATAAAAAAAACCTTCATTCCTTAGACCCTTAGTCGCTTTCGAAACTCATGGGAGGTAATATGGTGGTCCATTCTTAGCCGGAATCATATAGCATACGAGAAACTATATTGAAAGGTCAAAATAAGCGTGGTGGCACTCATTAAATAAGTTTGAAAGTGATCAAACGCCTATTATTATTAAGGTGACCTTTTATTTCATCCTAATTCGAGCATTTGAATTTTTACGGTACTTAATACAAGATTTTATAGTTTGTAAATGTCAGTGTTTTTCTTTTTAGTAATGTTAATTAGTTTTTTCGTTGAATAGAATGCGGAAATCTTACAAGGTGTAAGGTGAATTGTATTCATTTTGTTTTTCAAATGTATTAATAATTATTATTATCAACTTATAAAAAACATTAATAAATAATGAGCAGGGTGAAATTGATACTAAACTGCAATGCTTATTCACGAATATGACGTATTTTTAGCAATACAGGCAGCGTTCTTATTCTCTGTTCGCGTGAATTCCCCGTGCAGGAAGGGCAGGAAATAAGATGGGCTATTGGCTATGTAGGCAAGTCATTTTACGGAGTTTTGTTAGGCGGGGTAGGGAGTAATTATTAATTGGACTTGTAAACTGTAACCGGCACCATTTAGTGACAAAAATACTATCCAAAACTACATTAAAAAAAAATTTGCTACGCAACGTAGAAATCAAAATTGTGTGTCCCAGAAGGCTTTTAAATAAATAATATTAATACCAATGCACTCATTTGAATTAGATTTAACAATATACATTATTTTTGATCAATAAAATAGGCATTAAAATTTAAAAAATGAGGTATTTATTAGAAAATACGAATGTATTTTTCAAAACCTTCTTAGTAGACAAAAATATTTACACCATGTTTGAAGTATGTTAAAAAAAGCCTTAAATATGTGCAAAAAAAAATTTATCATCAGGTTTTTTAGAACGAGATAATATCTATATTTTAAAATTGGAACTGTTGCTGACGTAATTTTTTTTTAATTTTGGTACATTCTTAAGCTCAAATTGGCTCTTCAATATTATAGCGAAAAAAAAATGCAATTAGTAATTAGTCCCGGCTCAAACCGTAAAATGACTGGGCTAATGTGCGAAGTGGGTGTTGGGAACTGTCAAGTCGATCGCAGCGCCCGGGGTGGCAGAAATTTGTACTTTTGCCGGACAAGCTGAGAAAATATGCTTGAATCTATGCAAATCTGCACACTAACTTAACATGAAATCTCCAAAACTGTCAAGACTACAAACTAAAAATTTGGCATGGAAGTTTCTATTGGCATCTAGATGCTCACTTAAAAAAGGCTTGTCGCATTTTAACCCCCCAAAGGTGTTATAACTGAGGTAAAAGTTTGTATAGGAATTCCCATACAAATTAGATTTTGTCCGTGGCTTCGTCCGCATCCGCTCCCATCATCGCACCGGAATAAAATATAAGCGAGCTTTTAAGACTTATAATAAGCTTTAAAATATAAAAAGTTTTATCAAAATCGATCCAGCAGTTTTGGCAGAATCCTCGGACAAACACAGACTTTTACAGTACTATAATAGTGTAAATAATTCACGGCTGTCCGAAAAAGTTCTGTCAGTACGCCGCGCTAGTGTGGCGCTAGTGTCGTGCACATAGCCAATACAGAGTTTAAGAAAAAGTATAATTAGCCTTTAAACCATATACTCTACTCATCAAAATGAACAACTTTTACTACGGGAGCAAACCTGTCTGGACAAAAAAGTCAGCTGTCTCATACATTTGAGTTGTGTAGGTATTGCAGTTTAGTATGGAACTTCTGATTTTTTTTTCTTTGACAGGTTTGTTCCCATATTCAAAGTTGTTCAGTTTGATAGGTAGAGTATGTGGTTTAAAGGTTAATTGATACTTTTCTTTACACCCTGTATAGTATGGGCAAAACTGCATTCATATCGACCCATCAATATTTCATTGAAATTGATTCGGTGTTTTAAATTATTAGTAGCCGTTGTGGTCTCGTGGTTAGAAGCCTCACCTTCCATGCAGGAATGGCGGTTCCGTAATTTTCCATAAATTAAAAAGAAATTTAAATAGTACTTGATTAAAATTTGGAGAGTTTTTTTCAATTATGTACGTTTTGTAACACCAATTACTGTCTTTTCTGTAAAAAAAAAACCTGTGTCACTGTACAACCTTACTCTCTATTAACATAAGCGATTGGCTCACTTCCTTGGATAGATTTTGGGCATTGCTACTAAAATGTGAAACATTTTGAAGATGATCATTTTGTTCTTTCTGGTTCTTTCTAGTACCATAAAATCCCCGACTTCCCCATTGGAGCATATAGTCGTGAGAATTATGCTTATGCAATTCGGTATTTAAGATTTAAGACAGTAAACACTTATGGTTTTAAAATATAAGAAAAAAATTACAGACAGACAAAGATTGAAAAGGTTATCTACAATTAAATAGTAAAATTACAACTAAATAAATCGTATGCTATTAATAATCAAGGTCCCTGTACTTAATCCATAATAAATAAAATACCTTTATAAGTTAAGCAATCCACAATATTATGTCTGCAACACACGCTTCATATAAGTAATCAATCACATATAATATGATTGTGATATATCTGACATATGTGAGAGAGCACATAAAAATATTTATGTTTGATTACGTAAGGTCACGGATTTGACTTTGTTTCAAAATGTTTTGACTTATGACGTTATAGTTGTATGATTGTTTTTATGTCTGTTTTGAAACAAAGCCTCGGAACCGTTCTGATCTTGTTCTTTTTTAAAATTTGTTGACTTTGGAATTAGGTTTAATGTTTACATTGTAGCGATATTTTTTGTGTACATCCTTAAAATATTACAGATATTGTCGAAGTACGACAAAAAAGGTTCCGAAGTTCGAACTTCTATGAACAGGCCCTGTACCTGGACTTTCGATTTTCGATATATCGCGACCGCTTCGATCCGAATTCTTTGTAAAAGAGTTGAAGTCCGAATGTCCGGGTAGAGGCCCTGTATTGTATATTTGTATTACCATTTGACACGTTATTCCGTTATCCTAAATAAGCAAATTGAGAAATTTTTGCTACAACTTTTCATTGATAGTGGTAGGTAGTTTATTCATGTAAATAGATTAAAAAAATGAATGAAAACCTCTTCACCTGGATCAAAAAGTATTTTTATGTAACTTTGAAATTGGCGAAATAAAAGTGTGCAACTGTTCACAAAAATTCGCCGCGTCTCATTTTGGGTTAGTGCAAAAAGTGGAAAAAATTGTGAATAAAAAAGTTACATATTTGAGTGATCAAGTCTTTACTACAATAAATTGCATCCCACTCCCGTATGTATTATTAGTTTATTATTATTATGTATTTACTGTGAACCTTAAAATTTTCTGAATATCTCTGACTAACCCCTCGGGGAATATAGTCGTGAGCATATGCTTATGCTAATGCTTAAAATTTTCTGCCACTAATTGCTCTTCAACTGCTTTAGGTGGTCATTAGTTATAGCAAAACTAAGGAGAAAAGTCTGTTGTGAATTATCATAATTTCATAATGTACCTTATGCATGGCAGATACGTGGCAGATACGTATTTGGTGTAGGTATTTGATTATATAGTACCTTGTAGAATTTAAACAGATTTATTATTATGGACCTTTGTCTTGATTTGGTCATTGATTTCATTGAAATCAGACAAGTACTTAGGTCTCTTATCATGTATACGTAACGCTCAAAGTTGTCGTAAAAAATGCTGTGTATCCACGTATAATACCTACAGTATTATATGTGGATATGTATTATAAATATATGTGGGTGAAAATCATTTAAAACGACCATTGTCACAAAAATGAAACTCGTAACAAAAAAATAACAAAAATGAAATATTAGGATCATTTCACAATGCACATGCAAAATACACTTAATAACGAATTATTTTTATTGATCAAATACAAGAAAAATTCAACACCTTATTTGCATTATTCGTGTAATCAGTCAAAGGACAACCGCCGCTCTCCCTTGAAAAAATACCTTAAAATGTATAGAAGTTTTGACTAAAGTCAAATGTGTAATAAATTATGAGGTTTTATAAAAACGACTCAGATAGTATCATTTATTTTTATTTAACGAGTTATTTAATCATTTATTATTAATAAATTCTAAAAAAGCAGCAACCCCAAAATAGCCGTCAATGTTGTTTAGTAGGAGTTGGTAGGATGTGTTGCAAGCACAGACGCCATAGGTTGCAAGCACAACGTTTTTTTTTATATAAAAATTATAAAAACTAATAAATCATTATAAAATAAACTAATGCCTGCAGTTAGTTTCTAGTGTTCCATAGTCCATAATAAAAATAGAAGGACGGTTATACATTTTTGGGTATTATGTGCCAGATGTCCTTTAAACCACTTACTAATCAATTTTTTCATAGCAGACTATAAAAGAAATCACAATTCGCACACTTCTCAATGATCATAATTCTTACGTTCTTGAAATATAAAGTAAGTATCTAGTAAGTAACGGTAAAAAATTTAGACGTTTTTTTCAAGTATTAACGTACATAATATATTAATAAAAATCAGCTTTGTGAATGCGGCTTTCCTTCATTTTTGTTATATCATTTTTGTGACGTGAGAAAAAAACGTAACGAATCATAACAAAAATGAAAAGAATCCATAATTTGAAAATACCTACAAATATTTCAAGTCAAATAAGAATAGAAAAGAGCTAAAGCACCTTGCATTTCAATAATCGTCGACAGTAAACTGTTTACATACATCAATTAAATATATAAGTATTCGCTTATCTGTATCGTTTAGTACAATAACAAAAATGATAAATTAAATTTGGAATTTTCGTTCGCCAACAGAGAAACACGCCTTCCCACAATTTTACATGCGATGACAAAATGCCTGACACACAATCGCTTTGGCATCTGAAGTGAGATTTTTGAAAATCATACAAGCGACTTGGCAGTAGAAAATGTCAAAATTACTATGGAGATTATGCATCTTTCTACTGCCAAGTCGCTCGTATGATTTTCAAAAATCGCACTACTGATTGGCTCTTCAGGGAGCGAGTGTTACCATTAAAAAAAAATATGAATATTACCAAATTTGGTCGTTAGAAAAATGAATAACAAAAATGAACAAAATAATTGACATATATTCAGACACAAATATTTATTGTTAAAAATAAGCAAATTTAAATAGCTTTATCCGGTATCAATGAAAAATCGTTTTATTTTGACAAAAAATAAACGAATATTTAAATATTGTAACTAGTATTTTTATTCGGATGTATTTTGTAACGCAAGTCGTGAAGAGGACAAATTATTTTGTATGAAGTAAATCTGGGTTCGGTGTGAAAAATTGAGTATTTTACTAAATACTGGTAATAAGGAACATTAAACTATATCATATTTAGTTACGTAACCACGTGCACCATTCTACTATAATAAGTACTTATTTAGTCGGCAAAAAGAATATTTTATTTTATATAGCCTCTGGACAAATGTTGATGTAAAAATGGTCATTTTAAATGATTTTTCACCCATGTATTTAGACTACAATACTATTCATATCCAAAAATTAATTAACAAATAGATACAAACGAAATACCTTGTTAGTGCTGCAATCAGCTGATCACTGAAGTCTCCTTTATTTCAAATATATGAGTTACAGCGTTTCTCACTGAGCTTTTCTGTTCTTCATTACATCGCCAAATATCTACACATTTTCGAAAATAAACAATGACAATTTTTAACCAAAAATGTTATCAAGTCTGTTTCAAAAAATTTTTATTAGGAGGAAGTGTTTATTATTATTTAGCCAGGAAAATAACAGTTCATAAAAAATTGATGAAAAAAAATGTGGTTGAAGAAATAAAAATTCGCGAACCCGCGCGCAAATTCAAAAGGCCGAACGAGTGCGTCGGTGCGTACGCGCATACGCGAATCGCGCAGTTCGTTTTTTAACGCCTCACTCGAATGAGGTCCGTGTGTGACTGTATACCCATCTTGCACTTCACGATCACCGAAGAAGATTCATCTGCTGTCCCGCTCGAGAGCGAGGCCCTTCCTATCTCCGTCCCGCTCGATATTATCAGAGGTCTTGTTCATCAGTCAGTTGCCGCGCGGACGTAGGGTGGGAAGCCCGCACTGAAGCCACCAAATACTTTCTCTATGCTCATAAACCACGTACTGTATGGTGAACGACTATTTTGTTCGCTCTTCTTAGGTAATTTATTTGTTTGGCACTGCGCTGGCGCAGGTGGCTTGGAATTTATTGATAGATTCTCTGAGGCGCGTCCGTTAGAGTTTATAGGTCATACATAAGAATTTTCTCTTTTGTTGTCTTTCATTCACTATTGTAAATCTTATACTAAAATACGACTTTCACCAAAATTCAACTAGGTCAAAGTTGACATTAAAAAGTCAAAAGTCAACAGGTCGATTTGACATTAACGGATCGATGAATGCGCGCGCGCCGAAACTAGAGCGTCCGAAATTACACAACGTTGTTTATCTCTGACCAATCGTGTTCTCGCGAAATGACAGGCTCGCTAGATCATTCGCTTAGATCACTTGGTAACATTTGCCGCTATTGGCGTCGCTTGCGCAGGCCACGCCTGTACCGTTATAGGGGGGCAATGACTGCCCTAAAAAGTGGGGGCTTTCTAGATCACGGTGAAGGGGGGATGTCATATGGTAGTTAATTGATACGTATTGTAATTATTGTTAAGTTATGTAGGTACTGTTTGGTATTTACATAAGTATTTTATACGGAATTCAAGACTGGTTTTGTTCCGTTCATCATAATTTGTTATCGAGATTCTTTTTATTTTTACACTTTTTGGAATAAAGGGTGCTGCTGATTGCGTTTTGATGGCTAAATTATCATTTGGCGTACTAAAATTTATCGAAATTAGTTTGATTATGACAGAAAAAAAATATATAGTAAGGTGAACTTAGGAGGACGCACCAGTATTACATTAGGGACACCATTATACACGGTGTAAACTTAAAGGGGTGCTTTAAGACATAAATCTGAAAAAATTTTATAAAGGGACCAAAATTGAAGCGGCGAAAAAAAAATGCTTGTTTCATAGAAAATGTCAATGCCTAATTGGTCCTATTTTTTTTTTTTTTTTTTAATTTATTTTACAAAGAAAAAGTTACATATTTGTTTTCCTACTTAAGCTTTCCTACTGCAAACCTTACAAGGTTTAATCGCAGGAAGCGAGTCGCTTTACAGCGTATCAGGTTTTACAAATATACAAGTTATACAATATAAAAGACCTTAGGGTACACTATAACATAACATGTATGATATGTAAAAGTTTGCGAGTGTGTGTTATATTGTTAAATAATTGGTCCTGTTATATTGAAACAGCTGATTATTTATTTGGAGATTTCTGTATTGGTCCAATAGTTAGAGTTGTTCACTTAGACCCCCCCTTAATCTAAAGACCAATCCTGCATTACTCGTTATATTGGAAAACCTTAAAAAGAGGCCTTATAACCTGGAATATGGCTCAAGTTAAAATCACAGAACCCCGTCACACCCGACCCTCCTGTACTCCTCAGATGTCTGTAAAGTATTTAAATTTACACCCTGTATATAATATTCCTGGTCAAAACTATGCTGAACCGAAAAGAATGTATGACAAGTCGTACGAATAATAATCAACTGAAGTAGGTATGTCAGGGCCGCCCAATGTAGGAAAAGGTCTATAGATGCCTACCCCTCTGGGAAAAAGGCGTAAGATTATTTGAGTATGTTTGTGCAAGTTTGGCATAAGCATGTGCTCACGACTATATTTCCCGAGGGGGTAGTCAGAGATATTCCGAAACCTCAGAACATCCACGTTTCACTAGTACCGTAACTCTGTCCAGTGTGACGGGTAGTGAGCCCGTCGCCACTTGTAATGGACAGTAGGTACAATACATGCCTTGAAATTGAAGCATGCAGGTTTCCTCACGATGTTTTCCTTCACCGAAAAACCAGTGGTGTTACAAATCGTACATAAATTCCGAAAAACTCATTGGTACGAGTCAGCCTGGACGGGGATCGAACCATCGCCTCCTGCACGGCAGGCAAGGTTACTCGCCACTGGACCACCACGGTTTTTTTTTTACTCCTTGATTTGGACAACTTTTAATCCATTCAACAATTAGAGTACTCCTGTTAAATTATTTTTAAAATACATAGATAGCTACCGTGATTTTCTGAGCGTTATACAATCTGATTAATCTTGCATGAATTAATCTTTGTATGTCAACGACACGGACGGACAGACGGACAACTTAGGCTTAGGAGTGCGATTTTTGAATCTCATTCGCTGAGTTCAGCAGTTGAAAATGTCACAATTACTGTGGAGATATATGCATCTTTCTACTGCTGATTTGACGTATGATTTTTGAAAGTCAATTCAGCAGTAAAAAGATCTACACAGTAATTTTGACATTTTCAACTGCTGAACTCAGCGAATGAGAAGATATGCATCTTTCTAGTGCTGACTTTCAAAAATCATACTTAAGGAGTGCGATTTTTGAAAATAAAATCAGCAGTAGCGATGCGTATCTCCATACATTTTCAACTGCTGAGTTCAACGTATGAGATTCAAAAATCGCACTCCAGCAATAGGATTCCGTTGGTACCTAAGCGATTTATTGCTTTAGTGTTATAAACGTAAGGTGGCATATGCCCAACAGTGGGTAAATTTGGGCAATGAACGTTGATGATAAAATTTAATTAATTAGCCATATATCAACTTCCCATTTATATTACCAATAAGTACAATAATTTTAATGCAAAATGGTCATTAATTTAATACTGACGATAAAACGGGGAGTTTCATAATACCTAGTTCAAAGGTTCTGCATATTAGTACAAGTTATAATAGTATTCACATTTATGCAAAACATTAAACTACCTACTTACATTCACATAAATACTATTAAATAAGTATTACGAGGTTTTAGATGAGGGCAGAGAGCGTCGCGTCGGTGGCGGGTTGCGGAGAGGTACCTATGGACACTCAATCATAAGGGTCTGGGTTCAAATCTGCATAGACGACATGCCATGTACCAATGAGTTTTTCTAACTTATGTTGTAATACCGACTGCTCTGAAACGATGATGAAATTAAACCCTATAATTCATAAATATCGTGGACAATGTCATACAAATTCATCATCATCATCATCAACTCAGCCGATGGACGTCCACTGCTGGACATAGGCCTCCCCCAAGGATCGCCATAACGACCGGTCCTGCGCTGCCCTCATGCAACGTTTTCCCGCCTCCTTCAACAGGTCGTCGGTCCACCGTGTGAGAGGCCTACCCACGCTGCGCTTTCCGGTACGCGGTCGCCACTCGAGAACTTTTCGGCCCCACATTTTCGGTCATACAAATTATCTAGTCACATTTAAAATACCCGAATCTAGCCTGGACCTGTATCATGATGACTAGACAACGATACGCCTTCTATCAAAAACTCAGCGCAAAATACAAAGAGTTCAAAATTCATGCATAAGATTTTGCTATAGGGTGCCACCGCGTTCTCATATTACGCCGTTTCTTAACACATATAATATATTAAATATGTCTAACAGACGAAACCTGAAGCTCAGCACAATGACTTTTAATGTGAGAAAATCTGGTACTCCACAATATCTTGCTGACAAGTTGGGGTGGAGTGACAGGCAGAGGGGGAAATCCAAACATGTTCGTTATCCTGTTTTGCATGTCTCTCCATCTCCTAAATTGGTTTCTGTTTGGGGTAGTTTTCGTTTTGCCGCTTCCAAGATCTGGAACGACTTACCGCCGCCTATAAGAACTCAGGACTCCTTGAATAGTTTCAGGATAAAGTGTAAGGCATGGCTCCTCGATAGGCAAAGGAGTTCTTGCGGTTGGTCTCCGGTTACTAAGTAGTCGTATAATAAAATATGTAATAAATAAATATCTAGAATATTAACAATACTGTTAAGATTTATATTATATTGTAGCATTATCTTGTGCCGACAAGAGCGATTTGTCCTTCATCTGCAATTTTCTCTCCTAACTTTGTGATGGCCGATTATAGTTATATAGTTATATTTATATAAATAACACTACACTACCTACGATTTGTATAGTGTTTAAACATTTGTAATTTATTAGTGATTAAGTAGTCCGTTCGGGCAATTTCGGGCAGTTGAGTCGCAAGGAAGAGACTGAAAAACAGCAGTAATGCTGAGGCTCTGTCCTATTCCACTGCACTTTCAAAAATGTGTAACTTAATTATTAGTAATTTTTTGAAATATTGTACTTTTGTAACTGTCGTTGAATAAACGTCTTTATTATTATTATTATTATACAGGGTGTAAATTAAAATAGGACAGCTACTTAAAGAGGTGCTTCAGACCATCAAACTGAACAACTTTCTCTATGGGACCAATATCGAAATCGCGAAAAAAAAATCTGCTGTCCCATACATTTCAGTCGAGTTATGTTTGCAGTTTTGTATGGGAGAGCGGAATTTTTTTTCGCGATTTCGATATTGGTCCCATAGAGAAAGTTGTTCAGTTTGATGGTCTGAAGCACCCCTTTAAGTAGCTGTCCCATTTTATTGTACACCCTGTATAGAATACATATACAGGATGGGAAAAAAAGGCCGTGGTTGGAGGGAAAGTACCCTTAATATTTATGATGGCAAATTTTACTGAAAGGAAACATTCCTTTATTTTCAAAAATAATTAAAACTGCATATAAGGATTTTTGAAAAATCATCTGCTTGAGCCTGGGAATCGAACCGGTGAAATGTGAAAAAAAACATTCTGTATTTTATGATACCAACCGAAAGAGTCATTCATAAGGATCAATTTCTTTTAAACAATATAGTATCTTAAATTAAAGAAAGACCAAGAAAAAATTATTTTTTCAGTGCTAAACTTACTCACTATCTAAAGAAAATACTTTAAAGTATTTTCAAATAAAGGAATGTTTCCTTTCAGTAAAATTTGCCATCATAAATATTAAGGGTACTTTCCCTCCAACCACGGCCTTTTTTTTCCACCCTGTATACAGGGTTAAATTGATATCATTGGCATCCTTTTAAACTAAGAGTCTACCCATCAAACTGAACAACTTTTACTATGGGAGCAAACTGATCGGAGCAACTAAAAAATCAGCTGTCCCATACTAAACTGCAAAGCCAACTCGACTCAAATGATAATCCCTTACATTTAGATTTAACTTGTCTTTTGAACTGGCCTCTACATGTTGGCTTCGGCCCCATGCACGCCTTCCAAAGGTCCGGGACTTAATTGCCCGTGATTACGGAACGTAAGACATACAATAATAAAAATCATTTATTTTCACCACAAACATGCAAGCAGGCATGCTTCATACATTGAATATGTTTGCGGAGACTGGTGACTGAAAAAGGCTTTAACGGCTGTAAAACCTGTTAAATGTATGCAACAGCTGATTTTTTTTTTGCTTCGATCGGTTTGCTCCCATAGTAAAAGTTTTTCAGTTTGATGGGTAGACTCTTAGTTTAAAAGGATGCCAATGATATCAATTTCACCCTGTAGATACAAACATCCATGACTCGGGTACAAATATTCATAATTCATCATACAAATATTTGTCCCTTACGGGATTCGAACCCGCGACACTCGGCACAGCAGGCAGGTTCACCACCGACTGTGCTACCGGGCTGTCTGTATAAGGGTGTTCAATGTGTTATAATCATTTATAATCCACGCAGACGAAGTCGCAGGCAATAGCTACCTTTAAACATATCGCCAAAAAGCAAGTATTTATAATGCAAGAATAATGCGTCCTAAATCAACCAAAAAAAAGACTGCATCTTTAATCGGATTTCCAGAAAGGACCGCAATATGTCGCGCCATCGTTTAAGGCTTTATCTGCGCAGGCGCGGGCGCGGCTACAAATTGCAGGCGTTCACGTTTTTATAGCGAGCCCTGTTTGGGATGCGCGCACGCAGGTTTATTCCACCTAACTGTTAAGATAAGTAAGACAAATTAAAAGAGATATTAATTTAGTTCAAACGTACATAAACTCACAATAACCCCAAACTCAAATACAGTGTGATTACAGCACACCTATCCAGTCAATAGGACACCAGCACGGCTAGCATGCAACCCACGATAAAGCGACAAAACGAAAAAAAAACGTTATACGCGCTCTATTTACCATAAGTACTTTAAGATACAAATATGTAGTCAAATCTCGATTTTTATCGTTTTCTCGTGGGTGGCATGCTAGTCCTACCGCTAGAATATTCCCATACCGCTAAAATATCATCACATCATACAAATCAATGCCTCCGTGGTCTAATGGTTAAGAGCATTGGCTCTCGATACGGAGGTCGTGGGTTCGATTCCCACGGGGGACACCTAGTGATATGTCACTTTGTGCGTTTTTCCCCAGTTGGTTAGGACATTGCAGGCTGAATCACCTGATTGTCTGAAAAGAAAAGTAATTCCGTGCTTCGGATGGCACGTTAAGCCGTTGGTCCCGGCTACTATCTCTAGTGGTAGTAGTCGTTACATAAAAACCACGTCAGAGGCCGAAAGGCGGTCTGAAAAAACTCTGACACCAGGGCTCTGCCCACACGATAAGAAGAAGATACAAATCAATTCATACGCTGACAAATTAGCAAGCTACACTTTGGTCATATAAAAGACTTCAACGGCACACGCAAACTAATTTTGTCTACAAAAGTCAAATTGGAATCGATACGTATTGCTTTCCATCAAACTTCTAACTGGATTCCACTTATTATATCTTAAGCATACATACATACATAAACTCACGACCGTAATCCCTTTCGGGGTGGTCAGAAACATTGATACAACTTCACTAGTACTACTAACTATCTGTTTAAGAATGCAGTTATACCAATGTTCACATTTAGTTTAGCAATGTCATTATGATGTCGTTTAATATGTCTCACAGCCTTTCCTAATAAGATTATTCTAAATGTATAATATAAATAAATAAATATCTTGGACAATGTCACACAAATTATCTAGTAACATTTAAAATACAAGAATCTAGCCTGGACTTGTATTGTGATGACTAGACAACGATATACAATACATATATAGATACAAACATCCATGACTCGGGTACAAATATTCATATTCATCATACAAATATTTGTCCCTTACGGGATTCGAACCCGCGACCCTCGGCTCAGCAGGCAGGTTCACTACCGACTGTGCTACCGGGCCGACAGGCCGGCTAAATGAGGTAATAACAATCTATCTAAACTCGTAGATCTAAACTATTATAAAACTGTAACAGAAAGTGTGTCTGTACATTGAAGATATTTACAAAAAAAATGATTACGATAATAATATGGTTTTTAGGTGTCCCTGATTCCAAATCACCAATTTTTGGATTTTTTGTCTGTCTGTCTGTTTGTTTGTTTGTTTGTGTGTTTGTTTGTTCCAGCATCACGCAAAAACTGCTGAACCGATTTTCATGAAATTTTGTTTGTTTGATAGCTTATGATCTGACTTAAAAACTGGTACTTACATAATTTGTGCGGACAAAGTGGCAGGTATTATTAATATTCTCAGATTTACAAGGTTTTAGCAAAATAATCGCTTATTCTAAATCAATTCCGGTTGACCCGGACGACCCGGTTGGTGTAATGGTTACCACGCCGGACTGCCAAACCAGGGTCCTGGGTTCGAATCCCGGTTCGGTCATGGATGTTTATATGTTTGTGCCGTTGTTGTATGGTTTCCATAATAAACAGCCTATAAATAGTGCTTTCTTGGGATCATTACAATGTATGTGCCTGTGAGCGTTTTTTATTTATTATTTATTATTTATTTAATTTTCAAAATTGTGCCTTTATCGAGTTCACAAGGATTTTGTCAATGTCAAATAAACATACGACAATATGACTAAATTACTAAATGACTACACAGAACAGTAGGTACCATGTGCTCGCCATTGTGGTAGTTATCCACTGTCACAGTATAAGAAAGAATATGAATTACCTACTACATACAGTTGGGACACTCCCTGCCTTCCACCAACTTTTTACCTCACCCCTTCTACTGCCCCCCAGTTACCTCGGCAGAAAAATAAAACTCTTTTTGAATTGACGCGGCTGTCAAATGCGTTTTATTTACGAAAAAGTTGCTAAAATTGTTATAGCCCTAGACTCCGTGTCGCATGTGCTGATGTCATTTGTCAATTTCTGTTTTTTGTAAGCAGTGTCCGGGTGTGAGACTGTACCCTCTGCTAATTAGAGGAGAAACTCCCACCCCCCATGTCAGGAATTCGCCGTAAGCCAGTGATATGACAAGGAGAAGTCCCTGACAAACGCCCAGGGTGATAAGGTCCACTGCTGTTCTCTCCGGACCCATCCAAAGGGACCAGAATCAGGGCCTCAATTGCGCAATTTTATACGGTTTTGATTTGGTTTTGGTTTAGTTTTGGTTTAGATTTGGTTTAGCTGAAGTAAAAAAGCTATCGCGATATTTTTTTCTGAACGGTTAAATCGCACAATACAGAAAATTCGATCGAACGGACATCAAACGTTCCGCCAACATATCTCCCGAAATAAAGCTAAATCGTTACCGTTAATATAATTTGCGCGATACGAATTGTGCATAACGTAACGTTTTTGGTTGTGGTTTTGTTTTGGTAGTATCGTTCAAACTTAGGGCGATTGAGGCCCTGGTGTACCAATATACGTGGAGTTACTGGCTTAGCACATCTCATCGTTCCATTTTCTAGTTAGTTTTCCCTAAATATCAAACTATAATCTAATTAGAACCTTAATTCTACTAGCACAAATTGCAAAGCTGTCCATCATCATCATCAACAATGCAAAGGCTCGACCTACACAACCTTCGTAAAGATGCACGCTTGTCATTCACGTGCGCACCTTCCTTAGTAGTTCAGGCTGACGTCGCTAGATGGCGTTAGTTGTTGCGTTTCTTTAATGTTATTGGAAGTGATCGGATCGATTGTATAATATACAGGGTCCTTTTTAATATGCTGATATTTTTTAAGCGGATGATCAGATCATCAAACTGAATAACTTTCTCTATGACGCCAAAATCGAAATCGCGAAAAATAATCAGCTCTTAAATACAAAACTGCAAACCTACTCGATCTTCCATGCTGGAGTGCGATTTTTGAATCTCATTAGCTGAGTTCAGAGTCAGTTCAAAGTCAAATCAGCAGTAGATAGATGAGTATCTCCATAGTTATTTTGACATTTTGAACTGCTGAACTCAGCGAATGAGATTCAAAAATCGCACTCCTGGTTCCATAAATAAAGTTGTTCAGTTTGATGGTCTGATCATACCCTTAAAAAGTGTCAGCATATTAAGAAAAACCCTGTACCTAATTGTATAGGAAACAAAATTGTTAAGGAGATTATAAATGTTGCTTGAATGCTGTAGATAACTGTACTAAAAGTGTGTTTGTTGTTTCGTAAAGTTTACAATATTTTATGGTGTTTAGGAATCTCTAGCTTCAAATCAGAGATTGTTGGATTTTTTTATCAATCTGTTTATTTGTTTATTCGAGCAACATGACACAAAAAATAAAACCGACTTCAAAACTCAAAAAGTATAAAATAATATTGCAGCCGATGAATTTTACGTTAGCTATCAATTTTTTTATTGGAGTCGGTGTCAAGCCTAGCCCCAAAAAAAAATACTGCAAGCTCAGTCTCGAATCGTACAGGCTTGACAGCGATTTCGATAAAAAAATTGATAGCTAACGTAAAATTCATCGGCTGCAATATTATTTTATACTTTTCGAGTTTTGAAGTCGGTTTTATTTTTATAGACTATATTTAACTTCAATGTTATATTGTTTTATTATCATTATTTTTTATTTTGACATTACTAATTTTATTCTTATTTTTATTATTCAATTTGACGATCATGTTATGAACGGACATTTTATGTAAAATATTTATGTATGAATGTGACATGTGTAGCGTATCTACCATACTTACCATCATGATTCGCTCCATAGCATATTTATGCATGCCATGTTTACCCTTATCATTCTTTTCGTGGCATCCTTGTGTCATCGATGTGTGGCGAGTATCCGCGCCACTGTATTGTCGATGGTGTTAAAACACTCACCTTGGATGTCAGAGGCAGGAAGCAAGAGGTCAGCATCGACCGTGTCAAACCAGCGCACTTAGAGGTCGAGCCCGATACGGGCGCTCCTGCATCAGTGCCCCCCATAACACCTCCTGTCTCGCCTGTGTTGCCAGAACCAGCAGGACCCACGTCTGATGTTTCACCGCCTGTGGTTCCCAGTCCCGGTCAAAAACCTTATTCATCATCAGCATCAACATCCAATCCCCCCTCCCTTTCCCCTGTCATTACACGAGCCGGTCGTAGAGTTCGTTTTCGTGATATTTTAAATTTATAAACGTACCTAACCATACGGTTATCATACGATCATAATATCAATTGTCGTACAGCATAGAATGTTACAGTATGTTTTATTTTATACTGTTCGTTTCTGCGTAGGGGGGTGATGTGGCGAGTATCCGCGCCACTGTATTGTCGATGGTGTTAAAACTCTCAGCTTAGGACTTTCATAACGGACGAGTCGCGAGGCTAGAGTTTCTCGTGTGATCGAATTGTATTCGTAGCTTGAACAAATAAATAAAGCAGTATATAAAGTACAGCGATCCTATCATTCCTCGTCTCTCCTACTCCGGGCGTTCCTACGTGTTCTCCTTAGATGTTTACTATCCTCACCATAGACATTATTATACTACCTTATCCTCACTCTTTTATAGGTTACATATCAAAAAGTCAAACGTTGATTGGTCAAATTTTAAAAGAACAAAAAACGAAATGCCAAAAGTACGAAAGGCCAAAAGTTGATACGTCAAAACTTAAAAGATCAAAAAGACGATTGGTCAAATCGTTCAAAGGCCAAATGGACGAATGGTCAAAAGGTTGAAATATCAAATTTTAAATGGTCAAAAGGATTATTGATGGTATCGTTTATTTAATTGTTTAAATAATAATTAGCGACCAAAGCCTAAGCCTTTCTAAACGCAATCTTAATTAAATACACTATTAAAACTCAAGAACGGCTGAACCGATTTGGCTGAAAATTGGTGGGAAGGTAGCTTAGAACAAGGAGACGGACATAGGGTAGGTAGGTATATGAGTAGGTGTGGGTGTAGGGTCTATGGCAGGACAACACGTCTGCCGGGTCAGCTAGTTTAATATAAAAATAAACTCTTGTAGGACTCTTAGATTTTAAGGAAAACTAAATAGGAATACCGAATATTACTGTGAAAGTTATCAAAACGACACTCAATTATATTAGCTTCGTGTTGTTATATTTGTTCATGCCAACGGTTCTATGCGTAAGTTTATGCTGTCTGTCCGTCCTTCCGTCTGCCTGTCTGTCTGTGTGTCTGTCTGTCCTGCCTACTGGGTGTAAGTGGAGACAGTTGCATTACCTACTTTAATGGGCTACTGTACTCAAGATATTGAATAACTTTCCGAAAAGAACGTAAGGAACTTCACCAAAAAAATCTGCTTTAAACCACCAACCAACAACCACCAACTTGTTGTATGAACAACAATTCGACCAGCTGATTACATTTAGTATGGAAAGTACAATTTCTTTTTCTAATTTTATACAGAGTGTATCAAACACACTAGTAATACTTAAGGGGGTGCTTCAGACCATCAAACTCAACAACTTTCACTATGAAGCCAAAAGTGAAATCGCGAAAAAGAAATCTGCTGTTTCATACAAAACTGCAGTACCGACTCGACTTAAATGTATGGGATAGGGGGAAATGATTTCAATACTGGCTCCATAGTGAAAGTTGCTCAGTTTGATGGTCTGAAGCACTTGCTTAAGTATGAGTGTTTTATTACAGCCTGTATAGGTTTCTTTGGGAAAGAAGTTGAGTATCATGGGTACTTAGTACTTACTTTTGTTAGGTATGCCACATACATACGGAATTCCGATCCGGAATTTTTAATGCAAGATTACGATTTCATATGGATTTCCTCCCTCCATAATTGCGTTCGGAATTACGGAGGTATCAAATCCTATACAAAAAAAATAAAAAATACATACATAGGTAGACATAAATACTTGCATACATATTATTATACTCGCGCCAGTGTCCCATTGGGTAGGCAGAGACAATGGATCGCGATCGGCTACGATCCTGACACACTTCTTTTGCCTCTTCCACAGTCATAAATTCATAATAAGTCGTTTCATACACACTCCTCGTTTTCGGGTACATTTTGATCTGACCCTTCTTAAGTACGCTGCCAATTTGTTCCGCATACGTACGTCTAGGGCAACTCTTTTTGATTGTTCCATTCACACTCGCTTTTTAAAATTTTATACGTCAGTCTACTATCATCACATCGTCATCTTTTCCACATGACCAAACCATCTCAGCATTCCCTTTTCAATCCTTGTCACTATATCCTCTTTCAATCCACATCTTTCTCTAATTACACTATTTTGTATTCTGTCATTCAAAGTCACACCACAAAATACTGCGTAAAGAACGCATTTCGACAGCATTTATTCTAGATTAATTCCTCTTCTGCCATACCCAATATTCGCTGTCATACATCAAAGTTGGTGCCAGCACACCGTCATGAACTGCCAAACGTGCCTTTTTGGATACATTACGACTTTTTTGAATGTGTGCATCACTCCATTAATCCTATTTCCCGCTTACACTCTCCTGTCTGGTCTCCATCACACGTACCATCTCTGGTAAATATACATCCCAAATATACGAATTAAATATAAATAAGTATAAATATAATCTTGGACACACACACACACACATTACCTAGTCACATTTAAAGTACCAGAATATTGTCTAGACTTGTATTATGATGACTAGACAACAATTTATCATCCTGCGTATATTTGTACTTCTCGTAGGACATAAGAAATAATAAAATCTATTGTTGGTGTTTTGGTTGGCGACTAAAACACAAACCATCGATTTTATTATTTCTTGTCTCCTACGAGAAGTGCATAATTATGTACGCAGGAGGATAGAATACATAAATACAGGGTTTTAGGGTGAACAGTTGCATTACTTTGCATTAAGGGATGATTGTACCCATGATACTGAACAACCTATTGGAAATTCACAAAAATTTTGGACTCTCCTTATGAACTCCTTTGTATGAATAGTAGTTTTATTTTTATTTCCTATATATGTTTCTTTAGCAAAGTTGTTCATTATCATGGGTACAGTCACCCCTTAAAGTAATGCAACTGTGTACCCTTACACCCTGTTTAGATACAAACATCCATGACTCGGTTACAAATATTCACATTCATAAATCATTATACAAATATTTGTCATCATACAATAATTTGTCTTACGGGATTCGAACCTCGGCACAGCAGGCAGGTTCACTACCAACTTTGCTATCAAGCCGTCATTCATTCTTCAACCTGTCCCACTTTTTCATCTCCTATCATAATTTTACATTCAGTCACTATTTCTTTCCATTCGAGAACCATAACTTTCGTCTTATTTATTCACTTTTATTCCATTCTTCTTAAATTACTCATTCATGCATGTTACCATCTCCTGTAAATCTTCTGCCGATAATGCAAGTAGTACTTGATCAATTGATCATCAGCATATAACAAACATTTGACGAGCAGAGCAACCCATTCATCATTAAACCATACTCTCTTTCTTTCAAATCACTCAAAGAGCTGTCCATGAATAAGTTGAACAACCACGGTGTCGCTACGCATCCCTGTCTAACACCCCTGGAGATGTCGAACTAGTCTGTGTATACCCCGTTTATCCTCTTTTGTAAGAACCCTCATACAAAGATTTCAGTGCCTGAACCAAGTTGCTATCCACCCCGTTCAGGTCAGTCGCTATTTATTGTTTAAACGATTAAATAAACGATACGGTTCATAATCCTTTTGATCATTTAAAATTTGATATTTCAACCTTTTGACTATTCGTCCATTTGGCCTTTGAACGATTTGGCTAATCGTCTTTTTGATCTTTTAAATTTTGATGTATCAACTTTTGGCCTTTCGTACTTTTGACCAAATGACCATTTGGTCTTTTAAAATTTGGTATTTCGTTTTTTGTTCTTTTAAAATTTGACCAATGAACGTTTGACTTTTTGATATGTAACCCTTTTATAGCACCTTTATATCATCGATTCTTATTACCATCACTCGTCTATAACATTTCATATCATTCATTTTCTAGTTTCATCTTATTTTATCACTTTTATATTCTAATATTTATTTACATTACCTGACATTGTCATCTTTCATATTAGTTTTCACCCGTCAGGATTAAATATATTCTTTGGTTTTCACTTCCAAGGAGTCCTGGCCGCGTAGTTTTACGCTATTTATTTTTCGCGATGTCAGATAAATTAAAAAAATGGTAAAAAATAATAACGTGATAGGAATCTGATATCGATAATAATTTAAAATTTATGTGTCTAATTTTGTTCTATTACCTATTATGATGATTTATTTCACATTGTAAACCAGTAATCTAGAGTAGGAGTGTAGAAGAGGCCTCGCAAAGATAGATTTCGTTGTGGACAGATAGAAGGAGAAGGATTTCACGCACAGATTGAAGATGTTTTCCCGTACATACCTCTCATGCGTACGAATACGGGACCCGGTAATCAACCCACTGCTTCGTCTGATGGAACGTCCGGTCTACAGAAATGGAATGCCAGGTCTACAGAAATGGAATGCCTGGTCTACAGGAATGGAATGCCTTACTCCGGACCCCATAATAGTGACATTTATTAGCGGCTTTATTTTAGATTGTCTTTGGACGAAGTGTTTTTTATATCAATGTTATTATCATCTCTCATCATCATCCTCATCGTGTGACTGTCTAGATTAAAAAACTCTGCGACCCGTAAGCTCTCTTATTTTCTCTCTTAATTGCTAATGGAGTGTACGGGGGTCGGGGCCCCTCTGGGACCCCCCAGCCCCCGTAACACGACACATGTTATAATATGAAATAAATGAATCTAATCTAATCTAATCAATTTAAAACGGCGCGGCGTTTATAACAATTTCCACATAAATAGAACATTAAAAAAATCCTTCGAGTCTTCTCCCGGATTCGAACCTACGATAAAATCTTAGATGCCCAGTGATTTATATTGTCTGATCGTCTGACGACAACTCGTCCAAGATACCTATTCACACGTCAATCTCTGGTTTAAAAGGTTTGTGCTGACCGTATGTTTACACTTCTGTCTTATGCATGGTTAAACGCATGCAGATTTAGTTCTTATTTATGTGTTTATAAACTGAGAATGCAAGAGGAAATTCCTAGGTAATTTACAACATACTTATCTAGTTACAACGGTAATTTCATGTATTTATCTTTTATTAACTAGTCAGACCCCTTGGAACATCTGTGCCCGATAAAAATTGTTAAATCTGGCATACAAGATATTAGGGTAGACGTAAACAGTTGCATTATTTTAAGGAGGATTGTATCATGTATCATGTGTAGGTGAAAAACCAGTGGGGAACTACTTCAGATGTCCAGCACCCACAAGTTATAGCAAAGATGCCAACAGATGGCGATACCATCGCTCACGAAAATATGCTGCATACAAAGACAACGTTCATCGTAAATACGCAACTCGTAACCTACTACACATAAGGTTCACAATCGAATGCGTGACATAAATCGCGCAAGAGAAATAATCACAGAGATTCGATATACATACAAGGTCCACGAAAGACATGAAAGATGAAGAAGAAGAAGAAGAAGGGGTGAACTGAACCCTTCTTCTTCTTCTGCTTCTTTTGTGTGTTTATGATACTTATTTCTATTTTTATAAATTCATAGTCTTAACACACTTTAACGAAAAAATACTTTCAACCACTTTAATCGTAACCATTTGTATTGAGATGTTATTGAATGGACCCACACGGACGTATAATAATATTAATTCCTCTTTTTAATTTTTATTTAACACAAAGTAATGAGAAAATATTTACCTTGCATCCTTCACACGTGAAAGCTCCAAAATGAAATCCAGCCGCGGGCTCCCCGCACACTTTACACTGCTGGTTCATCTGGAATTAAAAATAAATGCTGCTGAATAAATGTTTGCATACCTAACATAAACTCACGACCGTACAACCATTTTGAGGTGGTCAAACTTTGAGAGCATTCGTATTACGTACATTTGTTAGAAAAACTCATTGGTACATAGCACGTCTTTCAAGTGGATTCGAATCCGGACCTTTAGGAATGTGTACACATACCTCTCCGCAACGCACGAACGATGCTCCCAAATTATCATAAGAGCAGGCTTAGTAGCGTAGAAAGGGGGGGGGGGGGGGGGGGGGGGGGCCGGGCGGCACTTTACTAGGGGCGGCAAATTCGGGTCGTAGAGTAGGTAGTTGGTCATTTCACCGCGAATCATCCTAACGAAATACCTCAATAAGGCCAACTTCCGTCGTCTGACTTCAAGGGAAACATAATTCACCATGCCCAGAACAAATAGTGTGGGATACATGTAAGGGTAATACCCGTAAACCTTACGATACAGAAATCGGGGGAATGACTTCTGTATGCGCTCCAGAATTAGGATCTACTGGTCTGGGGTCTGGTAAATTGATCACTCAACCATGGATTGTGCATGAAATTGATAAAAATCATATAAGTAGGTATAAGTGACTGACAAGAGCATTTTCTTGAATTTACCTAGCTAAGCTAAAAAGGCATGATGACAGTTTAATAAAAGCCTTTTAGTTGTAACCTTTATTCATCTCACACTATCCCCAAGTTACCATCGCGAGTGGGTACTTAAGAAACGAGTTTTTAATACAAATTAATATTCATTTACAAGATGTTTGTTCTACAATCGACATGTCGTTTTTATCGAATGCCAACATTATCTTCCTGCTCCTACACATGACTGCATTCTTATTGAAAAGTTACGTTTGATTCATTTAATCGACGTAAATGTTGATTTATGCGGAAATTGCCTTTTTGAGTTGAATTTTCGGTATTGGAGTTTGGATGAAATTGTTTGAAGTTTTTCATATCAAAAATAGCGTTTCACATAAATAATGAATGTAATGATAGCGTCACGCCATCAACACTTCGACCCAATGGGATCTTTTATGTTGAATACATATTTATTTTCTTCTCCCATCAAAAACGAAGTAAATGAGGGCGTTCAAATGCTCTAAATATTCACCCAGTAGGTAGTTGTAGAAAAGTCATCACCTCTTGATGGATTATATCCGTGAGTTTATATGTATGTATAAATAAAATCAATAAATATGTTTATTCATATATTTTTTTACGGACTATTTGACTACAAACCATTTATTTCAGAACATTATTTACAATACAGGTACACACGGCGACACATCAAGCTATACAAAACCAACATAAGCTGACCGCGCGTAGATCCAGTAACTTATAGCATCGCGCGGCCAGCTTATGTTGGTTTTGTATAGCTTGATGTGTCGCCGTGTGTACATTGATAATAATCTAAAATTCAGATTTTATTTTTATTTTTATATAGTTTAATTAGGTTACATTATTTAGATTCTAAATATTCGAACCTAATTAAACATAAGAAAAAAAAAGAAACATGAAGGCTAAATGAAACTTCATTATATTTACCAGGGCAAAACTAATTGTAACTTTTAACGTTATCCAGTTATAAATTCTTACATAACGATAAATATAATCAAGATGTTTGTTGAATCTCGATGAGTCCATGAATGATCCAATTCAGAGAATTGCTTCCAACTCACGACCAAAAGCTCAAGTGTTATGACACTCGAGTGAGGTTCGATGGGTCCAAAAAATTGGGTCCTCATTGCTTCCAAAAAAACAAGTAGTACTTTGGACTAAATTAGTCTGACTGAGGATTCCGTACAACATTTAATTTGATATAAACATAAACATGCGTTGAATGAGCAAATAGATAACGAAAAATTAAAACCGCCTTCAAAAAAACTAAAAAGTTAAGAAATTATATTGCAGCCTATGACTTTTTCGTTCGCATTATAAGAACATTAATTTGTTTTATTGAAGTCGCTGTCAAGCCGGTACGATTCGCGAAATGGCTTGCATTTTTTGGCTTGGCTTGACACCGACTTCTATAAAACAAATTAATGTTCTTATGATGCGAACGAAAAAGTCATAGGCTGCAATATAATTTTTTAACTTTTTAGTTTTTTTGAAGGCGGTTTTAATTTTTTGTTAAAATTTTGTTTATTTCATAATTTTCAGTGGTGAATTCATTAGTTCGATTTAATAGGAGTGCTTTAAATTAAAAAACGCACTAGTCGGCAGTACGATTTTCGAAGGTTCCCCTCGATTTCTCTGAGACGCCATCATCAGATCCTGGTTTCCTTATCATGGTACCACTCTTGGGACATCTCCTTTCCAACAAAAAAAGAATCATCAACATCGGTTCATAAACGACGAAGTTATCCGCGAACACAAATAAAAAAAATATATATATATACGGTCGAACTGAGAAACCTCCTCCTTTTTTGAAGTCGGTTAAAAAACTATAGGACCTGTTTTGATGAAACTTTTTGTGTTTAAAAGCGAATGAAGCCGCGAGCAAAATCTAAGCATTAAGGCTACTCCTCCCATCTGCAAGGCTCTCTTTCTTACATAAGCAAACTTTTGCAATTAGCCATCCCGCTTCAATTGCGCGGCTCCGGTCAGAATTTTCCGTTTTCTTTGAAAACCTCTATGATTTTATATGAATTTTCAAAAAATAAGAAAACCTCATCATTTTATATTGTATTGTGAAGAATATTGTAAATTTTCATATTCTTCTGATCAACAATGTAAGAGTAAAACGGTTACAACTGGAAAAAAAGAGGTGACTTTGGAGTCGTTTTTCTTCAGTTTTATTAATTAAAATAGATTTCGAGAAAAACCACATCACTTCTCATATCCTGTAGATTGTTCAGTTTTGTTTTCTGCTTAAAGAGTACCATAGTCAATGTATAAATAGGTTACAAAGTTACTCAAAACCGGGCGGACGCCCCTTAAATAAATTAAAGCCGCATTTCGCCCTCGCTCTTCTTATTGTTTTACTTCATAATATATAAATATTTGTATGATGAATATGAATATTTGTACTTGAGTCATGGATGTTTGTATCTATAAGTACAACGTGTTAATAAATTAGCGCAAAACCTCATACACCCCAACTGATTTATAACAAAAGAATTGGATTGAAACCATAATTTCATTATTTTGATAGTTACAATTTAAAGTTATTCACATTTTAAGTTCGGAGGCAAAAATGATTTGTTATCATTTCAGCAATGAATGAAAGCGCTAATGTACTCATTGGTAGTAAGTAAGGTGAGTGTGCCCGTGCGGTGGGTTGACATCGGGTTCAGTAAATTTTGATCATTCGAAATGATGATCGATCGATATCGCATACCTAGAAGTTTTAAGAGGATAGTGACGATAACAGACTCCATACAAAAGGCGAAAATTTTTAGAACCAAAACAGAGAATAGGTAATAGTATACAGTATGTAAACTAACTAAAGGCAAACCTTTTAAGGGGATGATCAGACCATCAAACCGAACAACTTTCTCTATGGGACCAAGATCGAACAGCGAAAAAAAAAACAGCTATCCCATACATTTTGCTCGAATAGGTCTGCAGTTTTGTATGGGCGAGCAGTTTTTTTTTTCGCGATTTCGATGTTGGTCTCATAGAGAAAGTTGTTCAGTTTGATGGTCTGATCATCCCCTTAAAAGGTTTGCCTTTAGTTAGTTTACATACTGTATAGTTCTACATAACCAAAGTTAACCTAAACCTTACAGAAACTTTGGGTTTGGTCTCATTTTCATTTAATGCCTACTACAGTTTTGCGTTCACTGCCTACAGTGCACTTTATGTAAAAACTTTTCCGCATTTTGTATGGAAACTGCAGGCTTAACTCTTAGGGTCAATTCACACGTACTACAACCACACCACGTCGCAGCGACAAAATGTGGTCAAGCTGTGGTTACGTATGAATAGTGTCGCAGCGGCTTTTTGCAGTTGCGTTGTGGTACCGACAAAATGTCGATGTGGTTGCGTTGTCGCTGTCGTTGCGATGTGGTAGCCACGTGGTCATGTGCAGTTATACTCCGGCTTTCGTAGAGGAAACACGGTTTGACGGCATGTCGTGGCGATGTGGCCGCGCCGCGGTGCCGCCGCCGCCGGTGGTGGCGTTGGCGTCGCGATGTGGTTGCGATTTGGTAATATTACACAGGTGGTCGATAACAACGGCAAAATGTGGTACGTGTAAATTGTAATATTCATTTTCAATACAAAATATAGGCCCGACCACATGGCGTCGTTGTTGTGTGGTTGTGGCTGTAGTGTGGTTGTGGTAGGTGTGAATTTACACTTATTTAAAACAGTCATTGACGAGTCGGTAGTCAAAAATTTTAGTCGGTTAATAAACTTTCTGTCACCACGTTAGGTTTATTTTTGTCATGTTAATTGCATTCTCGAGATCTCATCAGAACAAAAATAATAAAATGTTTAGTGTTCCGTAGTTTTATTACAAACAAACAGCTAAAGTGTGCATAAACAGGCAGTAAAGTTACGAACTTAGTTAACTAAAAACGCAGTAAACTAAGAAATAAACCCGGGGTAGTGTGGTACAAGATAATTATTCGTTAAAACAAACTTATAAGCACCAATTCGATTTTTAGTACCAAAAGTCTTTTAGGTGAAAAAAAACATCGTATTCTAATGCTTCAACATTTGTGTATTAGCAAAAATATACTTTATTGCTACACAGAATTAGAATAGGACATAAAATGATAGGGACGAGTTACGCGTGTCATTCTACTAAGAAACATTTCTGTCATTTTTTGCGGGGGGCGAGGTAACATGAAATCCGCAACTTTGGATTTTATTCCCCATAGATTCTAATTTTGAATGTTAGAAATAATGAAAAGTGGTCTCGTGCGTGTGAACCCCAAACGTTCTAAGTTCAAAATTATTACTTCGCTATTATAGGCTGTCTCGTTTAATGATAAGGTATAAAATTGGGTGTAAATGCACAAGATCAATTGTTCTTATACCGTGGCAGAGGGGAAATACTACCGCAAGGCGAGTCCCTATATAAATTGTCTAAGACAAAATGCCATACAAAATTACTCACTTACGCTTGGTATGAAGCGTGGTTGAAAATGTAGACAATGGCGTATTCCTGTCTCGCTCGCACTATCACAGTATCGCATTACCTCTTCTTGTTTTTCCCTATTTGAATGAGATGACAGCCAAGTCTCCAAGGTGTGCCTGAAGGGGGCGTGAAGCTGTAACAGAATGCGAGATGTCAAGACATTTTCCAGCTTTAGATACAAACGATTTTTTTACAGGTCATCAACCGAATCTCATTACTTAAAAATATCATGATGATCGTAAACGTTGTTGACAACCATAACCGTATTTGATGATTCAAGAAAATATTTTCTTGATGACACTTAGAGTAAATCTGTGAAAAGATCGACTTAACTTTACGAGATGATTCAATTTGATATTACAAGTTTTACCTGTGGCTTAATAATGACACTGTTTCTTTGTTCATTAGTTACTTATGAACCTATGTATTAAACTTCTTCCATACTAATATGAGACTGAAAAGAACACAGAATGAATTAGGTAAGCAGGCAGGCAGGGGATTTGTAAGGTTGCGGGTCAAGTCCCGTCCCGTCCCGTCTAGTAAGTACACATTTTTTTTCAATCTTTATTTTGAAATAAAACAGCACAACATGACTATAATTATGTTGATAACCAATAATATGTTGAACATGAATCAGATACTTGCGTTTTTTTCTGATTTCACTCAGTAAAAGTTATTCAGTTTGATGGTCTGCAGCACACCTTTAACCGAATCTATCTGTAACAACCTGCATAAGCGCCTTAATATTAACATGCTAGTCGTAGCAAGGAAATAAGTAGATGTACATCTATAAGATTTCGTTTTCTTCAGAATTTTAGTCGAAATAATATATATTGTTCTATAGCTAATATCCCGAATTCCAGACAAAGTGTGGGTCCAAAATAAGACTATAATACTCAGAATAGGGGCAATAGGGATCAGGACATATCATTAATTTTAGGAGCAAACATCTCGCTCCATATTTTATTGTTGTCCCAATTCAATATGCGGGCGCAGGCGCAGTACAAAATAGAGGACAAAACTTAAAAATGTGGTTTGAATTTTAAGGTTCAGTGAGCAAACGTGAAAATATTTCGTATAATTATGATAATTATGATTGATTTCCCACCTAATTTTAAAGTAACTGTGTGAAAGTAAAAGTGAGTCTAGCTAAAATTGTACGCTTCGAAAGATTTTGTAGTTGTACCGAAGCTTCTGCCCACCTCGAGAGGGATTATGTTCATGAGTTTATGTATGTATGTAACATCCAGATGTCACTAGATGAGTAGGTATGTAACAGACAGCAGATGAAGAAGAGCCGCGACTGAGTGTTGGCCGAAATCAAGTAAGGCAGCACCTCTTACTTAATTATAATAACCCACAGGTCTTTCAGGAGCCAGATGGCCTGATGATATTGTGAGGATTTCTGAAATAAAATAAATGTGATTAGTATATTGGCTATGTGCGAAGTGGATGTTGGGAACTGTCAAGTCGATCGCAGCGCACGCTGTGGCAGAAATTTGTACTACTGACGGCGAAGCTGTGTCAGATTTGCTTGAATCTATGCAAAAACACACACTAACTAAACACGAAATCTCGAAAACTGTCAAGACTACAAACTTAAAATTTGGCAAGGAAGTTTCTATTAGCATCTAGATGCTCACTTAAAAAAAGTTTGTCGTATTTCAACTCCCAAAGGTGTTAAAACTGAGGTAAAAGTTTGTATGGGAATTCCAATACAATTTAGATTTTGCCCGTGGCTTCGTCCGCATCCGCTCCCGTCATCGTACCGGTATAAAATATAAGCTAGTTTTTATGACTAACAATAAGCTTTTAAATATAAAAAGTTTTATCAAAATCGGTCCAGTAGTTTTGGCAGAATCCTCGAACAAACACAGACTTTTACAGTACTATAATAGTGTAGATAATTAACGGCTGGCCGACATAGTTCGTGCGCTTCGCCGCGCTAGTGTGGCGCTAGTGTCGTGCACATAGCCAATAGGTAAGCACAATGTTTAGGCGTTTAGGTTTAGGCGAAATACAAACATCGTGGACGTGGTAGCCACTACAGAACGCCGGAAGTGGAGATGGGCAGGATATGTTGCACGTATGGATACTGAGCGATAAACCAGAAGAACACTGGAGTGGAGGCCCAGAGAAACCACGCGGGCTAGAGAACTAGAGACTGCTCACCAGAAAGATGGGTCAATGGCATTAAGTGCACTCGAGCCCTAAATGGATGCAGAGGGCGAAAGACAGAATTTCATGGAGACGTAATTGAAGAGGCCTATGTCCGAAGGACTAATCAAGGGATGTGATTGATAGATGGATTAGTATACAGGGTGAAATTGATATCATTAGCATCCTTTTAAACTAAGAGTCTACCCATCAAACTGAACAACATTCACAAAAAATCAGCTGTTACATACTAAACTGCAATGCCTACGCGACACAAATGTATGCAACAGCAGTTTTTTTTTTGCTCCGATTGGTTCGCTCCCATAGCAAAAGTTGTTCAGTTTGATGGGTAGACTCTTAGTTTAAAAGGATGCTAATGATATCAATTTCACCCTGTATAATTAGTATAGGACTAGTCGCTGGGCAGTTATATTTTTCTTTTAAAGATTTCTCCTTTTAAAATAATTGAAACAACTTCGGAACCCTACAAGGCAAAGCCCTGCTCACACTTTGGTTATTTTGTGTCCGCCCACGTGTCGTAACATTTTTTGCGAACCATATTTTGATTAATGCTCCAAATGCCTTTGTTGTATTTTTATCGTTTTTGGAGCATCCCTTTTTATTGCGCGTGGGATTATTTTTTGCATCGTTCGCGTTGCAATGCTGATTTTGTCTTTTAATAAATTATACTTGAGTTGTTCTTGTTGCTGGGCCAAATTTTCGCTCTAATTTTAAATCCACCACGTTCGACCACCAGATATTTAGCTGTATCTTTCTATTCTAAGATATATTGAGGTAGCTTAATCTGCTCACAAAGAAAAATAGGACAACTATTTATTTTAGTAGACTTTGCTAGAAAATAACAGAGTATGCTAATTTAATTTAATTTAATTTATCTTTATTGGTTATCAAATATATTATTATCTAGATTGTTGTTTGTCATAAATCGAATCCTGTCACCAAAATCTTTTTAGTAAATTCTGCTGAAATTAATAGTTGTCACATAAACATAACATAGTAAATTAATAGATATTTTTCTACTTGTAGGATTCCCTTCAGACTAGTCTAGACTTGCCTGACTATCGAAAGTTGACCTTAAAAATAGTAACAATATGCAATATGTGTGTTTTGTTGTTTGCAAATAAAAATATTTTCTTTCTTTCTTTCTTTCAATATCGACAGTGCTATCGATATTTATTGCTTTAAAACAATTTATACTATCGAAAATATCGATACTTTTCATAGCAATATCGAGAGATATTCGATATTTTCACTATTGTTCGGTAACAATGTAACAGGACTGTTTGGTTGGCATAAAGGTTGAAAAGAAAACTTTGATGCGTTCCGGAAAGATGTTATTTGCATAATTATACAACTATAGATAACTACTTGACAATTTAATTTACACATAAAACACATGTCTCGTATGAGGAAGATATGAAAAGATAAGGTTTCTTATGCAGTTTCCTGTGGGCCAAAGGCTAGCCACCTATCACCATTTGAAATATTGCTATAATTGCATGCATAAAAAGATTTGGTAGTTGTACCGAAGCTTCTGACTACCCCGGGAAAGATTATAGTTGTAACTTTATGTACTAGTATGTTTGCATGTAAAATATGTACTTACAATTATGTCACTAGTTTAGTAGACATACAGGGTGAAATTGATATCATTGGCATCCTTCCTCTTAGTTTAAAAGGATGCCAATGATACCAATTTCACCCTGTATACAAAGGGCAAGTTTATTCTTCACTTAAACAGGTTCCTTCTAAATATGCTGAGGGTTTTTTAAGGGGATGATCAAACCATTAAATTGACCTGGTTTCTCTTTGGGATCATTATGGAAATCGTAAAAAAAATCAGCTGATTTGAGATTGAGAAGGTTTGCAATTTTATATGGGACAGCTGATATTTTTTCGTGATTTCAAAGTTGATCCTGTTAGCAAATACTGAAACGGTGAACTCAGACCATCAAACTGAACAACTTTCACTATGGAGCCAACCCCAGGAAACGCGAAAAAAATCAGCTGTCCCATACAAAACTGCAGTACCCACCCAAGTAAAATGTCAGATACAGCAGATTTTTTTTCGCGTGTCCTGAAGTAGGCTCCATAGTGAATGTTGTTCAGTATGATGGTCCGAGTTCACCGTTTTAGGATTTGCTAGGCTGTCACTTACCCCCTGTATAGAAAGTTGTTTAGTTTGATGGTCTGATTATCCCCTTAAAAAACCATCGCTATAATAAAAACGAACCCATATTATCAGCAAATAAAATGTTACGATGTACATCGGACATTTACTTACTTGTTGTCAAAGTCAACCTCTCAAAAAACTGGGTACTATGTAACAAAATTATTTAACCAATTTAAAACCATACTGCACTACTCATAAGGTCAATGTTAAAGTATAGGTACTTCAATTACTGTACCACGGACGACCCGTAACATACAGACAGCATGAAAAAAATCTTTTAACAAAGAAATAAGCACCTTGACGAATTACTTTGAAGATATACATTCGCAATTTGAACTTTTGAAAGCGTTTCGAGTATCTTTTTGAACAATTGCGTACAGTGCAATCATTTGGCACGATCTTTCATAATATTGTGCGAGCAAAATGTGTGATTTTCGACTGTTGTAAAACATAAGTGGTAGCGGTGTTCAATGACATTAGTAAACAAGAATGGATGGGCCTTACGCAATTGACAGTTTTACTTCGAAAATGTACCGAGATGATAGACCAAGTACCCTAATTTGTATTGAAGTGCCCTAGTTTTGCGTGCTTCAACTTAAAGCGCTTTGGGCCTATCCATTCATTTTACTTTGATCTAAGGCGGTGTTACTCGTAGCAGCACTTGTGTAGTGACGGGTCTAATTAACTGTCCAGTAATTTCAAAACCATGACAGAAATAGATAGACGTTTAATTTGAACATCAGAACAAAAACCGGGTTGGGCAAATACTTAAGGTTTGGATAAAACATTGGTAGCCAGGTCGTGGAACAATGATAGTCAGAAAGTTACATAGTCCAATATGCCAAGATCACAATCGCCTTAAATCTAAATATATTTCCTAGAATTCAAGGCTTCAGGATGGTATGAAGTGTAAATGATAAAAGTTTTATCATTTTAGTCTCCTTGTACAATCACAATATATAGGTTGAAAATCACC
The DNA here is from genome assembly GCA_922987775.1 of Agonopterix subpropinquella. NCBI lineage: Eukaryota > Metazoa > Arthropoda > Insecta > Lepidoptera > Depressariidae > Agonopterix > Agonopterix subpropinquella. The sequence continues at coordinate 2,218,651 of OV277693.1, read as the reverse complement.
TAAAGGGCAATGGAGTGGGCTATGCTCGGAGATTCCCAGTGAGATCGAAATAAAGAGATTCGCAGCAGAACTAGAGTAGCCGACATAGGTAGCCTAAGAACTACTAAACTGAAGTGGCAAGGGCCGTGCACATTGCTCGTGGAACCGATGGCCAATGTGGCCGAAGTGTTCTCGAGTGGCGACCGCGTACCGGAAAGTGCAGCGTGGGTAGGGCCCCAACAAGGTGGACCGATGACCTGGTGAAGGTGGCGGGAACCTGTTGGATGAAGACAGCGTAGGCCCAGTCGTTGTGGCGATCGTTGGAGGACGCCTATGTCCATCATTGGGCGTCTATCGGCTGAGATGTTGATGATGATGATGATGAGTAAACTTTAAGGTGCCAGGAAAGATATGTTCGCGAACTGTACATATGACATAGACTCGACGTAGAGGGAATCACTATAAAGAGAATCGGCGTAAAGGGAATCGACGTAGAGAAACTCGGCGTAAGGGGAACTCGCTGCAAAGGGAATAACTCGAACTGATACCGCTTATGTCTTGTACACAAAATGACAGATAACAGTTCAACATGCGTACTGTGCACATTAAAATGTACAATGACTTGTTAAGTGGGGGGTCTAAACATTGTCTACCCCTAGCAGTGGACAAAAACTTGTAAATATTATGAACAATATCCTCGATACCATTGTGGTGAGCGATGATAAATTACTATCGACATTTTGCTATAAATAGTATAATTTGTTAGGATTAATTTAGTGTAAAGATAGTGTGGATAAGACAGTGTTTTTAAAAATGTAACAATGCAAATAGCGTTCTTCTCTTCATCGAGTTCCTCTCAATTACTAGAGGTTGGCAGTGAACTCAGGCTCAAACGAAAAAGCTCAGCTCAGCTTCAGCTCGTCGACGTCGATGCCTTTCCACTCCTTCGGGTTCACGAGCCACGAAATTTTTATTTACCGACGCTTCTTTTGCCTAGAATAAGAATATACAATAGTATAGTAAACTAAAAGAAAGAATATGAATCTATTTGGAAATTATGATAGATTATTCTTCAATTGGAAATAAAAAGTTCACAAAAAGGTAGTTTTCCGTCTGGTTATCTTATTACATGGCTACGGAAATCTGTCTCGGTTGTCTTCTGTCCTAAGCAAAAATCTGCTGGAAATCGTCTTCGTAGAGATCAGTGCACCCTTCATACTTACATTGTATATTGCTGCCTGTATAAGTATCTATGTGTCCAATAAAGTGTCATAAACACGAATTTTTCTTGCCTCCCATCTTATCCATACTATTCCAAACAGCTACCGCCAACCGCACTCGTCCCCGCCTACCGAATATCCCAACAATTGTCACTAAGCATCTGTTTATTTATAGAAACCATCGGCGCAGACGCAACGACGGCCAGGTGACGATTGTTATCTGTTTATGTTTGTGATACATTGGTTTTTTTTGGTAATTTGTAAGGATGGCTTGATAGATAAATTTGAGTGAGAGAATCATGGTCCTCGGTTTGACTATAATATTGACAATGTGAAATATGTATGTTATCTAGAGTGCACACAAACCAAAAGACGCGATGATGAAATGCAATTAAATACAGAAGTGGACCGATTATAGAACTTTACCTACCTTTTTTTTTTATTAGATTTATGTTGGTTAGCAAGCATTGCTCAAAAAGCGATGTCGGGGAATAGATCCGAAACAAAACGTCGAAGCGCATGATGACAACCAAACCAGTGAGAATACAATACTTTTATATCAGTTTTTTGGCTCTTGTAGTAAGTTGGCAAAGCATTTTTTGTATTTTTTATTTTCTTTAATGAGAAACCTTGAGAAACCTTAAAATAATATGTTGTAACGAGGGCTCCACTGAACGGTAAAAGGACTCTCAAGGCGGACACAGTCAGCAATAGAAGTTGACTATTGCGTATCCATTATCGCAGTTCAAATCTCAAAAGCGAGATCTCGAAAACATCCCTTCCCTTATCATCAATAATGTCAAACCACATTTTCACCCAAAACATCTGTCTTCACAATAGTAAACAGATAAACATCGCACAATCATAGTGTTATTCAAAACTGGCAACGAGTTAATGTTGCGGACTGTATTAATGGGTTTTGTGACGTCATTAATTGTATGGGTGCTAATTTATTGATATTATTTTGTGAGAATTTTGGAAATGTATTGTTAAAAATCAAATGCAATCAAAATAAAGAGACGGCCCAGATTCAAATCCGTACGAACGACATGCCATGAATGTTCCAATGAGTTTTTCTATCGAATGTACGTTATTTATACCAACTGCTCTCAAACGGTGAAGGAAAACATCGTGGGGAAACCTGCATACGCAGAGGAAGAAATTCTGATGCGTATGTGAAGTCTTTCAAACAGTTCTGGGCACGCGTGATGAACTAACGCCCATACCTTGAGCAGACCCTAAGCACTTCATATAAACGGGCTCACATTGACAAGAAGACGTAACATACATACATATGCTCACGCCTATGTCCCACTACTAGGGTAGGCAGAGACAACAGATCGCCACATGCTAAGATTCTGACACACATCGTTCGCCTCCTCAACATCCATAAGTTTCTTCATACAAGCTCGTCGGTTCCGGGTACATTTTATTTGGCCTTTCTTCAGTACGCATCCGATTTGGTCAGCGTACGTGCGCCTAGGGCGAAGAAGACGTAAACACACACGATACTAAGTTAATAGCCTGTCATCTTCCTGTCATCTTCCTGTCATCTTCCTGTCATATTCCTGTAATCTTCCTGTCATCTTCCTTCCATCTTCCACGTACAACGAGGAGGTGATGTAGGCAAGAAGTGTCCGTACGTACTAGTAGGTGCCATTGTCTTTCATATACTGTGGTTATGGTCTTAAGATCGAGATTGTGAACTTATGCTCATAAATAAAATTTCAAAAAACTCATGTAACAAAGCCTTGTTAAAACCAACCAGTGTAACCAAAGGTATCGTTTTTCAACATTCTAGCAGCGTTCTGCCTGCATGTATGAAAATGAAGCGGAGAAACAGTAGGTGATAAATTCCACCGCAGTTACTCTCTCCATTGTCAATTTTGTATTGAGGACGACCTATTGTTAGATGGCACTTCGATTTTGCTCGGATTTGTTTGGTGGCGGTTTAAGTTATGAGCGGAGTTAAAGCGGGAGAATAAGCGGAGCGAATGGTGGATGTACACTCAAAAGCCATTTCATTTCCAAGTGGCAATGAGCTTCTCATATCTGCCGAAGAACTGACAATTGATATGGAGTCCGACACCCTCCGGCCAGCTGAATCAGCAACGTTTGAAAGGTAACGGGAAGAGATTGGATAAGAAACGGTTGGATGAGGAAGGCCGAGGATATTTTTTGTGGCGAGCCTTGGGAAAGGTTTATGTTCGGCAGTGAAAGATGATAAAACGAGAAGGCCATGCTCATTTTGATAACAAAGACAGAGGCACATCTCGATCTTTTTAGTTTTCTTGAAAGCGATGCTAGGCCCAATGGATACTGAGTTAGCTTGAAGTTGTAGCATAGTTTGTTTCTCTATGGTATGCAAAAATAAACTACAAAAACGCTTATAACTTAAACCACACAAAAGTATGTTCCGCGTTCGATTTTACTCGGATCTATACTGGCGCAACAATGCGGCTTCGTTAGCGCATGCGCGGAACATTTTACGTTAGTTTTTGCGTCTAGGCATAATCTTTTACGTCCGACGTTTATGACAACATGAATCAATGGGTTCCATACATATTTGAACTTACGGCTTCTTTACAAAGTTGATTTTGTTTTTACGTTTGTAAGATTTTTCGAGTGTGATAATTATTGGAAATTTTGATAGTGTGGATTGTATGATATAAAGCGGAGTCGGACGGACTTGCACTGACAAGATGAGATAGCGCATATTACACTAAGTGAGATAAGATTTACCACTGCTTATTGTTTGTAAGACCCAGGAACCAAGAAGTGAGGTAAAAATTGGTGGGAGGCAGGAAGTGTCCATACTGTACGTAGTTACATATTTTTTCTTATTTTGTAGTCAACTTTTAAAGTAAAAACCACGAAAAGCTAATGAAACACTGTAAACGATGTGCTAAGAAGTGCAACAAACTCCAAGAAAGAACGAAATTGCTTGGTTTAATATCCTTTGTTGCAAACCATATGAATTGGGTCATAGTTTTCGCTAAAAATAATTAACAAATATCAAAACTAAATATCATGTTTCACATACCAAAATTGGAATTCAACAGCGAAACCCAAGAACCCAATTTGCATGGAAGTGCGAACTGCGAACTTAGTTGTGTAGGCGTTTCATACATAAATAGGTATGTACGTGGAGTTGTAAGTATAGGTTTGTAGTGTTGCTTTTAATGTACTCTCACTGATCTTGACAGAGAGGTAGTAAGATAAGGATGTGGATTATAATTATATATTAATATTATTTTAATGTACTGGCCATGTTTGCACATTTCTCACTGAACCGATGGCCGATGGGGCCAAAGAGTTCTCGAGTGGCGACCGCGTACCGGAAAGATAAGGTGGACTGATGACCTGGTGAAGGCGTCGGGAACCCGTTGGATAAGGGCAGCGCAGGACTGGTCGTTGTAGCGATCCTTGGGGAATCCCCATAATATAGTAGCATTTTTCGTTGGCTTCCATTGCTCCACAGTGAAGAATCCGTCGGGATATACGAAGTACATGTGGCCCAACCAAATGTTAACAATAAATGCCATTAGAGTATTATGGACATCTTAACACATTTTTGACTTTGCTCCGGGAACCGTATTCTTCTTTATTTGAAATCTAAGTTCACGCACGCCAGTGAGTGCGTGGAATTAGTCACCATTGAATCTTAAAATAAAGTCTAAAAACTCAAAATTTGGTACGTCTGTCTTTTGGCCCCAAATTGAACCTCTAAAAGTGCTATAAAAGGGGTTAAAGGTGAAGAGGATAGTCCTTGCATCACGCCCCAGATCGCGCTGCATAAAACCGAGGTTTGATCCTATTTTCAATACTAATCAATTAAAGTCAATATTTTTTTTAAATATAATCTATATAGAAACTAATCTCTGTACCTGTGGTTTGTCAGATTTCTATGTGGTTTGACAGATCTGTCTGTATAGAAGGGACGTTGCAGGGACTGACCCGAGCACACGTCTCGCGTGGTTTCGCGTGTCGCGTTTTTGCCCGCCACGAGACTCCGCAATCCTCAGTCTCTTCTTGTTCTTGTGCAAAAACAATCCCTGAGATTGGGATAGATTCTCCCATAAAATACTTGACACTGGCAGAAATGCAGTGCTAACGCACAAGCAAGAGTCCATTTAATTATAAATAAAAAAAACTTTGAAACTATACATTTTAATGAAAGTCTGATAAACTGATTAGTTCCTAGATCCTGTTTAATAAAATATTTCACTGAGTTAATTTATGCTCTTTTTTTCTTTTCTTTTGTTTCTCTTAAAATTAGTTTTGTTTATTATGTTGTATATTGTTGTAAATAAATTCTTTCATTTGTTTCATTGACGTTTATTGGTTAGTATCCAAAATATTTATCTGTGGGCGAGGCACATTGCTCGCAGAACCGATGGTTGATGGGGCCGAAAAAGTTCTCGAGTGACGACCGCGTACCGAAAAGCGCAGGGCAGGGTAGGCCCCTCACACGGTGGACCGACGACCTGGTGAAGGCGGCAGGAACCCGTTGGATGAGGGCAGCGCTGGACCGGTCGTTATGGCGATCCCTGAGCGAGGCCTATGTCCAGCAGTGGACGTCCATCGGCTGAGATGATGACCCAAAATATAATCAAACTACATTTGTACGGAGTGCGAAAGAGGGCATAATCCTCTTGAATAGGCCTTTTGTATCGAAGCACGATAATTCGGATAGGGTCTAAGGTCAGTGTCAATGTCAGTTCGGAACAAATTAAATAATTTCGTGTAAATAGTCTGATCCGGTTTTGGTATTCATAAGTGTGCTACAAAGAGGGCCCAGGTGATGAGGATTTCCTGCTTGTGTGGGCTTCCGTGAGTCCTCCCCCGATCAGCTGTTCCGAGAGTCGGCCCGTGTGGTAGAGAAAACGTAGCTGACATTCAACAGATCCGTAACCACGGAAACCGAACCCAAAAGCTGGAGTTTCGAGCTGCACTCTGCGCGGTGCACTCTGCGCGCTGCACTCTGCGCGCTGCACTCTGCGCGCTGCACTCTGCGCGCTGCATTCAGCGCGCTGCACTCTGCGCGCTGCACTCTGCGAGCTGCACTCTGCGCGCTGCACCCTGCGCGCTGCTGCCGCGCGTCAACAAGATCGTTCTGCTTTGGTTCTGCTGCTTTGTGTGACGTTTCTACATGTTTTGGATAATTTTATTTTACAAACTCACTAGCCGCGTAATGGCTTGCTATGCTTCCTGTATGCTATTTATTATTCGTGTTTAAAGTTATATTTTTGCTAAGTGATGTCCGATTCCCATAAGTCGACGTGCCCTTATTGTCCAGGCTCTTCACGTCTGTTTGAGGTTCGTGGCCTTAAAATACACGTTGGCCGGATGCACAAAGATGTAACGCGTACCGGCTCCTCGCAAGCTGCAAGCTCCACGTGCCCTGCCGCAGACGCAAGACTTGCTCCACAGCCGCATCGCTTGTGCTTGAAGGACCTTGCCACCCTTAAAAAAACAACACCGGTATTGCGTCATATTCCGAAGGGGGCGCGCTGTTTAGCAGCAGGAAAACTGTGCGAGATAATAAACAAATGTATAAATTCCAACGGAATAGAGGAATGGTACTCACTTCTCTCCTTTGCATACTCGGCTCTGAGAATACCGAATAAAACCAGCACAGGTAATATTACCCAGAAAGTTAAGACCAACATTGAATCATCCCCTCTGGGTGTTGACGCGGTTGGGATTGTGCCCTCAGGATCACGATCTGTCATTAAGACTATCGAGGCGAAAGTGCACGAAGGCGACCTGAGGGGAGCTGTCCGACTGCTAATGTCAGAAGACACACGGGCACAGTCGGGTCCTGAAACCCTGGCTTCACTACAATCTAAACACCCACCTCCATCGCGCCCACTCTCCTTTCCACCTGTCCCGGACGATTCTTGTGCGCCGCTTACTGTCACAGTTGAGGACGTTTCTCAGGCACTCGGGTCATTTTACAATGGTTCAGCGGGAGGTCTGGATGGGATCCGCCCGGGGCATTTGAAAGAACTTACGTCCAGCACAGCCGGTGATAACGGCCAGCGGCTAATAGAATGTCTCACAAAACTCTCTAATTTTCTCCTCAGCGGCAAATTAAACAAAGATGTTTGTCCCTACATGTACGGCGCCTCGCTTTGCGCCCTTGCGAAAAAAGATGGAGGTGTGAGGCCGATAGCAGTTGGTAGCACATTCCGGCGCCTAACAGCTAAGCTCGCCTGCCGTGCCGTAAAAGACGAGATGTCTGACTACCTACAACCCCGCCAGCTGGGCTTCGGGACGCGTCTGGGCTGTGAGGCGGCGATCCACGCCACTCGTGCCTTTGCTACAAAGGCTGAAAACAGGGACTGCGTTATAGTCAAGGTAGATTTACGCAACGCCTTTAACTCCTTAGAGAGAGATATTCTTCTAAGCGAAGTTAAAGAGAATATCCCCTCTCTCTACCACTTCCTATACCAGGCGTACGAATCCACCTCGAACCTTTTCTTTGATGAAAAGCTCATCCTGTCTCAAGTAGGAGCGCAACAGGGAGATCCACTTGGTCCGCTAGTCTTTAGCCTCGCAATTCATAAGGCGATATTAGAGATGAACTCCCCCTTAAACGTTTGGTACCTGGACGATGGTACGTTCGGTGGCAAGCCAGAGGTAGTAAAGAAAGATCTTCTTGCTCTAATACCACGCCTTACGGAACTAGGCCTGGAAGCGAATACAGCTAAGTGTGAATTCTTTCCCTGCAGCACAGATTCAGACGTAACATTTTCGGATTTCAATACAATTCTTCCCGGCTTGAAAAAATTGTCACCTAACTCCTTTTCACTTCTTGGTTCACCCATATTTCCTGCTGCGGTCCCTGAAGCCATCTTAGAGCGCAGGCGAATGCTTATTTTGGCGCACGAACGACTACAAAATTTATCCGCTCATGTCGCATTGATCCTCTTACGCATGTGTTTTGCAGTGCCAAAAATTACATACCTCCTGCGGACAGCTCCAACGTGGATGTACCCTGAAGAGGTTTCGTCCTTCGACGGGGCCCTAAAGCAAACAGTCGAGTGCATCCTTAACGTTTCACTCAGCGCGAACCAGTGGAGCCAGGCTACCCTGCCGATACGACACGGGGGTCTAGGCGTGCGCAGGGCCAGAGATGTGAGCTTACCAGCCTTCTTATCCTCTGTGCATGGGGTTGCTAATTTGGTCACTAGTATTTTATATTTGGATGGTGACCAACTGAGCATTCCCTTCACGGCGGATGCGTTAGCCGCTTGGTCAGTTCTCATACCGAGTGCGAGCACGCCTGAGGTTCCTCGTATCCAACGCTCTTGGGACGACCTCGCCTCAAAATTAACTCTCGACCGCCTTATTGACGAAGCTTCTGGGGCCGATCTGGCGAGACTCAAGGCGGTATCACAACCGGAATCAGGGGCGTGGCTGCATGCAGTACCTTCGCCTCACCTTGGTACCCTTCTAGACAACGACTCACTGCGTGTGGCTGTGGGTCTCCGCTTGGGTTGCAATCTATGCGAACCTCATGCGTGCATTTGCGGTTCCATGGTGGAGGCCAACGGTCACCACGCATTAAGCTGTCATCGCTGTACTGGAAGGTTTCCTCGCCACCACGCCCTTAACGACATCATCCGAAGGGCTCTAATTTCAGCGAACATCCCTTGCGCGCTCGAGCCTCCGGGCCTCAGCCGCCTCGACGGTAAGAGGCCGGACGGCCTAACCTTGGTGCCCTGGCAGAAGGGAAAGTGCCTCCTGTGGGACGCCACATGCGTCAGTACCTTCGCCGCCAGCTACCTCAGTCGCACCTCACGGACGCCTGGAGCAGCCGCAGACCTCGCTGCCAAAAGAAAGAGAGTCTGGTACGCGGACCTGGAGCTCCAATATCTCTTTGTTCCGGTCGCCGTGGAGACCACAGGGGCGTGGGGAGCCGAGGCTAAGACCTTCATTGCCGAAATTGGGCGTCGACTCAGGGAGCGCAAATGTGACCCCCGCTCCGGTTCGTTCCTGGTGCAGAGGTTGGCCATAGCAATACAACGCGGCAACGCTGCTAGCGTTATGGACACCTTTGCACCTGGATCGATACGAGGCGGGCTATTTGATTAATGTGTTGATTATTAGTTGTTGTAAATAAATAAATTTGCCATCGGATAGTATTAAATACAATCCATTCCAAAGTCTAAGTACCCAACTATTCAAAATCTCGTAACAACACAGGATCTTAAATCAACGCACCAACCTTGGCCCAACCGTGATTTACTTATACTCAACAGATAAAATTAACATAATTCAAGCTTTTCGGTGACTAATGCTCTTAATATGAAACCGTGTGTTTGTTTTACTAAGTAGCTATTTACATTACTTGTTAATGTTAATAAGACAGGGAATTCTAGTTTCATATGTAAATAATCTTATGGGAAAATGTTAAATTGGGTGAGAAATAAATTTGAAATTATTTAAAGTGAAGGAGGCTGACCTTAGTTCTGTTCGAAACTAAGTACCTATCCAATAAAACTAAGTAAGAAGGATGACAATTCTTGATCGTGAACAGCACTAGCTTTTAATAACTAACAAAATTTTAAGGGCTTATTCAGATAATGAAACTAAACAACTTTTCTTAATGAACATGGCGAAAAACAAGAAAATTTTGTGGACCTGCGGCACAAAAGTGTCTTCGTTTTCAAATTGGTGTCAAACTATACAATATCCAATAACCCCCCGCCACCACTTTCAATGGATTGAGATAACAATACTTTTTAAGTAATTCGAAATCAAATCATCTCATTTACGTGTTTCTTCATTCCGCTTGATACAAATTAATGTATTAAAAACTGGACTTTTACTAACATTTATGACTGGGATCACCTCACCTCTAAAAACTGTAACAATACCGCATCATCTCAGCCGATGGACGTCCACTGCTGGACATAGGCCTCCCCCAAGGATCGCCACAACACTCACGCCCTCACCAGGTCGTCGATGCAACTTGTGGGGGCCTACCCACATTGCGCTCAATAACAATACCTACTTTACTCTAAATCGTGATCCTCTGTCGGTATCTATCCACTTGTGGGATATCAGCTTCCCGTATCATGCCATCCTTCTCAGTCAATGTGGTTTCACACCTTTTGCCACTTCTTCTTCGTAATAGGCCTTTGAAGCCTATCAATATATAGAGAAATGCTACAAAGAAATTGACAATGATTAAAAATTTTCTTACTTAAAATACATTAGTTTATTTCAATAGCTACCCATTTTAGATCAGTTACATCGGCACGTTAAAGTCAGAAGTCATCGATTAGAATCTTATTTAAGGAGCAAAACGAATTGTGAAAAGAATTTGTCGCGCCCCAAACTCACAATAACGACTTTTTAAATCACTTCACATTGTTACAATTCTGTTCCATACTTTATTTATTGCCACTCTCGTAACGTGGTTTACAAAACTGCATTTACACTCAAGAATATGTAGAAACGGCCTTATTTCAATCAGTTAGAGTTGTTAATACATTGTCTAAATGAATATGGTAAGTTAGTACAGGGTCATTGAAAGGTATTCTTTTGGTTTTAAGTAGAAACATCACGGTTCATAAATAAAATTATCAAATAAATGCCCTACAAAACAGTTGCTACCCTAGTTAACCCGTAAACGGTGAGGGGTGAAAATATTTTGACATTTATTAAGTTCACTTTCGAAGATCTAGTTTGTGAGGTGTACTAGAAAAGCCAAATTCAGTACATACATTGCATAAGGTTTTTATTTAAATCGTATGCAATGTATGTACTGAATTGTGTTTATAGCCAGAAATTTACGAGTATAAAACAGATCTGTGGAAGATTGGAGTAAGCTAAGTTTTGTTAGAGTTGATATAAAATTGTATAGAAAAAATCCCGTTCCGCCTCAAAACTGGAAATTTGAATTTAAATTTTATAAGATATGCTACAATAGAAAATGATATTTTCCATTTCCTTGAAAAGTATGATATTCCTCCTATTTTGTGTATCATTTTAGCTATCACACTATTTGTATGTGTTTGATATGAAACGAATACATTTCGTCACGTGGGCAATGACTTTTTACTCCATGGAAAGATTTATTTACCATAAAGAAGAGTTTATTAAGTTTAATTTAACAAAAACCGAAATGCTTATATATAAGAGTTTAAAACTATGCAAAAACTTAAATTAGCCTAATTTTATATATTATTTCACCTTTGTAACTACGAGTATGATCCAGGGATATACTATGGATGCAATAGAAGTGAACCTAGTACCTAGTAATAGTTAAGTAAGAACAATGAAGCAAGAAACTTACTCTGCGCTCAAAACTTCATACTCAACTACGCTCAACTATCACTCCAACAACCAAACTCAACTAGTCACATCCAGAGTTTTTTTTAATCCACATCAACAGTATATAAAACATTGAAATAAATCTTAACACATCGTCGATTCTCAATACTATACCGGAATGAATGCAATGCACAATAAGATGATTTGTTAGTAGCCCGCCCCATAAATATAGTCGGAATTTACACGTCTTAGTATTAGAAAAAAAATCTTTATTTATTATACTAAAGTATGGAAAGATGAGATAAAATCTGGAGATGAAACATTGGTCGTAAATTGTTGATAGAAATTTTTGTCAACGCGCCGTATGTGTTTTGGTCGCGTGATTGTTATTTTTGAGGTTCGGAATTTAGTTGTTGGTCAAATTTTGGTTGTATAGGTAATAAAAAAAACGTAATAAATATAGTTAAAGATATCATCGCAATTCGAATGAATTTTGTATGTGATACAATGTTATTATTGTGTGTATATAATAGTTTGCTTGACAATTTGGTCCTGGATAGTGCCATTTTCCAAAATTTCCAAAACCGTGAGCAACGACCACGATTGACCCATTGGGTGCCAGAGCCTGAGAGTGACCAAAAGATCGTGCAGTCATCTGGTTTTTCACGAAACAGACGAGCGATTGATGCCAGGGGATAGAGAAGGATATCTTTTTCCAAAAATGGGAAGTAGTAGGTAAAAAAATGTTTTTCATAGGCACATACAAGTTATTCAAACTACTTTCATCTGTCCCAAAGATACAACTACTCTCTCCACAAATCCTTGCATTAGTAAGAAACAAAGCAACCTATTAGTTGTGTCGAATTATGCAAATAAAGTCAAGTCGATAGCTCATAGATACTAACCGACATATACATGTATAAGTGAGTTATATAGCGTTGAACCATTGTCAAGCGGTGACTAACTACGTTGTGCTTACCGAAACTGTTGTACTAGACTTTGACATAGAGTAGTTAACAATGATAGTGATAGGCACAATAACACACTGATATGGGTTAAGGCAGCTTCGGCTTCGGCTTAGGCGGCTTTCTTAGTACGCTCTGGCACCTGACGGTTTTAAGGTGATGATCAGACCATCAAACTAAACAACTTTCTCTAATGGACCCAACATAGAAATCGCTTCTTCTTCTTCTTATCGTGTGGGCAGAGCCCTGGTGTCAGAGTTTTTTCAGACCGCCTTACGGCCTCTGACGTGGTTTTTATGTAACGACTACTACCATTAGAGATAGTAGCCGGGACCAACGGCTTAACGTGCCATCCGAAGCACGGAACCATTTTTCTTTTCGGACAATCAAGTGATTCAGCCTGCAATGTCCTAACCAACTGGGGAAAAACGCACAAAGTGACATATCACTGGGTGTCCCCCGTGGGAATCGAACCCACGATCTCCGGGTCGAGAGCCAATGCTTTAAACCATTAGACCATGGAGGCAGTATACAAATCAACATTCCTATACATTTGGGTCGAGTAGCATGCAGTTTTTTTATGGAACAGTAGATAGTTTTTTCGCAATATCGATATTGGTCCCATAGAGAAGGTAGATTGATATTCTGATCATCTTCTTATAAAATCCTCAGCATATAAAGGCAGACCTTACCCATCTATGTAATAGGTGTATCTATGATGCTCACACCGCGTCAAACCTGGATGGAATAATATCTCATACCAGTAACTGAAATCCTTGATAAAAGTGATGATTAAAATTAATGTCTACAGTTAAGCGGCGAAGGAAAACATCATGAGGAAACCTGCATATCTACGCCGAAGAAAATTATTTGCATATCAGGTCCAGCAATCCGCATGGCCGAAAAATAGCTCAAGTGGCAATTAGCGAAGCATGGGTACTGCTGGCAGAATTGGCGACTGCTTACTAAGGTGCAGCGTTGATAGGCTGGTGAAGGTGGCGGGAACCTATCCGATCCTTGGGGGAGATCTATGCCCAGCAGTGGGCGTCTATCGGCTGAGATAATAATGAACCTACATGAAAAAGTGTGGGAAACTAACACCCAAGCACCCTGAGAGAACTCCGTAGGCCTCTCTGCACCCAAACTAATCTTCAACTCATTACAAATTCACTATTAATAATTTATCTGGAGCCGGCGTGGGCGACACGTACTAGACAATGCAGGCCTGCCATTACCGTTTTTATTAAAACGATATAGTGTGGCAACACTGCATTCATCATTCCAGTTGAGAACGATATGATACTTGTTTAAGTAGTTGCTTCTTGCTACTTTCTTTGTGCAGATTCGAATTGGAGATCATTGAGGGATGCCTATGTTCAAGACATGACGTTATTTGACTGAAATAATGAGATGACTTTCTTTTTTGAAGGTTCTAATTTTAATCATCACCATCAGCCTGTTAGAAGCCCCATTGAAATTATCAAGCATCCTCTTACGAATAAGCATGAGGGGATATATTCAATCTGCCTGTTCAAAAGTCTTCTCATATACCTACAATTCAATACTCTTTATTTGCATTCCGCAAAGATATAAAATAACAATATTTTAAAGCAAAAAAAATTAAAAGCTATTTCTTCTAGACGGTCATAGGACCACCATGTACATACAAACTCTGTGTTTCAAAACAGAAGTGGCATAGAAAGCGAACTATTGATTGGTTGAGACCAACTGTGTAAGTTTCTGATTATATCGTTTAAAAGATCGGTAACTGTACTAAGCTATTTTCGAGTGCCTAATATAATATTTTGTTTCTAAATATTAAGAGGGCTATCGGAGTCCAGTGGCCTTTGCGAGCATTTTTTTAATTTAGACTTTCTTTATTGAGAAATCTTTATTAATGTGATGGGGCGCCACTGGACTCCGATAGCCCTCTTGAGAAGCAGAATCTCCAAAAACTGCCATAAAACACCATGGCTATTTGGATACAGATTGAATCGGGTAGTTAGACAATAGAACCTCGTTTCACAACCTTACAGGGATGCCCTAGTCTACACTAATATTATAAAGAGGAAAGATTTGTACCTATTTTGTATGTTTGTATGTTTGTAATGAATAGACTCAAAAAGTACTGGGCCGATTTAAAAAATTCTTTCACCATTAGAAAGCTGCATTCACCCTGAGTAACATAGGCTATATTTATTGCTAGAAAAGATTAGACGTCCACCCGTGCGAAGCCGGGACGGGCCGCTAGTCAGTAATATTTTCTGAATAATTTTACACCGGTGCATCGGCATCGGCAAGGGCATTACAGGTTCATCTTTTACTTCTATGTTAACAAAAAATATTTGTATATAACTACCGCAAATGTAACAGTATCGATTTCTGTTCGACATCGAAACTTTACATTCACTTTTACTTTCAACCAAATAACCGAAATAACTAAATCAATAACACTACGAATAATCGATAGAGAATTATTCATAAGTGGACTTTGGTACGATTGTTTCGCACCGAATCGAATCAATTTAATCGAGAGATGAATCGATTTGGTTCAATCGAGTGAATTGGTTGATTGATAGTTATAGTTGTGGATGATTTATGTTTTGAACTTGACCGAACGTTTGATGTGAAGTGAATCGCATGACCTTAATCTTTGTGAATTTATACAAATTAAAGTTCGCAATGAGTCCTCAAATGGTTCATCATCATTTAAGTTTATGTCCAATGTTTGGACATATAGGCTTCCGATAGATGTGTGCTATATTTCTGAGGAAAACACGAACCTACGCCCATTTCCATCAAAATATGTATCTAAACTATTATAAAACTGTAACAGAAGTGTGTCTGTACCTTGAAGATATCTACAAAAAAAAATTACTACATGGTTTTTCCCTGTCCCTGATTCCAAATCACAAATTTTTGGATTTTTTGTCTGTCTGTCTGTTTGTTTGTTTGTTTGTTTGTTTGTTTGTTTGTATGTTTGTTTGTTTGTTTGGGTGTTTGCTTGTTCGAGTATCACGCAAAAACTACTGAACCGATTTTGATGAAACTTTTTTTGTTTGATAGCTTATCATCTGACTTAAAATCTGGTACATAATTTATGCGGACGAAGTCGCGGGTTAAAGCTCGTAGTATAATGTTGCGAATTTCCGAATCCCAACGATAACAGACGTTTTTTACTACAATCCCAACATACCTCTCTCGCCTCATTCACATCCATACATCTCTTCATCTATGCCCATCGGTTTCGAATAGGTACTCCGCATCTCACCTTTCTGTAAACTAACATGTCTTTAAGTGTCAATAATATTTTTATTAACTCCAGTGGATCAGTGTTGACAAGAAATAAATATTTTTTGAATTTGAAATTAAAAAGCAATAAGCATAATTCTCACGACTAATAATATTCCTGAATCCATCATTAATTTTCATAGATTTTTGTATTTTATCTGCTATTACACTATCATTCGTAGAGATTAATGTAATAGCAATCAATTTTACTTGAAACGAAACAAAGATATTAATAGTAAGTAAGTGGAAAACCACTAAACATCAATTTGTTATTCATATTGTATCAATTTAATTTCGGCGCATTTATAATTCAAATCGATACATTAAATCGATTGCAATGTTACTAGAGCACGGTATGTGTGTGATCGATGTTTGCGTCATCGATTTAATGAAGATGGCATTTATGATAATGTTTTAAGAGAGCGTGTCGTAATTTCACTTTTAATATTTAAAATATTCGTAATGTTAATGTACATATTAAGTATCTAAGCATAGGTTCACAGTTCATATTTTAAAAATAAAATATCGGTAACACAGGTAGTGTGGGTGTGGCTCACATTGTTTCAGGAGTGCGATTTTTGAATCTCATTCGCTGACTTCAGCAGTTGAAAATGTCAAAATTACTACCGCCTGACGCATCTTTCTACTGCTGATTTGACTTTCAAAAAATATGATTTTTAAAGTCAAATCAGCAGTAGAAAGATGCACGTATCTCCACAGTAATTTTGACATTTTCAACTGCTGAACTCAGCGAATGAGATTCCAAAATCGCACTCCAGGTAATTCCAATATTATAAATGTGAAAGTAAGTTTGTTTGTTAGGCTTTCACGCGAAAACTACATAACCAATCATCATGAAACTTTGTATACATATTCTTGGAGGTATTAGAAGTAACATAGGATGCTTGGGGTTTGCCAAACGCCACGCGGACGACGAAGTCGCGGGCAAAAGCTAGTGATATTATATGTTACTACGTTTCAGGATGAATGGTAGAGGGTCGTGTCACCGTTGTCGTAGGTGACTAGGCCAACTCAAATTCAAAATTAGTTATTGAAAATAATGTCACATAGATAGCTTTCATTCGACTTTTTTTGACTACCACCACCTTTCGACCCATTGTGGTCTTATTGGGCTTGCACTGACAAGAAGAGGTAAGGAACGTGTGATACTGAGTGAGAGAACCACCATTGCCTAGTGTCGTCTTACAACCGTCTTCCAACCGTCTTTCGACGCGGGTTTGAGGTAAAAATTGGCAGGGGGCAGGGAGAGTCCGTTCTATGAGTAGTACCATTCTCTTTCTTGTGTTGTTGTATTGTGATTCATTATCATCATCAAATCAGCCATTGTCATAGAAACCTTAGTAGGCAAAGTACAAGGGGAAGCAATGAGGCCTGTTCCAAACCTAGAACCAAAAGGTTTAAACTTGTCGTTGGTAAAAAACGCTCTACAATAAAAATTAGAATACAGTTAGGCATGAATTCTGATACCATTCTATTTTTTGTAATCGAATAGGAAACAATTACTATTATTTACGTATCGTAACATAAAATATAAGCCTATTACAAACGCTGTTAATAGCATTAATAAAAATGCGATAAAAAATAAGAGTAACACTACAAAAAAATCAAATTGATCACGCTCAATTGGCGCGAAATAAAAATTAAAAACATATCACTAGCAAATTACTAAAACATGTGGACTGTGGTCCAAAACAAGAGAATTTGCGTTCTTTTATATACATAATAAACAATTTCACTATTTGGAATTAAGATTAGCTGTTTCTTTGACTCTCACGCACCCCTTTGAACTCTGTTCTGTAAGCCTACCATGAGTTTACACTGTAGTAAAGAATAGTATTGAATGAATTTTGTTCAGCGCTGCGTGTATTGAATTTCGTACAGCGCTCCTAGTGGTTAAGTTGAGAACTAATTCTGTCGTACAAAATCAGCTCCGCAACTACAGTAGTAACGTACCTACAGTTAAAACTCATGGTAGGCCTACCAGTTGTTAACGACACAAAATCAGACCGATACATTTCCCAATATGGGAAAGTAAGGGTGAGAGCGATGAGTGCGGGTTCGGTAAATTACAGACATGACGTGATGATAAACAAGGAAACATTTCACTAAACAAGCAATGACAAAAAATCCAGGGGAAAACTGTTATACGAAATCCAAATCGCCAGTTGACACTTCGATTCATCTAAAAGTGATCACGGAGGCAGGCAGTGGCTTTGCAGTAAAGTAGTAGATATGAACTTTGTCTCGATGGAGGCTGTGGAGTACCTTCTCATGAATAGAATAGACTAGAATAGTTTATTTTCAGGAATATGGTACAAAAATATATTATGTTCACAAAAATTCAGTTTATCTAGCATATTCTGCCCTTAACGGCGTGAAAATGTTAGTAATCAACAACTTTTGATACATTAAAATAATTAAACAAATCTTATTATTATATGTCTCGCTAACTCGCTATTGTCAATTATAAACAAATACACAAACACTAATCGATTAATTTCAAAATGCATGTGACATGCATGACTGCAAATTAACGATATGGCCAATAGCAATGTTTCTGTTATTCAGTCGGAAGTTCACACACAATTTTGACAAGACATAATCTCTCGTGACTTGCACCTATAAATTGATGGCCACACATGATAGCGGCTATTGATCCAAATTGCCCATATTTACAACTAAAACGCTCCGTTTAGTGTTAAATTAATTTAGTATGGAGGCTACTAACACATTATAATGTACGGGTATATAGAGCTATAGTTAGATATGTCGGTTAATTCCGACTTTGAGCGGTATAAGATGGGTGATCGCGTTTCTGTGTACCTATTTATATATGTAGAATTATCGAGTAGGTAGCTGTGATCGATCGATATCAAATCGCAATTTTTCCGATTTTTAGTGTTCCGAACCAAAATTGGCAAAACGGAACACTTTATGGAATCAACTCGGTGTCTGCCCGTCCGTCCGTCCGTCTGTCACAGGCATTTTTCTCAGAGACCGTAAGACATAGGAAGTTGAATCTCGGTACGGATATAGCAATTGCTGGCCCAATATCATAAATGAAGTAAAAAAAGCGTAATTTTTATATTGGGAGGGCAATTATGGGAGTAAGAAAGGGTAAATAAAAATGAAAAATTATCTATCCTATGTTGTGGGTTATAGATTGAAAGCTTATGAAAATACGAGTCTAAAAATGTACTTTTCAAATGATTTATTAAAACTTTGTTTTACAAAATTTTCAATTAAATCTGAGAAATTGCTGTCCCCACCTCTAATTCAAAAAACATAGCCGTATAAAATCTGAAAAAAATCATGAATATCTGAAATAACGTGTAGATGGCGGGAAAATTTTCAAGGTGGCTCTAACTTGGATAGTTTTTTTTTTCTATACCCAAAAAACTAACACCATTGAGACCACTGTAAAATGATCTTCAGTTACTATGTGACCACATACTAAGTAAGTGTCAATTTATAGTGGTTGTTCTGAATGACCCATGTTAAACAACTGGTAGTACGGAACACTAATTGCCCGAGTCCTGACTCGTACTTGGCCGGTTTTGTTTTTTATATTAGCTGGATATTTAGGTCTAGTCAACATTGAGGTTTTCAAAGACACACATTTCCATCAACGAATTTAAGTTAACTGCGTTGTAAAAATTTTCAGTTTGGTGGTCTGAGGCGCCCCTTAAAGTATGTAACCAATTTAAGTTTATAGGTCGATGATGATGACATATTACACGGTGCCGGGTGCATTTTTCCGCATAATATACACCGTGTGTACCACGTAACCGACACGGGTATTTTATAAAATCAGGTTTCTCTTTCAACAGAGTATAAATTTTGCGAAATTGGTCTGAACTCATAAATTCGACTATTAAAGTTGTATCGGCCCCATCAACGGGTGATTGTAGGAATTATAATGGCGGCATTAAGGTGAACTGTGGTAACCTAACTTTTTATTTTTGTACATTTCATACGTTTTGGAAAGGTATAAATCCAACAGTGAACGCCAATGCCTACCGATAATACCATTAGTCTGATGAGAAATATTATACCTGCGTGTCACTTTATTTTATCAAAGAACACATTTTCTTTGCAACCGATGATCTTTTTAAAAAAAATAAACACATTAATAACTAAAGGGGTTTTTAGGAACTTATGCAGGAATCATAACGTCATCGATTTTTCAATTCAATTTTAACGATTGCGTTTGTGTAAAATCTCTATTAAAAGTAGGCTCACTAACTCTCACACTAAGACAAAGTTAGAGAACACTGCTCTACTTTATATTTTCATAAAAAATTCTAAGTGTGACTATCATGACCATAATGACTGCCTCCGTGGTCTAGTGGTTAAGAGCTTTGGCTCTCGACACGGAGGTCGTGGGTTCGATTCCCACGGGGGACACCTAGTGATATGTCACTTTGTGCGTTTTTCCCCAGTTGGTTAGGACACTGCAGGCTGAATCACCTGATTGTCTGAAAAGAAAAATTATTCCGTGCTTCGGATGGCACGTTAAGCCGTTGGTCCCGGCTACTAACTCTGGTGGTAGTAGTCGTTACATAAAAACCACTTCAGAGGCCGTAAGGCGGTCTGAAAAAAACTCTGACACCAGGGCTCTGCCCACACGATAAAGAAGATGACCATAATTGTAATTAAACAAAACAATATTTTTAGACTTACACCGTTTTACTTTCGCTGGTATTATAAATTTTGGCGTAAGAAGAGGTTTGAATCTTTTTATACTCTCATTACTGGGCCGATCTGTAATTTTGATGCCGCTTCGTGATGCGGGTTCGATTCCCGCGTACGGTTATTTTGCTGTTTTATGAACCAGTTATGACACCAGTTAGCTGTGTTAAAATGTCAGTATTTTATATAATTTTTGCTAGTTACATTACGTTAGATTTATCTGAACGACTTCAATCTCTTTTAGGGTACTTACGTGATTAATTGAATCAGGCGTTATTTTGCAGGTAGATAACCGATTGTATTGAGACTTCCGCTTCTAACTACCTAGTCGACAATGTTGTATTACGTTATGCAATACAACCTGCCCACCAAATAATTTCTACTCTACACGTGTTTCGCTCCACGAAGGAGCATCCTCAATTCCTCAGGAGTTAGCGCGACGAACGTTCGCAACAGAGTTGTTAGCGCTCTCACAAACGAGCGACACTTTGCGGGCGCCGGGTGTCGCAGAGGGTAAAATGTATGAGCGCGGCGCTGTGCGATCCACTGCGATAGCAAAGTGTCGCTCGTCTGTAAGAGCCCTTACTCCGCCGAGCTTCCAACACCGAGACGCGCGCTGCTCGGTGTCGTATATCGGGACGCGTAACCACGTGTCATTCTACTAACAAACTTTCTGCCACTTTTTGCGGGGGGCGAGGTAACATGTAATCCGCAACTTTGGATTTTATTCCCTATGACTTTAGATTCTAATTTTGAATGTTCAAAATCATGAAAAGTAGTCTCGTGTAAACCCCAAACGTTCTAAGTTCAAAATTATTGTTTCGCTGTTATAGGCTGTCTCGTTTAGTGATAAGGTATAAAATTGGGTGTAAATGCGCAAGATTAATTGATCTAATACCGTGGCAGAGGGGAAATGCTACCGCAAGGCCCCGGCCGGTCCGAAGGTGTCGAACCTTGTCGAACGCTCGGCGGAGTAACTAATTTTATCATTATCATACAATATGCACGCCAAAACCACAGTAGTATTAAGACGCTATGGTAGGACAAAACGCCTTGGAGGCATCTTTTATTTTTCATGTTTCGACTAGATTTATACAATTTACCGAAACCAAAATCATACCTCAGTATTCTTGGATAGTTTATCTAGTGAAATCATATATTGAATACACGATTGGAATTACTTTGCTCGATAGAAAATCGTCACAAAGATAACGTATTTTCACGTATTTTTAACAATTTTTCTCACCCGTGAAGAACTTAAAATAGTTTCAGATTTTTGGTATTTATACTCACATATTCACTATTAGTTTATCTAGTGAAATCATAAAAAAAATCGTTAAAAAATACTTTTGTTAATTCTTTTTAATCTAAAATACGGCACGCGCACGCACTTTTCAGAGGGCTGGGCAATCGCGTTTCTCATAGAAAATATTATTTTTAAGACCAAATATAGTAGTTCGAGACTTAGTGCCTGAAAAAATATAGTAGATCGGGGAAAAAAAAGAAAAAATATAGTATTTTTCGAATTTGTTAATTTAAATTTTTTCAAACTTGCTACTTTTTGGTTTGAATACCAAGTTCTTATTTTCAAGGAACAATCGTTTCTCCTATTTCGTATTCGTTATAGAAAATAATGCATCCTGTAAACGCAGAAGTCGCTGGATTCGATACAGAAATAATATAATTTCTAAAAAAATACATAAATCTGACTTTAAGAAAACTTGTTGTCACTTTTCAGTAGTATATTTAGTAGAAAATTGTTTATGGAACAAATGTGATGAAGAGAAAGAAAATTGTCAAAATATTGTTAAGTTATTGGTCATTTTTATTGGATCTAAGTACCAATATATTTAAATTCTCTATAAATTATTTGCTCATCAAAATATAGTAGTTTTGCCTACTATATATTTTTCTCAGAATTATAGTAGTAGGGCCCCTAATATAGTAGGATACTATATTATATAGTAGGGTTGGCAACCCTAGTCTGAACCTATGGCCCCTTAAGCTCAATTCATACCGAAATGACAGACCGTCCGGCAGCGGCTGGCACGGCAGTTCGACAGCCAAATGCGTGTTAGCTATAATAAACCTCGCAGCTCTATTTTTTCGAACCCGTTAAGTTAATGTGATACTATTTATTTTATCAATGTAAAAGTTTAAAATGCTTAACTGAACTAAATTCTATCATGTCAACGCATGACAGAAGTTGATACACTGACACTTTTTTAAGGGGATGATCAGACCATCAAACTGAACAACTTTCTTTATAGGACCAACATCGATTTCGGGAAAAAAAATTAGCTGTCCCATATATTAGGCTCGAGTAGATTTGCAGTTTTGTATGGAAGAGCAGATTTTTTTTTCGTGTTTTTTTGCTGGTGTTATAGAGAAAGTTGTTCAATTTGACGGTCTGATCATCGAGTTAAAAAAGTGTCAGAATATTAAGAAGGAACCTTTAATTCACGACCATAACCTTTAACGGGGAGTTTAGAAACGTTGATATAACAGCGACTATTATTTTTAATAAACAAAATTGTATATTTGTACCAACATAATATTATTATTATCGAATTAAATAGGACAATGCCCTCTAATCTTATTTCTATTCTAATATACATTTATACGTCTATTTAGGCCCGTTGTCACTATCTCAATGAAATATTGAATCACATTAAAGCTTATTAGCACACAGGCACGAACGGACAAACAAACAAACAAAACTAAGAACAATGGACGGCTGCAAAACAATGACAGAAAAAAATCGTTTAATCCAATTACAATGATATACATGGAAGCGGACGTTGGATTTGTATGGATATGACATGAACTAGTAAAAACAATAAAATTGAAAAACGTGCAGTGTGTCTTGTGCTAGTCTTGTGTTCTTTCATTATAATTCTCGAGTTTTGAACAATAATAAAAAAAAATCTTAAACGGTATCCCACTGCAGGGCTGACTTTTGAATAATGACGGTGAAACGGACGACACTTCACTTATTTTGATTTATTAGACTATTTGACTTGCAACTTCTTAGTGAGATAAAACCACGTCAGAGGCCGTAAGGCGGTCTGAAAAAACTCTGACACCAGGGCTTGCTGCCCACACGATAAGAAGAAGAAGTGAGATAATCAAGGACTAAATAATGCTTAGCGTATTTCCCGAAGAATCGTGAAACTCGAGGTAAAAATCGAATAAAGCGCCCACTCTTAATAATTACCTGGATTTAGGTGGATAACAAAAATATACTTTTTAAATTGGTTACTTCTGACTTGTTGACTTCCTGAGACAAATGATTTATAAGAATTTGGTTAACACACTCAAAGACAAATTTAAGCATACAATTTGTAGTAAGATTCAGTTTTAGTACATTCAGTTTCTATAAGACTTAAAAAGCGTGTTTAACAAATTGACTGCAGCCTATGTAAAAAGTGGTTGGCCATATCCAGTCAAGCCCTTATAATTATATCAGACTCAATACACAAACAATTGGTATCGGGCACAGACGTTCCACTGGGGTCAGCATGATACTAAAAGCATACGACTTATGATTATGAGAAAGAAATGTCCATTCGACATGAAAAAAAGACTAGCCTATTTTCTTGGCGTATCCATACAAATCCAAATCGTGCCCTAAAGCGTAAGTTATATGCGTGCTTGGACCAGCAAATGGGTGGTCCATGTTACCGTTTTATCATCGCGACTCGATGGATAGGGGCCGCGCTAAGTAGAAATATAACTTGAACGGATGAATGGACGCATTACTTCACTATGAATTGAGATTGTGACTTTGTTTTTCGTTACAGTTATTTTGTATGGAAATATTAAGAGGGTACTGAGCCTGAAATTGAAATTGAAATTGAAATTGTTTATTTGCATTGAATAGGTAGGTACAATAGGGTGTTACAATAATAGGTAGGTACAAAGTTTCTTCTATCCAGCTAAATTATATGGCATGCAAATATGAAACTTAAATTGCTAAATGTGAGCATTGCTACAACAACATAAAGTTGGCAGTTGTAGTAATGGTTCTGACCACCCCCAAAGGGATTCCGGAGTTTATGGATGTATGTACCGAGCCTCCGGTGCTACCCTCAATAGTTTTTTTTTCAATTATTATAAAACATTTCGAAAAAAAAGGAATGCAAGAATTGTCGTCATTGCTTTATGTTTAATTTATCGGGACATTATAGATTTTTTTTTAGTTTGTACCGCCAAAAGTGGCAACTTTTGAATAACTTTGTCTGTACTACTTGGTGTGTTTGTTTTAAACATGTTTTAAATAGTATATTTGAAAATTGTGACCACCAATGAGTATAGGATGCTGCAAATATGTACACAAAATACTGTAACAAAACCCTAATACAATTTACCTAAATTAAACGTAAATTTATACACCATAATTCTAAAAAACCAGCTTTCATAAGAAGATTTAATGTTTAAAAACCATGTTCAGGTTCAAAGTTCGAATCCAACAAGCATAATTTTGATAAAATTCGTCACACCTCCCGTATCAACGATATAACATTTAAATGACAATTCCATAATCCTAAGAACGACATACAACCACTATTTATATGCTAAACTCGACTATTTGTAACCAAAAACTAGATTTCAGTGACATAATGAACTATAACAGGGCTGGTCACTATGAGATTGTCAAAGTGGAGAGGTTCTTAAGTTACTTGGAAATTCGGGTCGCAAGAATTAATTGGATTCTTGATAAAAAATAATAAAACTAAAAAATAAAAGAATTCAACTAGGTAAAAACCTAAAATAAAGGATCCTATCCTATATCCTACTAAGTATGCATGCATAGCATAGCATATGCTCACGACTATATTCCCCGAGGGGGTAGTCAGAGATATTCTGAAACCTCAGAACATCCACGTTTCACTAGTACAGTAACTCTGTCCAGTGTGACGGGGAGTGAGCCCGTTGCCACTTGTAATGGACAGTGGGTACAATACATGCCTCGAAATTGAAGCATGCAGGTTTCCTCACGATGTAACTAAGTACTAAGTACTATGTACTAAGTATGTAACTCATAAATCCTAAAATTATGTAAAAGGTTTTATCCAGTGTTTTTGAAATCGATAAAATGGCGGCCTTTATCCATTAAATACAAATACAAATATTTTTATTGTGACACACAGGTAAAGTATGATATTACAGTAGGAAAATGTATCTCTGTGGCCTACCAAAAGGCATACAAAAAATATACAGGTATTGTTATACCTGAAAAAAAAAACTATTGAGATTTATAAGAAATGTAATTAATTAACTATATGAAATCAATAATAAAATTCAACTAAGTATGTAACGTATATAAAATTCAAAAATGTACCAAAAACTAAAATCAAATGTCATACTAATCCTATTAATTTAATACATGTCACAATTGTAAATTTGAGATTCCATACAATAATAAATATAAAATAAAGAAACAAAAACATACAAAGAAACAAAATTGTCATTTATGAAATTAAATTTTAACATAATAGGTTAATACTGACTTGGAGGATTATGAATTCATGTCTCAAGAAATTCCTTAATTGAATAATAAGATTTGTCAATCAGATGATTAAACAACAGACGTCTAAAAATAACGAAGTCTTGGCATTCTCTTATGAGTTTTGGAATTTTATTATAAACGAGCTTTAACCCGCGACTTCGTCCGCATAAATTATATACCAGATTTTAAGTCAGATGATAAGCTATCAAACAAAAAAAGTTTCATCAAAATCGGTTCAGTAGTTTTTGCGTGATACTCGAACAAACAAACACCCAAACAAACAAACAAACAAACGAACAAACAAACAAACAAACAGACAGACAAAAAATCCAAAAATTGGTGATTTGGAATCAGGGACATCTAAAAACCATATCGTAATTTTTTTTTGTAAATATCTTCAATGTACAGACAAATTTCTGTTACAGTTTTATAATAGTTTAGATTTTGGGCGCAATTGCTAAGATGCTCTTATTGAAACTTACGCCACGCCAACTCAAATTAGCATGGCGATCTAATAATAAATCTATTTTTCAATCATAAAAGATCTTCCTCGAAAAAAATTGATTATAATAATTGATATTCAACTAAAAGTTGAGCTAAAGGTAACAATCTTTTAACTACTTGACCTTTATTATGCTTCCTGCACACGCTTGCGCGAGCCTAGGCAAGTCCATTGTACACACGGCGACAGATCAACCTACCCATAGTTGAACTCTATGTTCATGGACATAAGGTCGAACTATGGGTAGGTTGATCTTTTTTTTTTTTTTTTATGTTCGATAGGTAAACATTTGACCCCAATCTCACCTGATGTTGAGTGATGATGAGGCCGAAGATGTAGCATGCTTACCTAGAAAGATGCCTATTCACTCTTGCCTTGAAGAGGCCCAGGTTGTATTGCACAGGGAACAGGTCCGCAGGCAGTGCGTTCCACTCCTTAGCCGTGCGCATTATAAAAGAAGAAGCAAACTTCTTCGTGCGAATTGCTGGTAGGTCAACGACATAAGGGTGGAAACCCAGCCTGCGTCTCGTCCCCCGCAGATGAAAGGGAGACGGAGGTATTAAATCGTGTAATTCCGTCGCACACTCTCCGAAATGTATCCTATAAAAAACAGATAGACAGGCTACCTTGCGACGATGCTCAAGACTTTGTAGCTTCCCCAGCAGGCCTGGCTTGGCCAGCTGGTATTGGGCAGACCCGTCCCAAAGATGGCAGCAGTACTCCATACACGATCGGACTTGTGCTTGATAAAGTTGTAGAAGCTGTCCCGGAGTGAAGTACCGTCTGACCTTCGAAAGGACGCCCAGTTTTTTCGCTGCGGTTTTCGCCATGGACTCAATATACCGCCCGAAATTCAAATCGGACGATATGTTAATGCCCAGGAGCTCCAGGCGATCTGTCGCCGTGTGTACATCGACTCACTTGTAAAGTGACTTTATAGAAGCACCAATTTACAGCAGGCTTGCCTAAGCCGCAACCTAAACCACGGGCCGCATACGGGCCTCACAACGTACAACCCTGGCCAACAATCCCGATAAAACCGTGTAAGTTTTGACAGCTGACATTTAGGTGTAAAATTTGTGTGGCCCCACTACCCGGAGGTCACCAAAGCTCACATAAAATATCCAGAATGGTCTACTTTAGATAAAACCAGTGCATTAGTGTAAGTTATTTGGCTAAATCTATTTGTCGCCCACGTGACGGCCAGTGATGTTGAAATGATATGGTTAGTATAGTGACAAATGCCCGCTGGTATCTAAATAGTGTGATGGGAATATTTTGTGAAACGGTTAAGATATGATATGTAGATTTTTAAAATACGTGTCGATGTTTTTATTTCAAATCGGATGGTACCTATTGAAAGACGAATTATATAGAAAATTTTTGAATATTGTGCTATGCGATAGATAGATACCAAAAATCTTATATAGGGTTGTTCTTAATATGCGAACGGTTTTTTAAATGGATGATCAGACCACATCAGACCATCGAACTGGGTTTAGTTCAAAATCGGTCCAGCCGTTCTCGAGTTATAAGTGTTCGAACAAACCCGACTTTGTTTTATATACAGGCGTGAAATTGATATCATTAGCATCCTTTTAAACTAAGAGTCTACCCATCAAACTGAACAACTTTCACTATGGGAGCAAACCGATCGGAGCAACAAAAAATCAGCTGTTCCATACTAAACTGCAATGCCTACGCAACACAAATGTATGCAACATCCGATTTTTTTTTGCTCCGGTTGCTTTGCTCCCACAGTAAAAGTTGTTCAGTTTGATGGGTAGACTCTTAGTTTAAAAGGATGCCAATGATATTAATTTCACCCTGTATATGGGACAGCTGATTTTTTAGTTGCTCCGATCGGTTTGCTCCCATAGTAAAAGTTGTTCAGTTTGATGGGTAGACTCTTAGTTTAAAAGGATGCCAATGATATCAATTTCACCCTGTATATGGGACAGCTGATTTTTTAGTTGCTCCGATCGGTTTGCTCCCATAGTAAAAGTTGTTCAGTTTGATGGGTAGACTCTTAGTTTAAAAGGATGCCAATGATATCAATTTCACCCTGTATACACCACTAGTTTTTAATTACTAACATAACTTTAAGGGTGTATTCCAATGAGTTTTTGTGTATTCAGACCATGAATCTAAACAACTTTCCCAAAGAAACATGGGTCGATAAATGAGAAATTTTTTTGGACCTTCAATACAAAAGTGCGGATCAGCCGATCGATTTTCTATGGGAGGCCCTAAAAATTTTCTCGTTTTTCGACCCATGTTTCTTTGGGAAAGTTGTTTATTTATTTATTTTTTATTTATTTATTGTTTTATTTCAGGCAACAGTACAAACTTAATCATAACAGGTCCATATTATAAATACCTTAATCTAGAATACATATAACAATATAAAAACAAAACAAACTTAACACATCACACACACTCCCTAGGGTTTTTAGTCCTCGCTTCCCTAAAGCGTCTAAACACGACTCCAGTGGGCCATACGTCTGGAGCCAGGAACCTCTTCAGGTGAGCTGCGGGAACTCGGAGCTTGAAGGCCTTGAAATCCGAAGACCTGCTTTCCAGCTCCCGCACCTTCATCGGCAGAGGCCCGTTGCTCCGAACACTGAACCTGGTGCAGAGGTGACGCAGAATGTCGTCCGAAGTCGTCTCTCTGTCCAGGCGGGAGATGTACTTTGGAGCCGTCAGCGTGGCTGCCTTGATGCAGGAAGTAGCAGCCGGTGTGGTACCCCGTATGTTGGGGCTACGACGGTTACGGTTTTTCCTCTTCACAAGGGTGAAACCGTCATCGTCGGTGCCCACTTTAGGCGGTTCTCGAGCGGACGCCGTTGGCCGCGCACCCGGAGCCCTTTGTTTGTTGTTGTTATTGGGCGCGGGGCGCGCGACGTAGGGGCGCGGGGGGCGGCGCAACACCTCCTTGTACGTCTCCTTCGTGAGCCTGGATGGGGTTGGCTTCACGTGGGTCACGGGAGGATGCTGCTCAGTTCGGCTCGTCGCAGGGATGGGGCGAGCGCGCGGCGTGGCGGGGGCATCGGCCCGCGGGCGAACTAGGTCAGTTGCAGGTGACGTCGCGCCGGGTGGCGCCACAGCGCTGTGCCGTACGGTTTCATTTTGTGACGAAAACGCTGGCACAGCACTCGCCGCCTGTAATGCGGTCACCTCATGTCGCAACTCGGCGCAGGTTCGTTCCGAGGCCTCCAACTTGCCTCGAATGTCGGTGATGTCGGCCCTCAACAGCTGGATGTCCTTGAGCAGCCTGGTGACGTCAACGTGATCGAAAGTCACCGGCGGCAGCTTGTTGAGATCCCGCACCACGTACGTGGGGACATCGTCAGGGTCAACCACCTTGAACACCCTAAAGATGTCCCGGAGGTCCTGTTTGCCGCGCCCGTCCTTCTTCCTGGTGACGAGGCGTACGGGTCCGGTCGTTGCGGTCTCGTGCAGCACCACCTTGGCGGCGTGGATCTCGTCCTCCGTGAAGTTCGACGTGCAGATCTGCTCCAGACTAAGCTCGTCCATCACGTCGAGCTTGTTCTGCACGAAGGCGAGTAGCTCGCACACCACAATGGTGTCGCTGCACTTAGCGGTATTCGCCATGACGTTCGATCTATCTAGGTCAATAGAATTGACGTTGCATCGGCTACGATCCGGTCGCTGTTAAGCGTCCGTCCGCGCCGGCGTT
The DNA here is from genome assembly GCA_922987775.1 of Agonopterix subpropinquella. Classification (NCBI taxonomy): domain Eukaryota; kingdom Metazoa; phylum Arthropoda; class Insecta; order Lepidoptera; family Depressariidae; genus Agonopterix; species Agonopterix subpropinquella. The sequence continues at coordinate 2,188,479 of OV277693.1, read as the reverse complement.
TCAGTTGCAACTGAACTGTTTAGATTCATGGTCTGAATACACCCTTAAAGTTATGTTAGTAATTAAAAACTAGTGGTGTATATGTTTTTAAATCTATTTTAGATTACTAATGAAAATAATATTAGAAAATTCGATTCGCTATTACAAAAAAAAACATGAATTAATGGGTTAGACACGTCAATGCTAATGCTAAAAATCTAAAACTTTTTGCTCCCTAAAGAAGTCAATCTTGATCTTGCACTTTCCTGACCTTGCACATTTGAAATGTCAGTCCATACCTACTTATCACTATACCTTATTAACTAGCACATTATAGCCAAAGCCATTTAATGAGCATTCATCGACATTTAAAATGATCTTGCGATATTAATCATTCTGATCGGCGTCAACTTCAGATCCTGACCTCTAGTATAGATTGGGTACTGAATCGTAATGAAATTAAAAACTATTATTAAGAATCATCTTGTTATTTATGAAATTTAATTTAATTAACATGAAAAACTGTATTTTTTTGCACTTTCTATACAGGGTGTAACAAAACACCCTAGTAATACTTAAAGGGGTGCTTCAGATCATCAAACTGAACAACTTTCACAATGGGGCCAACATCGAGAAAAAATAAAAAAAATCTGTTGTCCCATACAAAACTGCAGTACCGACTCGACTAAAATGTATGGGACAGCAGATTTTTTTTATTTTTTCTCGATGTTGGCCCCATAGTGAAAGTTGTTCAGTTTGATGGTCTGAAGTACCCCCTTAAGTATTACTAGGGAGATTTGTTACACCCTGTAGAAAAGTGCGGATCAGTCGAACGATTTTTTATGGCATCAAAGAAAAACTCGTTTTTAACCGACTTCAAAAAAGGAGGAGGTTTCTCAGTTTCTCAGTATATTTTTTTTTTTTTTTATGTGTGTTCGCGGATAACTTCGTCGTTTATGAACCGATTTTGATGATTCTTTTTTTGTTGGAAAGGAGATGTCCCGAGGGTGGTACCATGATAAGGAAACCAGGATCTGATGATGGCATCCCAGAGAAATCGAGGGGAACCTTCGAAAATCGTACTGCCGACTAGTGCGTTTTTTAATTTAAAGCACTCCTATTAAATCGAACTAATGAATTCACCACTGAAAATTGTGAAATAAACAAAATTTTAACAAAAAATTAAAACCGCCTTCAAAAAAACTAAAAAGTTAAAAAATAATATTGCAGCCTATGACTTTTTCGTTCGTATCATAAGAACATTAATTCGATCCATGTTCCTTAGGGAAAGTTGTTTAGTTTCACTGTCGATAAATTATATTATGATACAAGTATATAAGCAAGCCCTTGAATACCTTTAGAGGATAGGCGGGCTGAAATTGTGATTTGGAGATCAGGTCACTTTTCCGACTGTATACGTATTTGGCCGATCCGTCCCACCCATACACCCCGCCGACTAGAGTGTAAAAGAGACAACTGTAACTCGGACCAATTTTATCGACATAAAATCGACGAAATCAGCATTTCGTATTCCCCTGTTTCAAGCCTGTTTCTTACTCCAAAACCAAAACGATTTTAATAATTCTTTCAAGAACAATATGAGAAAGTCTTTGGCTATATCTGTACGTTTTGCTATTTTTGTTTATATTTGTTTGCTGGTTGTCTGAAAACGGGCTGAAAAAATTGGTAATTTTCGAAGGTCCCTTTTAAAGCAAAAAAAAACAAAACATAGGGACATAGCAGATATAGGTAAAATAGATTGTATGATAAAATATTTTTTTTTTCCGTAGTGTCATCATCCAGGGAGGAAACACGGGAATACGTTTGTATGGAAATAACCGTACCCGCCCATCCTCTTAAAGTTATCTGTAAATAATTGACAATTAAAAACTAGTGGTGTTGCGAAAGGCTTCGGAGTACAGTAGCTCTATTTTTCAGGATCCTTTAAATACGACATTTCCACTGGTATAATTGTATCATTGCCTAAATAATCGAATGTAAAAAACGTACAGTGGGATCTTAGTCTTTTTGTATGTGTTTTCAATCCATATTGCTAGTTGCTACGCTACCGTATTATATTGTAAATCATTGATTACTGACGATCTACATCAAATACCTAACATAGCTAGAAGAGGGACTGACAGGCAGGCGAACCTATGGGTATAGGTTCGATATGAACACCATCTAACGAGGTGCTGTTCATATAAAACCATCCATTCTGGGCTGCAGTCTCCAGGGTCTGAATAGCTCTAAATATAGACAACATCAGATAGCACCACAAAAACTACAAGAAGAAACTAAGTCATACAAAAAAAACTTTATACCATATAAGTTACCCATCAAACTGAACAACTTTTACTATGGGAGCAAAGCGATCGGAGCAAAAAAAATCTGCTGTTCCATACTAAACTCCAATACAGTAGGTATTGGAGTTTAATCAACTCAAATGTATGCTATAACTGATTTTTTTTTGCTTCGATCGGTTTGCTCCCATAGTGAAAGTTGTTCAGTTTGATGAGTAAAGTATGTGGTTTAAAGGTTAATGATACTTTTCTTTACTCGCTGTTTATCAGTGAAGATTAAAATTAAAACATCAAAGTCTAGCAATAGCACCAAAACAACCTATCAACAACACAACATCCCATCCCAGTCTAATACCTACGTAAATATAACATAAAAACAGAAACTAAATTAATGTTCGACGCCAACTATTGCGCATCAGTCAGAGGTAATGACTAGATGTGGTATTATGTCAAATTATTTCATACCGATCGGGAAAAGTCAAGGTGACCGATTGTGTGCGAGGAACGAATAGTGCGGTAATGATTGTACGTAACGATGCGGTTCATTTGGATGCGGTATTAATTATTGTGTTTAAATTATGTTAAAACGAAACTCATTTCATTTTCAAACACTAAAGTATGCTAAAATTTTATATTAGAATCATTTAACAATCGGTCCATCAGATTCAGGAACGTATGGACGATAAAATACAAAATGTATTTAGCGTGGACACTTATGTAATTTTAAAGCTCCTTCGTAAACTCGGCAACGAAAGCTGATGAACACTTCTGAATCATACTCTCATAGAAATAAATATGGCAAATGTTAATCAACTTCAGTTGGCAATTATTCCTTACCTACTGTTATTGTTAATAAGCAATAAGCTCTCGCTGTATCGAAATTGGGAGTGAGAAATCATTATTACCTTTTTACAAACATGTTAGAAGAATTGTGTTCAAAAATTAGCACCCGATGAATTTGAAAGCCCAAATCTTGACACCTAATAATTATGCCAGATCCAAAAAGAGACAAGCAAAAATTCGCACATCGATACAAAAACTATTGAAATTATAATAGTGACATAAAAAACACGATCTCCGGTAAAGCAACAAGATTTGTCCTTAATCTTAATGATTCGACTTAGCTCACTTGATGTCGTTGAATAGAGTGACAATTTATTGTGAAAATTTAGAGACTTACCAACAAAATAGTGTTTTACGTGAACGCAACCCATTGACAATTGGAACGTTGGTCAGAGTGAACATTTTATCCGTTAACGATACGTCGTAAGTCTTCAGTCGTCTTAAGTTCGTTCACCGGCTCCTATACCCTTCGAGGTCCCTCCGATTGTCCAGAGTAATAAGCAGTAACTGCTCGCTGAGTAACGCTGTAACTGCCACATCGAAAAATATATCATACGAGGGCGAACGACATGAAAACTTAATAAAAACCGGTCAAGTGCGAGTCGGGCTTCTCGCGCACCCAGGGTTCCGTACCACACCACCGCAGAACATAACATTATTAACTTAGAAAAAAAAACTTTTTTTGTCCGGTACCTTTAGCGCGAAACAGATTCACACTTGGCCGGTTTTTATTAGTATTTGTTGTTATTCTATAAAGTTTGCTCTATAATCACACTAAGTTTGACGCTTGTATGTATTACCGTTTTTACGATAGAGCGTGAAGAAAAAACGTTGATAAAAACTAGTTTCTTGCTGAGAACCCCCCTTAATTTTTAACTTTTTGACAAATTTATTATTTGTTAACATATCCGCCGTGATAACGCATGATCTGAGAACAACTATCTAGCTATTACGGTTCAAAAGTTACAGTTCTAAATAGGTAGGACAGACGGACGGACGGACGGAAGGACGGAAGGACGGAAGGACGGAAGGACGGAAGGACGAACGGAAGGAGAGCTCAATGAGACTAATGTGGAAATCGCAAAAAAAATTCTTCTGTTCCACGCAAATCTACAGACCCAAATATTATATGCAACATCTGTAATTTTTTTCGCGATTTCGATATTGGTCTCTTAGAAAAATTTGTTCAGTTTGATGGTCTAATCATACCTTTAAAAAAGCGTCAGCATGCCTATATAATATGTCCCACTGCAAGGCACCGGCCTACCCTCGAGAATGGTGGCCCGTACACCGGCTTATGCAGATGAAAAGGTTGATTTGATTGGCAATGATGACAAGGTTAAGAAAAAAATGTCAACATCTTAAGGGAGGTCTTATGGACCTCAGCAAAACGTATCTGGCGTATGTAATGTGCTTGACAGGGTTTTGTATTGATTTAGGCAGGACTGTCCCACATCAGCTCAAATTCATGGAGTCAACAATATCAGCAGATTGAAGCGTCGTTTATCCCGACAGACGCACTTGTGTTGTGGTAGCATTAGGCACCATGCTGAAATGATTTTAGTAATATCTATTGTATTCCATGGCAACACGATACGTTTTGGCCTTGACATCGAGCTGATGATGTTTGGGTACTTATTTTGATTATTTGAAATGATTTTGATATTTGCGTACCGTAGAATATATGTAATACCTACCTATTACACCTACGATGCATACATAATATATTAGGCCTCCCTTTGGGATAGGCAGAGATTATAAATCACCACCTGTAAAGATCCTGAAGGCTCCTTCGCTTCATTAATTAATCACTGAGCAAGTAATCACACTCAGTTGGTACTATGTTGGGACCATAGATATAATATCCAATACAGGATCGCGCTGTGCCAAATTATCTTTCTCTCGGTTTAATCAAAAATAATCCATAGCCCAAACACATAAGAACTATTTGACACGCTAGAAGAACTGCCCCGCAATTTATAAACGCAGTGGGTGCATTTTTTTCAAAATTGAGTTTATTACATATTTGGCATCCTCGCGATGAGATCTTTCGGAAAAAAAGACCCGTTTTTCGGTAAGTACCTTAGAAGGAGGTAAAGCAAAAACCATAAATGCAGTAAAGGCACCCTCGACATTGCGAACCCTATAAATGTGTGCAGTAAGTAATCTTACTGCTTATAAATAATGACAAATAATATTTTTTTCCAAACATACCATAGCATAAATGCAGTAGTTACGGTAAGGATTCTTCATACGTAACTATATTCATAAATGACTAGAGCACATCCTTAGTATAAATGCAGTGCGAACTCTTGCCGCGTTTATTTTTTATATGTTTTATACATTTTGTAATTCGACGTATTGCTTTCAGGATGTTAAAGGGCAGCCGAAATGCAATTATGTAAACCCCCATATGTGGGATCGGAAATTAATAGTTTTCGAGATATTTGGAATTTAAGGTTTTTTACCAAAAACCCAATTTTTTCACACTTTTTCTTAAATAAAAAAAAATGCTTATTCTATGGCGTCGATTTGAATTTTAATTCATAGCTAACACTTTTTCCGAGATTTTTTCATAAATAAATGTCTGATCATACTGAGCAATTCAAAATAAATCGATAACAATGACGGTTAATTTTTGAAAAAAAAATACAAAATCTTGAAATCATGCGGTTTTTCTTTTGTATGAAAAGAAGTGTGCGTTTTACTGAAATAACTTCTTCGTTTTGTTAGCGTTCTAAAAAGGTATATTGTTTTAGAAAAAAATGGAATTACTATGTCAAAAAAGGTTTTTTACTTAGTACGTGATACTTAGTGGCAACATTCTCTTGGAGCAAATTTTACGATTTATTTTTAGATATCATTATTTATTAATTTAAGTCTACACATCTTACTCAGAGTGAGCCCCTCGGTTCCTTGAATCATGTCAATCGTCGAAATCTTGAAATCATGCGTTTTTCTCAAAAAAAATTATGAATAAAAGTGTGCGTTTTACTGAAATAACTTCTTCGTTTAGTTAGCTTTCTAAAAAGGTATAAAATGTTTTAGAAAATGTCAAAAAGCTTTTTTACTTAGTACGTGATACGTAGAGGCAACATTCTCCTGGAGAAAATTTTTTTTTTTTTATATAACATAATTTATTAATTTAAATCTACACATCTTACTCAGAGTGAGCCCCTCTGTTCCGAACACATACACGCAAGCACTTTCTTAGTTCATTTTTAGTTACTCTTTAAGTAAAAGTAAAATCTCATTACCTCCGCTGCATTTAATATGCGCTGCCTTAAGTCTTCTACGTCGTTTACTGAGGTTTGATAAACAAGGTCTTTCATGTTACCCCAGACACGAAAATTACATGGAGTCAAGTCGGGGCTTCTTGCAGACCATGAATTGGCCGTCCTCTACCAATCCATCTATTCGAATAAGTTGCAAGTCGGGCCAGCAACGTACCATAACCATTTTAGGGATTGGTAGAGGAAGGCCACTCCTTGGCTTGCAAGAAGTCCCGACTTGATCTCATGTAATTTTTATGTCTGGGGACACAATAAAAGACCTTGTTTATCAAACCCCAGTAAGCGACGTAGAAGACTTAAGGCAGCGCATAATAAACGCAGCGGAGGTAATGAGATTTTACCTTTACTTCAAGAGTAACCGAAAATGAACTATGAAAGTGTTTGCGTGTATGTGTATGGAACCGAGGGGCTCACTCTGAGTAAGATGTGTAGATTTAAATTAATAAATAATGTTATCTAAAAAAAATCGTAAAATTTTTCTCCAGGAGAATGTTGCCTCTACGTGTCACGTACTAAGTAAAAACCTTTTTTGACATTGTAATTACATTTTTTTCTAAAACATTTATACCTTTTTAGAAAGCTAACAAAACGAGGAAGTTATTTCAGTAAAACTCACACTTCTTTTCATACAAAAGAAAAACCGCATGATTTCAAAACTTTGTAATTTTTTTTTCAAAAATTAACCATCATTGTTATCGATTTATTTAAATTGCTCAGTATGATCAGACATTGATTTATGAAAAAATCTCGGAAAAAGTGTTAGCTATGAATTAAAATTCAAATCGACGCCATAGAATAAGCATATTTTTTTTTATTTAAGGAAAATAGTGGTCCAGAATTTTTTAATTTCACTTTAATTTCACTTTAAAAAAATTATACTATCGACTTGCTTGATATAGTTTTGACACTTCCTTCTTATGAACGCAGTACAATACTTTACTGCATAGCTCAAATGCATTTTATGTGAAATTGCTACGCATAAGCGCAGTAAGCAACAAATTCACTGCATTCATGCGTTGTTTAATCCTGCTTTTAAACTAATGTGATTCTAGGTATAAAGTAATTTTGGATTACTTTAATACTTAATTACTACAATTAAGTACATTTAATGCAAAATTTAAAATCTACACTGTTTTTTCTATATAAAAAGTGACTTCAAATAGACTAAAGGTTACTGTAGAATTCGTGGCACCACAAAACACGGTCGAATCTTTGAGCGCGTTTTACTCGAAACTATCAAACTGTTGGTTACTGCGTTTATAAATTGCACGGCAGAGAAGAAGGCATGAGTTGTACCCTGTGTCTCATTCTAACAGTGCACTGGTGTTGCCAAATGAAAATGTTATGATTTCAGCCGAATTGGTAAGATGAAATGAAGCAAAAATGTATCAAATCTTTTTAAATTATTTGTGTGTTGCAGTACGTAGTAAATTAATATTTCTATGGTTGGGACATATTTAACAAGAAGATTTTACTATAATTTTATTATTAAGTCTCCTTGCTCCATTTTTTTTAAAATACAAAATTCCTGGCCATTATTCGTCAAAATAAAAATGAAAAGCCATTAAATATTTATTTTCTTTTTTATTCCTTTTTCATTTAATGGCTTTCGAATCAATTTTTCTCACAAAAAACGTTATTTTGTATCAATCGAATCATGCACGATTTTCACTCTTTTAAAAGTTGAAAAAGATTTATCACAGTTATAACTTTTTTGGAGGCTGAATCCTCTACCGTTTGTAAGGAGAATTTTTGTAGAATATTTGTTTAATTATCTGTGGGAAAAATTTCAAATTTCGTTTGGCGGAAAATTCTTAGTTATGTTTTGAATTAAAATTAAGTGAAACGGATTGGAAATTATTGAAATAATCTAACTTTTTGACCATAAGCTATATTCGTTCTCCTTTTTGATCGTCCAGAACTTGAAGCAAGCTCATCATAAAATGGATGACCAAAGCCGAAAAGCTCTTGGCTTCCCGTAACACGATTGTTAAATGTTACATCGCCTATATTTGCTCATAATTTGGTAAGTTGTTTTTGAAATAGAATAATTTAATTGCCAATTTATTGAATAAAATCTTCAAAATTATTAGTTTTTTAACAATACATTACTTGCTGATCGGCTGACGGTGACGGTTGCGGGTTTGTGGGATCACAACAAAGAGATTTAACGTATAAGATATATTGAAAGTCTTTGGATCACAAGAGGCAAAATTTGTATGATGGTTGAATAATGTGAATTTGTACCATTTTGTTTATTCGATGAAAATTCACAATGGTTTTTTATTTTATTTATAAATTAATGGACTCTTGCTTGTGCGTTAGCACTGCATTTCCGACATTGTCAAGTAGTTTATGGGAGAATCTATCCCAATCTCAGGGATTGTTTTTGGTCAAGAACAAGAAGAGATTGAGGATTGCGGAGCCTCGTGGCAGGCAAAAACGCGACGCGCGAAAACCACGCGAGACAAGTGCTCGGGACAGTTCTTGCAACGTGACTCCTTCACAGGTTGGTAACGAAACCTATTTTAGCATTTCTGAACCTTATTCTCATAAAATATACCTTAAGAGCCATATCACACAAACAATTTTTGAACGTAGACGTTTCCGGAACGATATCCTCCCCATATCGCCACAACATCGCTACGTTATTGCCGCGATATTTTTGAGATCAATTAGTTTTGCGGCGAAATCGCGACGATGTCACGGGGCGATCCCGTTGCGACGTCGCGGCGGCGCGGTGTAGTTGCGACGTCGTTCAGGTGAAGTTGCGAAATAGCTTATTCTCTAAAATCGCTTGTGTGAGTGTGATAAGTGTAACTTACCAAAATAAATAAAAATAATTTGACCTTCGTGACCCCAATTTCATGAACGCAAGTCACCCAGTTTTTGTTTAACCGTCGCAATATCCGCTTGCAGTGAATCGAGATCTCACAAACTTTTTGTTGGTCTCTAAAACAGAAATCATCTTTCATTATCTGGTAAATAACATTGTAAAGATAGAGAAAAACTGAAGATTAGCCTAATAAAATAAACAAAGAAAAAAACCGGTCAAGTGCGAGTCGGGCTACTCATCGAGGGTTCCATACCCAATAACAACACAGATTAACTTAGAAAAAAAAGTTTTGTTTTCTCCGACCTTTAGCGCGAGACGGACTCGCACTTAGCCGGTTGTTATTATTTGCTGTTATACTGTAGAGTTTTCTTTAAAATCACACCAAGTTTGACGCTTCTATGTTACTTTTATTGTATTACCGTTTTTACGACAGAGCGAAAAGAAAAAACGTTGATAAAAACTAATTTCTTGTATGAGAACCCCTCCTTAATTTTTTACTTTTAGACATTTTTATTACTTATTTTTTATAAAATCCGCCGTAATAACGCATATTCAGTGTAAATTTCAATTGTATTTCTTTCTTTTCTGTTTCTAGCTATTACGGTTCAAAAATTACAGCCCTAAATAGGTAGGACGGACGGACGCACGGACAACGTAGGCTTAGTAATATGGTCCCGTTTTCACCCTTTTGGTACGGTATCCTACAAAACCAGCAATTTTCTGTTGCAGCTGATAGAAAATTAGCAAGCAGGTAAGGCCTAGTCGTTATAGCCTTATAGCTACTGAAGACCTGACAATCGATGGGGATCGAGCCTGAGATTTAGAACGAAGACCACGAACTGGCAGGCGTACCTATTGTGGGACGCCCTGCGGCGCTGGACCGACGACCTGCAGGTCTAGTATGATTTCTCTACACGCGCGCGACGCGCCTTCGCTGCATACAAAATACCCTGTTACCGCGCTTTTCGGAGAGCGAAAGCCGCGCTTGCCGCGACTTGTAGTATGGGAAAAAGCAGAGTCGCGCGCAAGTAGAGAAATCATGCTAGGGGGTCCGGTAGCGGGAAGCGACTGTATCTTTTTCGTAGTTTGAAGGTGATCGGACTTTGTTTTTCCAATATTTGGTGACCTCTATTCCTCGAAGGCTCTATATAGATCTTGAAGCGGAAGATACAGGGCACAAGTCTAAGCTAGACTGCGATAGATGTCGAGTGGTTTGCACCTGACCGGCGCATCAGGTCCCATCTTCGCAGATTACTTTTTGCTCTGTTCTTGTCTTAGTGTATAAAAGTAACACTTCATTAACACACTTGGTTCAGAATAGGTTTTTAATCGACACTGACAAATTTTTATAAATGAGCTAGACTCTTATAAATTGTCTAAAAATACACTTTAATCATCACTAACTCCTAAACCGACTGGAGTTATGTAGGCAGACCTGGTCCATCCCCATCACAGAGAAGCTCTACACCCCATAAACACTAAATCAGCCTTGCTGCTGATGGTTGCGAAAAGTACACTTATATCTTATACCAGCATACCTTATAATTTACCAATGTAAGAATTGAAGAGTTACATTTTAACCGTGTCTTGTGCCTACGGAACCCTATAAATATTCTTTACCTTAACTCTGAATCATAATTAGACTACTTTGGCAGGTGGGAACGTCGCTGTGGCTACTAATTAAGTCCAGCCTTAGACAATTTATAAGAGTCTAGCTCATTTATAAAAATTACGTTATTTGCCGTCGAATTTTGATTTCCAGAATCTTCGCCATTTCTTCTTTTACCGTCACTATATAACCAATATCAGCCCACTCTAACAATCCTACCTACACATACCTCCACACTCACAGACAGAACATGATTGTTGCATGATTGATACACCTGATTTCATTTGCCCACGTGAACTATGCTCTCGGAGGTCGAGAGACCGTGGGATGGAACGGGCGAGTACCAACAATGTATGGCCTTCGTGATATGACCAGTGTTACTTGAGCTACAGTGAAGAGATTTAATTGACTATGAATTGGTTTGATTAGTGTAATGGGATGTTTGTTAGAAAAATATAATTAAAATTGTTTCTTTTTATGTAAAAAATTGGTTTTCCCATACCCAGTATCCACAACAGCGCTTACTGTTCTAAAAGAAAATCATTCAGGCAGCAAGATTATCTTAAATGCATCAGAAAATGTTGCTGCACAGTAGGTATAAGAAAAATAATCTATAGTACTACTCACAGAACAGACACTCCTTGGCCCAACAATTTTAACCTCACCCCTGCTGGGTAGAAAGCATGGTGGATAATGTAGGTAGTGGCGTATTCCTGTCCCACTCAGTATTACACATGCTTATCTCTTCCTATCTAATTTTCCTATTTTAATGACATGGCAGCTAAGTGTGGCTAAGTGTCCAAAAAGTGGTTGTAGTCTGAAAGAGGATGTAGTGACAAAGATAGAGCAAGATAAATGTTGAGATGGTTTGGTCATAATATAGAGAGAATGGATGAGAGCAGATTGAAGAGTTGAATTTGTAAAGCAAGCGTAAAAAAGGGGACGGCCTAGACGTACATACACTGACCAAAATTGTCAAACTGGCCAAAAGTGTGGCGTTTCGTTGTCTCTACCTACCCCAGTAGGAAACAGGCGTGAGAATAATTGTATGTATCTATGAGTGTATGCGCTAAATACATAATAACTATCTCCTTACCATCACCATCCTGAATCTGATTAAACGGGAAATCGATACGATCAGGAGTGTGATTTTTGAATCTCATTCGCTGAGTTCAGCAGTTGAAAATGACAAAATTACTGTGGAGATATGCATCTTTCTACTGCTGAGTTGACTTTAAAAAATCATACTCCAGAAATGCGATTTTTAAAAGATGCGTATCTCCATACATTTTCAACTGCTGAGTTCAACGTATGAGATTCAAAAATCGCACTCCAGATTCAAGATGACATCACTTGCTTGCCTTTACGTTGTATTATATTGAAGTCGATAAAAACAAATACAGGAGTGCGATTTTTGAAACTCATTCGTTGAACTCAGCAGTTGAAAATGTATGGAGATACGCATCTTTCTAATGCTGATTTGACTTTCAAAAATCGCTCTTCTGGAGTATGATTTTTTAATGTCAAATGAGCAGTATAAAGATGCACGTCTCCATAGTAATATTGACATTTTTAACAGCCGAGTTCAAAGAATGAGTTTCAAAAATTGCATTCCAGGGCGTAAATTTATATGCGTTACATATTTTAAAGGGTGTTTCAGAGTGTCAAACTGAAGAACTTTCACTACGGAACCAATAGCAAGATCACGATATAGGTTTATCAAGTATCAAGTAAAACTGGACGTACTTTTCAATAAAAGTATATTTGCACAATAGAAATAGGTATCTATCACGTTTGATGACAACTGATTGAAGTGTGAGGCTTGGTGATGGGCATTGCATTTATTTACAAATAAATTAGTTACGCTGTCTTTAAGACATTTCACAAGCCCACAACCGTTTTAGTTACAAGGTAATTAGAAATATAGCTATAACCTTTTGAAGTTTGTAAAATCAAGTTGTGGTGGTCTAGTGGTAATTAGCCTCGCCTTCCGTATAGGAGGCGACGGTTCGATCCCCGCCCAGGCTGATTCGTACCATTAAGTTAGTGAAAACTTATATACAATTTGCAACATCACTGGCTTTTCGGTGAAGGAAAACATCGTGAGGAAACCTGCATGCCTAAATTTTGAGGCGTGTATTTTGACCACTTTACATTTAAAAGTGGCAACGGGCTCACTTGTCTCACTACCTGTCATGACGGATAAAGTTTAGACCCTACTAGTGAATTGTCAAAATCAGTCCAATAGTTTGGCATTTCATTATATTATCTACTATTGATTCATTTTGTTATAGTTTGATCGGCTGTTTATACGCTATGAAATATAACTTCTGCATCAATAGCCTACCAGCTCTTTACACTTTAACCCCATTAGGCTACGTGGCTATACATTTCAAGGAATTTGACTCGTCTATTCACACGTTAGCTGGAAGATGCTAAAATATTTCAAAATGAGAGCTAGAACATAAAATTTTCTTCGCCTACGATTTTATACCTCATAAGTGCAGTGTTTTATATCAGAATGATAGTAAAATTAAAATTTATCGCTTGAATAGAATGAATGGAATGATTTTAGAGCCTAATAAGGTGCAAATTCAAGACCATAACCCATTTCGGGATGGTCAGAAACTTTGTTACAACTACGAACAATACAGGGTGTAACAAAACACCCTAGTAATACTTAAGGGGGTGCTTCAGACCATCAATCTGAACAACTTTCACTATGGAGCCAACGTTGAGAAAAAATAAAAAAAAAATTCCGTCCCATACATTCGAGTCGAGACGGTACTGCAGTTTAGTATGAAAGAGCGGATTTTTTTTTCGCGATTTCGATGTTGGCTCCATAGTGAAAGTTGTTTAGTTAGATAAATATCTTAAATAAATATCTTGGACAATGTCACACAAATTATCTAGTCACATTTAAAGTACCAGAATCTAGCCTGGACTTGTATTATGATGACTAGACAACGATATAGAATACATATATAAATACAAACATCCATGACTCGGGTACAAATATTCATATTCATCATACAAATATTTGTCCCTTACGGGATTCGAACCCGCGACCCTCGGCACAGCAGGCAGGTTCACTACCGACTGTGCTACCGGGCCGTCAAGCACCCCCAAGCAGATGGTCTGAAGCACCCCCTTAAGGTTTTGTTACACCCTGTATTTTTAAGTGTGCAGCTGTGTTCTAGGCAAGGCTCACCTTTAGTTTAGTGAGGTTTTAGACTGAATTAACAAGTACAGTACGGGGGCTCATAAGGTATGAATCATGTCATACTATAGTATATCCAGAGCGTAAATGGAATAGCTGAGGGCTTATCAGGTCATGACATAAGACATAATCGAAAAAGTATTGTAGTAAAGTTGGCAGTTGAATAACGTGACAAATGAAATTATGATGCTAACATTGTTACTCCACGTGGCATAGCATGCACTAAAAGCTTTGTCGAACATGATCTTATGTTTATGAGAACATAAAACCATTATTATCATAATGTTGTCGTGTTATACATATTTCAAACTTATCCACGAGAAGTTTAGACTGGCACGAGTGAAGAAGCAAACTATGTTAACACACGATTATGCAGGGTGTAAAATTAAATGCAGAACCATAATATGCTCTCGACTATTTATTCCCCGAGGGGATCATCATCATCATCACCAGCTCATCATCGTCCACTGCTGAACATAGGCCTCTCCTAAGGCGCGCCACAAAACTCTGTCCTCGGCCTTCCTCATCCAGTCGCTCCCCGCTACCCCTAGGGGATAGTCAGAGATATTCTGAAACCTCAGAACATCCACGTTTCACTAGTACCGAAACTCTGTCCAGTGTGACGGGTAGTGAGCCCGTCGCCGATTGATATCAAAATTGAAGCATGCAGGTTTTCTCACGATGTTTTCCTTCACCGAAAAGCCAGTGGTGTTAAAAATCGTACATAAATTCGGAAAAACTCATTGGTGTACGGGGTGGTTAGTGGTGGTATTGCAAAAATTAAATACGTTACATATTAAACACACTGAAGAGAAGATGCATGGATTGTGTGAGGGATGATATGTGTAGGAGAGGTTAGTGCTGAAATGACGGACGAACGAAAAACATGAGGTAGGAATGTGTAATAGGGATGTATACTAAGTATGTGTGCTATGTATCCACATAACAGGTACGAGGAGAAAAGATCTTATCGGGGTTTCATACAGTCAATAAATTGAGTTCATCATAGGTAGCTAAGCTACGAAGCTAATATCATTCGCATCGCTCATCGCATAGCTTTGGTGGACGCGGGTACGCTCGGCGACACATCAAGCTATACAAAACCAACATAAGCTGGCCGCGCGACGCTACACGTTACTCGACCTACGCGCGGCCAACTTATGTTGGTTTTGTATAGCTTGATGTGTCGCCTTGTTTACATATTTCCATAGCTTCACTACGCATCCTCGCACAGCTTATATTATAGCTACATCGCACATCTCTGGTGGACAGCCAGCCTAAAAGGTAATGGTATAGTGAAAGTATGTGTGTATTGTGCTGGTGAAAATGTGTTACAAAATAAAGAATTCTTTTCTTTGGTAGATAGGGAAGGGTAAATTGAAGGAAATAAACGAATAATAGTAATAAATTTAAAGATTTAAACCGATGCGAATGCATAACGCGAGACGG
The DNA here is from genome assembly GCA_922987775.1 of Agonopterix subpropinquella. Classification (NCBI taxonomy): domain Eukaryota; kingdom Metazoa; phylum Arthropoda; class Insecta; order Lepidoptera; family Depressariidae; genus Agonopterix; species Agonopterix subpropinquella. The sequence goes on along the minus strand of OV277693.1, from coordinate 2,172,947 downwards.
ATAAATTACTATCCTTATTAGTTCCGAGCAGTAATTTACAAGATAGTTCAAACGTTTCTAGTGCAGTTCATACGTACTCGTAATTTTGTCGATATAAACTAAGCTTTCTAGACTAGGAAGTACTTCAAGTTCACATTCGTTTACATCGATGTACTAAGGCACTGTTATAAGGTATATTTTATACCTAAACGTTATTTAGATATAGGCTACAAAATCTACAGGGAAAGAAGAAATTTTAGTAGGTAATATTTTCACAAAAATCGTGTTTGGCCTCCAGGATTCGGAATTTTAAAATTCAGTCGATCCTGTTGGATCGACAACGCAACAAGTTCCCATGGCAACCTTGACACCTAATTCCTTCAATTCGCGATTGCATGGAATTTTTTAGGATTCCGTAGTCAAACAAGGAACCCTTAAACTTTCGTCCATTCCGTCTGTTTGTCTGTATGCTCCGCCTTAATTACTTGCTCATTTTTGCAGTTAAAACGCGCTACCATTAGCGCGCTTACAGTTTTCGTGAAATGAGAAAAACAATTATATAAAATTTTCCGACTGGTTCAGAAGACCCTTCCTCGTCCCAACAATAGTCCGCAGCAGAAACTGCTGTCATTGTCAATTTAAAAAAAAAATCGTTCTAACACGAGACCAAGGCTACGGAACCCAGTCATGGGTGATTCCGACACGCTTTTAGTATAATCTATTACAAGAAAATTAACCCCAGATGCAATCAAACATTGGAGGATTTTACTATTGCACGAACCTTAAAATCACAAAAAAAAGATTTTGTGTTGTTCTATAGTAAACTTCAAAGGTAACTCATCCCAAACCCATTGAGAAAGATGGTGTTTGATGGTCTGAAGCAACCCCTAAAATATGGAGCTCATAAATTCAAGTTCAAATTCTGTATAACTCAAGGATACAGTCGCCGCATTAACGAAAATTCTAAACTCGTGTTCGTATTAGCGATGCAGGGCGTCCGGCCCACGCCACGCGGCCACGCGCTGGGAAAGGGCAAAGATGAGCCACTCTCACACGCCCCGCCGCGGTGGGTAATAATAACCTAGCTCCAGACTTGTCTGAATGTCTACGTCTGCTGCTAAATGTTCCTCTGTATTAGTTGGGGATCCGAGCTCGAACTTATCATTGCTTTGAACAAGGTATTGATAGGTAGTGTGACTTTAAGTATCAACTTGTTTCTGGAGTGCGATTTTTGAATCTCATACGTTGAACTCAGCAGTTGAAAATGTATGGAATACGCATCTTTCTACTGCTGATTTGACTTTAAAAAATCGCACTCCTGAAGTATGATTTTTGAAAGTCTAATCAGCAGTTGAAAGATACATATCTGCGTAGTAATATTGACATTTTCAACTGCTGAGCTCAGCGAATGAGATTCAAAAATCGCACTCCTGAGCGTTGTCTTTTTCTGACACATTTAGTGGTCAATATTTAATATGAAGAGCTATTAACACAAAGAATAATGGTTAATTACATGATAGGAACTGAATTAAAATTATACCCAAAGGAGTTTTCTTAGACAAGGCAAAAGTTGGGCATAAAGTAAAATTTGCAAGAAAAGCATAGATATTTTTTAGCAGAAGGTGAAGCTACAAAATAAGCCTTCAATATATATTGTAAGGAAATTATACAGCTATAGTTACGCGTATTAAAATATAGTACTATACAGGGTGTAAGTGACAGCCTAGCAAATACTGAAACGGTGAACTGAGACCATCAAACTGAACAAAATTCACTATACCTACTTCAGGAAACGCGAAAAAATCTGCTGTCCCATACAGTTTATTCGGGTAGGTACAGCAGTTTTATATGAGACAGCAGATTTATTTCGCGTTTCCTGATGTGGGCTCCATAGTTAAAGTTGTTCAGTTTGATGGTCTGAGTTCACCGTTTCGGTATTTGCTAGGCTGTCACTTACATCCTGTATGTGTTTTGGATAACTACCAATAAACGCTATGGATGTGCTCGCTCGAAATGAGAGTTTGGCAATAGATTTGTAATAGCGCGTTTTAAAAACGCTTGTTTCCAATTAGATCATCACATCATCAGTCATCACCGCCCTCGCAAAGTTGTCGGATCGAAGCGTGCTGTCAGATCACTAACTTACCTCCGCCCCATCTTTTGCCAACACCTGACTCTGTTTGGTTCACCTTACCGCCTTCCATAAACATTTTATCAAATTCATTTTACTTTCTAAAAATACACACTGTTTTCAGACAGCATTTTCCCTATTCAACCTCTGGGTAAAAACAGGTCCAGGCAAGCTTCTAAAGTCTAGACCACAAAACAAACAAGCCCACAGATAACAGTTTCAACCTTGTATCAAATAGCTGTAGTACCAAAGTATGAATGAAGCAAATCGTGACGAAGCCACGATGCTATCGGTCCTAGTTTATTTGTTAACTATGAAACTGTAGGCTTGCTCGTTCTTGATTCATAGGCAAGGATACGTTGTGGTATGTTTGACCTTGTTGGACCTGATTATGTTGGAAAATGTACGAAATACAGAGAATACCTTAATACAATCTGTTTCTGTAACGGAGGATGCGATAATAGTTAGACCGGCGCCGGAGTCGTCACAGAAGATTATTTCATACCTATACAATCCTGTATAGGTATGAAATCCTGTTAAATCAAATGCGTTACATATCAAAGGGGGTAGAAGTACCATCAAACTGAAGAACTTTCAACATCCAACTACATCACCAAGAGCCAACATCGAAATCTTTTATACAAGTGGTAATTGGGTCTCTGACTAAAAAGCAATATTTTTTTCAGGTTGACCATCAAATTGCTGAAAAAAGCTGAAATCGTAAAAAAATCTGCTATTTCATGCATATTGGAGTCGAGTGGGCATTGCAGTTTAGTATGGAACGGCAGATTTTTTTGCAAAGGGTATTCGTTTAAGTGGTAATTCACCTCTAAAGTCTACATGTTTCGAAAGGCACATTAAGCAGTTGGTCCCAGATGGTTCCATCAGCGAGTTATTAAGGTGGCTTGAATATTCTCTGACAGCAAGTTGACCACTAACTTGCCTCCACCAATCCACACTGGAGCCGCGTGGTGGAGTATGGCCCACTCCCTCTCACCCTTATTCGTAAGAGGCCTTTGTTCTACAGTGGAATCCTACATCCTATCCTTAAAATACCGCAAACTTGAACAAATTCTAGTAACAAATCCTAAAGTTTATACCTTAAGCCAGACAATAGCACAAACAGACGGACAAAACTAAATGGCGTGCGGAGCCGTGCGCGATGAATGGAACATACCCCATTCAGGAATCGAACCGAGATACTATCCTTAGCGGGAGAGACTTGAGAATAAAGATTTTTGTTTCTAGCTTCTATTTTGTTTGAGACTTTGAGATCTGTAAAGGAAAGATCGTTGGGCCGTTTGAGAGTACACATTGGTTGCTTTTTTTGTTTTTAGCGTTCCGTAGTCAAACAAGAAACCCTTTAGATATCAATACTTATCAGGGTGTTAGGGTAAACAGTTGCATTACTTTAAGGGGAGATTGTACCCATGATACTGAATAACTTTCCCTAGGAAACCTACATCAAATTTGTTTGTATTTTTACTTTTCATGCAAACGTTTGGTTATCTGATTGCATTTAGTGTGGAAAGACGAAAAAAAATTTGCGAATTTCCTATAGGTTTCTTTGGGAAAGTTGTAATGCAACTATTTGCCCTGACATCCTGTACTTTTGTCCGTATGTATATTATGCTCTTAGTAAGTAATTTCTGTGAAAATTATAATGAACGGCTATAGCGCAATCAGTGTCGGAAAAATCAAATAAAAACCTGTAACACCAATAACAGTCGATAGATAGCGCTGAACGAAATTAAATTGCGCTATTGATTGCTTTTGGAGATTACATAAGTAATCTAAACTATGTCAAAATTGGCGTTCATACTAATAACTACGGAACCCAGGGCCAGTCCGACACGCTCTTGGCTGGATTTTTTTCTGTAATTGTTGAAGCTTTGATGCCGTGATTCAGTACTCATGTCATGACGGCCCGACTGTCTATTTTGTTTGATAGTGACTCTGCCTGCCATATTGCTTCAAACCACTTATGTGAATTCTCTATGCTTCAAACCATCAAACTGAACAACTTTTACTTTGTATGGAATTGCTGAGTTTTATTTCTAGATTTAGATTGTTGACTTCATAGTTATCATTTTTGGTTTGCAGTATGATACCGTGTAGTTTCTTATACAGGGTGTAAATTAAAATGCGTCACGTACGAAGGTGGAAATTTCTATGGAACAGCAGATTTTTTTCGCAATTTTGATGTTGGCTCCGTAGTGAGAGTTGTTCAGTTTAAATTGTCTGAAGCACCCTGATAGGTCAGTACCTACAGATACCCTGTAGATACAGTTATCTACAGGGTGCAATTGATATCATTGGCATCCTTTTAAACTAAGAGTTTACCCATCAAACTGAACAACTTTTACGGGGAGCAAACCGATCGGAGCAACTAAAAAATCAGCTGTTCCATACTAAACTGCAAAGCCTACTCGACTCAAATGAATGCAACAGCTGATTTTTTTTTTGCTCCGACCTGTTTGCTTCCATAGCGAAAGTTGTTCAGTTTGATGGGTAGACTCATAGTTTAAAAGGATGCCAATGATATCAATTTCACCCTGTATATCTCTACTGAACACCAATTTGATATTGTATTCATAATAAGCCAAAAAAAACATAAATTAAATTAACAGCCTACTTTAGTTTAAAAATATTTTACACTTATTTCAAAGTCAAAACAATATCAAATCTCAATATCTCCGACCATGTAAAACTCAAATTCCAACTAAAAAGCTTCCATCACGTATTGACCCCAACCTTGCCATGCGCATGCGTTACATCACTTTTCACTTACTCCCATCTTCATATTGATGGGCCCTCCCAACAAACACACTCGCGCTTTATTGTCAACTGCTAAAGGCCAAGCTTAATAAATAAGCTTTAAGAACTGTACAAACGGTCGGATTTGTCTGGTCCTACTTGCAAGTTGTCTGGTATCCGACTTAGGTGTTATTGATTTAGAATGGGCTAGGGAAGAGCTTTTATTTAACAGTGTGATGTTACAAGGGGTTTGGATCATCAAAACCCCTTGTAACATCACACTTATCTGAATTCTGATTCATCGTCATCATCTCAGCCGATAAACGTCCACTGCTGGACATAGGCCTCCGCAAAGATCGCCACAGCGACCGGTCTTGCACTGACCTCAACCAACGGATGCCGCTACGTTCACCAGGTCGTCAGTCTACCTCCTAGGGCTGAGCTTTCCGGTCGCCACTCGAGAACTCTTCTGCCCCATCGGTCATCTGTTCTGCGAACAATATGCCCATTGCCGACCCGGTTGGTGTAATGGTTACCACGCCGGACTGCCAAACCAGGGTCCTGGGTTCGAATCCCGGTTCGGTCATGGATGTTTATATGTTTGTGCCGTTGTTGTATGGTTTCCATAATAAACAGCCTATAAATAGTGCTTTCTTGGGATCATTACAATGTATGTGCCTGTGAGCGTTATTTATTTATTATTTATTTATTTATTTATTGCCACTTTAATTTAGCAATTCTTCGGGCTATGTGTGTGTATGCACGTGAAAGATGATTATGATTAGTTTCATAAAATGAAAAGTAAAACGATGAAGTATGCAGCATACCATGCTACGGCATTTCAATTAACTTTACCTAAGTTACAATTGAAGACGTGGACGTGGGTAAGCGATCACAAATTTGAAAAGGAAAGACGGCCGGTAGACCAAGATAGTATCAAACTGGTAGCTAAGAGATGGAAGGAGTTTAGTAAGTAGATCAACAGCACTTTCTTGGTCGATCGACATTGCGAAGGTGAACGAAACAGTTAAACAAAAAGATAGAAAACTAAGTGAATAATAGATAGACCAGACTTGTTTTTGTTTTATATTATGCAATTTTAGAAAATAATCAAAATGCAAATTTTTTTTTGTCTCTTTCCTATAAGGCAATATAGAGGGGGAAGGGAGGGAAACTATATTGGAAGGGGAATAGAGTGGAAGAAAGGTAGAGAAATACTTAAACAAAATTATCTAACACAAGTAAAATAAAAAATGATGTCGTGGCGTAACAATAATTCAAGGCACTCGAGTAAAAAAAAGACAGGGTTGGAGAATACTCCACCAACAAGAGCTCTTAAATACGATGATGATGTAAGGTATTTATTTAAAATAATTAAATATTGTGATAGTAATACATTACACTATGAAACCAACCCGACATGTCAGATCAGATCGTGTGTACGACCATTTATAAATAGCCGCGAGGCGCGCGGGTGTAGTAATGGCGCGCGATATGTCGCGGATGCTGACGATAAGGCCCACCGCCGTATCTGCGCCCGCGCCGCGCCGCTCTGACCGCGATAAATGCAATGCTGTCCGTGGAATTTATATTCTAAAATTGTGATGGCTTGTATGGGAAATTGCTGAGAGTTTTTAGACATTTGTCACGTTTTATTATGGTCATAAAATACACAGCGCTGCATATTCTGATCCGTATGTGAAGTCTTCCAAACCGCATTGGGCAGGAGTGCGATTTTTGAATCTCATTCGCTGAGTTCAGTAGTTGAAAATTTCAAAATTACTGTGGAGATACGCATCTTTCTACTGCTGATTTGACTTTCAAAAATCGCACTCTTGAAGTATGACTTTTGAAAGTCAAATCAGCAGTAGAAAGATGCGTATCTCCATAGTAATTTTGACATTTTCAACTGCTGAAGTCAGCGAATGAGATTCAAAAATCGCACTCCTTGGTGTGGTTGTGGTGGACTAACAACCATACCACCTTATTTACCTACCTATATACCTAGAGGGTAGGCCTGTGTTCTGCAATGGAAAATAATATAGGCTGATGATGATGATAATCGAAGACAATGGATCAATTTTGAAGCAATTTTTTGTGTTTAAAATTGTGATTAAAAACGGATGTATATTTTTCTCGCTACTAGACTGGAGCCGGTGTACACGAAGTCGCGGCTAAAATTTTGTAAATACGATAAACATAATATGATTTGATTATAAAGCAAAGACATATACAGGGTGGCCGGGGAGTTGACGTTCAAACGTAAAATTTAGGTCCGGTATGTCGTGGGGTATCCGAATCACCCCCATGTATGTTCCGCGATTTTTTATAGTTTTCGAGTTATGATGATTTTTCCGATTTTTTGAGGAAACTCGACATGACTGGCTTAAACAACTTCTAAAAAAAAAAGTGTAAGACTTTTTAGAGATTCTGTTTTTGCAACTTAATCTTCATGAATTGTGCCTTTATTCATAACATCATCAGCATCGTAACTTTGATAAAAGTTATGAAAATATTGGTCTAAAGTTAAAAATTTGCGATCCGTGAATTATGACAAAATTTTCAACTTTAAATTAAAACTCTAAACAGGTGACCTTATGATTTTTTAGCCAATCCCAAAAATGCGGCCAACTTTCAGCTTTCATAATCATAAATAAAAAGTAGTACTTAAGAGGGCTAATTTGGCTAGAATTGATCTTCAAAGACAACAAGGCGGAAAAGTCTTAAATTTATTTTTTTTTTTTGCCATAATCACCACGCCTAAGCCTAAATAATGATTAAAGAATGCTGGAAACCAAAACGGCGACGGGTTATGCCGGACTCTTACCGGCTAAAACTCACCGTGTTCCACCTCATCGCATATTGCCGTAGAGTGTGGAAGATTCCTCACAGGCCCTCAGGCTCTACGGCAATATGCGATGAGGTGGAACACGGTGGAGTTTTAGCCGGTAAGAGTCCGGCATAACCCGTCGCCGTTTTGGTTTCCAGCATTCTTTAATCATTATTTAGGCTTAGGCGTGGTGATTATGGCAAAAAAAAAAAAAAAAATTTATGGCTTTTCCGCCTTGTTGTCTTTGAAGATCAATTCTAGCCAAATTAGCCCTCTTAAGTACTACTTTTTATTTATGATTATGAAAACTGAAAGTTGGCCGCATTTTTGGGATTGGCTGAAAAATCATAAGGTCACCTGTTTAGAGTTTTAATTTAAAGTTGAAAATTTTGTCATAATTCACGGATCGCAAATTTTTAACTTTAGACCAATATTTTCATAACTTTTATCAAAGTTACGATGCTGATGATGTTATGAATAAAGGCACAATTCATGAAGAATAAGTTGCAAAAAAAGAATCTCTAAAAAGTCTTACACTTTTTTTTTAGAAGTTGTTTAAGCCAGTCATGTCGAGTTTCCTCAAAAAATCTGAAAAATCATCATAACTCGAAAACTATAAAAAATCGCGGAACATACATGGGGGTGATTCGGATACCCCACGACATACCGGACCTAAATTTTCCGTTTGAACGTCAACTCCCCGGCCACCCTGTATATTACTAGCGTAAGGACATGGCCTATGAGCTTGACTATTGTCCCCAGTTCGTTGGCTCTAAAATGCAAGGAAAAATGTCAGTTTAGAGCACTCGAAAATATATGACACGATATAGTTCCTATACGAGTTATGACAGATGGCGCAAATTTTTGTTTCTATGAAGAAGGTTTTTGTAAAATATTCTGACGGGCCTATCCTTACGCTAGTAATATATAAATCTATGTTATAAAGCAATTTAAAGAAAACGAGTACCTGTGCTTTTTAGCAACAAACCACAAAACGGGAAAAAAATGTTTAAGCAATCTGAATTGAGATATAAAAGAGCTCAACTTAGAGTTAAAATATCAAAAGTACTTACTATCAAATCAGATAGGTATACACAATTAAAAGTAGAATAACTGATACTAGGATACTCAACTGATACTCATAGAGCATTATAGGGCTTTAAAGATATGAAAATACAAAAATTATCCTACTAATTAAAAATAACGAGATTCTCAAAGACTCATAAATGATAACCAACTTAGTAGTTTCAATTTTATCGAAATTTCTACCTTAAACTAAGGAACTAGAGATTAAACTTGCTTTTAACTACGGTTATCTGTTCTAATGGAACCACCAACCTAGAAGAAATAGATGGTGTAAGTTTGTAATTTATTATTTAAATGAGGTAGGATATTACAACCTATACAAATAGCATTATGCTCACGAATATAATAATGATTGTCTCCGAGTAGTTAGTGATATTCTGAAAACTCAGAACATACACGTTTCATTACCAAGCAAAGAAACTACGTTGACATTTTGTATTTAGATACTAATCTATAGTACAGGGTGAAATTGATATCATTAGCATCCTTTTAAGCTCGGACTGGCTGCCTAGATAGATTTATCGTTTGTAATTTTGATGTTAGTCCCAAAATGAAAGATGTTCAACTTGGTGACTATCATGCAAGACCTAAAAACCGTCAGCATTTTGACCGTACATAGTCTTGACCGTACATAGTCGGGTACACACTGCGAGCAGCCTCGCGAGGCATATGAACATGTTGCCTCGCTCGAGCGATGTTTTATATTAGCGGTCAAATAGAACACTTTTAACTTTTATCGAATGTTCTTTGAAACACCCAATATGTGAAGCTCAGCGGTCGTGGGTCTATATTGGCGCGGTGTGCGCCTGTGCGGAGGACGCTCGTACCCTTACTGAATTCGCTGTTAGGGTACGCGCCATATTAATCTATGGTACGCGCGCAGGCAGAGAAGGACGGGCCAGGACGTACTGCTCTGAGCTGGTGAATACCACTATGTTTTTATTTACTTACACGATGGCTACATCTATTCCGTCTTTAAGTCTGTGTGTGGAACAAATGATAAAAGCTAATATCGAGTAAAACTAAATGGTTTCGGAAACGGTAAAGATAAAATGTCGCATAGATTTGTGCATTACGATTGAACTGTAGTTAACGCGTGGTATCTGTTTTAGAACGGCATTAATTACGCGGTGTTATCTAGGTATTGCGTAAAGTCTAGATAGGTTTACTAGTATCTAATAGGTAATGACAAAGTTATAAATGGAGTTAAGTGTTTAGGTGGCTATTTACATTTGTATGAAAAATTTATGTTATTCACTGGTCAGCGTCTATACAGAAATGGTATAAAATTAAATAATATGTTATTATATCTTATATGGGGTGCTTCAGATCATCAAATTGAATAACTTTTACTAAAGAGCCAATTTGGATATCGCGAAGAAAATTTTCTCTGTTCCATACATTATTTTGGGTAGAGTAGCCATTTACGCTTTTTAGCAGATTTTTATTTGCTATTTCGATGGTTGGCACCAGAGTAAAAGTTGTTCAGTTTGGTGGCCTGAAGCTCGAAATTTCGAAGGGTGGTTCAGACCATCAAACTGAACCACCCCTGAAAATTTCGAAACGGTAAAAAAAAAATCACTCATTCAATCAATCAATTACTCATTATTATGTAGCGACTTGATAACTACTGATTTTTTATTTCAAATCATATTTTTGCAAAACTGTTGTAATTCAAAACACCCGTTAAACTTTAAAACAGCAAATAAACTCGACCAAATCACGACCTCGCTGTCTATTCAACACCATCCAGGGAACAAAATAAATTATCTCTAAAAGCGTGAAAACCTCAACTGTTCCCGTATTAAAACATTCATGAGTTATAACGTTTTAGCGTTGGGAATTTGCGGATTGTCGCGTTTCCGACCGATGCAGGATACAAGCACGACAGTTCAGAGGGTTTTCAGACTGGCTGTTGAAAACGCTACGGGAAATTAGTCGTTGTTTCAAAACGCTGTAAACTTTTCAACAACGCGGTGTAAAAGTTATTTTATAACTGTATTTTTGCTAGTATTTGCGAGTATGACATGAATTGTTTTCATTTCGAAACAGTTATTTACTTCAGAAATGTAGGTTCAGAAAGGTTAGCATTTTCTAAATTAACCTTTCGCCATCTTGTTCCAGGTTGGAGTTTTTGGTTCTGATGTTGCTTTACTAACTTGAACATTGTCCAACAAAAAGTAGAAAATTTACTATTGTTTGGTTAGGACTATAAACTTCTTAGTGAGTTTCATTGGAAGACTTTTATGAAAAAGTAATATACAAATTACTGACCATCGAAAACTATTAGGTACTTCAAAATGTTTTACAGTTTCAGAAACATAAGGTGAAAGACAGTGTTGTGGATTCGCATGTTTTATTTCTAGCTTTCTATTAATAAAACGCTACGACTGTTAAGTCCAGTGTGAAAGTGTTTTAAATCTAGCGTTGACAGAGTGTCGTTCGAATATTGAATTTGAATTACGATGAGAACTTAGAGGTACATACATTGTTCAAAGTAAAGACGTGATCATAATGAAAGAACATGAAAATAATATTGTAAAGATAGCTTTGAAGGAAGCTTATGCAGGGTACATCACGTATCTAAAACATACCATCATCACCATCAGCCTATTTACGTCCCACTACAAGGCACAGGCATACCCTCAGGGAACTGTGTACGTGCGTCAGTCAACCATGCGTGCCCAATGCGGATTGGTAGACTTCACATACCATTATGGAGAAGTAGGTCATTTTCGATGTTACTCTTAGAACGCTGTAATTTTCTTGGCAAGACATTTTCTGAGTAGATTATTTATCTGAATTTCTTCTAAACCCATGTGGAATAGGTATATTATTATCACATTTAATAGAATTCTCATAATAGAGCAAGAGCCCGTGATGCCAGTTGAATGTCGCTTTAAAGGGAAGCGTGTGAACATGGTGTTCACGCACCATGAAAGTCTCACCGACCCCACTACCCCATCGTAGCCCGCGTAGTCCCAGCAACGCCCGCTGCCGAGGTCCGTACCCCTTAGGGGTGCCCCTTGGGCAGGTTGCTTAAGTTCTTTCATTGGTTCGGTAGACCTACCAGCACGCTTCGCCGTCACTGGTATGGTCCCCCCGCGTAACTGCTCTATTGGTCAATTCAAAAAAAAAAAAAAAACACCTTAGAAGTTGACGATAGTCTGAAGGAATGTGTTAAGGTAGAACCATTAATTGACACGAAAAGAAGAAGAAGTTAAGGTAATTACCTTAACCCGTGCCTTAACTTCTTCGTCACAATTAGTCACATACTTATGTGACAAATTTTCCACCTCCAAATACACTACAAAAGAAACTTTATCCCTTAAGCTTCTGTTGTGAAATAATCATTTTAATACCATTCGACATACGTCCTAACATCGTGATAACTCGAGCGCTAAGTTCACGAGTCCTTATTAAGTTGAATCGTTATAATAATATTGAAAAATTGCATAACGATTGACACCCAGCGTTGTCTATGGTGGACATAATTGGACCCTTGGTTGGGAGTCATGGCGCACGGTTTCTGTGCCAGAAGGATATGGTGCGGTCGTGAGAACTTTGCTATGGTATTTTGGTTGGACACTTCCATGTTTGGAGTTGAACTACAATGCCAAATTGGATTTTGAATATTTAATTGGGTATTTAACTACATTCAATATATTTTATTTTTATCTACTCAATAAAAAAAGGGTTAGAAAATAACGCTAAACTCCCATTTTCATTGAGTTTTTAGCTTGAATACTATTTTTAATAACAAGATAAACTATAAAAAGTAATGAAAATGTTGATGACGTCACAACTCAATATTAAGTACAAATGTTCATACAAAGCGCATGTTTTGACCTTAGACTAATTATATCGGGACGCGTAACCACGTGTCATTCTACTAACAAACTTTCTGCCACTTTTTGCGGGGGGCGAGGTAACATGTTATCCGCAACTTTGGATTTTATTCCCTATGACTTTAGATTCTAATTTTGAATGTTCAAAATCATGAAAAGTAGTCTCGTGTAAACCCCAAACGTTCTAAGTTCAAAATTATTGTTTCGCTATTATAGGCTGTCTCGTTTAGTGATAAGGTATAAAATTGGGTGTAAATGCGCTAGATTAATTGATCTAATACCGTGGCAGAGGGGAAATGCTACCGCAAGGCCGGTCCGGATATAATTAGTCTAAGGTTTTGACGTCCGATAAAGAGTAGCTGATTTGACTAGTTGTCAAGTAGCCAATTGTACTGTACATGTCACTTCGTCACGGCACTTGTATTAAATACAGTTTTTTTTTTAAAAGAACTCGCTCTGACAAGACTAGGTTAGCACATTGAAGGACACTGGGCAAAAATTTATGGCCACTGGTCCAAGAGCCCCCCGCTATGTATGCCGCGGGTAAGGATAGTTAGAAGATACCCAATTTACATGGCACCCAAGGGGCATCAAAATATTTTCAAAGGAAAAAAGATACAGGTTTTATTTTGACGAAGTCGTTTTAGGAGGTAGTCGATTTGATATTATGGGCCCGAAAGTTGTAATGTCTTTTGGGGTGATCAGACACTTAGCTAAAATTACTAAAAGTTATTATCAAGCGTGCAAAAGTAATAAGGCTCACGTATACTATACCGGCAATTTCAAGATGAGATAACAATTTCCTCATTTTAAGTGTTGTGTGTTTCGAGGGCTAAAGATTCTTATGCATTAATAATAATGAAAAATAATAATACTATTCACTTTATACAAGGAATCCAAGCAACAGATGCAAATAACGGCTAAATGCTAACATTAGTATGAAAAACCGGTAAACAAAACATCCTGTATCTTTTCTCTCTCTCGAAATATTGGTGCCGCATATAAAAAAATTCTCTATATTAAACCCCCTTTCAAACGTAGTATGCCACTTAGGTGGGGGCGATGATAGCCCATACGGAATAGAGCTAGCGCCTCAATCCTGAGGCCGCGGTTCGATTCCTGGCCTACAGGCCAGGCCAGTGGTACACCACTAAGTTCTTCGGAATTTATGTACGGTTGTATTTATCATTTACTAGCTCGGCGGTGAAGGAAAACATCATGAGGAAACCTGCATTCCCGAGAATAAAAAGAAAATACCATAAGTTCGGAGGTATGCGTAAATATGGGTGAGCTTGGGGCGAACACAAAAGACCAGCGCTGGTCTCCGTGTTACAACGACCCTTGCTTGCAATAGCCCAACCACAAATAATCAATCAATAGGTGGGGGCTCTTGGATCACTCCTGCCCACTGTCCTTTATACGTTGTTATACTGTGTATTTATAGTGTGCGTGAGAAAGGACCCCACCACTGCTATGTCTCGTACCACTGAGAGAGGGTGAGGTCAACATTGATGGGGGATTACCCTTGTGATCGTGCTTTTCCGAAACAATTTTTTTTTTTTCAATTTACCGTTGTAATCATACCCAATATCTATTTCCAGCTTCCTGATTATAATATAATGGAAACAAAAGTTTGGAAGTTCCAAACAAATATACAAAATTTCATAGGTGTATGTAATTTAATTAAATTAAATTTATTTAATAGGTACACCAACAGCTTAACGTATTTCGCATTACAAACAAAATTTCCATATAAATCTAGTCGCTAATACATAGGCCAATTAAAGGTATATATAATTATACAACATTCAAAAATTACGGTCGTGTTATTACAATCACGATTAAATCTAGAAGTAGTAGAAATTAGAATATAACAATTTAGAGGAGGACGATATTTATGGATACTAAGCAGCAATAATAATAATAATTTAGAATTTTGGAACTGAAGTTAGCGGGTTTTTGAATTTATTGGTCGAGTCAAAAAAGATATCCAGATCTGACTAACCCTGTTGAACTCTGCACAAAGTCTAGCAAAAGGTGAGTGACTGCCAATGTCGTATGTATGTATGTTTGTATGTATGTTTGTCAACGTATTTCTCCGACCCACTCGTCATTACGCCGAGTGTTACAGAGAAAGTGGAGCGTTTCGGTGGTCCCAAGTCGGGAACCCCTGAAACGCCCCACGCTCAGGCCAAAAAACTGCACCAGGAGGCCCTGGCGCAGTTGGACCGGTCAGGCAATCTCAGAAGAGATGTCAAGTTGGCAGTGACCAACTGCCTGACCGCCCTCTTAAAACTGGTCATGGACGCTCCTCAGCGCATGGCGGGCCCTAAAACCGACGACGCTCCTAAAAACGAGGGAAAGACTGAGGGAGACACAGCCGCGGAAATACTGCAAGAGGTCAGGGCCTGTAAGCAGATCCTGATCTCTGGGGCCTCCGAGCAGAGTCGCTCCAACGACGCTCTACTTAGAGTAGAGAATCTGCTCGGAGACACCAGAGAACAAATCAAAACTGTCCCGCAGTTGATGGAGAGGGTGGACCTCGATTAAAGAGGAGATGGCATCTCTCCCGAATAAAATGCAGGCGGTCCTGACATATGCTCAGGCGACTTCAAAAACTGCCGCTAGTTCAAATTCGGGGGAGAAGGTACACGCCCCGACACACTCCATCATCGTGTCATCCAAAGACATTAAGGACTCCTCGGATAGCATTATGGCAAAGGTCCGAGAGGCGGTGGATGCCAAATCCACCGGCGTAAGGGTCGACGGTTTCAGGAGGGCCAGAGACCAAAAAATCGTCATCGGCTGCCAGGACAAGGGAAACCTGGAAGTGATCTCAAAGAGGATCAAAGCTGCCCAGCCCGGCTTCGAAGTGGAGGAGGCCAAGAATAAGGACCCTTTGATCATCGTCATGGATGTGATGTCCTTCAATACAGACGAGGACATCGTGAGGGCCATAAGAAACCAAAATGGCCATCTCCTTGGCGATGTGTCGAAGGAGGATTCTCGACTCACTGTAAAATACAGGAGAAGAGCGAGAAACCCCCACCGATGCCACGTGGTCATGCAGGTCTCCCCGACCATCTGGAGGAGGCTAACGGAGGCAGAGATGATCTACGTTGACATGTTGTGAGTGCGCGCCTACGATCAGACGCCGCTGGTTCAATGTGGAAGATGCCTCCGTTATGGACACGGTCGGAAACTGTGTACGGAACAGACCGACGCGTGCTCCCACTGCGGTGGTCCGCATCTTAAGGCGGACTGTCCACGCTGGGCGGCTGACGAAAAGCCCTCCTGCCGAAACTGTGCACTGGCAAAGATGGAGAAAGTCGACCATAACGCGTTCGACAGAGAGTGCACAGAGAGGAAAAGATGGGATAACATAGTCCGATCAACAGTAGCGTATTGCTGAGGGCCCCATAGAGAGTTACACGTCACCCGAAACCATGAAAAGGTCATACGAAGAAGTAGTAGAATACCCTCTCCTAACAACTGAGAGCATGGCAGCTGCTACGCACAGAACCAATAGATGGACAATCGGACCTGTATTGGTCTATCCTGAGGAAGATCAGCCGGTTGATCCGGATATTGAGGAAACAAAAGCGATTAGCCGAAAATTAGCTGCCAGCTGGACCTCAGCCAAAAAATTAGACCTACGAACTCGTGCGGAACGACGAGTAACGGCCGAGAACTCCCTAGACACCCTAGCAGAACGATACAGTAGGAGATTATTATTTGGGTTACGGAAGAAGTTAAAAGATCAGAAAAGACAAGACGTGGTGGCAAAATTATTGGCGGACAGCAAATGCCATCCACATTTTGAGGATGTACGAATGAGTATTTTAATAGGTATTACCAATAATTTTGCTGCAAAAGATGGAGTACAAATTAGTATATTATGAGAATATACTAACTTTGTACTAAGGAAAGAGGAAAAGAGAAAACCGTAACCTAAAATTTTGTAAAATAAGAACTACTGTGTTAGGTGTAAAATATGTATTAAATATAGAATTCGAATAATAATAGTGTATTAAGTTAAGGAATAGCATAAGACAATCTTGTATTATATTAGTCATTCAATTTCACTGTTTCACTGTTATAATTATTAAGATATACTTTCTTTATAAAAAGAAATAATGATATCTTGAATTGAATAAACCTTTTCGCCTCCTCTCAAAATTATTTTTAAAAACATGTAAATAAAGAAAACATTTCGACCGTTGTACACACCACACACATTCTCCGAACAATTTTATCGGAGAAAAAGAGGAAAGACAAACTGAGGTTTTTGGCCGGTACGAGTCCGGCACTATCTGGGTCTTCCATTCCCAGATGTCCATGATGGATTTTCCTCAGTTGTCACATTTTGGAAAAAAAAAAAAAAAAAAAAAAAAAACCTAATTATCCGAAACTATTAATCGAATTGTGACCATTATTTTTTTTTGGCTCACATTTACTCCAACTTATTCCTTCTTTATCTCTTATTGCAAATGGATTAATGAAATCTCCAAATAAACCAAGTATTTCGAGTCGAGTGCCATGGTTTGGGCATGTTATGAGGCGGGAAGAAGAATACACTCTGAGAAAAGACTTGGCAACACCAGAGACTAATACAGGCAGACGATAACCAAGGATTAGGGATGGACATAGCTTCTTTCTTATCGTGTGGGCAGAGCCCTGGTGTCAGTGTTTTTTCAGACCGCCTTACGGCCTCGGCCTTACGCCTTGCGGCCTCTGACGTGGTTTTTATGTAACGACTACTACCACCAGAGATATTAGCCTCCCGGCTTCGGATGGCTTGTTAAGCCGTTGGTCCCCCAACGGCTTAACGTGCCATCCGAAGCACGGAATCATTTTTCTTTTCAGATAATCAGGTGATTCAGCCTGCAATGTCCTAACCAACTAAGGAGAAATGCACAAAGTGACATATATCAGTAGGTGTCCCCCGTTGGAATCGAATCCACGACCTCCGTTTCGAGAGCCCAATGCTCTTAACCATTAGACCACGGAGACAGTACGGACATAGCTAGAGACACAGAAAACCCGAGATGGAACATTATTGGCGCCCAAGAACGAGGATATCGATTCCAAAAGAGGGACAAGGTAAAAAAAACTGTTTGTAAGTTTACCTTTTGTTAATGCAATTTCTAATTTAATTTTAATGGTGACTATTCTTCGTAGCCTTTCCCGTGACGATCTTAACGACGTGTCAATGTCTGGCCAATAATTGGCCAGGTGTCATCGTATAGGATGTCAATTTGACCCGTTATTGACCTCTTTCCGGTTTTATTGTGTTCTCACACCTAACAAGGTGGTGATGAGTTTTTAACAATCTGCTATCGCTTCAGGGTTGAGAATAGGTCCAGAAGTGATTGTGATTCGTGATTTTGAGTCATATATTTGAATTGATTCAGTGAGTTGTTTATGTTAATTTGTTCTAAAATAGGTATTTAATATTTTGGAGAAATAATGTTGCTTATTAATGTTTACAATGCGCAAAATTAATTATGAATCTTTATTTTATTCGACGAAAAACGAACAATTGTCATATTTTGAGAGATTTGCATGTATTTTATATTTATAGCATGACAATGATCGTGCTCAAGCTTCTGCAATATATTCTTAATATGTTCAAAATTTTAAGTTTGTGATCTAATTCTTTATCTTGTATGTGTTTTTTGTTGAATAGGTATTTCATCATTCAACTAGTGTGTTCTAATTCTGCTTTTCTTTTGTCACAATTACGAAACTCTCTGTAACACATTAAAATGTTGTATTCTTTCCATTATTTGTCATAATTACAAAATACAGTCTTTTTATACCTATTGTAAAACTAAAGTATTAAGAGTACATTGTTTATCACTTACTACTCATTAGTTCACAATTACATGTCGCGAATCAATGAGTTACCTAATTC
Organism: Agonopterix subpropinquella; assembly: GCA_922987775.1. Lineage (NCBI taxonomy): Eukaryota > Metazoa > Arthropoda > Insecta > Lepidoptera > Depressariidae > Agonopterix > Agonopterix subpropinquella. The sequence continues at coordinate 2,154,399 of OV277693.1, read as the reverse complement.
ACACCTCTATAACCACTGCCTTTGATTCCGTTAAAACTTACTCTATTATTACGAAGTAATATGGATCGAATTGTTGGGAACCTTTGATTGTTTTTTTTTCTAACATCATTATAGTTACACCGGTGTTTTGATGCGATGTAATTTTGGAGCGTTTCATTATTGTAGATAAAGTCATTTCGAGAAATGTAACTGTGTATTTCGATTTTTCCACTCTGTCTAGATTTCCCCATACGGTCCCATAAAATAGACCCACCTAGTTTCTTCCCATGGGTGTGTTACGAAGCAAATAAGGGATTTATGGGCAAAATCTATCATTACTTGATACGTCATTAAATCTTGAAATCGAATGCTAAAAGCAAGCCTTACTGGAACTGTAAAGTAAAAAAATATGATAGTTACGGCTAAAGATGCAGCAACAAAAAAAATTTTACGTTAAGAAAAATATCTAGTCGCTTTTATTATATTTTAGTTATTTATTATGTGATAACTAATAATTTTGCACTCTTCTTTGTTGCTTGAACTAAAATCTTATCATCCCTTCATAACCGGAAGTTAGTCAAGTTGGTAACACGAACTATGCTTTTATTTTTTAAATTATTCCGCTATCTTCACCAGTAGTACAACAAAATAGTAACTTTGTATGAAATGGTATATGAATGCAACGTTTAGTGCATCGTTAGACCATTGTTAGTCTGTTCCGTGAAATTGTTGACATTTAAAACGTGTGTGAGAAAGCGCTAAAACATTGTAACATCCATGTTAATGGCTATGCGGAATCATTGCTAAAGCGACATTTTATTACTTACGATATTATCGAATATACAGGGTGACGGCTTTTGAAGAAGTTGATCAGGGGTATTTTGTAACTACCCGATTCAATCGTTATCAAATCGGTTTGATGTTTTTTGACAGTTCTTAGCAATTCTGTTTTTTTTATAAATATTTAGTTAATTATTTCACACATTTTATTATGCTAAATTACAATGTTATTGTCAAGTTTATAGGGCGTTAGTGCGATTTTTGAAAGTCACACGTTCTAATCAGCAGTAGAAAGATGCTTGATTTACATAGGTACTAATTTTGATATTTTCTACTGCTGATTTTAACGTGTGAGTTTCAAAAATCGCACTCCTGCATGGGCTGCAGTCAAAATAGACTATAAGAAATAATCGTCATGCATACCATGCCACTACATATTTAAGGATTACATCAGAACAGAGCAGCAGGTTCTGTTTTATAAATGTAATGTGAATAGCAGCTAAATGTTCGCGGACGCGCATGCGCGAACGGGCTCACATAGATCACTATCCGCACTCACGGAATATGCGACACGAAAGGTGTAGTGTGGACTTGCCTTTTTCTTAGTTTTATACTTACAAAAACATTTTAAAAGAAGTCTGATCCTGAGGAGCATAATTATTATTTTCAAATTGATTTTGAAACTGAAAACAATAAAAATGTGTTTCATGTCAAAACCACACACTAGACTTTTCTTACGGACAGACAAGAAGAGGCTAGCAAGTCTTTGCAGACTGAGTGCGAGTAAGAGAGGAATACACCACTGTCTACTGTCGTTCTCCTCCCGTACCACCGAGAGGGGGTGAGGTCAACATTGTTGGGGGGCACAAGTTGTAAGTGCCCTTTCTAGATTCATTCTGTTTCAAAGCTATTGGCTTGAACTTGGAATCAATTAAAGTTAAAGTTCTTTAAAGAAATGAATATAAGATGCCATTTGAACAAAATAGTAAATTGACCTTTTCCATCACCTGGTGTGCGATTTAAAATGTCCTAAAGTCTATTACGAATGCAATCAAAGATGAAGAGCCTATAAATACACAAGAGATAAAGATAAGAAAAAAAAAGGTTTTCTTCTAATTTTAATTATGTTTATTCCACTTCAAACAAAGCTACCACGGATAGAGGAAGCATCCTCCATGTAAACGACCTATTAAAAACATCTGGGTGACAAATACTGGCAAAGATTTTATTACAATATTCAAGGCTTATCACCTTAAAGTAAACGTAGGGATTGCGTGGGCGTTCGATTCGCGAACGCGAGCGCATCTGTGGCACGACTCGGGAAGCACCCATTCGACTGATAGCATTGTCATGAGAACTTCTGAACCATATCCGGTGTTATGGTTCTTCATCTTAAACTTTAAATATTTAACTTGAAAATTGAATAACACAACAATAATCCCATTCAGGGTGGTCAGTAACTTTGTTACATATTTAGCTCATTGAAGATTTCGGGACGGAATGACGTGTCAAGATAACCCTCGATATCATCAAATATGTTTAATCGAACAACGTTAAGCACTTTTCTTAGATCGACACCAGAATAGTCGTTCATAAATGAATTGTAGTATCTTTATTCACTTCAAGGAGGGGGATACACAATTATAAATAAACTAAATAATTATCTAAACTAAATCTAAACTATAATATAGTATACAAGAAGAAGCCGTGGAGGTCCAGTGGCGAGTAACCTTGCCTGCCGTGCAGGAGGCGATGGTTCGATCCCCGTCCAGGCCGACTCGTACCAATGAGTTTTGTCGGAATTTATGTACGATTTGTAACACCACTGGCTTATCGGTGAAGGAAAACATCGTGAGGAAACCTGCATGCTTCAATTTCGAAGCATGCATCGTAACTACTGTCCATTACAAGTGGCGATGGGCTCACTCCCCGTCACATTGGACAGACTTTCGATATTTCTTAGTGAAACGTGGATGTTCTGAAGTTTCAGAATATCTCTGACTACCCCCTCGGGGAATATAGTCGTGAGCATATGCTTATGCTTATAACTGGTAACGCCGCCAGTATTTTAGGTTCCTTCAGACGGGAAACCAACCGTGGCGGGCTCCTGGAATAGCATAGGTTCATCTTTCATCTCTTCTTTCTTTTTATAATTTTTTCCTTTTTTAACCTTTGTCGCCTATAAGTATATCATTCATCTACACTAATATTATAAAGAGGAAAGATTTGTACCTATTTTTGTATGTTTGTATGTTTGTAATGAATAGGCTCAAAAAGTACTGGGCCGATTTAAAAAATTCTTTCACCATTAGAAAGCTGCATTCACCCTGAGTAACATAGGCTATATTTATTGCTAGAAAAGATTAGACGTCCACCCGTGCGAAGCCGGGACGGGCCGCTAGTTAGTTATAAACGAATTAATTGACCTTTACAGTATCAAAAAATGTGGGCCTACAAAATTCCTAAACCAATTTTATTAATCGCCATACATTACGGAACCCGTAAGAAAATGTATCACCAAACAGATAAACTATAATCGAATGTAGAAACACAAAACAAAAGCATTGTTTATTACCATCGCTCTTCAAATTGACATATCTATTTTTCTTGATGCTAGAGACCTATTTTTTTATTCGTAGATAGCAATAATGACCAGAAAAACCTGGTATTTATCTTTGTGAAATTGTCAAGGAAGGAGAAGTCAATTTATAATGGTTGGTTCGTATTTTTGATAGTCGAAAGTATGGTTTCAAATAGCATGCTATTAAATTGATTTGATAAGCGATAGTGTTTAATGTATTGTGACTTATCCGTTTTGGCGTTTGTGTGAACTTTTGAGCTTGTATACTTAATTGTTGCTCTCACATGGATTTGGCTTTTCTGTGGTCATTGACCTGAAGATTTTTTTTGTATTTTGTTGAGACTTATTTGGTTGCAAAGAAAAATAAAATTGTCATCACTTTGCTTATGCTGTTCACGATTAATACATGAATGAAATATACTTTCTTTATTCTTTTTTTAAAACATTTCAAAACTGAAAGATTTACATAGTGAGTGAATTCAAGACTTCCTCTTAATAAAGGGATACTTAGTGCCTATTCAGAATTTTGCTACAAATATCAACCATCTTTTCAATTTTATAATTAAATAGGTAGGTACTAGTGAGATAAATAAAGATAACTTTCAGTATAATATTTTATTGTCTGTCACTAGATCGATCACGAATCGATCAACAGATCGTTCTCGTTCTGTATTTCGTTCGTATTACCTTTTAGCTATGCTGCTAGTTTTCAAAAAAAAAAAAAATCCTACATGACAACCTTTAAACTTGGCACAATATTCTTAGTCACCTCGTAAAACATCGAAAGAGACCCAGTAATAAAAGAGACTACTCTGTTCTAAGACGGGAACAAAACTACAATTTTAAAAACACCTACTATTTAAAAAGTCGTGGTGGTCCAGTGGCGAGTAACCTTGCTGCCGTGCAGGAGGCGATGGTTCGATCCCCGTCCAGGCCGACTCGTACCAATGAGTTTTTCGAAATTTATGTACGATTTGTAACACCACTGGCTTTTCGGTGAAGGAAAACATCTGCATGCTTCAATTTCGAGGCATGTGTTGTACCTACTGTCCATTACAAGTGGCGACGGTCTCACTCCCCGTCACACTGGACATAGTTTCGTTACTACTACTAGTGAAACGTGGATATTCTGAAGTTTCAGAATATCTCTGACTACCCCCTCGGGGAATATAGTCGTGAGCATATGCATATGCATGCATATTTAAAAAGTAACAAAATACTCGTAGTTAAGGCATCATCATCATCAGCCTACCATCGTCCAGTGCTGAACACAGGCCGCTCCCAAGGCTCCCCATAAAACTCTTTCCTCTGCCTTCCCCATCCATTCGCTCCAGCTTATTAACAAAATAATTACATTTGATGTAAATCTGGTTTATGTCGTATAGGTACGTAAGTACTAAACCTAAGTTTAAGTGCATTGTAAGTATTTTAAGCGCTTTAATAATGACTGGGTGAGTGGGCGTGCGATTCCGTGGCGGGCGTAGTTCGCGCCATATCTTATAGATGTCTTATCTAGCTCACTAGTTACCATTATAAATCTATTGTTGGTCTATTTAGAGGTTCGATGAAACTATGTTGTTATATTTTGATCAAAATTTTTAATATTTTACTTTAATTTTGATATTTTTAAACACTTATTCATATAAAATAACAAAATGCATAAGTATAAATAACATTAATTGTACGGAAATTAGCATTAAAGAGTAACATTTTTAACTAAACTTATTTTTAATTGGTGCCCAAGCATGGCTGGGCTATTCGTCAAATGATTAGGTAGCGTTGTCTATGATTACGGTGAGGCGAGGGTTTTAGATGGCCTAATCATGAAACAGAGCGGTGTAAATATGAAATGCAAGAAGGCATATTAGGATCTGCCTAATATGACTAATTTCTACGATCAAACTACGACATATACAGGGTGTTAACTTACCAACATGTTGGTCCCTTATTGAAAGTTGTTCAGTTTCATGGTTTGAAGCAACCAAATTATAAAACGCATCCCTACTTTATATCCTGTATAGTTTGGGCGCTCTTTTATTGAACATCTCTAAAAAAAATATAATTGTGTACAATAAAATATTATCTTAAATATCGTACCTCGCAATAACCCAACCATTGAAAACAAACCAACGTTTTGTTTGATTACAAACAGCCTCCGTAGTAATGAGATCGTGATTTCACTTTATGGGGTATTTTGCCTACATTGTTCGTTCAGAGATGACATTTGTCTGAGATATGTCTTCTTGATGATAAATGCCATGGTTACATAGGATTATAATTATTAACCTATTTAACTTGCGAAGTGTTTTGTAAGTTTGTAATTCTCGTCATAGCCTGTCATCGTCCACTGCTGAACATATATGGGATAGGCCTGTCCCAAGGCACATCATTAAACTTTATTTCCGCTCTTTTTCATTCAGTCGCTCCCCGGTATATTATCTCTCAAGTCGTCGGATCTCTTCCGATACAGTGGACCAGTGGACCAAATGCGTCTACACTACGCTACGCCTACCAGTTCATGGTCTCCATTCTAGAATTTTGACTTTTCTTGGGCAGTATTGATTAGCCAATTACCAATTCATCTTGCTTTCTCAGTAAGCATGTCACCACTTGCGTTTTCCGTATCACCTCATTCCTAATGAGATCTCTCAGAGAATCATCGATTATAGAGTTACCTCCTTTATAGCATTGGAGGACTAGTCATTTCATCAGTTCTCTTTTCTGCTTTGTAGGTAAGTAATAGTAGGAAGAACTAACTAACTGAATATCTTAACTTTCAAGCATTGGGGAATATCCCATCCCATCATTATAGTCACCCCCATCTTCACTTTATCTCTTTACCTCAACGAGTAATAGTATTGTTTGCCTCAATATAATTATATATCAACTTATTCTAAAGATATAAATAACAAAATAACCACGATCTCCCGCACACGTCACCTTGATGTAATCAATCGAACACCATGTCTATGAGAACATCACTATACCGTGAGACCGATATTTGCCATGACTCACTCATTCATAGATCACGAGCTAGTATTATTGTTTCCAGATGGAATTTCACACTTGAGGTAAATCAATAACGGTTGTATAGGAACGTGTAGCATGTAATTAATATAAAATTATGTACGTAAGACAGTCATCATCATCATGGGCCTTATTCCATGTTTGTATGAATTGAGATGTTTCATCTGTTTGGATAAGACACTGACATTTGCGGCTGTAGCCAATTCGAGAGCGACAAATGCGTCCTTTGATGCACTTTTGCTGTGTCGCAGTAGCTTAGCGAATGCCCGGGGCGGCACCGTACAAGGGGTGGCGAATTCGGGAAAAATATTATGGCGAATTCGGGAAAAATATTAGATTGATTGAGCTCCGTCTATACCTTGTCTATACCAATTCGTAGAGTACAAAACAGTCGAGCTTGCTTCGCTCGCTCTAAGTTTCTATTTTGATTACCTCACCTACACAAAATCCTTTAGAGTTCTAATCATAGATAAGACATGTAAAACTTATAATTGTATAAAAATACATACAATAGTAATAAGTTCATGACCATAATACCTTTTGGGGTCATCAGAAACTCTGCTCTAATACCAATTATCTTGCATGCTGTTGTAGGTTTCAGATAAAATTGCGTGTCAAGCGATGTCAGACCCTCTACCCGCACATTCGAACTTGCAATTGCGTGAATGTTTTGGTTCCAATGTCAACTCTATGACAATGAAGTGCGGACCGAAACAGTGGCGATATATCGAACATCGAAAGTCCGGGTACAGGGCCTCTACCCGCACATTCGAACTTCACAATCACGTGAACGTTTTCGTTCCAATGACAACTCTATTACAATGAAGTGCGGACCGAAATGTAGTATTATAACAAAATAAAATGTTAATAACTATACATTCAAAATACAGTCGAAGAGCGAATCGGAAATGGTAAATGGGGCACGCGCTGCGTCAGCACATGTGACGTAGGTAATTAGTTTAAGCAATACCTCATTGTAACTAGTTTTAATTCATTCATTATATCGACACCTAACACGGAATATGTCTTTGATTTAACTACGAAAATCCTCCATGTCTCTACGGTTATTGCATGGCGACCCTGCCAAACAAGAAAATACTATGAAGAAAGAAGAATAGAACAGCCAATAAACATCAAGAAGAATAGAAGATCAAGTACAAATCAAGAAGAAAAGAAGATCTACAGAAGTATCCACCACAAGGTCCTCGAAGGATGGGGAAATCTTACTCAAAAGACGAAGTTGTAATAGCTCAAACTGCAAGCGGAGATGCACAAGCAAATACACAGCAACACCTTTCCACATCAGAGATACTGCTAATTGTACTCCTTATAATTGCAATCGTCGCATCAGTCTACTATATACTGAAGAAACATAGAAAAAATACTATTAAAACCTTACGCCGAGAACTAAACTCAATTCAAATTGCCACCATTTCAAGACCCGAACAAAACCCACCAGAAAACTAAGAAGACCACTCAAGAGGTGTCCAGGGGTTACCCGGCCCGAAGAGGTGTCCAGGGGTTACCCGGCCCGAAGTGGCGATATATCGAACATCGAAAGTCTGGGTACAGGGCCTGGGCCTGGTGGCTAGTGCAGTCTTTTCTCCCTTGTTTCGGCATTATTATTGCAACAAAAAAGAATACGAATTATTTGCCAATCCATTTCTCTTTTGCAACAGCCTTATCTCGTAAAAACAATACAAAATCAATCCAAGGATCAACCCACGTCCCCAATCTCATTAGTCCCTAATCAGGGTACAACCTTGGACCACATCAAGAGCCTTTTTGTACATCGGAAAGTAATTACTTCGTACCCACACTTGTACACCCACATTAAGTGAAGCTTAACTTGAAGATGTTTTAAGCATCGTTTAAGTACTCTTTATGATGTTTGGCAGAGAAAGGTGTTGGCGAAGCGATATGAAAGCGAATTTAGTTTCGATACTTGAATATTTTGGGCTACAGTTTCATTAGAACACTTATAAACTCAAGACAGTAGGTACCAATGTTTCATAGAAACTTTGCTGTCATCTTAAGGTGGTTTCATTCCATACAAACGTTTGACGCACAATACGCGTAGACGGAATTAATAAAAGTAATATTTTATATACGGAAAAATAGTTTCAAAAATCTAAATGTCGCGTATTAAATAACATTTGCAATTTATAATATAATTACGAAGATATAAGCTTTGAAAATTTTGTATGAAAAATTTCAAAGCTTATATCTTCGTAATTATATTATAAATTGCAAATCTTATTTGATACGCGACAACTAGATTTTCTTAACTATTTTTCAATATATACAAAGATACTTATATTAAAACCGTCTACGCGTATTGTGCGTCAAAGTTTTGTATAAAATTGACCCCTCTGCAACCGCCTTAAGGATAAAGTTGTAAAAGGTTTGCTTTTAGCGAATCGCATATTTGGTTTATGAACGAGATAAAGTGTTAAGTGGTGAAGTGAGTTTCCAGATTTTTTTTTAGGATTTGATGGATTATCTAAACATTATACACAGTTTCGTGACTGACACAAACAACTTGTTCCTTAACCATCAAAGATAAACCATGCAAATTATGGAAAAAGGTTAAAGAAAGGATTTTTCGATAACCTTTTTCCGCGGATGAAGTCGCCTGCGACTAAAAGTTAGTTAAGTGCAAAATTGTACAACATACTTCTTTCTTCTTTCAAAGAATAAATGTTTACTGTTTATTAGTTTAGTAGTTACAAAATATACAACTCTGTCGCCAACGTACAGACGTTTAGGGTCTTTAACATTTAACTAACATGACAAATTTTGTACCAAACAGAAATATTAGTAAATATTCGCTATCGAAAACGTATGCCACTATCTTAGGCCCCAAAAATGCGCTCGCTCACTGACAAGAACGTCCGACACGTGTTAAATTATTGGATTAAATTATTACAATAGTACTTTACCAACCTATTACAAGATAAGACCTCTATTACCATGAACCAAGGATTAAAATCGTTAGATTTAGAAGTGATCAGCAGAAGATACAAGATTGGAAAGAAGTGTTCCTTAGTACAATAGAAATAATTAATCTGTAGTCAAGGAAGGTCGATCTTTAGCAATAGTTTAATTGGTACAAATGTTTTATTTGAATTGGACTTTTGATAGCGGAAGAGTGGGTGTTGTTGAGTAAGCTTTTTGTCAGGCTTTAAGTTTGTTTATGTTTAATTTTTTAAGACCCACCTGTAGCAAATAAGTGGGAGTAACCTCCTAACTAACTGCCACTTAGTGCGTTTTTCTCTCACACTCGCACCTCATTTACTTCCCAAACAGACAGGTGGAAAAAGTTATACCAAAAATCATAATGGAAAAGGTACTTCCGGCAAGATTTTTCTAGGCAACTTGGCAGCGCTGCGTTGAATTAACCCCTGTGTAAACATACACTAGAATCACATTTCGTTCGCCTAAGAAATAGGTGCATAATTTTATGGTCGGATCTCGGTCTAAAACCAAGCGCTGTCGTCAAATATAACGCAACACAAAATTCGAGACGAAGTGTAAAATTTCAACGTTTATAGACATGTAAATTTGCGTGGCACAAATAAAGTCATAGCTTCACCGAGATAGGTTTATGTGCTAATTGCGCCTGCGCGGGACGTGTTATTAGGTATAGTGAACACTAATGACCACCTTATGACCGGCCATTGTATGGGTTTGCATGGTGAAATATTTTGTAACATACTGGTCTGAATCTACTGTTTATAAGGAAGTAAAAAATTTAATATTTATGGTCTAACTTTAAGTCCCTAATATTTTGTAAGGGATAACTAAGATTATGATTTTGAAACAAAAATTGTATGACACCAACCTCTAAAATCGTAAAGAATACTTGTACAAAATTTATAATTTAAATTTTTCTCTTGCGATTAGTGGAAAATAATAATTCCGGTTATTTTTTCTCGCGATTTCAATGTTGGTCCCATAGTGCAAAATTGTTCAGTTTGATGGTCTGAACCACTGCCTTAAGTATGTAACGGAGTCACGTTGCAGGAACTGACCCGAGTACACGTCTCGCGTGGTTTCGCGCGTCGCGTTTATGCCTGCCACGAGGCTCCACATTCCTCAATCTCTTCTTGTTCTTGTCCAAAAACAGTCCCAGAGATTGGGATAGATTCTCCCAATAAACTACACTTGAGACTGGCGGAAATGCAGTGCTAACGCACAAGCAAGAGTCCATTTGATTATAAATAAAAATAAAAAAAGTATGTAACGCATTTAAGTTATATGCTGCATACTTATTTTGCTAGCGGGTTTTTATGGAGATGATAAGACCATCAAACTAATAAATTTTCACTATGGAACTAAGATGAAAATCCCAAAAAAACAAATGTGATCTTTTATAATCATCGTCAGCCTATACGTCCAAATATAGAGCACAGGCCTACCCACAAGGTGGGTGTATGAACGTTAGTCCGCTACGTGTCCATACCGATTGGTGGACTTCACATACGCATGATACGCATCAGAATTTCTTCTTTAGCTTATGCAGGTTTCCTTACGATGTTTTCTTTCGCCACATGAGAGCAGAAACACACAAAAACTCATATATCTTATAGAGTTTTTGAGAAGATTCAAAATAAGCGGCGGAACAGTAACACACAATAACCTCTCTATTGCAAAATAGGTTAACATCAGTATCGCACCTTCGACAATAATACTAAAACACGAAACATTTACAGCTCCAACAGGTCGATACAAGCGTGCCCATCACTGGGTTCGACTTCGAACCCGCGACCTATGACCCCGCGCGATTTCATCCGCCCGAGAAATGCATGTGCTATAAGTTACATACATATTGTGTACGTTCTGTTTTGTAATATGTTTGAGACTTAGTTGATTAGTCTAGTAAGGGTCATATAAATGTACCTACATCATAAGCTTACTTTGATACTAAAACAATTTTCTAATATTACTCAATATTTATCAGCGAGCTATGCTCGGTGTTTCTCTACACCAGGAATGAAGTGATACGTCAGAGAGCTAAAGTTGTTGACATAGAGCTCTGTTTTGCAAGCTGAAGTAGCAATGAGCTGGTCATATCTACCGAAGAACTGGCAATAATTGATAGGGAGTCAGGATTTAAAGAGTGGAGACCACGAACTGGCGGACGCCCTGCTGCCCACTGGACCGACGACCTAAAAAATCATGCAAAAACATTTTTAGTTCAGGAGCTCGTTGTCCTATCGGAAGCAAAAATCTCCTTGCACACGTTTTTGGATAGGTAGCCCTTAGGGTCAATTCACACTGAAAGAGCAGCGGACGGCGTAGAGCAGTCTGTACCTAGCGTTTTAAACGTTATATATTCTGACGTAAGATAAAATATCAGTTGAGGTGACAGAACGGATAGTCACGCTGCGGCGGTCGAACTGTCATTCTATCCCGTCAATTGGAATTTTATCTTATCTCACTGTAGATAAAGTTAAGAGGACAGTTTTTGCTGCGCGCTCCATACAAACGAAATCTGGTTATATTTTCAATACTAACCAATTATAGTCAATGATTTTTTTTGACACGGTCTAGAAACCAATATCTGCGCACATTTGTTAGATTTATGTTAAAATATCTGACAAATCTGACGAAATCAAACAACAAAATCTGAAAAATAAAGCACAGAATAGATATTGGTTTCTAGATCGTGTCTAAAACATTTTCATTTACTTTATTACATTTATTTTAATTGGTTAATATTGAAAACCAGACTTCGTTTGTAATAGAGCGCGCAGCAAAAAAAACTATGCTAGGTAAAATGACGCGCGCTGCAGGCCGCTGCTCTTTCAGTGAGAATTGACCCTTAGGGTATTTTATTTCAAGCTTTGTTTTGCAATGCTTTGTTGGTCTCAAATAGAGATCTTCATCTTACTTAGTTCATAGATCTTTCTCAGTTCTCTTAAACCAAAACTTCATTAATCCTTTACCTATACCACAGCCCGGACACTGCATACAAAACTTTGAAATTTACAAGATGACGTCAGCACATGCGAAACCAAAGAAATTGAACCTTAAGTCTTCTTCGTAGGTAAGGAGTAACCAGTGCGCGGTAGCCAGAGGGCGATAGAGGCAGTGCCGGATTAACCATATAGGCAAAGTAGGCACGTGCCTACGGGCCCACCACCGCCAAGGGGCCCCGCGGCTCGTGAGAAAAAAAAATCGTTTTTGTATTTAAATTGAATAAAAAATTAAGAAAAGATTACAAAAAAAATTTTTACATTTTCATAACATTTCCTTTAATGATACCCCACTTGATGATTTTAGAATAAAAAACTTTTGACTCCTAAGCTCAATTATAATAATAATACATCTTTTTTTGACTGCACTCTTCTAATTGGGCCCTTAATTGATATAAAAAACGAAATTTTAGCTTCTTATAATATAAGAATTTTGTATATTATATAAAAATCTCTTTATCTCCAAGATAAACGAGTTTACGAGTGTTACAGACGGATGGACGGACAGACATCGAGGTGATTCAATAAGTGTTCCGTTTTCCCAATTTTGTTATGGAACACTACGCAGACTACACTATAGGTTTTGGAACGTGTTGCAACATCCGTCATTTTAGTAGATATGTGCTGTTTTATTGCGACTACCTAATCTGGACCACACTGGAAAAGAATCATTGTTACGCCCATGGGCAGGGGGGCCCCAAGACTTGCATTGCCTAGGGGCCCCTGCATGGCTTAATCCGGCCCTGGATAGAGGGGGCGAGGTAAAAAGTTGGTGGGAGTCAAAAGTCAACATAATTTATTCATTATAGGAGCTTGAAGCACACTTATTAAACGCCAAATCTTTTTTTGAAGCTACCACCGCGTCGGAACGTGTTGTCGCTGTAGAGAAGATGCGGCTAGAAAGTGTCCGTACTGTATCTAGTAATAGATAATCTTTCAAATACTGTGCCTATTGGCTATGTGCGAAGTGGATGTTGGGAACTGTCAAGTCGATCGCAGCGCACGCTGTAGCAGAAATTTGTACTTTTCCCGGCGAAGCTGTGTCAGATTTGCTTGAATCTATGCAAATCCGCACACTCATTCAATTCTCAAATATCTAAACTAGCAAATACTTATACTTAAAATTTGGCAGGGATGTTTTTATTGCTATCTAGGTGTTCACAAAAAAAAGATTTTTCGCAATTCAACCCCTAAAGGTGTGAAAACGGGGGTGAAAGTTTTCATGACAATTTCGTAACATAGAATGGGAATTTCAGCCAATTAGGTATTATAATATTTTTAATATCGACAATTTTGCTCATTTATTTAGTTTTTACTTTATTTTAATACGAGCTTTTACCCGCGACTTCGTCCGCATAAATTATATACCCGATTTTAAGTCAGATGTTACGCTACCAAACAAAAAAAAATTCATCAAAATCGGTTCAGTAGTTTTTGCGTGATGCTCGAACAAACAAACACCCAAACAAACAAACAAACAAACAAACAAACAAACAAACAAACTAAATTCTTTTTTCAAAAATTTACAGTTTTATAATAGTCAAGACAAGATAATTTAACAAACTTTATCCTAACATTTTATGAACATTAAATAATTCAAGGGGCCGTGTTGCGCTAGATGGCGCTAGTGTCGTGCACATAGCCATTGTTTATTTATTCGTAGGCTTTACCCATAAAAACAGCCATACCTTAAATTTTTCGCTCAACAATTCACACGTACGGAAACAAAGGGATGTTCCTAACCTTAACGTCCATCGGACTCAAAACTAGCATTTTTTAGGGTTCCGTTTTATACTGGAAACGTGACTATCGTATTTGTTATATGTAAATTAGCGATTTGTCCCCAGCCCCGGCTCCGGCGAGCTTCTTCTCAGGCTTGCGTTGATGTTCATTTTTTTACGGCCTATAAACTCTTTAAGGTTCTATGGGAAGTAATTTGGTATGGGATTTTAGACCTTATTTTTGGGGTAGAAGGTAGAAAATTGATAGGGGTTTTCGAGTTCTGTTTGAAATGTTGAGAGGTTGTTTTGGGTGTGACAAGTATTATTTGAGTGTGCCAAAGATTGTTCATGCGTTATTCAATAATTTAATTTATTTTCATATGCCAAACACCATTTTAAAAAAATCACGACAGTGTAATATTTCTGTCTACTTAAAAGGCTTTGAAAAATACATATTTTGTATTTTTTTATAAATAACAGCTCCTTTTTTACAAGCTTTTATTTACTTTTACCTGTCCCGCGGTGTCTGTAATAGAATCATCATCATCATCATCATTTCAGCCGATGGACGTCCACTGCTGGACGTGGACATAGGCCTCCCCCAAGGATGGTCATAACGACCGGTCCTGCGCTGCCCTCATCCAACGTTTTCCCGCCGCCTTCACCAGGTCGTCGGTCCACCGTGTGTACCCACGCTACGTAATAGAATCTTGCATGTTAAATTTGACCCACTTCCCGGTTTCTGATTGAGCTGTAATTTTGCATGCATATGTATATCGTGTGACAATGCCATTAAAACATGTTTTAAAAATAAGTTTATTTTTAATTTCTATGGCTATTTTATTGCTCAAAAGTCATTTACATTATTGAATCTAATTAAAGTGATTATTAATATTTCTAAGTTAAACAATTTCTGAGAGGTACATTTTGGATTTCTAGGTTGCGTAGTGAATATTTTTAAATATCACTCAAGTCTTTTTGTCACTAAATGGTACCGGTACCAGTTTAAAAGTACAGTTCATAATGATGCCCAATTTTATTATTTGGATTTAAGATTATAAGGACTGGCGGTATCATTTCCCCTCTGCCACGGTTTAAGACCAATTGATCAAGTGCATTTAGACTCAATTTTATAGCCTATAATTGCGAACCAATAATTTGGAACTTAGAACGTTTGGGGTTCACACGAGACAACTTTTCATGATTTTTAACATTCAAAATTATAATGAAAAGTTATGGGGAATAAAATCCATAGTTGCGCATTCCATGTTACCTCGTCCCCCGCAAAAAGTGCCAGAAATGTTTGTTAGTAGAATGACACGCGTAACTAGTCCCTATATAAGTAGTCAAAGGGCTAAAGGTTATTCAGAATGGGTGCAGACCTCGGATTGGGCAGTGGGAGAAGTAATTAATGAGTAGATAATAACAGCTCTATACAAGTGGATAGTAACCGTGTAAGCAGTAGAAACACTACACAGGGGTAGACAATGCGCTAGAGAACTAAATGCCATTGAGAATGAACTCTGAAGTGCTCCTGAACTTGGAACGGAACCTGAGCGCTTTACTTGACAATTTGTGAGTATTTAATGCTGTCTATTGAAAACTATGGGAGAGACACGTTCTGATTTTTAATTATAAGTACAGGGTCCTTCTTAATATGCTGACACTTTTTTGGGGATGATCAGACCGACAAATTGAACAACTTTCTCTATGGCAACATCGAAATCGCGAAAAAAATGCGTGTGTGCGCTGCGATCGACTTGACAGTTCCCAACACCCACTTCGCACATAGCCAATACTGTTTGTAACAGGGGGATCTGACAGTCCGGGACAATTAGTCAAATTAGCAACTTTTAATCGAACGTCAAAACGCGCGCGATGTATGATAAATTTAACTAAATACTACCCACAAAGTGACGTCATCAATATTTCATTACTTTTTATAGTTCATCATGTTATTAAAAATAGTATTCTTATACCTTAAAAAAAGCTTAAAATGTGAGTATAGCGTTATTTTCAAATGTTTTTTTTTCCTAAGAAGATAAAACTAAAATATATTTTATGCAGTCCGCTCCCCTATTGATTTAGAGTCAAAAATTTTGACGGTAGACGAAAAAATTAAAAATATCAATCAAAATCATCAAAATAATGTACAAAAAAAAACCCAGCAAATTATGTCAGTTTTGTGTTCCGTATAGTCGAGTTCGTGACCGGTGGAACTGGCGTTGAAATAAAATAAAAATTTAACGTTTTTTGTCAATGCACGAGCACTACGGAACAGGGTTTTTATTTATTTAATTTAATAACAATCTCTTTTCACCGCGCAATCGTTTCGGCAATTAGCTTTGCGTTCGGAAACATGCTGCACATCATATTTGTGGACTACTTTTTAATTTTTTCCGATTTCTGTTCTTTGAAAGAAAATGCTGGTTGACTGGATGGGGTCGATATTTGAAAGTAGCCATTAAAGGTGGTTGTAAGAGACAAAGGGAATCCAAAGAAAAAGAAACGTACCTACCTAAAGTTTTAATTAAAAGCTTTTCAGATCGATTTACGACCAATGGATAATGTTCGACCAAACGACCAATGGTTTTGCCGTGAATGAAGATATTCGAAAAGCAAAAATACTTTTCGTGATATTTCCATTTTTAATTCAATTAACTGCCTCCGTGGTCTAATGGTTAAGAGCATTGGCTCTCGATACGGAGGTCGTGGATTCGATTCCCACGGGGGACACCTAGTGATAATGTCACTTTGTGCGTTTTTCCCCAGTTGGTTAGGACATTGCAAGCTGAATCCCCTGATTGTCTGAAAAGAAAAATGATTCCGTGCTTCGGATGGCACGTTAAGCCGTTGGTCCCGGCTACTATCTCTGGTCGTAGTAGTCGTTACATAAAAAACCACGTCAGAGGCCGTAAGGCGGTCTGAAAAAACTCTGACACTAGGGCTCTGCCCACACGATAAGAAAGAAAGAAATTTTTTTTTTTTTAAGCAACGTCAATCATGACATGATTGGAATACCTTGGTCTATTCTATATAAATGAAAAAAAAAAAACAGTCAAAGTCAATAGAAAAGGCAGCCATGCAAATTAATCTGTCTCATTCATCCTAACTTTGCATTTTTTAGTATTTTTCAAATAACTTGAGAAATGATGGATAGAAAACCTGAAAAATGTTATTAAGCTTTAAATCACATAGTATCCAAATAACTTTCATAAAATTAAATGTTGTCCATTGTAACTGACTTTAAATTTTCAACATGCATGTTTCCGAACGCAGCCACTACAAAGTGATCGAGTGCGTGCTTCAAAACTCAGTTTGTTTGTTGAAAAAAAAAAACATAAAATAATTCAGTCATGGAACGCACCCGTAGGGAAAGTTCCGTTTTCAAATTTAAATATTTGACTGTTCGAAATACGAACAATTATCTCGTTTGCGGAATACAGTGCTACCAAATTATTTGCTTTGCATTTATTTCTTATTTAAAAGGAATACGGGTTACTTTCCATCGTTTCAGTGTATTATTAATTTGTAAATTTCCCGCGGTTTTTTTCGTAGTGGCGCCATTTACTCCACGTCGTGAATAACTGTAGCATCGGTTTGACGAAATTTCGTTGATTGCTTAATTACTACTTACATTGAATGGTATGGGTATGTTATTTGTTTTGACAACTTGTATGACGACTTTAAATAAATAAATGATTGGTACACATAAACATTGTCATTTTATATACATTTTCCAGTTTGAAATTAAATGGCAAATTAAATTTTTCTGAAATTTTTAAGGCGAAGAGTAAAGGTAAATTTGTAAAATGCATCTGGTATGTTCGCCGAGGCTCGTACTGACGGGTTTCACGCGATAATGCGAAAGAAAGTGGCATCGCTGATGAGCAGAGTTCACGGCAGCACTAACAGCATCCTGAAGGCGGTCGGAGGTAAACACGAGTGTCCTATTGCCCACCACTGGACAACGGTGCTGATGGCGTAGTTTGTGTTCTCATCTCAACTTTGTTAAATATTCTGACTCTGTACCTGCTATTCAATGTAATATAATAATAATTGAACTACACTCCTCTTAATTTTATAATGTACTATTTTTATTTTTTATTTAATAATTATAATGAGATGAGACTATTTATATACTAAATTTTGACATTGTTTACATTCTTGACCACAACTTTTTGACATTTTCCATTAAGAAGTCTCGTATACTAACCTAGTAAGTAAGCAATACTAACAATGAAATTTAATTTGTGACATTGCTATGGAATTTATGTTCTGAAATAAATGATTTGATTTGATTTGATTTGATTTGATTTGATAAATTTTATTTACATACCGATTTAAACACAACCTATAAGTTCCTACGGAGATTTTGGGATAACATTGATAGGTAGTCGTACATTTCTAGATTTTCAGACTAGGACATTTAGCTGTAGTTAAACAAAATTATTTAAAAAAGTTATGAGATTTTTATTAATTTAATTATTGAGTTTAAGTATGGTAAACCATACATTATGGAACTTGAAGCCCACTTATTAAACGTCAAATCTTTTTTTGAAGCTACCACCGCGTCGGAACGTGTTGTCGCTGTAGAGAAGATGCGGCCAGAAACTCTACAACATAACACGACTTAATAACGACAGGCTATTAGGGTAAACAATTGATTACTTTAAAGACTCATTGTACTCATTATACTGAACGACATTCCCTGAGAAACCTATAGAAAATAAAATAAAAAACGATTTCCATACTATAACAATATCAATTCTTTAAACTAAGCTTATGTGTGCACGTAGTACATACAGTCTAATACTTGAAGTTAAGAAATATAGTTCTCTCTTTAGAAACTTCTCCAAAATTTTAAGCTTTTCCCTTTTAAGCAGTCGTTGTTTTGGTGCCTTTTGAGCTTTTATTAAAATAATACAATACTTACCTAATTTTTAATTCAAATAACCAATTTATGATTTATTTTTGCAAGAAAACTTTGACGAACTACTTTAAAGTCTGTTTTATAGATCGCCCAGGAAGCCGGAAATAGGTAGATATATGTCGCCTTAAATCTTAAAAAAATACAGTTTGACATTTGACCATTCAATCACTTGTTCCAATTACAAATGGAAACAGAATCGAACGGTTCGAAACATAAATTTCGAAATTAGAACATCGTTTAAATGTGCGTGTATCTCTTAACTACACGCCCATTCCTTGTAACTTGGTTCAACAAAAAAATTGATTCAATGTTTTTTTTTCAATAAAATCGTGAGACCGTGAACTATAATTATTCGTTTCGATTGATAATTTTGAAGATGGCAATGAAAATCACGATTGAATTAATCGTTTATTAACGAATACATTTCCGCAGCTATATCGATATTCGTTTTAACATCGATACAATTTCAATTATTGCCCAATTCGAAAAATAGGAGGTCTCTAGTCATGCACTTCCGGCTAATAATAGACTGCTTGCCTAAATTAGTATTTCCAGAGATGAGATCGATCGATTTTTTGTCCCCATTCTTAAAAGTTTATCGATATATTTTACAGCCGTTTTCTAGAACGTGATTACAGATATACAAACGAAATTAATGTTACTCGTTTAATAGGTAGTATTGTGTAATAGATATCCTATTCCATTTTTTTTGACACCCATAGGTTTAATTCTGCGGCAACGAACTAATTGAAATAGAAACAAAAAAGTAATTTTGTACATTTTTATGAACCATTACTTATGCAACAGGCGTATAGGCATCTGTTTAATATAATGGCTTAATTTCAAGATGAAATAAGGCACCAGATGGCAGACGCTAAGAAAAGTGTACCTAATTATTTCACCAATATGTTGTTAACAATCAAATTGTGCCTTCTGGTCATATTGGCATCAGCAGAAAGGCCCACCACAAGTGTCCACCACTGTACAAGTAGTACCAGATTTATAAGTTCCCCCGATGTACCTGCGCAGTTAACTAGTGCGAAATTATATTGACCAATCAGGATGTGCACCTTCAATTCCTTGCCACGATTGGGTAATTTTTATCGCGCCCTTTTCGCTGTTATCTGACTTTGCACCCTTAGATTACATCTGGTTTTGTCGGGGGATTCTGCGTAAATGAAGATTGACGAGGGTTATTATTTTCCTGTCGTACTCCTGCAATCCAGAATTAACAGCGGCTAAGTACCACTAGACAATGGCCCCGATTCGGACTGTGCCACGACTTAACTTAACTAAATTTATTCCTGTCACTTTCTAAAATAAGATTAAGAAAAGAGACAGCTGACTTTAGTGCTGACAAAGTGACGTTACACGCCCAAAACAAGATGCCATCATAATGTACGCCATCTTATTTAAGGCGTTTTTGGGCGTGTAACGTCACTTTGTCAGCACTAAAGTCAGCTGTTGGTTTTCTGTCTCTTTTCTTAATCTTATTTTAGAAAGTGACAGGAATAAATTTAGTTAAGTCGTGGCACAGTCCGATTCGAGGCCAATGAAGTCTAGTACTCCTCTAAGTATTGTGACTAGATGCAACTAGATTTGGATCTGCCTAAAGTACTAGTTATTATTATCAGTCTTCGGGATTAATTGACTGACGACCCGGTTGGTATAATGGTTGCCACGCCGGACTGCCAAATCAGGGTCCTGGGTTCGAATCCCGGTTCGGTCATGGATGTTATATGTTTGTACCGTTGTTGCATGATTCCCATAACAAAAAGCCTAAGGCTTACCTTGGGATCATTGCAATGTATGTGCCTGTGAGCGTTATTTATTATTATTAATTGAAGTGGACCATACAGACAGAGATACAGAATGGGCGAAAGTATAATGATGTCTTGTTCGACTATGAAATCCTAACGCATTGAACCTCAACTGACAGACCAGACCTATCGTGTAATAATTATAACTTAAGAAGACATAATTCTCACATAGACTTTTTTTAAACATCGTGGTGAAACCTGCATACGCTGAAGAATGAATTTTGATGTGTATGTGAAGTCTACCAACCCGCAATGGGTACGTATGGTGGACTGACGCCCATACATCCTCCCTGAGAGTAAGCTTGTGCCCCGCAGTGCAACGTATATAGGGTGATATTGATATCATTAGCATCCTTTTAAACTAAGAGTCTACCCATCTGACTGAACAACTTTTACTATGGGAGCAAACCGATCGGAGCAACTAAAAAATCAGCTGTTCCATACTAAACTGCAGTGCCTACTCGACTCAAATGTATGCAACGGCCGATTTTTTAGTTATTCCGATCAGTTTGCTCCCATAGTAAAAGTTGTTCAGTTCGATGGATCCTTTTAAACTAAGAGTCTTCCCATCAAACTGAACAACTTTTACTATGGGGGAAAAGTGATCGGAGCAAAAAATTTATCAGATGTTTCATACAATTGGGTATTTGACTGCATACAATATATTTTATTTTTATCTTCTCAGTAAAAAAAGGGTTAGAAAATAACGCTAAACTCCCATTTTCGTTGAGTTTTTAGCTTGAATACTATTTTTAATACCAAGATAAACTTTAAAAAGTAATGATATGTTGATGATGTCACAACTCATTATTTAGTACAAATGTTCATACAAAGCGCACGTTTTGACGTCCGATAAAGAGTAGCTGATTTGACTAGTTGTCAAGTAGCCGTAGAGTCGAGTAGGCATAACAGTTAAGTATGGAACCGCTGATTTTATTTTTGCTCCGGTCGATTTGCTCCCATAGTAAAAGTTGTTCAGGTTGATGGGTAGACTCTTAGTTTAAAAGGATGCTAATGATATCAATTTCACCCTGTATATTTTTTTTAATAAATATAATGAGACTTAATGTTCAAAATTTTAGTCTTTAAAATCTTTTTAAAACTTACATCAAAAGTAAACAAACAAAATCATAAAGGAATTTAATCAAACATTAAATCTGATATTTACATATCGATCTCCGTAAACGCACGCCGACCGAATTCGCATTACCAGCGTTAGCATTTCGTGTTTTAGTTATTATGGCGCATTACTTGCGGTTGGGAGCCATCTTCGTGAACGCGCGTCGTCATTTCAAATATGAGTTATTTCCACCGCAGATCTTGTTCCTGTCCAAACGAACAGAGAGCTACGAATTAGAATAAATAAGACTACGTGATTTTTTTTTTTGTTGGAGTTTTTACCCCTGAAGTTATGTCAGCCCCATCGTGCCTTAACCTTAAGACTCCACAAAATGAAACTATTTAACAATTAAATAAAAACTAACACTTCCTTACGAATATGTACACACACACACATACTAAACACTAGTACATACTATTAATAAAAAGATACAACATTTTAGCCTCTCCCGGCAGCTAAAATAGTGACAAAAGAGCCCACATTCACAAGATTTAGATTCAATTTATTATACAGTAATAGCCTCTGTGATTGATACCGGACACATTCCGCTAATAAATGCTGGACATCCTCCACAGTACCGCACACCCTGCAATTAGGTGAGGGTGCCTTTTTCATTATAAACACAAATTCGTTTAGTGGAATGCGTTCGGATCTCTCAAACTATTTCTTATCTATCAATCACAGCCTCCTGATCAAGGGATCAGTCCGTTTTCTTGTAAAGGCCTCCTCTATGTTTCTCCATGCTGACGTTCTGTTCCATGCCGCAGAGGGCAGCCAGGTGGGACCTGCGTGTCGCCTAATATCATTGACCCACCTTTTTCGTGGATGGTCTCTACCCCACGTGGTTTCTCTGGGCTTCCACCTACGAATACGAAATACTAACACTCTCAAACCATTTCCTATCTTAATTTATCCTGTCCCTCGTGACCGAACAGTTGTAGGTAGCTTATGAACGCTTTTATCCATCTAGCAGAATAATCGTAATGAGGAAATACTACCGTTCACATTTCTGGTATAACCCAATGACATGTCTTTGAATTAACAGATGAAGAATACGAGGTACCATAAAGTAATTATTCCGTAAGGTAACTTAATGTGAGGTACATTCCTAGTCATTTTACCATTCAGACAATAATAGTGAACCGTCAAACTGCCGACTGCTGCCAGCTTCTTGCCAGCTTCTCAAAAGTTTAATGAAATGAAATGAAATTGTATTTATTTCAGGTCACCACGAACCCATATAAAAACACAAACATAAACGATAATGAGGCTTATTTACTAACAACAGTTTGTGGACGATAAACATAAACAAGCCACAAGTCACCCTTTGACACCCCACTCAATCTCAAGATTGCTTGCAAGAAGCTAGCTTGAAAACACCAATAAGCTCCTTAATTACAAGAGTCTTGCCACAGCCCGCATACAAAAATTTGAAATTGACCAGATGACATCAGCACATGCGAAACCAAAGAAATTGAACCTTAAGTCTTCTTCGTAGGTAACGAGTAACCAGTGCGCGGTAACCAGAGGGCGATAGAAGGGGTGAGGTAAAAAGTTGGTGGGAGGAAGGGGGTGTCCGTACTGTATCTAGTAATAGATACTCTTTCTTATACTGTGGTCTTGCTGCAACTGTACCTAAGTAGTTTTTAACATGCAGTGAATGCAGTTCATGAATTTGTGACTTATAAAAATAAATCCGATCCAAAATATGTATTTCATAGCTGAATGTAGCACGTGAGCTTTTTGTTAGTTGGAACACTATTGGTGCGTTTACGGAGATCGCTTGCGGCCAAAGTTAAGTGGTTACGATGTCAGTTTGTTTTTGTCCAGGACTCTGCGGCCGATTGTGTGTTTACTTATTGACGTTTTATTGCGCAAGAAGTTCTGTTTAACATTGTAAATTTTTGTAAATCACGATTTTTGTATTATTGAAGAGTAAGAGAAAAATATTTTAGCCGCGTAACTATAAAAAAAACTGTCTTATTGAAGAATTCATAGGTCTTCAATTCCGAGACGAAAAATCTTTTTTTCTTCTAATAATTTTGTGAACGGGACGTAAAGGCATGATACCATCCAGAAATCTTAAATTTGGCTAAAAATGTGGCTTATAACGGTTATAACAACAGGTTACGTTCTAACACTAATCAGGAATTATTTTCGCGCATACCTACATAAATAAAAAAAAAGATAACTTATATTTTTTGTCATAAATTACATGTGCAGGTGATGCCTAAATAAAACAGCGACCTTTTATTTTTCAATAATTTCTGCATAACACCACCTTTACTCGTACCATAATAATACCTCCAAATATTAAAATTTGGTTCAAAATCGAAGCGTTTTATACAAATTTACGTACCAAACTCCGCGTAAACCATACATAATAATCCCCTATTTTACGTCGAAACAAAATGGCGGCCATTAAAAACAATAAGCGGTCCAGTCTCCTCACACAACGTGTAATAACTGTTTTTAAATTGATTTAAGATTTCACAGGCCATTATTTAGGGAGTAGTGCAGGAGAGCGAACTTTGGTACCTATTGAGAAAATACTTTTTTCTATACAGGAGTGCGATTTTTGAAACTCATTCGGTGAGTTCAGCCGTTGTAAATGTCAAAATAACTACGGAGATAGATAGATGATGGAGATAGATATATGCATCTTTCTACTTATGATTTAACTTTCAAAAATCGCACTCCTGAAGTATGATTTTTGAAAGTCAAATCAGAATTAGACAGATGCATATATCTACACAGTAATTTTGACATTTTCAACTGCTGAACTCACCGAATGAGATTCAAAAATCGCACTCCAGGCTGTAAAATTAAATGCGTTAGATACTTTAGACTTTAGAGGGTAAGTAGAACCTTCGTATTTTTACCCGACTGCGCCTGGAGGGTCATTTTTACTTCTAAAGTTCTAGACAAATATTTCCATGAAACAAGAATGTTACAGAGTTGGTTTTCTATTTATCGAAACATTAGGCATTTGTAATTATTATAGTTAAAGCCAACTTTTAGCGGTTTTAAAGATACAAACTACAAACATTATAAAAACAAATCCGTAATAACCCGATAAATGATTGAAAATCAGCAATGACTTCGATGTAACATTCTTGTTAACAAATTAGACCGATACGATTGAAGGCAGCACTGGATGTTCGGTGCCACCTTAAGGAGGTGATTCATATAATCAAATTGACCATGTTTTATTTATATGGGACAAATATCTATTATATAGAAAACTTCTATGGCGACTCTACCTGAATATAATTGAAACAGCTGATATTTTTCGCTATTTTGATATTGGTCTTATATTATTTGTTCAGTTTGATGGTTGGAAGCATAAGTATGTAACGCATTTATATTTACACCCTGTGCATTATTTTATACGCAAAATAAAACGCGTGTTCTAGAATTCTGATTTGAAGGCCAATTTAAAATGTTTCCATGGTGTCCACTAGCCCTAACACCACTATCTTGACCGTACCCTAGCTCGCCTACCGCAGGATAAATATTACTATTATATAAAATTAGCACTATTTGTTACACAGTGCAATATGGCGGTGTTACGACACAGGATAGGTCAAGGAATTGCTGAACAATTTATTATTATTCTTGTCTTACTACATTAATCGGTTAATTTCAAACTGAATTTGTCGCAACTATAAACTGCATTAGTACCCTACAATTTTATACAGAGTGTAACAAAACACCCTAAGTAATACTTAAGGGGGTGCTTCAGACCATCAAACTGAACAACTTTCACTATGGAACTAACATTGAAATCGCGAAAAAAAATTGCTCTTTCATACAAAACTGCAGTACCGTCTCAACTCAAATGTAAGGCAGATTTTTTTTTATTTTTTCTCGACGTTGGCTCCATAGTGAAAGTTATTCAGATTGATGGTCTGAAGCACCCCCTTAAGTATTACTAGGCTGTTTTATTACAACCTGTATAATAAGGGAAATGGTTTTATTTTTGAATACGAAAGAATGAAACGTTTTCATGTTTCTGCCGCTATCCCATAAGTTGTCGTCCTCCATTCATCTCTCTTAGCCTTCTTCACTCCTTTTTAACCGACTTAAAAAAAAGGAGGTTCTCAGTTTGACCTGTATGTATGTTCGTCCGCGATTATCTCACGTTTGGCTGAACCGTTTCATACTTTTTAGTGATAGGTACTTCATTTACTTTAGGTTTTGGGCTAATTAAGTACTAGTTTTTTCATAGTTAGTTGTTAGGTTCTACATTATTTTAATGATTGGTTTTTTTTTATTACACATGACATCTTTCACACAATTCATATTTTATTTGGTCGTCTTCTCTCCAAATTACACAGTATAAAAAAGAGTATCTAGTACTACATACTGTAGTAAGGACTCTCCCTGCCCCCACCAATTATAACCTCACACCCGCGTGGTAGGAAGCGTGGCGGAAAATGTCTTGCTCCCAATCACTCAGTATCGCACATGCTTACCTCTTGTAATTTTTTTCCATTTATGAAATTACAGCTCAGTGTCCAAGGTATGGTTTGAGGTATGTTCCATTTGTATCATAAACGTAACGTATGGACCGAGATCCAGCCGTAAAATTATGCACCTATTTCTTCGGTGAAATGTGATTCTAGTGAACGTTTACACAGAGGTTCATACAACGCCGCCAGGTTGCCTAGAAAAATCTTACCGCAAGTACCTTTTCCATTATGATTTTTGGTAAAAAAAATTCTACCTATCTGTTTGGGAAGTAAATGAGGTGCCATCGGAAGGAGACGGTCTAAAGAACTGGAAAAAACTAGAGTTGCCACCTCTCAGTCTGCCGCAACTCTAGGGTTGTTCAAGGAAGTAATTTTCAAATAGTTTGGTGGAAAAAAATGTACCAAAATCATAATGGACAAGATACTTGCGGCAAGATTTTTCTGGGCAACCTTGCGGCGTTGTATGAGCCCCTGTATAAATATTCACTAGAATCACATTTCGTTCACCAAAGAAATGAATAGGTGCATAATTTTACGGTTGGATCTCGATCTAGTAAACGTTTTGTGCGTTGCGATTATTTCACTTGCGACGATTTGAGCAGGATCACACTAAACGCATCGTTTGATTTTTGATTAACAAATTACCCTATACGCTATTATACCTAACTAAACCAATGCATGCTTCAATTTCGTTACATTATCTAAACTATTATAAAACCGTAACAGAACGGTTTAACGATGCTAGCCAGTATTCTAAAATGTTATAATATTTTTTTTGATAAGAGAAATAAATAAATAAAAAAAATAAAAAAATAAACTGAGTCTGTACATTGAAGATATTTACAAAAAAAAATTACGACATGATTTTTACCTGTCCCTGATTCCAATTCATAATTTTTTTTATATTTTTTCTGTCTGTTTGTTTGTTTGTGTGTTTGTTCGATTATCACGCAAAAACTACTGAACCGATTTTGATGAAACTTTTTTTGTTAGATAGCTTATCATCTGACTTAAAATCTGGTATATAATTTATGCAGACTAAGTCGCGGGTAAAAGCTCGTTATGTAGGTATGTAGGTAAGTACTTTGAGCAGCAATTCCGTTATCCTCAAAAAGAAACTAAAAGTTTTAACAACAAGTAAATGATGTACCAATTGCATAAGACCATTATAAGAGAATCTTAACACAGCCATAACAAATTACAAGACACGGCCATTGTAATCCAGAGCACATATTACACGGCTGTCAATACACAAGTAATTACCACTTGATTTATAATAACACATTATTTATTGTCCGTACGAATTCGCGTTATAATTGTTGAGGATAGACGTAATCGATTATTTTGAGGAGTTCTTACTTTCGAGGTAACACGGTTTTGTGATCTGGAGTGCGATTTTTGAATCTCATTCGCTGAGTTCAGCAGTTGAAAATGTCAAAATTACTGTGGAGATATGCATCTTTCTACTGCTATTTGACTTTCAAAAATCATACTTCAGGAGTGCGATTTTTGAAAGTCAAATCAGCAGTAGAAAGATGCGTATCTCCACAGTAATTTTGACATTTTCAACTGCTGAACTCTGCGAATGAGATCCAAAAATCGCACTCCAGATTTAGAATCAGCATGACGGGTTGTAAAGCGGTTTGACAAACATCGTGAGTGAACCTGCATGCTTCAATTTCGTTACCTTATTATTATATTGTACTCGCAGTCTATTACAAGTGGCAACAGGCTGAATATACCCGTCACACTGGACAGAGTAACGGTACTACTGGTGAAATATAAATAAAAAAATTAAATAAATAAAAATGTGGTCTAAAGTTTTCAGAATATCCTTTGATTTCACACCCCCACGGGGAATATACAGGGTGAAATTGATATCATTGGCATCCTTTTAAACTAAGAGTCTACCCATCAAACTGAACAACTTTTACTATGGGAGCAAACCGATTGGAGCACAAAAAAAAAATCTGCTGTTGCATACATTTGAGTCGAGTAGGCACAGATATTTAGTATGGGACAGCTGATTTTTTTAGTTGCTTCAATCGGTTTGCTCCCATAGTAAAAGTTGTTCAGTTTGATGGGTAGACTCTTAGTTTAAAAGGATGCCAATGATATCAATTTCACCCTGTAGTTGTGACCATAAATGCTCTTCTATTTTAGGATTTAATTACGTGTCTAAACAGGTGGCATGATCATCCCCTTAAAATAGTTTCAGCTAATTTTATTTGAACTTATAGTTACTTAGATTTGAGTAACACAATGGTGTCGATTCAGACTGTGCCACGACTTAACTTAACTAAATGTATTGCTGTCACTTTCTAAAATAAGATTAAGAAAAGAGACAGAAAACCAACACCTGACTTTAGTTCTGTCAAAGTGACGTTACACGCCCAAAAATGCCTTATGGCGTACATTATGATGGCATCTTATTTTGGGAGTGTAACGTCACTTTGACAGCACTAAAGTCAGCTGTTGGTTTTCCGTCTCTTTTCTTAATCTTATTTTAGAAAGTGACAGGAATAAATTTGGTTAAGTTAAGTCGTGGCACAGTCCGAATCGGGGCCATTGTAGTTCCTTAAAGTATGTGCGCTAGGAGCATAGCATTTATTGTTTTAGTGTAATAGGACCACCCGCAGTGGTCTTTATTTGGGACATTCGTTTTGTTGCGTAGAAGATTAATTTGAGTCGTGTGAATATGTGTGGCATTGATTTTTATTAATTTCGCAGCTTTTTTAACATTTCACTATCATGGTCAGTTCTGACCATGATGGCAAAAGGCAAGGAACTCTTTACCTAACTAGGTATTCATTCAAGCAACGGATATCTGCATCAGGAGTGCGATTTTTGAAACTCATTCGCTGAGCTTAGCAGTTGAAAATGTCGAAATTACTATGAAGATATACATCTTTCTACTGCTGATTTGACTTTCAAAAATGATACTTCAGGAGTGCGATTTTTGAAATCAAATCAGCAGTAAAAAATGCATATATCCATAGTAATTTTGACATTTTCAACTGCTGAGCTCAGATGCACTCTCTCGTAAGGTCGAGATCTGTGTTTACCACATCTTTTTCTAATGGACCAATAATAATCAGTTGTCCCACACTTTTAGGTAAGTAAGTTTGCAGTTTTCTATATAACAACTCGCGATTCCGACATTTGTCCCATACAGAAAGTTGTTCAGTTTTATGGTCTGATCATACATACATACATACATACATACATACATATTCTCACGCCTGTCTCCCACTGGGGTAGGCAGAGACAACGGAACGCCACCTGCTACGATCCTGACATACCTCTCTAGCTTCCTCCACATTCATAAGACCTTTCATACATGCTCGTCGGTTTCGGGTAGATCTGACCTCCCCTTAAAAAAACCTTCAACATATTAAGAAGAACCCTATACTATAAATCCAATATACCAAGCAGTAACATACAAAACTGGCATTCTAAATCCACTCTAGTCCCGAAGATGTAACGGGTAAATCCACAGACTAAAACACCAACAATAATTCAACAAACCCAATACAATAAAATCTGGACCAATAGCAATCAAACCGACTCTTAAATTAAATTGAAAATCGAATGGAATCAAAAGGTAAATGAATCAAAAACTAATTGAATAGCAGCCGAGTCACGCATGGCTAACAAATAAATATCGTGCGAACCAACCGGATCATCTTGCACTGTATGATTTCTCATTCGCAATCTAATAACTATGACTTAAGGCTAGGAGGTACACTTATTTGTTACATCTAGTCTATTTCATTGTCAAAATACAGGGTGTACAATAAAATGGGACAGCTACTCAAAGGGGTGCCTCAGACCATCAAAACTGAACAACTTTCTCTATGGGACCAATATCGAAATCGCGAAAAAAAAATCTGCTGTCCCATACATTTCAGTCGAGTTATGTTTGCAGTTTTGTATGGGAGAGCGGATTTTTTTTTCGCAATTTCGATATTGGTCCCATAGAGAAAGTTGTTCAGTTTGATGGTCTGAAGCACCCCTTTGAGTAGCTGTCCCATTTTATTGTACACCCTGTATTTGTAGACCGTCGGTGGTGCGTTATGGAGAGCTATGTACCGGACCGGACCCTTCAAATCCGTACGGACCGCGTGCCATGTACTAATGAGTTTTTCTAACTTGAGTACGTAATACCCACTGCTCTCAAACGGTGAAGGAAAACATCGTGAGGAAACCTGCATATGCTGAAGAAGAAATTCCGATACGTATATGAAGTCTACTAATCCACATTGGGCACGCGTGGTGGACTAATGCTAATAGATAAGCCTGTACCCAGCAGTGGGACATAAAATGATGATGATTAACTTTAATTTGATAGAAATAATAAGTTTATTTTTGATTAAAAACAATCGAAGCAGTATAATTTCATAGTGATCCACATGTGAGCTCAGGATAGAATCACAGTACTCCACCTCTTTTCTGGTCGCAGCGGTTTTCCATTTCATTACATACTGTAAGATATGGAGATGAGAGACAAAGAGAGCATAATTATGTGTTAGGAGAGTAAAGTCACAGTATAAAAACGACATAAAAATATTAATTAACATTGACATAATTATTATGCCCCAATGCAGGACAAAAAAGTGAGTAGAAGCAGACCATACTCCACCAACTTGGACCGAACGAAGAATGCAGAACAAAACATGTAGTCTCCGTTCGGGACAATGATCTCTACCCCTTAACAATGATGATTCGAATAAGCTCAGTCCAAGCAATGACTCGGGTTAGACAGAAGCCCTCAATTATGGCGTCCATCATTAAATAATAATAAAAAATAATATAATTCAGTTTAGTCAAGTAGACAAATGATTACTTTGTGTGGGATTGTCCGAATTGCTGGTGATGGGACAGTAACATATCGATATCGATAGTTTTATCTTAAAATAAGTAATTTTAAATCACACTTGAATGTTTAATGTAACCTACATTAAATATTCGAGTGTGATTAAAAATTACTTATAGGATCGCAACAAATTATTTGCTTCTTTACTGATGGCTCTAACATTCCTACATTCAACCTGTTACTTACTATTATTCAATTTTTCAAAATCCGTAATATAAGGCAAACGGTTTCGCAGTAGGCAGTAGATTCTTTTTTATTTGGAGATAACATAAGACCGACACATTTATGCCTTTCTTCCTTTATCCTCTTGATTCTGATAGAATAGGAAACTGACAAGATAAGAGGAGTCGGATGCAATACCTATCGGCAACCACGCGGTGAAGACATCAGAGATGTTGGCAATGTCTGAAGGAATTAGTAGCTTTTTACTATGTCTGGGTTATGGGTTAGTGCTACTCTAAGCCAAGGCAACACACTGGAGCAAAGCTCAGTAAATGTAATGCATTTTATGACGAAATACAATGAAAAACTATCGACAAGACTATATTCTGATTCCCAACACTGTTCCATTACCCCGGCGCCGACTGTAATCCGGTCTCGTTTTATTTTCGCAAATCAGTGTTGCGGTCGAGGTTAGATTGTGCTGTGCGCAGACGCACGGTAGCTGACTTGCAAGATGCCGCCTTTTGTATGAAAAGTGTTACAATTTCTACACTTTTTATTTAATGAATTAATATTCAATCGTCATCAATTTTCTTTTACCTCAAAATTAGTCAAAATCAAAATGTGCATAGTTTTTAACCTCGATCAAAGGAGAACGCCCAATACCGTTTCGCCAACAAAACTGGTAAATTTGAATTTGAACTGCTGCGATAGAAAAGGATAACTTCCATTTCCTTGGGAAGCACGATATTCCTCCTATCCTGTGTATAATTTCAGCTATCATACGATTTGTACTATCAGTTTAAAATAACAATGTGCATGACCTCGCTCGCAAATGTGACGTAACGCAATCACACGAACTTCACTCGAGTCATTCAAATGATTGTTTCCTTTGCATAGAGTCTACATTCCTTTGTCAACCGAGTGAAGTTATCCAACGGCCCTTCAAGGTCATGCACATTGTTATTTTAAACTGATAGTATGTGTTCTTTGATCATATAGACATTCGCCAGCTGCGAAACGACCCGAAACGAATACATTTCTTCACGTGGACAATGTCTTTTGTATACATATCCAGCTTTATTTCCAACTAGAGTTTACCTGCGACGTTGTCCACACAAATTATATACTCACCAGATTGTAAATCAGATTAAACGCTATTAAACAAAAAAAGTTGTATCAAAATCGGTTCAGTAGTTTTTGCGTGATGCTGTTTGTTACAAACAAACATTTACAGTTTTATAATAGTATAGATTTCCTGTATCTATTGGACTGATTATATTATTTATGTTGATTCCTTCACGTATGAAATCTTCTCCCTTCTGGGAAGGTTTAAATACAGGATGTCACAAAACACCTTCGTAATAAAGGGGTGGTTTATACCATCAAACGGAACCTTCATGGAGCCAAATTGAGTTGAAAAAAAAAATGTTGTCCCATAACAATTTTGGCCGAGTAGGTTTGTAGTTTTGTATGGGACGGTTAGTTTTTTCGAGTTATC
The DNA here is from genome assembly GCA_922987775.1 of Agonopterix subpropinquella. Lineage (NCBI taxonomy): Eukaryota > Metazoa > Arthropoda > Insecta > Lepidoptera > Depressariidae > Agonopterix > Agonopterix subpropinquella. Next base: position 2,121,443 of record OV277693.1, on the reverse strand, counting down.
GATGTTGGTCATGTTGGTCCTATAAATATAGTTGTTTAATGTGCAGAAAACCTGAAAAAGGCGGGATTTTGAAATACAATAATAATGTTTTAGTCAGATACCTACAGAAATAAAACTGCCTTTATAAGAAACGAGCTTTTACCCGCGACTTCGTCCGCATAAATTATATACCAGATTTTAAGTCAGATGATAAGCTATCAAACAAAAAAGTTTCATCAAAATCGGTTCAGTAGTTTTTGATTGATACTCGAACAAACAAACACCCAAACAAACAAACAAACAAACAAACAAACAAACAAACAAACAGGCAGACAAAAAAATCAAAAATTGGTGATTTGGAATCAGGGACAGGTAAAAACCATGTCGTAATTTTTTTTGTAAATAACTTCAATGTACAGACACATTTCTGTTACAGTTTTATAATAGTTTAGATTTAGATACATATTTAAAACTAATTACAAGAAGGATAATTTATTGCATCTTAACATATTACTGAATCGTCTAACCGGTAGTTAAACGGAGTATAATAGAAAATAGATACCTTCTTAATGAACTCTTAAGTTAGTAGCCGCAAACAGCACTTACATTTGATTACGAATTGTAATTAATTATTTAATCTTTGTTAATACGCAGTTTTATATGTGCTCTGTATGAAAAGCACATAGGAAAGAGTCATTATGTCTTGCTAAATATGCATACAGGGTCCTTCTAAATAATGCTGACACTTTTTAAGGGGATGATCACACCATCAAAATGAACAACTTGCTCTATGGGAGCAACATAGAACTCGCCAAAAAAAAATCTGCTGTCCTATATAGGGTCCTTCTTAATATAAGCTGACACTTTTTTTCAAAATTGCGAAATAAAATCATCGTTTCCATATAAAACTGCAATCCTACTCGAACCAAATAAATGGGACAGCTGATTTTTTTTTCGCGATATCGATGTCGATCCCATAAGGAAAGTTGTTCAGTTTTATGGTATTATCATCCCCTTAAAAAGGTGTCAGCATATTAAGAGAGACCCTATGTTATAGATCCTATCCAGGCGAAGCTGGGGCAAGTAGCTAATCTAAACTATTATAAAACTGTAACAGAAATGTGTCTGTACATTGAAGATATTTACAAAAAAAAAATTACGACATGGTTTTTACCTGTCCCTGATTCCAAATCACCAATTTTTGGATTTTTTGTCTGTCTGTTTGTTTGTTCGTTTGTTTGTTTATTTGTTTGTTTGTTTGTTTGGGTGTTTGTTTGTTCGAGTATCACGCAAAAACTACTGAACCGATTTTGATGAAACTTTTTTTGTTTGATAGTTTATCATCTGACTTAAAATCTGGTATATAATTTATGCGGACGAAGTCGCGGGTAAAAGCTCGTAAAATATAAATACATATGTTTAATATACTAGATCGATCTTAATTTAGAACTAGAACGAAACCCAACAACTACACAAAAACAAATGCCACGAGGGTCGCGGGTTCGACATCCACGCTATATGTGGGCGTGTATTAATTACAGTGGTACCACCTAGGTACCACCTTCGTACCACCCCGGCACCACCCCACCTTGCATGGGAATTGAACCTATCACCTCGCTAGCGAATTATTCGCTAATTTGTATGGAAGAAGTTGAGTTATGAGTTTGAAATTATTCTTGCGAGTTAAAAGCTTCTTGAACGCAATTGTATTGTCTGTATTTGTATTGTTAGTTCATTTACAATTATGTCGTAGCATAATAATTGGTTATAGATTAAGCTTCAATGAATTATTCTTATTCTTATTTATTTACATAAACAGCGAACACAAAGAACGTGTATGGATGTAAAATTAAATTAGTTACCTACATTTCAAACGGGTTTACTTTAGACCAACAAACTGATGAACACCTTTCACTATGGATCCAAAATTAGCTGTTCCATAGAAAATGTGAATAAATTATAGACCATAATGTATGAAATAGCTGATTTTTTTATCACGTTTGTCCCATAGTAAAAGTGTGATTGATGGTCTGAAGCACCCCATAAAGTATATAACCAGTTGTTGTAGTGTTTGTACCCGGCTGGGTACCAAATATTTCCATCAGCGTGGGCGCGGTTGTTGTCAAGAAACTTCGAAAATGGAATACCTTTGTTTGCGTTAAGCCCGCACTTCACTCTCGCCGAGAACTCTCAGCGAGAACATTCAAGGAAAATTACTATGGATTACGACGCCACGAGAACAGTGGAGGGCATCCACACTCTCGTTCTCGGCCTGTCTCGCCCGTTTTCGGCGAGAATGAAGAGCCGGTGTTATGATTTGAAACTCTTCGAAGCAATCTCTTTGGTAAAAGCCCGCACGTCACTCTCGCTGAGAATTGAGAGTTCTCGCCGAGGGGTCTCGGCGAGAACTTTCAAGGAGAATTACTATACGCCACGAGAACAATGAAAGGCATCCACACTCTCGTTCTCGGCTTGTCTCGCCCGTTCTCGGCGAGAATGAAGAGCCGATAAGATCGCAATATTTTCTCTGTAATTTGAATCAATATGTCTGTGTGTCACGTATAAAAGACAGTTTACATGTTTCGTAAACATTCCGGGGAGACAAATGTCTGCTGGTAGTAACTTCGTGGCTCAAAAAACGGTATTAGTGGTTTGGTATAAATACCTACGACTGCAATCGCCAGGCATTACTGTAACTGTAACTGTGTCGTTTTTAATACCTCATCATCCCAAAATTTTGCTGCAGCATAAGCTGTACGTTCTATTAACTAGGAAGTTGGCTATATATCAAATATTTAACCATCGGTACTATCGCATATGAGCATCTTCATCTTTTTCTGTCACCCCTACGCACGGTATCCTCCCAGGTCATATTAAGGTTTTAGGCCTCTACTTCCACAGAGCGTTGCCAGGTTATTTTAGGGCGGCCCCTCTTTCTTTTGCTTGATGGGTGCCATGCTAAGGCTCTCTTGGATCTGGCCTCCATAATACATGGCCTAGCCACTGCCACTTTCCAGCAAGGATCACTTTCTCTGTACGGTGCTCAGCCGTCCGTCTCCATAGCTCATCGTTTGAAATGGTATTAGAAAAAACATGCGTAAACTTAATCTTTATATTACACAGGCATAAGAATAAGCAACAAACATGTAACCTAAGCTCCAAAAAACAACGGTAAAAGCACCAAAGCGTCGTGACTAAAAACGAAAACTATTAAAACAAAACCAGCCATAGTGAAGCGCTCTCATAAGTTTAATTAAATATTTATTCGTGCTGGGCGTGGTGAGGACGCCCCTCTATCCATATCGATATTGTTTTCTAGATTTAAGATAGTAATGTGGGGCTTAGAAATGAGCGGACGTTTTTTATCCCTCAGGGCGTTGCGTTGTTTGTGCGCGAAGTCGAGAATCGAGTGTGAATTTGAAAGTCCAAGTGTCAAAATCAATGCTTTTAAGGGTTCCGTGCTCAATGATGGGTGGTAACTGGACCCTTTATAAGCCTTCGCTTTCCGTCCGTCCATCCTAGCTCTAAAGTGCTGTATCTTTTGAACCGTAATAGGTCGCGATTTGAAATTTTTGCAGAATCTGTGTTATTATTTTGTATTTGATAATAAATAAAATAAACAAAAAGTTCGTAAAATATTTATGGAATATACCATACAAGAAATGTGATTATTTTCAAGGTTTTTTGTTTGTTTTTGTTCTTTCATAAAACGGTACACGCTTGTATCTACTACCTATACAAGAGTTTAAATTGGTATGATTATAGTGCATATTCTAAAGAAAAACAACAAAATCATCATCTTTTGCTCCTTATTTTCTACAAAATCCACACTGAAAAAAATGCGAGCCTAATAAGACTCTTAATTAGCACCAAAATAATTGAAATGACGTTATGATTGTTTACTAAAAACAAAAGATGGTTAGTTGTAACAACAAGCCGAATTCGTTTAACAAAGTTCTCTTAGTCGGAGAAGTCATGATGTTGACAGGCTCATATGGAGTCATGATGTTGGTTGAAGTAAACAAATTTATTTTTCAGTGCATTCACTCATTCATACTACGAGCCTACTAAGTCAGTAATCGTATAATGACAACCCATAGATTTTCCGCCATATTGCCGCTTCATCGGCATCGCACTTGACTTCTAGGCAGAGTCATTGATAAGTTTTATGCACTTTGATATTAAATATTAACTAATGCATATGTTGACAGATAGAATTATAATATGACTCTGATAAATGTATGAAACAATGAAACGCTTATTTCAAGGCCTCTCATCCCGACCTCTGCTCTGGCCTCATTTATCAAACCAAAGTTCAAGCATATGATATTATATCGATGATTTTTATGATGTCAGCGAAGCGAAAGTGACTCATATCTATTTTAGAATGACCCGTTTATATTTTAATCCTATTCAGACTTATTAATCTCTATTAATTTCGACGCCTTGAATGACGCCAATTTGAATCGTAAAATGTGGGTGAAAAATTCTAAGGTACGAAAAACATAGGTATGTTGGATTGTCCACAATAATTATGCAATATTCTTACATTTGCATTTTGAAGTTTACAATTATCATCTTTCAAATAATCTATCTTTAAAAGATACAGTCTTGACATGATACTGCACAGTTTCTCTATGGAGAGATAATAAAAACCTGATAAAGAAAGAGAAAGAGATATAATCTGTTGAGTTTTTTAGGAAGTAAAGAACTTTGGCGAATTTGGACCCAGCCATTTTTACGAAAACTAAAAGCCCTTCAGGACGTCGGTCATAATTATTATAAACAGAAAAAATTTACGCATTTTTAAAAAAAACTTCCTCATCTCTAGAAGTCCGGGTTCAAAAGTAGAAATTTCGAGTAAAATAGTCAAATCATCCAAAAAGCAGTAGCAAAACGCAACCATGACAGCTATTTTCATCGAATATTATCACTGAGGTAGTTTCTGGACGTTACGGAACGTATTTGGCTTTATTGAACTGATAGTGCCTGTGATTTCGTTTGATTCCATTATCATAACGGTTATCGTGAATTTTCATTAAAACAAACACAATGAATGCGTAGAAGATTGAGTGGGCTACCTAATAAGAAAGATTATGAGTTTCACACACTTGATACAAAAGGTATCTTAAGGAGAAATACCTTTCCCCCAACTTCTACAGATTACAACCTGTTGTAGATACTGTCTATACTAATCTCTTGTTGTGTAGACTCTTTATAAGTTATTTTCTTTTTTATGCATATTAATCATATTGACATATTCTTATTCCTTTTTTAAAGTTGATTATGTGCTTAGTTACCTTACTTCAATATAAACACTTGTGTCAGTAACATCTCTGTCTTACTAATTTATATACAATTACTTCTACATCCTCAACGTCTTCGACTCAATAATACAACACGTTATCAGCACGAACAGAAGATAGTTCATGTAATGTTTAAATTGTGAAATATTTTTAGTGAATTGTTCATGTGATCGATAGAAACAAAATTTTTCTTTAAAATGTCACATGAATCTGGAGAAGAGTCAAGTGTTTGTAAGTCGAGTTCCTCTTCGTCAATACCATCCTTTTGCCTGAGGACTTATGGGAAATAGTAAGTGGTTATCCTAAAGATGATACCACCCCCGCCTCGATATCCTACTTGGAAGTTTAAGATGCGTAATTACCTTTTTGCGAGGACTTATGGGAAATAGTAAGTGGTTATCCTAAAGATGATACCACCCCCGCCTCGACCAAGGTACGTAACGATGCAAAGCGTGACCAAAATATGCTTAACAGTAGACGGTGCAGCTATTACTCACGTCAGATGTGCGAAAAACTGCAGCCGAAGCGTGGAAATCTTTGCAGAGAGCTTTCGAGGATAAAGGTATGGGACGAAGACTAACCTTAGAGCGAAGATTGTACAGATTGAACTTGTCAGACCTTGATAACATGGAATTGTGCAACAGCGCTGTTGTGTCAACCGCGCAGGGTCTTGCAGATATTGACAGGGTAATGGAGGATGCGTCAATTGTGGCTATATCTCCATTGATACACCAGAGAATGTTGTCAACAGTATTGGTGAAGTTGCTTTTGTTCCGGATTTAAAAACCAACTTGTTATCTGTACAAAAGGCTGTTAATAAGGTTTTTGTATGTGTTTTTTTTGTGTCCTTGTTAACCACAACATCGATTAAGGGCGGTTGTTGTAGATACTGTCTATACTAATCTCTTGTTGTGTAGACTCTTTATAAGTTATTTTCTTTTTTATGCATATTAATCATATTGACATATTCTTATTCCTTTTTTAAAGTTGATTATGTGCTTAGTTACCTTACTTCAATATAAACACTTGTGTCAGTAACATCTCTGTCTTACTAATTTATATACAATTACTTCTACATCCTCAACGTCTTCGACTCAATAATACAACACAACCAATTTCCTTTTTTGTTAGTTTTGTTTCACTCTACACGTATTACTAAGTTTTATTCATGTATGGGACCTATAATTATGTCTGGGTCTCATATAATATGGCCTTCCGCCAAACTTCTTTAAAAAAGAAAAGAAAAGCGCTCATTAGGTATGTTGTAAAACTTTTTGAATCTATTTAATTTCTATACCACGATAGGCTCTGAGTGTAAAGCAACATCCTGTTAATAAAATGAATATCGTTTTCTAATCAATTACCACACGTTTGTCTCCAAAAGTTGAATGCAATTGAATACACCTGTTATTCAATTAACATGTCTGTTATATTGTTTCATTTCGAGCTTTCACTTAAGCAAACATGACATTTTAGAGGGCAATTATTTCTAGTGTTCCGTACCTACAACGAATTAAAACTAAACACTCGTAGTAATCGATCCATATCTACAGGGTGAAATTGATATCATTGGCATCCTTTTAAACTAAGAGTCTACCCATTAAACTGGACAACTTTTACTATGGGAGCAAACCGATCGGAGCAAAAAAAAAATCAACTGTTGCATACATTTGAGTCGAGTAGGCTTTGCAGTTTAGTATGGGACAGCAGATTTTTTAGTTACTTCGATCGGTTTGCTCCCATAGTAAAAGTTGTTCAGTTTGATGGCTAGACTCTTAGTTTAAAAGGATGCCAATGATATCAATTTCACCCTGTATAAACGCAAGTTTTTTCTTACTCTTGATTCTTTTTTTTTTCTTTAGATGTAAATTTTTACATTGCTAAACCTGAGCTACGTACCTTACTCTTTCTTATACTGTGCCTAAGCCTCCTGATGTTTACTTAATCATTATAAATTGGATTAATCTTCTTCTTCTTCTTAAGAAGAAGAATTGGATGATTTTACGAATTAAGTCTTGACAATGTTGCATTGTGTAATTAAAATGTTGTATTTATTTTGTTGATATACTTTCTGTCCTTTCTAGCCTCATCTTTATTTTTTTAATTTTTTTCTACACTAATATTATAAAGAGGAAAGATTTGTACCTATTTTTGTATGTTTGTATGTTTGTAATGAATAGGCTCAAAAAGTACTGGGCCGATTTAAAAAATTCTTTCACCATTAGAAAGCTGCATTCACCCTGAGTAACATAGGCTATATTTATTGCTAGAAAAGATTAGACGTCCACCCGTGCGAAGCCGGGACGGGCCGCTAGTATTTAATATAATGAAAAATACAATAACGATATTGCTTCGTTTGACACTGCACACTCGTCTTAGGTAACGTAATACATATACAAATTTTTATTTGGTGTTAGGTAAGTATACTTATTCTATTGTTAAACCATAATACATAGTACTTATTTAGTACGAGACTAAATAATTCTAGGTAGGTGGCTGTGTCATCGTCAGTGTCCAGGGATGCTATTTTTAAATACCGTTATCGATACCGTTATTTTAACTACAAACTACAAAATACTTAGATAGTTTGAAAAAACGCCAGTATAGATGAGAGAGACACCACATCCCTCAAAAGACTTACTTACTTTTGAATAATTAGGGCTACCTACTGAGCTAACTGCTCAGTAGATGAACTCGAAGAAAACGCAGCACCCCCGGTTTGGCAGGTTGAGGGTTCAAGTCCCGTCCGAGACAGATTTTTCAATCTATAAGAAAAAACTTTTTGTTTTAAAAAAAAGGGATTACATAACCGTTCCGTGTATCCCATTCCAGTACGGAACCCTAAAAACCGAACTGTAAAGAGGTAGTTTAGAGAATTTAAGACGACCGTTATCGAATGCTAACAGCGGATCTCGATTATAAAACAAACACCGAGCATTAATTGTCGATGCGCACACGCATGCGTTTGTTCAGCTCTCCAGCCGCATCGTATCAACTCGATTGTAATGCAAATGAGTGAAATTTGAGATATATCGGTGTTACTATAAAACATTGCGACATAGATGAGTTGATTGGGATTTTTAAGTGTTTTTAATATTGATTCGAAGTCAAACTACGCCGCCTTGTACGTGAAAACCTCGGGAATGAAATAATGGTATATTTTATTAGTACGTTTCTGGAATGAAAATATCACATACCGTGTCCTGATTTCACTCAAAAAATAATTTGATACTCGTAATGCCATCTATAGCGTGTAATAAGAACCTCGCAAATTCTCCCGAACTTACAAAAAATTAATAGGACGCAGTTTTTCTTCCTCCTGAAAATTTTTCTCCTTTCGAGTTCTTCACTCTAAGGCTTCGATTTTCAAGATCGTTATATTTTAAAAAATATAACATAATTTTTTTCAGAAACATTTTGATACTTTATCAATTTTATCATTGACTCACTGTTTCAAAACATGTAAGGATGCAACCATAACATCTGAAAAAAAGTAAGTAATCTATCTATAGGGTGAAATTGATATCATTAGCATCCTTTTAAACTAAGAGTCTATCCATCAAACTGAACAACTTTTACTATGGGAGCAAACCGATCGGAGCAAAAAGAATCTTGACAGCCCGGTAGCACAGTCGGTAGTGAACCTGCCTGCTGTGCCGAGGGTCGCGGGTTCGAATCCCGTAAGGGACAAATATTTGTATGATGAATATGAATATTTGTACCCGAGTCATGGATGTTTGTATTTATATATGTATTCTATATCGTTGTCTAGTCATCATAATACAAGTCCAGGCTAGATTCTGGTACTTTAAACGTGACTAGATAATTTGTGTGACATTGTCCAAGATATTTATTTAATCTGCTGTTGTATACATTTGAGTCGAGTAGGCATTGCAGATTAGTATGGAACATCAGATTTTTTTGTTGCTCCGATCGGTTTGCTCCCATAGTGAAAGTTGTTCAGTTTGATGGGTAGACTCTTAGTTTAAAAGGATGCTTATAAAGATGCTAATGATATCAATTTCACCCTGTATATTAAATAAAAATGTTCGTGTGTATGTAATGTAATGTGTTCGTTGGTAAGGGCATCACTTGAGAACGAGAACTTTTTTAAATGTTTGTACTTAATAGACCGAATAAGGTTTATAGGGAAAGAACAAATGGCCAAGTGTGCGTCGGGAAAAAAGGGGGCATTACAACGCATGTTGAACACAGTTGGTTTATAATAAAACTGGCGCTGGCGAAACTAGACAAACAATATAAGTAAACCAGTCAAGTGTGAGTCGGGCTCGCGCCAAGGATTAAAAAAACTGAAGAAAAAAAACGAATTATAATCATCACAAATTGACAATCAGCTTATATAGGGTCCTTCTTAATATGCTGACACTTTTTTAAGGGTATGATCAGACCATCAAACTGAACAACTTTCTCTATGGCACCAACATCGAAATCGTGAAAAAAAAGTTCTTCCATACAAAACTTCAAACCTACTCGAGCTGTTTCTTTTTTTCGCGATTTCGATGTTAGTCCCATAGAGAAAGTTGTTCAGTTTGATGGTCTGGTTATCCCCTTAAAAAACTGTCAGCTTATTTTAAGAAGGACCCTGTATTGATCATGTCCAGTAGGACGAACTCGATCTCTCGAATAAGTTTTAGTTAGATAAACAAAATATAAAACAAATTGCATGATGAAACGTCCGTTCCATAATCACAATTATTATAATCTAATATAACGATCAGACAGGTATATTGTATAGGTATATATTACATGGGTCGACTTGCACTCAGCGGGTTCAAATTACATAACGCATAAATACAATGGTGGAGCTTATTTACAGCTCGTTTTAAACTAAAACCTCTCCTACGGTCCAGCGGCTAAAATGATTTGTTTAACAGAATATAAATGTGTTTGTAATTAACTATAAAGCCGGGTCCGCTGCGCCATGTTATCGTGTTTGCTAACATCGTTTTCTAACTTTCCCCTCCCCCGCAGGCGAACGCGGGTGATGTTATCCATTTGCATCGGATAACATCACCCACATCATCACGATGTTAGCAAACACGATAGCATGGCACAGCAGTCCCCGCTAAGAGTGCGTGAGTCAAGAGTGTCATACTTTATCTACGTAACAGAAGCGGCTATTTTGTGAGATTTTTTAAATTTTATAAAGACACAAACTTTTCCCGGGACTTCGTCCGAACTGGTCATCGTAGCGAGATAAATTATATGCCAGTTTTTAAGTCTAATCATAAGTCCCAATGAAAAAATCATCGAAATCGGTCCAGTAGTTTTTTGCTTGATGCTCGAACAAACAAACACATACAAAATAACTATATCAATCAGGGACACCTAAACACCATGAGTTTATTTGTAAATATCGACACTGTAAAGTGCAGACACAGTTCTAATATAGGTATTTTAATAATACCTACTTAATAAGACAGTTTTCTAATATTTAGGTTGTTTTATTTTATTATTTTTTATATTCGGGCTTTTAACCCTGAGGTTATGTCAGGCCAACAATATTTAGGGTTTGAAAATGTAACGTACAAAAAAGCTTTATCTTTATCTAAGAAGTCACTACAACAAAATAATATTTATAATTTTTTGTAAAACTTTTTTAAAATTAGGTTTATTTCTTAAATTGCCAATTATATTTTTGTTACATTCCTCAGTTATTGTTCAAAATGTTTGCCTTATCAAATAAACAAAGATTAACAGCTCGCGCAGCCAGCTCGCGTCAATGGACAGGCAGCCTTAAGGCGAAAACTACAGTTAACCTACCTTTCAAATAAGTTTTAGTATCATCATCATCATCTCAGCCAATGATCGTTCACTGCTGGACACAGGCCAAGGATCGCCGAAGGCAACGGGAACCCGTTGGATTAGGGCAACGCAAGTTTCGGTATATCTCCGTCAATATTATAAAAATATCAAAGTTTAGATGTTTGGTTGTTTGTAACTCAATCATGCGTAAACGGCTGAACTGATTTGGATGAATTTGGCACGCAGTTAGTATATTTTTTGAATTAACACAATAAGGATACTTTTTTAAGGTCCACGTAGACAACAGGTAGTTATGTTATAAATTCGTACTGTCATTATCTCTATCACCTCTTCAAAAAGCGTCATCTTACTGACCAAACTGAAGGCAATACTAATGAGTGGAGGATGCGCGATGCGCGCGGGTCGAGCACCTGACCCGCGATGCGCACGATATATTGCGCGCAGACGCGTCCAGTATAGTGGACAATATGGTGTGCCCGTATAGTGATGCAGTTATGTCGGTTTTATTATTATTTTGGTGCCTATTACTAGAAAAGCTTTTATCTGTCTTCGTCCCGCGCCAATCGCAGCCAGGTCCTACGGTTTACCAGATGTCGTCAACCCACCTGGCTGTCGGATAACCCTCTTCTCTTATGCCATATCTCAGCTACCACTCTGTAAAGCCTTTATTCCACCTGACATCACTTCGCCTAGCTACAGAAAATATATATAGGGTCCTTCTTAATATGCTGACACTTTTTTAAGGGGATGATCAGACCGTCAAACTGAACAACTTCCTCTATGGGACCAACATCGAAATCGCGAAAAAAAAATCATCACTTCCATACAAAACTGCAAACCTACTCGGAGCCAAACGTATCGGAAACTGTTATTTTTTTCGAAATTTCGATGTTGATTCCATAGAGAAAGTTGTTCAGTTTCATAGTCTGGTCATCGCCTTAAAAAAGTGTCAGCATATTAAGAAGGACCAGAAGGATTAGTTTATGAAAATTTGGTAGCCCATGGTAATTTGGTCGAAAGTGTATTTTTGTGGTCACATTGAGGCTCTGTTTTCCCCATTATTTATTTCGAGATTTGGATACGTCAATGAAATTGACTAAATCACAACAAAAATCGCCCCAAAAGTTGATAAAGTCAAAGAAAAACGCTTACGATGGTTTGGTCACATCCAGCGACGTCCATATGATCATAATGGTGAAGCTTGCCCTAGACTTGCCAACGACGTAACGTACTCGTGGAAAACCACCAGCCACCTGGTGGACGACGGTCCAAAAAGACCTTAAAAAGCTAAGCTCGACACCGACACAGCGCAAAACGAAATATATACCCACTCTTTCTTATACTGAGTAAAAACCGTGCTCACGGGATAAAAAGGACAAGGAAGGCCAACAAGTATATATGGAACATGGTCTAGGAGCAAGAAGAAGACTAAATCGCATCAAAAAGCTAAAAACATAACCAAAACTTCCACTAGCTCCCAGGGCGTCCACACCACATAGCTGCGCATACGCGGGCCATTTTACGAGAGTGCAAGGTCGTAACACCTTTACCGCTAGGTTCACGAGCCTGCACTAGGCTTGTATAGTACAATGTGTGAACTCAACATGTAATTAGGATGTGGGAATGGGATACTGCACTATGAGCTTAGTGTAGGGTTCATTTAATTGCTTATAAACCGTGCAGGTTTGAGTCTTTTGATGTTAGTTAATGTTAATTTTCTGGAAATTCCCGCACGTACTTAGTTGCATAGCGAAGCTTTCCTAATAGGTATGCTAAGTGTTTTTAATGGGATGATCAGACCATCAAATGGAACATTTTTTTCTACAGGGTCAATGTCGAATTTGCGAAAAAATTGCTGTTTCATACAAAACTGCAATCATTTTCGTCCCGAACAACAGCGCGCCGGACAGCCGATTGTTTTTTCAGGATACAATTTTATTCCCATAGAAAAAGTTGTTTAGTTTGATGTTCTGATCTTCCCCTTAAAATAGTTTCAGATAATTTTGCCAGACCTTATTTTGTAAAGTTAAATGCGATACAATATTAAAAGGGATGCTTCAGACCATCAAACTGAACTAGTTTCCTTATGTTGCAAACATCGAAATCCCTAAAGAGACTGGGGTGATACTAATCGGGTCAGTTTCAACGCAAGCAAAACACAGGAATGCCTTTTCTCCACAATACGGAGTCCCTTCGCTTTGACCCCGACTTTCCGAAATGTGTCCATACCGATAGCTGATCGCCTGGAGCTCCTTGGCATTAACATATCGTCCGATCTGAATTTCGGACGGTACATTGAGTCCATGGCGAAAACCGCAGCGAAAAAACTGGGCGTCCTCTCGAAGGTCAGACGGTACTTTACTCCGGGACAGCTTCTACAACTTTATCAAGCACAAGTCCGATCGTGTATGGAGTACTGCTGCCATCTCTGGGACGGGTCTGCCCAATACCAGCTGACCGCGCTGGACTCAATCGACAGGCGTGCCAGGAAGCTCATAGGTGATCCAACCTCGGTGGCGAAGCTACAAAGTCTTGAGCATCGTCGCAAGGTAGCCTGTCTGTCTGTTTTTTATAGGATACATTTCGGAGAGTGTGCGAATAAATTACACGATCTGATACCACCGTCTCCCTTTCATCTGCGGGGGACGAGACGCAGACTGGGTTTCCACCCTTATGTCGTTGACCTACCAGCAATTCGCACGAAGAAGTTTGCTTCTTCTTTTATAATGCGCACGGCTAAGGAGTGGAATGCCCTGCCTGCGGACCTGTTCCCTGAGCAATACAACCTGGGCCTCTTCAAGGCGAGAGTGAATAGGCATCTTTCTAGGTAAGCATGCTACATCTTCGGCCTCATCATCACTCAACATCAGGTGAGATTGGGGTCAAATGCTTACCTATCACACATAAAAAAAAAAAAAAAAAAAGAGATATCACCTGTTTCATACATTTATGTCTCGCAACCATTGACATTTTCTTTGCAACCATTTTCTTTTTTTAGTGATTCCAATATTGGTCCTATAGTGAAAGTTGTTCAGTTTGATGCACCCCTAAAAGTATGTATCTTTAAGTTTATTCCCTGTATACTAAAAAACCCTGTTAAAAGTAACAACATTTTTCTCTCCGTGTACACAAGCTACTGACCCATTCAACTCACACTTTACCCGGTTCTCGAACATCCTAATCGATCATAATTCAAATACCGGCGTCCATCGTGAAGGAATCCCCTTTCAAGCTGAGCCTCACACCTTGCTCTACATACCAACATTAGAGCTAGCTATCTGAAGCTTGTATCTATGGTCGGATGATCTCTTATTGTTCAATACTCAGCGGATAAAAGTGTAGACAATGGAACAGATGAGAGCGTGCTGGCCGCCGCCGGGCCCGACGGGCTGTATGTGGGACACCATCCACTAGATCAATTTACAGTCGAAGTTGGTCAAAACGAAATCCTATCGGTTTTTAAGGCTCAAAATAAAAGTCCCAAATGTAATTGCATTTTATCGGACTTTACGACGACGACACGTGCTGTAATGACGGCTAATAGAGATGAATGGAAGCGGATGACATGGATTACACGCTGCACGTCACAAACCGATCCCAAATAATGGGAAATGGGTAAGAGAATGATGATGATATTGGACTTGACGACTATAGGCTCTTACGACCTAATTGACTGGTCCGTTCGATGTGTCTTTATAACCAATTTTGACTGTACTTTGTAGATTTGTCAGCCCAAAATTAACTAAGGCCACTGAATAAATTACAAGGCAACTTAAGTTACCAGTACTTTAATGATTACTATTAAACGATTTTGTTTTAAAATTTCGGGATTTTGCCTTAAAATAGACCATGAAGTGGATTAGGTTTATTTTACAAGTTTTGCATCTGCAACTTGACTAGGCGCATCTCCCCATCCAGAAACATAAAAGTGGTAAAAATTCCGGACATACAATGAGAAATACGTTTGAATTATGTAAATACCGGTACCCGTCTAACCGGTGGGGTGTCAGAGTTCTAGAGTGGAGACCGCGAACTGGTAGGCGTAGTGTCGGACGCCCTGCTGCCCGCTGGAGAGACGACCTAAAAAAAGTAGCGGAGAGCGACTGGATGAGGAAGGCCGAGGATAGAGTTTTGTGGCGCGCCTTGGGAGAGGCCTATGTTCAGCAGTGGACGATGATAGGCTGATGATGATGATGATGTAAATACCACAAATCCATAGAGCAATGTTTAAAGTTGATGCATCGCATCAGTCCTTCACAATCCGACTAGTTTGACTAAACAAAACATTTGATCCTAATAGCTCTGCGCCTAAACCTCTCAAGCCCAGCGCTTGCGCATTGTGTTCACAATTCAAGCCTGACCATGCATATTCCTCGCTACATTTATCATGCATTATGCCGGCAATGAATATTCCACTGTTAACGTACCTACTCTTACGGGCTTAATTTATTAATTGTGCGCCGTGACCTCGACCTCTGGGCCGATTTATGGGGCGCACTTATTATTGTTGCCATTTTGATTCATAGTCAGCATTACGATTAAACATTGGGTGTTTCAATTAGTCTGCGTCTATAAGATAAAGGGTCCTATAATGGTCGTATACGTATCTAGGAATTGAACGAGTTTATTTCTTATACAGACACATAAAATGGATCTTAAAAATATGCTTAATATGTACTAAGAACAAAGATCTGTCATATTTTCGTTGTTTAGTTCTTTTGTTATGTTTCAGCAAAATCCATTTTTAGGCAATGAAGGCGGTCTTAACCGTCTCATTTTGCACCTGTTCTATCTTTGTTATTTTTCTGCCTATATTTTGGTTTAAAATTAAGTATAATTTGTTTGTGTATTTTTGGTGTGAAAATAAAGAATAATTGTATTATGTTATGATTGTTTTTACGTTAAAGTCTTAGTTGTTCTTAGTTGTTCTCACGTAACTACCAATCGTAACATTATTCTTTCTTATACTGTGCTTATACTGTGCTACTGGTTACATACTGCAATATACATATATAGTATCTAAAAGTTTAGTCGTAAAGGACCTAATGTATTTTTGCCAACTTGCATAGTTATTTTTATTTGGCGATTCCTGAAATCTATCGATTCATTTTGGCGCGAGTGTACAAAGTGTACCGGAAGTCAGATTTTCTAATTTTATTTCAAATGTATCATTAATTTAGTTATCTACAAAACAGAAACACAGACTTAGGAACAAAAGGAAATGAAATTCTAAAAGACTTAGCCATTCACAGGATTGGTTAACTTATATAACAAGAAGACTTCAACATCTTACAACAATAACCCGCATAAGAATCTGAAAGCCATCTTACAAAACTACTTAATTTCATAAACCGTACCCAAAACAAACACTAATGAGTCTAAAACAACAATAGCTTAGCCTTGGAGAGGTATTCGAGTATATTTTTCGGAAATGAAGCGCTCGGTCCAGATCTCTCCAGTTGGAGTGCTCTTCAAGAGTTGGTCTTGGACAAACATGACGTTTCCGTGGGTCAATTGTCAGATTTTTCCGTTTGCGAGCTTGATAAAAAGATGGATATGGTATCGTAATTATAATCTTTATTGCATCCTTGACGTAAATGTTTGCAACTACAACAAGACCTATGTCTTGAGCCATGTTGTTAGTGAAATCCCGACAGGGGTCACAAGTCCAGGACTTGTGGTTATCAGTGATACCTGCATCTGACCTCTTTTCCCATCGTATTTTATCGTAATATCAAGTTCAGTTTTTACCCTTGTAACTTCACTCCCGCCTCGTCCTTTTAGACGAAAAAGAGCGAGATTTTTTTCAATATCAATTTCAATTTTTCAATTTTTCTATGCATTTAGCGCGTACACTTAAATCTTGCATATACCTGACTTAATTTCTTCCACTTTGTGCTCAAGAATGTTCTATAGAACTGTCATTCACATCTGAGACACAGTTCCCGAACATTTTCGTTCGAATATCATATCTGTTTTATTTCCGACGAAAAAAATATTAAATAATTTTTTTTCGCACATTTAAAGTAAGCGGAATCTAGCCTGGACTTGTATAATGATGAATTATTATTATTATCTGTGGTTTTGGGCCTTGACAGGCTTGCTAAGCCTGTGCCACGTAGACCATCGCTGGTCCTTTGTGACCTTTGTGTGGCCCTTTTTATAGTTCCTTACCAATCCCCACTGCGGCCAGAAATCGCAGTAGATTCTTGATCGGGATAGTTTGTATCTCATCTGGTGTCAGCACCTGCCTACCCAGATGAGTGCTGCGTTTGTACATCAGGGGACCACAATCACATAGGAGGTGCAGAGGAGTTTCCATCTCCTCCTTGCAAAATCTGCAGCCGGTCGTGTCACTTAAATTCAGTGTGTGCATGTGCTTATTTAATTTGCAGTGGCCTGTGAGTGACCTTGCTATTGTACAAATTTGGTCCTTGCTGAGGGCAAGGAGACCGTTCGCAAGTTTGCGATTGTAGCCTTTGATAAGTGCTTTTGAGTGGCCCATGCCTGGGGTGTTACACCAAAGCTTTATTGCCTCACCAAAGCTGGCCTTATTCAAAGAATCTCGCGTTAGACTATTGGGGATTCCGAGAAAGGGTTCGGGGCCTATGAAGTGGTTTTCAGTGCCTCTTCTAGCCAACTCGTCCGCCCTCTCGTTCCCTTCGATGTCTGAGTGTCCTGGCACCCATTGTAGCACAAGTTGATTGTTATTGCCTAAGGCATTCAGTTGTGATACGCAGTCCTGTACTAGCTTAGACCTTATGATCGGAGAGTCTATGGCTAGCAAGGCTGCTTGGCTATCAGAGTTGATTGTGATATATTGGTTGACGTAGCGCTTGCTTAAGTTAATTTCAGCGCAGGCTGTGATGGCGTAGACCTCCGCCTGGAATATGGAGGCGTAATTTCCAAGATTTTGGGTCTGTTGTAGTCTTGGGTTTTCGCCGTATATTCCGCTGCCAACGTCATTGCCTTTCTTGGATCCGTCTGTGAACCAGGTTAGGCAGTTGTCTTTGATGGATGTTTGGCCCTCAAGCCAGTCATCCCTCGAAGGAAATGTAACAGTATAGTTCTTGGTGAAGTTGTATACTGGCGTCATGGTGTCTGTGGTCATCTTTAGCACTGGGAGGCACGTGGCATCCTCCTGCAGGCTAATCAAACACCTCGACTGCCAGTTACGGTTCTTGTTTGGGTTAACTCTGAGTATGCAAGCCTTCGCTTCCCTTTGCGCAAAAATGTGCAGCGGTTGGAGGTTGAGTAATGCATTCAGAGCTAGCCCGGGGCTGGTGGACATAGCGCCTGTTATGATTAGGCACGCAGTCCTTTGAAGGCTATTGAGTTTGTCTATTGTGGTTTTTTGGAGGGTCTTTTTGTACCAGATAGCTGCAGCGTAGCATACGATTGGCCTAACTATGGCGGTAAAAAGCCAGAGGGCTATTTTAGGGGTTATTCCCCACCTAGTCCCTGCCACACGATAGCTGATGCCGAGCGAGGTCTTGGCCCTCTGAATGACGGTTTCAATATGCGTGTTCCAGTTGAGGCGTTGGTCAAAAGTTACGCCTAAGTACTTAACTGTTTTGGAGTAGGGTATAGTTTTGCCATTGAGACGGGGAACTTTTAACTTTTTGAGGTCCCGTTTGTTCGTAAATGGTACTATGACTGTTTTGTCTGCGTTTACAGACAAACTGTTTTCGTCACACCATCTTTGTATGATGTGAAGAGCTCTTTGCACAAGAGAGGACACTGTGTCTAGACACGGCCCTCTGATGATTACTACAAGGTCGTCGGCATACCCTTGTGTGGGTAGTCTTTCCTCGGCCAGTAGATGCAAGAGTTGGTCAACCGCGACTGACCACAGGAGGGGGGAAAGTACCCCTCCCTGTGGACAGCCTCTAGTTGTTCTGACTGTATGGATGTGACCGTTCAGTGTTAGTTTTGCAGACCTGTTGCGGAGCATCGATTCTATCCAACCTATAGTGGTCCGATCTACCTCTTTGGCAGTTAGTCCACTAATTATGGTTCTTGTCGGGGTATTATCGAACGCTCCTTCAATGTCCAGGAATGCACAAAGGGCAATTTGCCTATCCTCGATAGATTTTTCGATCTTGTCGACTAGATCTATCAAGGCGGTTTCTGTTGATTTGCCCTTTTGGTAGGCGTGCTGATCTTTATGCAACGGGTGTGTCAATAAAGCACTTTCCCGTATGTTTAGATCTAGTACCTTTTCCATGGCTTTCAGCATGAAAGAGGTGAGACTAATAGGTCTATAGGACTTTGGTTGGGCATAGTCCTTTTTGCCTGTCTTTGGTATGAACTTTATTGTGACTTTAGTCCATGGCTCAGGTATAACGTTACATGCAAAGCTAGTTCTAAATATTTTTATTAGAATTGGAGTTAGGATTTCCGCGCCTTGTTGTAATAGGCCTGGGAATATTCCATCATCTCCAGCTGATTTAAAGGGCTTGAAGGTTTTTAGCGCCCATTTGACCTGATTAGGTCTGAAGATTTTTGACGCTCTTCGCCAGTCCTCTGAGTGAGGCCTATGTGGTGCATGAGCGTCTTCGTTACCCTTTGTACTTGTGACAGTGCTTGGGTTGGTTTCACTGACGGAGCCAGGAAAATGGACTGCTGTGAGCAGTTCCAGGGTCTCCTTCTCGGAGCAAGTGAAATTACCATCAGGCTTTCTGAGAAGACCTAATTGGTTTTTTGGAGCTTTTGCGAGGATCCTGTGCAGTCTAGCTCCTTGAGGAGTTTGATTGATCTCCTCACAGAACTTCCGCCAGTTTTTCCTCTTGGCTATTTTGATTTCTCGTTTGTAAGTTGTTAGAACAGACCTGTAGGTGTCCCAACTACACCTATAGGATTTGGCTTTATTAAAGAGCCGACGAGATTCGATTCTAAGTTTTTCTAACTTACGATTCCACCAGGGAGTATTCCTTCGTTGCTTGGGTTCTTTCAGAGGGCAGCTTTTGTGGTAGGCGTCTAGGATGCCGTTTGTTAGAATAAGTACTGCCAGTTCTAAGCTATCAGGATCTTTTATTGTTTTAGGAAAGTCCTGTAGGTTCTCCTTTAGTAGGGTTCTAAATAGTTCCCAGGATGTCGCCTTCGGGTTCCTAAAGGTGTTAGTTTGGTATATCGGAGCGGTTATTAAATCAAAACGTATGTGTCTGTGATCAGACATGGATTCTTCCTCGCTGACATGCCAATTACTTACGCATTTGTAGATTTCCTCTGTTGCGAAAGTAACATCTAAAACCTCCTGTCTGTTAGCTGTTACAAAGGTGGGTTTACATCCTATGTTACAAATAAAGAGACGGTTGGTTAGAGTAAAGTCATGGAGTAACTCACCCCTTGGGTTGATGTCGGTGCTCCCCCAGTTGGTATGGTGGGCATTGGCGTCGCAACCGACCAGAAGCTCGGCATGTTGTAGGCGCGCGTACTCCCGCAGTTTGTCGAGTTCTGTTGTTGGGTCCGTCTCCTTACCGTGGAGGTAGGCTGAGCAGACTATAGTCCTCATTCCCTTCCATCCACGGAGGTTGACGAACGCAGCTACCAGGTCGTCCGTGCAAAATTCTGGAACTGGTAGAAATTCAATTAGTTTGTTGAAAATAATGCAGGCTCTTGGCTTAGTGCCATTAATGTTATACAGAACATTACCTGCGTTGTGTAGACCCAAGACTGTGTTGTTTTCCAGCCACGGTTCTTGTACGAGGGCCATTTCTAGGTCATCCCGGCGGAAGTTGTGTGTAAGCACGTGCGTCGCAGCTGTGGCGTGATGGAGATTGATTTGGATGACCTTTATTGCCCTCGTTGTGGTTTGCCTTTTTGGGGCATTAGTGTGCAGGGGGCGGTTTGGCTCGTCCCTCACCTCCGGGCCGTCCACGGCCTTTCGGTTGGGTCGGTCCCCTTTGCGTCCCTCTGCTGGAGTTACTGCCTCGGGAACCTCTCTGTGGCCTACCCCGCCAGGTCCCCCTGGACAGGGGAAAGCCCCCTCTAAATGGGGGGTTTACGTTGCCCGCCCCCCCTTGGGTCGGTGTTTGAGGAGGCTGATTTGGGGTAGGGTTTGAGGGTCCCTCCGTTTCAGCCTGTTTAAGGGGTTTTTCACCACCTTTCAGCCTGAACAAAATCTGTTTGATACCTAAACTAGCCTTACACTCCATAGCGCGAAGGACCCCCGCTGAAAGGTCGTCGATAGATAGGGTTATGGTGAACCCTGTCTCTTCGGCCTTGCAGTGGAGAACCTTCCACATATGGGTGTACAGGTCCTTGTTTTGCACCCCTAGCATTCGCACTACCTCTTCAGCCGACTTGGCTTCGGTCTTGGGTGCAAAAGTGATGCCTACGGTTGGTTTAGGCATTTGTGCCTCTGTCATTATCGACAGTTCCGCTTCCGGCCAGGGTTTCAGGCTTCCTACACGGTCTTCGAGCCACTTACGTGACTCCAGGTCCTTGCAGGTGATCAGCAGCCACCCCGGCCGTAGCGAATGGCCTAGGAATCTTGGTCCGGTTCCTCTAATCTGAGTATTGCTTATCACACTGAGAATAGAGCACCGGACCAATTCTAGTTGCTCGTCCGTCATCGGTGTCCTATCACGGATACCAACTCGGTACGAGCCTACTGCCTCCTTGAAAGTGGATGGGCCCGCTCGCGGTTGTCCCCCCAAATTCCTCCTTGCCGTTCCTGGCTCGGCATAATGATGAAAGTCCTAGTTTAAGGCTTGATTCAAATGTCCATATCATAGTCATAGTCATAATAGTTTATTGCTTCATGTAGTTACATAAGGAGGACACATAAAAATAGGGCGCACATGAACCCTATAAGGGCACTGCAAACTAAATGTAATTACAACTTATTCATTATATTATCAAGACCGTATCCACCACCTTCGCACATCATCAGCTCAACTAAATTCGGTACACCACCGCGTGGGCCAATGTTGTCTTAGAAAGCAGATTGGAATGCCCCCGTGTAATACCGGAATTTGAATAATAAACATCGAATTACGTTCTAGTTCAATTTGTTTGTATGGCTTCGGATGTATGTATTAGTTCTTTTGGGTTTGTTGATAATTATTAATTATGATGTTGTGTTCTGGAGGGAACGTCATCTAGTTTTTTGAATATTAAGAAGTAAAAATCACAAATAATAACATTCAAATTATATTTGCTCAAGAAAATAAAGTTGGTTTATAGCTGATTAGTGATTAAAGAGCTTGTTTTTCTCTTTTCAGTTAATAGTTTTTTTTATGCAGTCGGGTTTTTTGTTTTTTTAATAATTTAGTTTCTTTTATACTTTTTAGTCTTGTGTCTAAATGGTAGCATAAAAGTACTATAATATATATATTTTTGGAATCATCTGTTTGCTAGCTTTCATTTGATACCCATATTGTAATTTTTACCAAAACAAAAATTTATTCCCCCTCTTTTTTTTAATTCGGAACCGCCTTATTAAAATAATATAGCCTATGTCACTCTCACGATTTTTACAAATCTAACGACACCTCATACGTCAAAATCCATCAAGCCGTTTAGGCTGTAGGCCGTGCCAAGAAATATACATACCTACAAACATACACACATACATATATACATATATACATGCATACATACGCTCGAAAAACATAACCCTCCTTCTGGCGCAGTGGGGTAAAAACTGCCAAAAAACACCATGCAATTTTGATACGCATTGCATTGGGTATGGACACAATTAAGACCCCTGCTCACTTGGAGTAATAACAAGGTAAAAGACAGTTGTCCAATAAGATTGAGATAGTATTAAAGGAACCGTAATTATAACACGGCCTGAGAGTTGAAGTGGATTCCCACCATTCCTGGAGCAGATACAAAGTAACTAATTAATAATAATGAAATCTAAACACAGTTTCCATATTTACAACAGAACGATTGATGACAAGGAGATAGCTAAATCATGTCAAGACTGTGCCTGACTTTTTTTAAAGGCCAAGGAATCAAGCCCATACAACTGTTTCATATTTTCGATTAAAATGATTCGTAAATAATGAAATATTCAATCAAAAGATGCTCATCTTCTCCCTCTTTATTATTATAAACAAACACTTTTTGAAAGACCTTTATTCGCACAGACCGTAACGCCATCTATCGATCCACTAGAAAACCACAAGAAAAACGCTTATCTTTCGCTACTCTAAAACTTTCTCCGCAACAAAAAATAAAACCGGTCCAGTGCGAGTCGGGCTACTCGCGCACCGAGGGTTCCGTACCACACCACCAGAGAACACAACATTATTAACTTAGAAAAAAAACTTTTTTTGTCCGGGACCTTTAGCGCGAGACCGAATACTTGGCCGGTTTTTAGTATTTGTTGTTATTCTGTAGAGTTTGCTCTATAATCACACTAAGTTTGACGCTTGTATGTATTACCGTTTTTACTATAGAGCCTGAAGAAAAAACGTTGATAAAAACTAGTTTCTTGTTGAAAACCCCCCTTAATTTTTAACTTTCTGCCACTTTTAGTATTTGTTAACAAATCCGCCGCAATAACGCATAATCTGAGAAAATTTCAACTATCTAGCTATTACGGTTCAAAAGTTAGGACAAAATAGGTAGGACAGACGGACGGACGGACAGACGGACAGACGGACAGACGGACGGACGGACAACGTAGGCTTAGTAATAGGGTCCCGTTTTCACCCTTTGGGTACGGAACCCTAAAAATCGCGAAACATTCCCAAGGGCGTTCCGTCTTGGACCCTCGTCCAAAGCAATAAATCACACATTTAATGATCGTGTAAATAAATAAGTGAATATCGGTCGAAATGGATCCGAGCGGGCACCGGCACGACACTGCTTAGAAAAGTAAAGGCTCGTTTACACTACGTTGTTTACAGCTTTTAAGAAGCTAGCAGTTCTTCAAAAAACGAAAACGTTTTATCCCACTAAAACCTAACAGAAATCTATTGTTTTGGTCTCATTTGATTCAGTGAATTAAATATTCTTTTATAAATGCAATGCAATTTTATCTTAAAATCACTTCATTTCTATGAAACAAAATTACTATGGGTATATTGAAATACTCATAATCATTAAACTTCGGAATTCAGATTGATATACCTATAGGTGTAAGGGACAGCCCTCCGCAGACTGAAACGGTGAACTCACACCATCAAACTGAACAACATTATATACGTACCTCAGGAAACGCGAAAAAAACAGTTTTCCCATATACCTACATTTGAGTAGTTCAACAGTTTTTTATGAAATAGCAGTTTTTTTTTCGCGTTTTCTGAGGTAGGCTCCATAGTGAAAGTTGTTCAGTTTGATGGTCTAATCTCTACCCTCTTAAATTCCACCATTCAAAGAATCTATAGTTGGTATATATACAATACGACAGATCTTTAAATTAAATAAAAATAAATAAATAATATAAAATACAGAATACAAATTTTGTCATGGAACTTTTTGGCGATTGCGAAATAATCTGGGAAATAACCTACACAAAAGAACTACAATATCTAATAACATAATTTTTTACTTGAACAAACCAATCACGTTAATAAGTATTGATTTAAAAATCGATCAATCAACGAATTGAATTGCAATAAATAACAAAATATCGATCAATTAGCCAATATGACCGGCACCTTACACGTCAGTCGTGAACTTGCGCGGGCGCACCGATCGACGGATATAACCTCCAAATTGATTTATTATATTTCAATTTTTTACTACTAAAGCTTCGACTGCCAAGCTCTTCCTCACTAAGCTGATTTGTAATACGACTGGCATTTTTGACACTTTATTATTTTATACTCCAACGGTCCAGGTAGCGCAGGACCCGTCGTTGTGGCGATCCTTCGGTGGAGGCCTATGTCCAGCAGTAGACGTCCATCGGCTGAGATGATGGTGATTACTTTATACTGGGCGATTATTTAAACACTTTCCAAATTTTGATGGTCTTAACCACCTTGAGAAGTCTTTGAAAATTCACCCAGTATAAACGAACCAATTTCACTGCCCAAAGACAATTTGAAATATGTAAATTACGAACTTTTGACCCGCGGCTTTGTCCGTGTGAATTACCCCTTTAGAGGTCGATTTTCGAAAAAAGAAATCGTAGTGCACTCCTCTGTAGAATATACAGGGTGAAATTGATATCATTAACATCCTTTTAAACTAAGAGTCTACCCATCAAACTGAACAACTTTTATTATGGGAGCAAACTGATTGGAGCAGAAAAAGAAATGCATACATTTGAGTCGAGTAGGCGTTGCAGTTTAGTATGAAACAGCAGATTTTTTGTAGCTCTGTCTGATCGGTTTGCTCTCATAGTAAAAGTTGTTCAGTTTGATGGTAAGACTCTTAGTTTAAAACGCGACTTACTGCCTGTCACACTGCTCTGTCACACCAGTGTGACAGGCAGTAATTTTTTTTCTTGGCTGTCACACCATTGGAGGGACGGTGTGCTAATGATAATATATCAATTTCACCCCTTATAAGTATTCCAAATTATTTTCGTGTTTCTATGTTCAGCGGTTTTGGCTCTGCGTTGTCTGTCAGTCACTTGTCAGTCACGGAACTTTTTTATTATTTATAGATTATGTTGACTGATTAATAAGCTGAGCTACGTGACTCCATTATTTACAGTTAGCCCTGGGCACTACAAAATATGGTGACGATACCAGAAGGGATTAGTCAGACTCCCACAGCCGACCCACTTTATTTGATAACGTGAACAGCTCAACAAACAAAGTATCAAGACTACTAACTCTCTTCATAAGAACAAATAAGATCTCGCAAAGTTATAATTCAATAAGGTCTTGAGAACATTCCGCCGGCCACGAATCCACTATTTATTTTATAATGGGACTTACGGAATTAATAACTTTATGGCGTATCGATGGTATCTGTATCACGGACGCAGAGATCTGGTTAGAAAGCTTCTTTTATTTAACTAAATTAATTTTGAACTTTTGGGTCGTAATCATACGTTGGAATTGCGGGAACTTGAATAGACGTCATCTGTGTGTGGACTGCATAAATACATAGTACAGGTTCCTTCATAATATGCTGACGGTTTTTTAATAGGACGATCAGACCATCAAACTGAACAACTGTTTCTATAGGACTAATATCGAAATCACGACAGCATAGTAAGATGGACCCTTTTTGTAAGTAAAATCTAAAAACAGCCAAATATAATACAGGGTGTAAGTGACAGCCTAGCAAATACTGAAACAGTGAACTCAGACCATCAAACTGAACAACTTTCACTAGGCTAGCTAACCTCAGGAAACGTCTAACCTAAAATCTTTTAGATCGAAATTTTGCACTTCTTTTTTTAATTTCCTTTAATGTAAACCACATGTTTCATTAATTTGACCTTTTACGAACCATACTTGACATGACACGATGATAACCAAAAGAATACAGAACCATTAAAATTATTATAAAATTGTAATAATATTCCATGTAATTTTAATGTATCAAGCAATATTTTACGTATTATTCGAATGCTTGAAAGCAACCACATATTTTACAGTGTCATTATTAATAATGTTTTGACACATCATTTGCAGTTATGAATAATTTTGTGGTGTGATTTTTACTTTGGTTTAGAAAAAGATGTTCTTCGATAACAAAAAATATTGATGTGAGAACTTGTACAATCTATCTATGCTTGGATTTATGTGAGTTTTAATTTAAGGCATAATTTACATTCGTTGCATAATTTGACAATCTGGTATTTAAATAGCGGTTTATAAGACTGAATTTCCGATGACAACTTCTAATGCTAGGTAAATGCATAGACAGATAAATTCTCACGCTCCTGTCTCCCATTAGAATAGACAGAAACAACGGAACACTACCTGCTATGATCCTGACAAATAAATATAATATAATCAATCCATACATGGGCACACGATCAAAATCCCTTTTGGGATGGTCATAGAAAGGTTGCTACAACTTCCTTGAGTGCATTTGTAGCGCCCCTTACAACAATGATGACCATATCGGCTCGGGATGGTTTAGTTACTTTGCTACAGCTTCCAACTTATCGATTTTGCCTAAAATCATAAGTCAAGCAACTATTTCTTCAGAAGGAGAGGCTTCCTGGAGAAATACAAATCAAGTTAGCTTGACTCTAGTCCGCAAAAACTGTGCAAAAAACCCTATCCAAAGCACTTATCAAAGGCTACAATCGCAAACTTGCGAACGGACTCCTTGCCCTCAGCGAGGATCAAAATTTGTACAATAGCAAGGACACTCATAGGCCACTGCAAATTAAATAAGCACATGCATACACAGAATTTAAGTGACACGACCGGCTGCAGATTCTGCAAGGAGGAGATGGAAACTCCTCTGCACTTCCTATGTGACTGTGGCCCCCTGATGTAGAAACGCAGCACTCATCTGGGTAGGCAGGTGCTGACACCAGATGAGATACAAACTATCCCGATCAAGAATCTACTGCGATTTCTGGCCGCAGTGGGGATTGGTAAGGAACTATAAAAAGGGCGATCACAAAGGACCAGCGATTGGTCTACATGGCACAGGCTTAGCAAGCCTGTCAAGGCCCAAAAAACCCAAAATAATAATAATATCCTATAGTCCCCTCGCACCACAACCATAGGGGGCGATCTGTTCTAAGCAGGGACGAAGAGTACCAACCACATGGACAATCCAATAGAATATTATTATCCAACCGTCATCGTCACCTCCTCAGAAGATGTTACCTTGCTAAGTCGATATTTATATTACACTGCATTTATCACTATGACGACCGCCAAGGAGACTGGGCAGAGTAAGGAACATAAACAATATTATTATAATAACATGTTGAAGTAAATTATATAAAATCGTGTTTATATTAATGACCTATTTCTTACACTTCCTTGAGTAAGTTTTAGAGTTATAAAGGGTTAGAAGTGCTAATGAAACAAATAAGTAATTACGACCGTCTTAAAATGCTGATACCCATCGGAATCATTCGTTTATAAAAGATCGGATGTTAATATTGGTCATGAAGCGTTTTCCAAGACTTGTAAAATGAAAAAATTTTCGATGCCAATATTATAAAATTCGAGAAAAATCTGTCACATTGACGGTAAAAAGTGATGTTTGTCTATGGTTTGTCATATGATGACATATGAGGTGATGAAGTCGAAATTCTGTGGGTTGTTGAAGGATCTGTTGCTATCGAATGTCATCAATGAATAACTAGTACTAGTACGTACTCAGTACGCCAGTCATGTTATGTGTATAAAAATAGTCTATATTATTGCGCCTATGTAATGCGAGACTGATTCTCGGTTCCTACAGCCAAACCGTAAAATACGGTTTTGTAGGACTACAACTAAAACCTGTAATTTTGTAACTTATTATTAAATTAAAAAAAAAAAAAAAAATATCAACATTCGAGTCGAAATACGCAATAATATTGAATAACAATAACATTGAAGGGTCACGTTGCAGGTTTTGCCACGAGTTGTCTTTCGCGTGGTGTTCGCGCGGTTCACGTTTGAGCCTGCCACGAGGCTCCGCAATCCTCCTCAGCTGATAAAAACAATCAACAACAAGGATTTTTTTCATACAAACCACTTGACCCTGGTAAAAATGCAATACTAACGCAAAAGCAAGAGTCCATTTAATTTATAAATAAAAAAAAAACACTAGATTTTTTTTAATTCATAAATGAAGATTGACTGCACAAAAAGACGATCAATTCAAAGTACCAAAACTTATTTTACGTTATGACGAATACATTAAACATGTTTTAATGAACGAAAATTATAACAACATGATTATGTCATGATGTTTTCGTTTGAAATGACGTTGATTTTAATGCCCCACATCTAAAACAACATAGCTCTACGCAAACATTCGTCATGCTCGATACAAAATTAGATCATCGATACTCGAAATTCATTCGATAAACAAATCATCCCGTCATTGAATCGATTCTTGTTTTAATCGAGTGATATCTCTAGAGTTGCGACCTCTAACATATAAGATGGTCACGAATTTTGTGTTCGAGATAACGAATGTTTGCATACAGACTTTTGAGTTTATTTGTATTGGGATTTAAATTGTAATAAAGGGTTATAGGTGTTTATTATTGCACCTTTTATTATTTGATTGCATGGCTTAATCTTCACTGAGCGTCAAACTTTGCCGATCGTTTATTTGAAAGTAACAGTTCAAAATCATTAGGTATTATTGATTCATCCTGAGATGGAAAAAAATCATTTTACGCTTGATTTTTACACAGTAGAGGAAAAATATAGATTGATTGAGCTCTGTCTATAATCAATTCGTAAAGAAGAGGAAAGTCGAGGTCGCTTCGCTCGCTCTAAGTTTGTTTTAGTTACTGAACCGACACATAATCCTAAAGAGTTCTGACTTCTGACTACAGCTAAGACAAGATACTCTTTCTTATACTGTGGCTCAGACGTGGTGCTAAAAAATTCGGGCTTGCTTCGCTCGATCAAAAGCTTTTTTGCTCATGTTTTGTACGTAAAAACCTCTGGCTCTAACCGATTCGTGTTGAGGAGATAAGTCGAGCACGCCTCGCTCGCTCAAAGTTTCTATTTTTGCATGGACAAATCAAAAGATGTGTGACCACAACCTGAGCAGTTGTGCTCCTCGTTAATTTTTGTGTAGGTTTTAGGGAGGAATTTGTATGTTTTTGCCTAGTAAATAGAGTCTACACTTACACGAGAGGTCGGCTGCCACGCGAAAGCGACAAGAAAGTTTTCGCGTAGTCTATCGCGCGCTCCATATAAACGAAGTGTGGTTGTATTTTCAATACTAAACAATTAAAGTCAATGAAATTTTATACTTGTATGGTGCCAGCTTTTAATTAAAATATACAGTTTCAAGGCTATGATTAATTTAAGGTTTGTATGGAAATCTTAGAGGCACTATAACTTTAAAACTATACTACAGTCATAGAGATAAGATTCTAGATATTTATTATTAACTCGCAGATTTTATTAAAGTAAAAGAATGAAATAGTAAAAGAACAAGCAAAGCTTACCCTAAACTTAAACCATACTAAACATTCTAATCTACAAATACTAATTGTACTTAATTGAAAAGCCCGCCCCAGTAGGCCTCGCATGCTACCCCCGAGAAAACAATAAAAATCGAGATGTGCCTCCATCTTTATTATTTTACGTAGGCCAGAAAAAGCGCGCATGACGTTTTTCTCGTTTAAGTGCTTTGTCGTGGGTGGCATGCTAGCCGTGCAGGTCATACCTGGCCCGAAGGTGCCCATAATACTGGCCGCATTTCCTCGTTGAATCGCTAATGGTATGTGTTTCTAGATTGTTTCAGAAAATTGCATTAACTTTAATTAGTTAATTGAAAATATAACCAGACTTCGTGTGTATAGAGCGCGCTCCTAATAATATAAGACGGACACAATACTTCATCATCTACCACTTTTACACAACAACAAACTAATTACGTAAAAGACATAAATATTAGTTTATTTACTCGTTCGAAAACGTATATAATTTATTTTCTGCTCCCACAAAACATCTAGTTAACGTTGAAATTTATGATTTTCTCGAAAATTAAATACTTTTGTCTTTTTGTGCGAACTTTACATCTCAACAGACCGTTTTAAAATAAATTAGTTGTGAAATCCGTCGTCTCTGCCTTTCCCCCCGATGAAGAAAGATGTGTGTTTATTTTGACAGATCTTTTGTTTAGTTTAATGAGAAACTTTTATACATTTACATAGGTAATTTACTTTTATTTTAGTTAAGAGGTGTTAGGTTTCATTGTTATGTAAAGTCTCAAGGTAAAGGCACGATGAGGCTAACATAATCTCAGGGTTAAAAGTACCCTAGGGTAAATTAATTTCTCAGACGGGCACAGTGGAACTTTGCTATTAGAAACGGTCACTGAAGTTAAGCAATAACGTCAGGACCGGTCAGTTTCAACTTTGTGCCAGTGGGTGATTGTTAAGTGTTATTCAACCCCCACCTAACTAAACTGTATTAGAAGGTGATGACTGAAGAACAGCGCTGCCCGAGACCACGGTCTTCTTTTTGAAGTGAAAACTTCTTTAGCGGCGGCGTTGTGCCCTTTTTGGTATGGGTAAAAAATTTTAAACTCGCGTCAGGACTGTGAAGTCACCCTGACCTGATCGAAAATTGGTCAGACATAATCCCATCTCTTTCTACCGCGCAGCGAAAATCTATGCCTGTTCCTGCTGTTCCATTTAAGCGGCATAAATTATAATGTTTGTGTACGATAGCGCAATAAATGAATACTGTATTTTACCACATAAATGATAGTAGGTACTTTTATACTGATAATTTTGAAAAAATATTTTATATGCTGATACTTTTTAAAGGGATGATCAGACTATCAAACTGAACAACTCTCATCTCTCTCTCTCTCTCTCTCTCTCTCTCTCTCTCTCTCTCTCTCTCTCTCTCTCTCTCTCTCTCTCTCTCTCTCTCTCTCTCTCTCTCTCTCTCTCTCTCTCTCTCTCTCTCTCTCTCATGTCTTTGGAACCAACAACTAAATCGCTAAAAAGTAATCTGCTGTTCCATACAAAACTGTAAACTTGCCTGAGCCAAATGAAATGGGGCAGATGATTTTTTTTTGCGATTTCCTTGTTGGTCCCATAGAGAAAGTTGTTCAGTTTGATGGTCTGATAAGCCCCTTAAAAAGTAGTAAGGTAGTAGTAGGGAAAAAATTCTTGATCTTCCCATAGAAAATAGATCAGCTGATCCCAGCTGATCTGAACTTTTGTACAGGAGGTCCAACTTTTTTTTTCGATTTTCGACCAATGTTCCGTATGGAAAACATACCTTTTACATTTAGTTTCATCGTCTGAATACACTCATAAAAATTAAAGTCCTTCGTTCAGTGCCATCCAGTATTATCTTGCCTCCACCAATCTGCACTGGGCCCGCATAGTGAAATATGTCCCACCTCAGGGTTAAAAGCTCCAAAAAAAAAGGAATAAAAAGAAAAATCACTCTCTACATTTCATGAACCTCCTCTCAATCTCTTTTGCCTTTGTAGTGGGATCCTGCAGGCTGCAACTTAGTTTTTCATTAATTTAATAACTTATAGATGAATATAAAAATTATTATTTATGAACTTACCAACAGTTTAATTTTTCATTTCCAAAGTACCTCGAAATATTAACATGTCGAAACACGAACGTCGTGCTAAGTACCGAACATGACATGAAATTGATATGTGAACAGACCTTCCAACCAAACTGTTTTGCTACAAATTCATCTCAACTGTATCTCTATTCACTAAGGCAATACATCATTTTCATATATTTTTAACTGATCACCTCCAAAAAATCCTAACTCTATAAACAAACCAATTAGAAATCGACCTTGAAGGGTTACCCTTTGGGTTCGATTTCAAGTGATTAGTCTTTGGTGGATGGGTTGATGATGGTTTTGGTTGTAAAATCAAGTGGTGCACGTAAAAATATGGCTCCTCACATTTGCTGAGGTGAGCTGGACTGGATGCTTATTAGCGTGCAGTTATCCATCTTGGGCTCTGATGGGTATAGGTCAAAGTAACTTGTCTTGTATGCAAAATAATTTTATGACAGAATAGATAAATTGTGTTGGGTTGTGAATTCTGCGAGAGAGATTACTTTTCGAATGGTTTATTGGTTTATAGCAAAAATGGGTACATTTTAAAAAAAGGCAATTGACTATGCGTACTTTACAATGTGTCAATGAATAATAAACGCAAAACTAGAAAATATGTAGTTTGTTCAGAAGCGAGAGCAGAATCGAATTATCAAGGTTTCAACATTGGTTATAATTTTACAAAATCTCATCTCACTAATATTATAAATGCGAAAGTTTGTGACGATGTTTGTATGTTTGTGGCGCAATCACGCATAAACGGCTGAACGGATTTGAATGTAATTTGACACGCAGCTAGAATATGTTCTGGATTAACACTTAGGATACTTTTTCAAGGTCCACGCAGACGGAGTCGCGGGCAACAGCTATATAAAATAATTTATTGAATAATTTAAAATTTACTGAACTCGATGTCAACTCACCGCTCAGGCACACTCACCCTACTTACTACCAAAAGAAAATTCTTAAAATGTATCCACATTAAGTAAGTAAATTAAGTTTAAGTTTTCATGGAAACTTAAAATGCGAATAACTTGAATTTAATTTAATTTTAATTAATATAATAATGAAATTATTGTTTGCCATTATTTCGTTAAATATCAGTTGGGGTGTATGAGGTTTTGCGCTTACTCAATAACACGTTGTATAAAAATCATATTTTTTAATTTTTTTTTAATTAACTAAAACAAAAATAATACAAAGCCACCCTACGAAAACCACGTATGGTTTATATACTATACATGATGTTATGTCAGACAATAGTCTGATAGGATGCTGAGAGCAATGGGTCTACCCGCACATTCGAACTTCGCAATTGCGTGAATGTTTTCGTTCCAATGTCAACTCTGATAGTTACAATGAAGTGCGGACCGAAACAGGGGCGATCATTGAAACATCGAAAGTCCGGGTACAGGGCCAGTGAAATCCATAGGTTTCTCGGAGTCACAGGGTTTTATTCGAAGTAAAATTGCGGGGAGAACTAAATTCGCGAACACGTCTATTTCATCGCCATATCAAAAGAGAGCGAGAAAGTGCCGCTACAGTCTTTAAAGTGTGAAATTACTGTCAATTAATGTGTCCACATTAATATATCCAACATAAGATGCCAACTACGACTTTAAAAAGTTATTGTTTTAATTTCCTTATTGAAATCATCATACCATTTCACAACTGAAACATCAGCGACTTGACACATCAACAATTCAATTTCCTCACTCTTCAAGCAACAAAACACCCTACATACATAAATAATTAGATTACGTAACCGCTATACTAATTCAACGATATAATACAAAACGATTGGGATCGATACAAATGCGCGGTCACGCCTCCATGGCGCCCACGCGCATCTTACAGATGATTCATAATACAATTATAGATTAATTAGTCCGGTCACGTGGTTTTTGTAGTTCGGATTTGAGTAGGTAGGCGTTTGTCTCTGAGAGACAATTGAGTAATATAATTGGTTTTTTGCAATATGTCACTGTCATCGGAAAAAAGAACGGACTACATTTTCAAAGTACTGTGAATTGCAGAATGATTTTCTTTACCATCATCAGTTTTAAATTTTTCGTACGTCCCAATGTATTGCCACTCATTTTCCTTTAAAGAACTTTTAGAATCTAAGCTTGATACAACACAACAATTCCTCATCTTATCTTATCAAATTTCTTCAAGACTGTATTTAACGGTAAAATAGAAGAGAAGAGAGGTCAAGAATAGACAGTTATTTTGTACTGGTGAAGGAAAAGATTAGAGTTTGTTGTTGCCTCACAGAAAGAAGATTGGATTGGCAAATGTCCAACTAACAAGAGCTATCTTGTGTAAGATTATCATCTCAGCCGATAGACGTCCACTGCTGGGCATAGGCCTCCCCCAAGGATCGCCACAATGACCGGTCCTGCCCGGCCTCATCCAACGGGTTTCCGCCGCCTCTACTTGGCTGTCGCTCTACCGTGTGGAGGCCTATCCACACTACGCTTTTCATTACGCGGTGGCCACTCTTCGGTCCCATATCGATCATCCGGTTCTGCGAGTCTTTTGCCCCGGCCATTGCCACTTTAGTTTAGCAATTCTTTGGGCTCAGGCTACTCTGGATCTTGTGCGATCTCTTCTCTTGTTTATATTATGATGATGTTGATGAGATATTGGTTATTCCGAATGATGTTGTAAAAATCATCAATACTCTGAATATTCCGTATTTTCGTCCCTTCATATTTGTTACAAGGCAGCCTTGTAGCTCTCTCTCTCTGTCACTTACAACAAAATAAACCATTTTCTACCTACTGTCGCATCTTCAGCTATCTAACCACAACCACTCCATACAAAACTCATTGTTTAAACTATGACTCGATTCTTCCGAGAATGGATCACACCGATCCAAATCAAATGCGCAGGAAACCAACTATACTTTTAGATCGTACACGATGCTATCTACGTGTCATACTAAACAGGCTATTTGGATCACAAATGTTTAGGAGAATCCCAGAATGATTAATTCAGATTGGAGAGCTGTAGTACCAGTGCAAGGTTTCTAGCGATTCGGAATGCCATAGACAAGGTGTAAACTTAAATCCGGTACTTTAAGTGCTTCAGACCATCAAACTGAACTGCTTTCACTATAGCACCAATATTAAAATCGCTAAAATACAGCTAAAACGTCAATGGCGATTCGACTAAAATGTATGGAACAGTTGATTTTTTCGCGATTTCTATATTAGTCCTATAGTAAATGTTATTCCGTTTGATGGTCTGAAGCTCTCCCGAATCTAAAGTACCTATACATGTAATAAATTTTAGTGTAGGTCCACTTTAAAACATACTTACAGGCATACTTGTAAATTTTATTTGACATTGTCTTACTAGTTGTGGTCTTTAGGACTTCTCAAAAGTTATTACTAAAACCCCAATTCTTTATATTCCAGGATTCCATAGAAGTAAACGGCGGGAGTGTGCCCGCCGGAAATCCTCTACATAAAGATACTATCTGTTAACTTGTGATGCCACATTTAAATAAGAGTTTGAGAATTTATCGGCAAAGACTGTTTTACAGACGCGGCACTGCTTTGAGTTGATATTTGTTAGATTCTCTCAGATACAGTAATAATGAAATGGTTATTTCTATAATGAAAAAGCTGCAAAAAAATGCAATGTCAACTATTTTAATTCTTTGCTGTATCTCATTCCTGATGTAATCTCTCCGAGAAACTGTGAGCATAGCTCGTTGAGTAACTTTGAACTGACAGACTAATCCTTATCATCATGGTCCACTTTTCCAAACCACTTCTTTCTAGTTCGGCAACTTTATTATAACACTTTATTGTACACACTGACATAAAAATACAGAAAATATAGAAAACATGTACAAAGGGCGAGCTTAACTTTCAACTTTGATTGGCAGACTCTTACTATCTGTAGCCCTACCTTCAAAAGATCCCACTTAAAAATTCGGGTTGTCTGTGATTTCTACCTGATGTTGAAGATCCAGATGGGGAAGCGGATTGCGTGCACTCCCTTCTTGCGTCTCGTTGAAGCTGTCATGAGTCAAAACTCGGCATGGTCCCGCACCGCAGTCACAGTGTAAGAAAGAGTATGGTACTATTACTAAAAATTGTACAAACACTCTACGCCCACCAATTTTCACTTCACCCCCTCTTGGCAGGAAGGGAAGCCTGACAAAAAATATTGGCAATGGTGTATTTCTGTTTCATTCGCACTAACTCAGTATCGCACATGCTTAAATCTTCTTGCAGTTTTTCCCATTTGTATGAAATAAGTGCGATAGTAGGCACCCCGCTACCAAATCGTCTGCGATGCCAAGTATCCAAGTCCACCGCTGCCGATGCCGTGTCAAAAGAATGTACGGCCCGAGATCTATAACCCTACCTGATCTATGACAACACACGAACCTACTAAACATTCAATACGTGCTACAGAGCTCGTGTACAACTCGTATATAGATCATTATATTGTTCTGTATTTAACGTACGTATATCGTCGACGGTTCCTACGTGGTTGGCATCGTAACTAAGTAGCTATAGGGAATCAGAATTAGGCTGTGCTATTACGCTGGCTATTGTTCTAAATAGATTTTAATTAGTATTCTTGTCGAATTTGTGATTTATCTCTGGATTAGAGCCAGAGTTTTATTTGTCTGCTAGGTATGTCTGTAACAATGGTTGGTTCAAGATTTTTGGGGACTTCCGAACTGTTCTTGCATGGTGGTCTCGCAAGTAGTCTCGCCTTCCGTGCAAGAAGCGACGACGGACGGTTCGATCCCCGTTGTGGACCAATGAGTCTTTAGAAACCTAAGTACCTACGATCTGTAAAACCATTAGTTTTTGGGTAATCAAAATCCTTAGAATTACTACAATCCAAATCCCTATAGTAGTTTCTGAAATTAGCCTATACCTACGGACAGGTAGGGCGTCAGAAAAATGCGGCGGGGGTTTTAATTAATAATACTTATGTAGTTATATAGTGAAGCAATAATGGCACATATTGACGATGAAATGATACCATATACGATACATATACATAGATGCATATTAATCCAAATTATTTGTTAATTAGTCTCTATGTCCAAAGGTAAAGGAAGACGAGTATATTGATATTGATATTAAATTACAAAATTGTTACAAGATTTTGTGAATATTCGCCATCAATCTGCCACCAGAAACTAAAAAATATGCAAATAGGTTAAATAGGATAGATCCTCAGGTTAGTATAATTATTAATTAGCATAGTTGCAGCAAAGTAAGAATAAGTTAAAGCTATCCAAATGTGAATTCACTCATAAATTTATTTACCCATGCTTTTATTTCATTATTACTAATCACGTTTCGATTTTATAACTATTAATGCAATAATACTTCACTAGTTAGTTATCAAAGCACATTGAGTACTAACATCGGCGCGGGCGCACGTTCCGAACAATGAAGTCATCTGTCAACGGCCAATCACGGACGTGATCCATATTAACGAGCAAGAACTTAAATCTTATAGATGTGGCAGTTTATATAAATAATAGTTGATTCATTTGTTGATAAGTCGAGTGGATGATTTATTTATACTAGCGGCGCCCACGACTTCACACGCATCACAGATTTTAAATACTCATAGTTTTTGATTGAATGAACCAATTTCGAAGAAATAATGCCTGAATGTTAATTGAAACTAAGCCCTAGGCTTTTGTGAAAACTCCATCCAAATCAGTTCAGTGCTTTGATGTGTGCACTTACAAAAATAAGAAAATTCAAAATATGGCAACATGAAATGCATTCCATTACGTATCCTGAACGCCCCTGATTAATATTTATGCAATTATCTTCAACTAGCTTTTGCCCGCGTCTTTGTCCACGTGGAGTTTGGAAAACCCCACGTATCCTATGTTACTTCTACTAAATACATCCAAGAAATATGTGTACAAAGTTTCATGATGATCGGTATAGTAGTTTTCGCGTGAAAGTCTAACAAACAAACTTACATTCACATTTATAATATTAGGGATGTATGCATCCTCGCCGAATTTGCAATTTTATTAAGATAAGATAAGATAAATATTCTTTTTTTGCACACCAAAATACACAAAAAAACAATAATTTATACATGAACATATATATAGTCCTCCTAACCGTGTTCGGCTATCTCCTTTATCATCATCGTCAGCTTTTGTCCTTCCACTGCATGGTATAAGTATAAGCCTCCTCGCCATTCTGCCACTCTTTCCTTCCTTGTGCCAATCTCATCCAGTTCTTTCCAGCTGCCTTAGCAAAATCATCAGCTGACCTGGCTGCTGGACGACCCACCCCTCTCTAGCCTGATCTCGGCCACCACTCGGTCAAGGCTTTGCTCCATCTGTCGTCTGTTTTTAATCCAGGAATTCTATCACCGACGACGTCCTGAACTTAGAACTTAGTTCTACGTCGGATCTCGACGTTTGTGACGCGGTCTAGAAGTGTTATCGTATCCTGCATGTTACCTCTAACTAATTAAACATTCTAGGGGCTTTATGACACATTAAAATCTAAACCGGATAAAATTCCCAATAATGGGTCCCGACTGTTAAAGTCGCTAGTCCCAGAATTCTAGACTACTGAATTTGTATTTTTTAATCAATTCGCCTAAGTTAAATCCGGATCAAATAAATTAAGTGCGAAATTAAGTGCGAGTGTGAAAATAATTATGCATGTATAAATAATATGCGCTTAAGGTCAAAAACAGAGCCTCCACGCTCCTGGCCATTTTTTTTTCAATTTTAATAAATGTTGAGAATTAGTATTTAGAATTTTAAAATGCTTAATGGGGATGGGTACTGACGAGCACTTCACTACCAAAAACATTGCACTATAAGGCCTTTGCAAAATATCCCTTCTTTTTAATTGCTCTACTCTTTGCGATATCCACTTATACGTTATAGTAGTACTCGTTAGAACCTAGGTCTAAATATAACACCAAAACAGAACTAGAAAACCAATTGCAAAGAATCAAAATGTCCGACGCTTTTCGAATACAAGCAACCAATTTATCAAGAGCCCTATGAGGTCGGACTTCTTAATGGTTACTTCACCAGCCTATCTCCATGCCATCAATCAAAACACAGGATCCATATAGTTGAAGAAAAAAAATTGTACAGAAAAAAAAATAAAACGCGATTAGGGATTCGTAGTGCGCAAGCGCCGAACGGAAACGTCACGTAGAGGAAACGTCAGGACGCGATACGATTTCGAATTTCGAATTTGGAATCGGATTCGATCACGGGATGTTTGAATGGGTGACATGGAGTCTAGTTTTTTTTTATTGGCTTGTTTTCAGGTAATAGGTGTTTTATGTGTCGTTGGTATCGGTTATTTTATAGTTTGTTCGATGGAGCTATTAAATGTTTTATTGATTGCACTAAATTGTTCCTGTTCATGATTTTTCTATTTACCAAATATTACATACATTGTTTAAAATCCATAAGAAAAAAAAGGTGCTATAAACGTTGAGAGCTTTTTTAATACAGGAGTCGACTTATACATACAGGGTCCTTCTTAATATACTGACAGTTTTTTTAAGGGGATGATCAGACCATCACACTGAAGACTTTCGAAATAAATAATCGACTGTCCCATACATAAGGGTCGAGTAGGATTGTAATTTTGTATGGAAGAACAGATATTTATATAGAGAAAGTTGTTCAGTTTGATGGTCTATAACCATCCCAATGATAAGGACTTCGCATCAGTTCGCTAGAGACCACTAAGTTAAGCCCAGTTGTTTTACATTACTGCTTTGTAACCAAATACATTTGAAAGATTTGAAAGGACTGTAATGTCAGCGGCAATGTATGACAGCTGGGCATAACTGATGCATACAAAGGTGACATTAATGACTTGTGCCATGTTTAGACTTTGTTATTGTATGACCTGATGACTCTATGGAATCATCCAATTAAAAAACCGTCAGCAATTAAGAAGGAATTGTCATTACATATCCAACCAAAGCTTGCAAAGTTAAAGCCCTATAGTCGAGCCGCTACAAATGTACAGTTTGGGTCATAAATCATCTCATTGAACTTTTTGCTCGCACTCATGGGCTTTACGGAAACAGTTCCACAGAGCCCATAAGTACGAGTGTGAGGTTCTATGAGATGGTTTATAGAATAGAATAGAAAAACTTTATTTCGACCAACTGAGATCATAATTTTGTTAGTAACACACTTAGCCTACAGTTAGTTTATACACACAACACATTACTACATTATAACTGTTTATTTGTCAGTACGTGAACCATACAGCAATGGTTCACGTACTGACAGTCAAACCTACTCGCAAACATGTTCAAGATGCTGTTGGCGCTGCCGCTTATCCTACGCATGAGGGATGTACACCGTTTGCGCATAGTAGTGTAAAAACAATCTACTCGCGCATCGGCGAACATCCCCGACGCACTACAGAATCGCGGCAGCCCCACCAGCACCCTGAAAGCGTTATTAAACTGGACCCGCAAGGCGTTGTACTGTTTCTTTGTGTAGTTCAGCCACAGGCT
Source organism: Agonopterix subpropinquella (assembly GCA_922987775.1). Classification (NCBI taxonomy): domain Eukaryota; kingdom Metazoa; phylum Arthropoda; class Insecta; order Lepidoptera; family Depressariidae; genus Agonopterix; species Agonopterix subpropinquella. The sequence continues at coordinate 2,080,723 of OV277693.1, read as the reverse complement.
GCTCGTGTAAAAAGAAGTACAGTATGCTCTAAAGAGTGTAATCTTGACTGGAGTGGAGCAACGAGCAAACCTGCGGGCTATCATATTGGCTCGTACAGCCAACGCCCTGCGCTCCCTCTCAATGTCTTCGTCGTCCCTCAGGCCGGAGTTCAACCAATGTCCGAGATATTTAAATTTTTCCACTCGGTTCAATATACATCCATTGATCCTGATAGGTGGAACATTGGATGGACACTTGGTTCCGGCCTGAAAGACCATGAATTCACTCTTACTGCTGTTATACTTTAGGCCATGACTGCAGACATATTTTTCACAAATACCTAACAGCTTTCTTAGACCACAAACCGAAGCGCTCAGCAGCACCATATCGTCCGCATAACTAATATTATTGACAGCCAGTCCGTCAATATGACAGCCGACACGGGTGCTACTGAGCTCCTCTATCAATGCATTATTTATGACCCAAACTGTACGTTTGTAGCGGCTCGACTATAACATAAATATTCAAAGTTTGTGGACTTGTCCGTCCAATATACTTGTAATATTGTTCTTTCATTGAACCACTATTAGCTAAAACACGGACTAAAAGCAACTCGCTGACGATAAATGATTCCAACAAACGAAGAGTAACGTGTATTGGTAAAGTTCACACGTTGAGCTTGACGAGTTATAGTTGTTTCAATAGTTAAATAACTTGACCATCTCAACGTATTAAAATATATCTAAACTATTATTAAACTGAAACAGAAGTGTGTCTGTACATTGAAGACATTTACAAAAAAAAAATTATGACATGGTTTTTACCTGTCCCTGATTCCAAATCACCAATTTTTGGATTTTTTGTCTGTCTGTTTGTTTGTTTGTTTGGGTGTTTGTTTGTTCGAGTATCACGCAAAAACTACTGAACCGATTTTGATGAAACTTTTTTTGTTTGATAGCTTATCATCTGAATTAAAATCTGGTATATAATTTATGCGGACGAAGTCGCGGGTAAAAGCTAGTTTTATTTAAATGTACAGTCTGGACTGTCATTATTAGAGATCGGATATTCGGATGCATATTTACCTAAACTTCATTTTTAGCTATAAAATTATGGAAGCGGCTTCTTAAAATTATTATCTTTAAATATTTATCGGGATGTCATGAAAATGCGGAAATGCATAACTAATCGGATGCATAGTATGAAAGCAACTTTTTAAAATTATTTAAGTTAAAAGAGATTTTTGTTTGTAAACTTAATCCCGGGATGCCAGGAAGTACGGGATGCATAGTATGAAAGCGACTTCTTAAAATTATACAAAATACATTATTTTTCTTTACAAAAGGGCACCCCATTATTATGCATATTTACCTAAAGTTGAGGTGTTGGCTATTGCCAACACCTCAACTTTAGGTAAATATTCATCCGATTATTCGATCTCTACTCATTATACAGGGTGTTTAAATGCGCACATCAAACACGTTTCTCGCTTGCCATCAATCAGTATCGCACAGGCTTACCTCTCCTTATAAATTTTTCCCATTTGTATGAAATGACAGCAAAGGCTGCTTGTCATTGACGCGAGCTGGCTGTGCGAGCTGTGTAGCTGTGTAAATGTTAACCAATCAGAGATCCTACAGAGATCGGCCGAGCTCCTAATTGGTTAATATTTACACAGCTACACAGGTCGCACAGCCAGCTCGCGTCAATGGATAGGCAGCCTATATGTCCATGATGTGCCTAGAGTAATTTCATTTGACGCTAAAGACAAATTGTAATCAGGCAGTCACTGTAGACGAAATTGCCTACGAGCATATCAACCTTTAAAATAAACACTTAATGAGGAACAATTTTCAATCAAGTTGACCTTACTTTGACACGATTATTAGGTTATTTTATAACTCATTATGGAACGGAGGTGCAAAAACTGATATTATGAGGAAGTGACTACATAAAAAAAAGTAATTCACTCAATCACTGCATCACAAAAATTAATGTTAGTTGATCATAACTTTTAAGTTAAAAAAAGATGATAAAATAATAACACTGAGACCGGTAGCTGAATTCGAGAAGACCCTAATGATTCCAAAAATTATAAACTACTTTTGGGGTCCATCAAATCCGTAATTACTCGATCGAGTTATAATTTTTTGGGGTACCGCACCGCCTTGAAATGCTAATTGTTAATTTATTATTGTGGCAACTATTAAAGTACAAAGATTTAGATAGAGTTCTAAAGTGACTGCATTTTAAAATCCAAATCAATTTACTTGGTCAGTTTAGTTCATTTTATATGACTACTCACCAGAGTAGCGGCAGCGACTCCGATACGCACACACCAATCGTTAACTTAGGATTTTATACAACGTGTTAAAGAATAAGCGCAAAACCTCATACACCCCAACTGATTTATAACAAATTAAAACAATAATTTCATTATTTTGAGAGATAAAATTCAAAGTTATTCGCATTTTAAGTTTTGAGGCAAAAATAATTTGTTATCATTTCAGCAATGAGTAAAAGCGCTAACGTACTCATGGATACATTTTAAATTTTAAATTTTACAAACAATTGAAAAAAATTACCTATGTTGAAACCATGATAATTCGATTCTGCTCTCGATTCTAAACAAACTACTTTCTAGTTTTGCGTTAATTCATTAACACGTTGTATATGTGAATTTGTATAAATTATTCAAATTTTTAAAATAAATTCTTCTTTACCTCTGACTATTGACCGGACCTTGTCATTTACCCTACCTCGTGGTACATGCCTCTCACTGCGGCCAAGACATCTTAAAGATGAATTTAATAATGGAATAGAGGCAATAGAATGATGATGATGATATTTTCTTAATAGGTACCAAATACTAATAAAGCAAGTTCATGAGTCGTTACAAAGATCATCATCATCATCATCTTCCTAGCTGCTGTCCCGCTGGGTAACGGGGCGGGGTCTGCTTTCCTAGTCTGTTTCTTCCACTTCGCTCTATCCTGAACATCGTCGACGGAGAGCTCGCAGCTGTCCATTTCTTTCTTTACAACATCAGACCATCTGTTTTTTGGTCTGCCTACGCCACGTTGACCTGGTAGGGTGAAGTAAATTGCTTTGTTGCCTATATACTCTTATTTCACATGATCTTCTTTTTACATGATCAAACCATTTAAGTCGATTTTCTTGAATTTTATCCGCTACGTCGTGGACTCCGAGACAGTCCGAGACTACCTCGCACGAACTCGTTGCGTATTCTGTCGTATCTCGTAACCCCGCACATCCAGCGTAACATCTTCATCTCTGCGACTTGAATGGTTTGGACTTGTCGTTTCGTAGTTGCCCATGTCTCACTACCACAGGTTAGTACAGGTCTTAATATACTTTTGCATGAGTCGTTACAAAAATATACCTGAAAATTTTCTACGGAACTCTATTGCCACAAAAACACATTAACTTAACAATTTTTTTCCACTTTATCTTTGAACCCAAAAAACTGCAACCTTTTTCAATGGCACGAGTCAAACAAAATTGATTTTTTTCGCTCAATCACACTGCATCCCACAAAAAGCTTATTGCATTTGGCTTTTTTGGTTTAAATCGAGCTAAGGATCAAAACGGATGTCTGAGTTGCTACAAAACTGCAACACAATATTTTCCTCATTATATCTAGGTAAGTAAAGTCAGCATCGAAAATATACACTTTTATTCCACATTGTAGTAATACTAAAGCGTATATATGGTGTCCAGACCAGATACAAATAATTTTTTTTAGATTGCTGAATCCCGCCAGGAAAAATCTGAAAAAAAAATTTTTATTTTATCATCATCATCATCAGCCTATATACGTCCTACTGCAGGGCACAGGCCTACCCTCAAGGATGGGCGTTAGTCTAACACGCGTGCCCAATTCGAATATTGGTGGACTTCACAAACGCATCGGAATTTCTTCTTCAGCGAAGTCAGGTTTCCTTTCCTCTTAACCGTATGAGAGCAGTCGGTATTACGTAATAATATATATACATAAGTTAAACCACATGAATGAAGTCGAATACAATTAAAGTTAACAATAGAAAATATTTACAATGTCAAATTGTCAATGTTAATATTTCGGTCGCAATATTTCGTGGAAAAGTCGGTTTTTAACCTAAGCCTTTTTTGTAATTAGACCAAAACGCTTGGAATTCGTGCGCGTGATGGCAGCTGCAGGTTTTCTTAGTAATTTTGACTTGATTGGATGATGTCAGAGTAGCAGATATAGGTTAAGATGTTAAGGACGAACGTGCCATTTTTTAAATGTTTTTTGGAACACTACCTTTTTTTTTTCTTTTTTATTCACTTTACAAGTAATTAATGCACAATTCCTTTTATAATAAAGTAAAGTGCAGACTGTGATCTTGAAAATATGGAAGTTGTTTTATTTTTAACATATCTAGAAGCGTAGATCTGGATCGTTGCAGTGTACGGTAGTGAGACATGGACAATTTAAACATTATTGACTAAAAGAGATCGAGACAGTCTTTTGAGATGTCGTGCTAGAGTTGGACACTTAGACAATTTATATAGGGACTCGCCTTGCGGTAGCATTTCCCCTCTGCCACGCTATAAGAACAATTGATCTTGCGCATTTACACCCAATTTTATACCTTATCACTAAACGAGACAGCCTATAAATAGCGAAACAATAATTTTGAACTTAGAACGTTTGGGGATCACACGAGACTACTTTTCATGACTTTTAACATTCAAAATTAAAATCAAAAACTTATGGGGAATAAAATCCAAAGTTGCGGATTTCGTGCTACCTCGCCCCCCGCAAAAGTAGCAGAAATGTTTCTTAGTAGAATAACACGCGTAACTCGTCCCTATATAAATTGTCTCAGGATTGACATGATAAGTTGATCAGATGAATTAACAAATGGTGAGGTGTTAAGATTGATTAGATAAAGGAAAAGAGAAATGTTCTGAAAACAATAGACAACCGGATATAAAAATGATCGGACACTTGATACGACACGATAGTTCTTTAAAAAAATATTGATCAATTTAAAAAAAACCGGTCAAGTGCGAGTCGGGCTACTCGCGCACCGAGGGTTCCGTACCACTCCACCATAGAACACAACATTATTAACTTAGAAAAAAAACTTTTTTTGTCCGTGACCTTTAGCGCGAGACCGACTCACCCTTGGCCGGTTTTTAGTATTTGTTGTTATTCTGTAGACTTTGCTCTATAATCACACTAAGTTTGACGCTTGCATGTATTACCGTTTTTACTATAGAGCGTGAAGAAAAAACGAAGATAAAAACTAGTTTCTTGTTGAAAACCCCCCTTAATTTTTAACTTGCTGCCATTTTTATTATTTGTTAACAAATCCGCCGCAATAACGCATAATCTGACAAAATTTCAACTATTACGGTTCAAAAGTTACAGCCCTAAATAGGTAGGACAGACGGACGGACGGACGGACAGACGGACGGACGGACGGACGGATGGACGGACGGACGAACAACGTAGGCTTAGTAATAGGGTCCCGTTTTCACCCTTTGGGTACGGAACCCTAAAAAGTAGTATTATCGGGAAAATAGAGGGCAAAGAGGCAGAAGATCGAGTTATCTTGTTGTAACACTGTATTCGTATTGTATTAAAGATAGTGTGCGACTTTGTTATAAAAATGTTAATGGAATTATGACAACAGTAAATACCACAATAATTTCTGGACAATTTCACACGAAACGCCCAGTAGTAAGTGCTAAAGATTTTATTGCACCTTTTTTCCTGTCCACAAAAAACCATTTTACTGTGTTCTCTTACTTTCGAATATTATACAAGGTATTATAAAGATCAACTTAAAATGGTCGAGATTATTATTGTGCTAATAAGAGATGTATAGAGGACTATTATAAGACTTTAATTTGGTTAACACTAAAGTTTTCCCGTGAGAGTGTTCGGAATGTCAACCTGTCGTAGGTGGAAATTGGTTTGACAACTATTGCTGGAACATAAACTCACGACCGTTGTCTCTTTCATGTTTGTCAGATATGTTGCTATAATCAACTACTATGCTTATAAGCGTAACGAGGCTCAAGTTCAGCATATTGAAAGCTTTAGAATGTAATGACGTATCAAAGTAACAAATAACAATTTATATATTTTTTTGCGTTTCCTGAGGGGGTCCATAGTGAAAGTTGTTCAGTTTGATGGTCTGAGTTCAGCGTTTCAGTTTGTGAGGGCTGTCCCTTACACCCTGTATTATTTTTTCACTAATTAAAAATGGATGGAAACGTGAATTTTCCGCGTTTTCAGTATATTTCTGATTCTGACGCCTTGGGGAACATAGTAATGACATGAGTCATTAAATCACATTGTAGTCATTGCTGTTTTTCTATTTATATGGGATATTACGGATTTGTTTTTTTAATGATTAGAAACTTTGTTTAAAACCACCGAAAGTGGCAGCTTAACTACAAAAATAAAACATAATAGCCCGTAATGTTTCAATAAACTTAGCTGGGAATTGATCTAAGGCTGGGAATCAACAATGACTACAATGTGACATTCTTTTGTTTTTGGAAATTTTATTAACTATTATAAAACTGTAACAAAAGTTACCATATTATGTTTTTTAGGTGTCTCTGATTCCAAAATAATCACAAATTTTTGGATTTTTTGTCTTTCGGTTTGTTTGTGTGTTCGTTTGTTTGATCAAGCATCACGCAAAAACTACTGAACCGATTTTCATGAAACTTTTTTTGTTTGATAACTTATGATCTGTCTGACTTAAAATCTGGTATATAATTTGTGCGGACGAAGTCGCGGTTGACTCTAGTGTTGTATAATTGTTAAGAAATTACGATTGAGGGCAGCACTGGATGCTCGAGACCAACCATCCAACCAAACTTTTTACTACAAATTTCTTCAACCGAAAAAAGCCCTTCCATTCTCACGGTGCGGTGTCAATCACCGGTGACCGACTAATTGCGCGCTGTGCGCAGGCGCGGTAGCTATACATCACTCAATAGCTGGTAAGAGCTGATCGCTATTGACAGCATCTAATTATGGGCGAAACATATTTGTTTCTTACCTGGCGTTTCGTTTGCGCTATGTTGTGATGATACGACAGTTGAATAAGCCACGTAATTTTTTTTTGAGTAAAGTACTAGGTCTTTCCCAGTACAGTAGTACCAAGTTTATAAGTCTTACCGTTTTACCCACGCAGTTGACAAATTTTAATAGTGCGCGAAATTATAATTGATCCATCAGGATTGTGCTACCTTCGCGCGCTTGACATCCCTTGCCATTGTTGGCTAATTGTTTCTGCATCCTTTTCGCCGTCAAAGCGTCCATAATCTGCTATTCGACTTGAAGCGAGATAGACAAAAATGTTGTTGCACCCACTATAAAGCACGTTCAAACAAACAACATGTCACACAAAACAACACAAAATGTCAATGCGATCTGTCATTGCCATAGTAACGAAGTGAACTTGGGATGCTTGGGAGTAGGCTTGGGATCATAAATGCGGTGCGGGCGGTAGTAACTATTAAATAATCTGTGGTGCGGGCACAGCCCGGAAACTGCATACAAAAAATTGAATTTGACAAGATGACGTCAGCACATGCGAAACCAAAGAAATTGAACCTTATATCTTCTTCTTAGGTAACGAGTAACCAGTGCGAAGTAACCAGAGGGCAATAGAGGGGGTGAGGTAAAAAGTTGGTGTTGGTGTTGTTGGAGGTGCGGGTTCTGTATTCGAGTGGAGTGGCTTGTCTATCGGTGGCGTCGCGTCGCGCGGACATTTCGCGGGCGCCTCCAGGCGACGTCGCCTGGTGGCGGGGGCGCGATTTTTCTTTACGTCAAAAAACGACGCTATGCTCGTAATATAAGGTTCATATTGGTGTTACTTTGACTACCCGCCACCGCCACGCGTCTCTTCTGTATAAACCCTACCTAAGCTTCTTGATCGCTAGAGTATAATGTCAGTGGTTGCACTCGATTTTTATCTAAAACTAGAATGTCAATGCATCTTAGCATATTTCATTATTTAAGTATAATTTTAATCGACAATTTGAAACTGTTTACGTCTGACATGGGTGTATGGGCTCGGTCTTTTAGGAAGTTTTAAAAAAGAAAAGAAAAAGCTCTTTCGCAGTGCTAATTCATATAAAAATGTAATGTCTCCAAACCCAACAAAAACACTTAAGAGAAATCGATGTAATTATCTCAAGACAGTCAAGTAACCGCTAAACCGTACTAAACCGCAGCATCTAGTTCTCCCCCAGTATCATTACGACTATGATAAAAGGAGGTGAGCGCCACGACAAATGTTTAAAATAGATTATATTTTTACACTTCCGCGGTGGAGCCAGTAATGTAACCGCAATGAGATTAGTTTTGCACTCGGATTTAGGGTTTTGATACTTGCTTGTCATAGCATCATTTTGCATCATCGTAATGCCATACCACTCGGCTGGGCACGTGTCTCCTCTCCGCCTTAATACTATAGGTACCAAAGTATTTTCAAGCCAGCTTCATATGCTTCAGCACATTATCTAACGGAACTACAATTTTATATGTGAACACAAAGTTGTATCTCTACCACCACTTCATACGTCATACATGCGATATGCGAGTATGCGATAAAAGCCTTGATACAGGCAGCTGCACGCTTGAAATTTTGTTGTTATCTGTAGCAAATTATCTGACCACTCAGAAAGGGTTCATGGTCGTAAATGTATCATTGTGTGTTCGTAGAAATCTGTAAATGCCATGAATAGTTAATTTGCAACACGGTTTGTATACTACCAGTCAGAGATGAAGAGACTTGTCAAATAGCATTATTAAATATGCCATTTACATTTCATTTCTGTCTGTCATTCCTAAATTTAATTTCAATGTTTTTGCCGCATGTTTTTGGTATAACATAGAATATGCTCACGGCTATGTTCCCAAAGGGGATGATGAGACTCAGAGATATTTCACTAAGAGTGCGCAAAACTTTGTCTAAACTCTATGTTACTGTTAACAAGTTGTGAGCTTGTCGCCATAATTGTAACTTCAGGCTTTCAACAATTATATGCAAGTAGCAAGTAGTGTATATCGGCATAGAGTAGTAAATAATTAGATTCTATCTACCGTAGTTGTCAACTGCACCGCAGACTAGTTACACAAATATACAGTGTGGCGTACTAGATGCCTTGAGATATTCGCATATTTAGCATAGTGTACTAAATCTTAAGTAAAATGCGAAAGAAAGTTGATCAAAGGCAAACTGCCTTTAAAGTCTCGTGGCTTTAAAGGCAGTTTGTGCCACGATACGAGGCACGTAAACTTTGGCAAAATAGTTATCGTGGCTCAAAGTTTTCCATAGGTACAAATCTTAAATTAATTCTAGCATAGAAACTATATATTTTAACGGAAATCTGATTAATGTAAAGCACAGATATTGGTTTCTAGATTGTGTATAAAAAATTGCGTTGGCTTTTTCATGATTTTTTTGATGCATCAGGATCGATAGCTTACACTTGTTTTCCATTCTTTTTCTGTCGAGCCAATTTCATTTCTTTGAACGTAACAATACCAAAAACGAAACCGTAAAAATTTAACAAAATAACAAAAATCAAGTGGCCACAAACAAATTATTACCCTTTTCACGCTCCCCACTCATAAATCTCCATTTGACATTAATGCTCTTAGTGCTAATGACATAAAGGTCATAATCGGTTGTCGTTTAATTCTCATGAGACGTCTCTATTAGGGATGTTACAGAACTCCGTAGAGCAATCTACCGGGTATCCGAAAAAACTACAAAGTGTAACCGAAACTATACATAGCTCCCAAAAGCGCTCATTATTGAATTCTGAAAATTTAGATTATAAATCTTAATTTAACTCTTAGGTGTAATGTATTTAATTTATAAATTAATAGCGTTTTGCTTGTGACTGCTCATCTGATCATCCCCTTAAAAAAGTGTCAGCATATTAAGAAGGATCGTATGTAAAATAAAAACAAAATAATATTATTACTATCATAATATCATTCTCGAGTAGAAGAGGAGGCCTTTGCCCAGCAGTGGGACACTGAACAGGCTACGTAAAATATCATTCTAAGTCTTCGAAGAAGAATAACTATAGAAATTTAAATCAAGCTCAAAAGGTGGTACCTCCAAAACTGTACCGTATTCTAAAGTTATTCTTTAAAAACTGTAACCTGCCTGTTGCCGCTAAAACTCATAAAACATGTAATTTTTCAATACGTGCCAAAAATTATGTGGATTTTGTTTAGAGTTACTCTTCTATAGTTATTCTTATTCGTAGTTCTGATTCTAAGTAACGTATTTCTGTCAATTTACCCAGATAACTATGTCATAAACAAATCATTAAGGTAACTTTTTATTTGACGATCAAAATGAGCACGAGTAGAAAATTAGATTAGACATATTCATATATTTCATAAGTTAACGCATGGCACCTTTTGGTGTTTTCAGAAACGTCAACACAATAACCAACTATCCATAACGGGGAAAAAATTTTGCATGACTAATCCGACTTTGAATCCGTGTCTGAACCCAGATCCGTATCCGAAACTTCACATCTCTAGTCTTAGTGACAAGTAAAAGCTACCTTCTTGTGACAGATTATAGAATATTTATGGCTCATTATGACTTTTTTGTTTGGTGTCAGCATGGGGCGCATGGGCAGTTATATTTTGAAATGACAGGAAATGTTATACAGCGTGTTTATAAGGATTTTTTTGAATACAATTCTTAAAACTGGCTTTATAAGATTTATTTAATAAATGAAACAAAACGCCAAACCTACATTTGAATCTATTTACAATAGAGCTAGTTTTGGTAGTTGTAACATAGTTTCTGACGACGTCCCCATGAACGCAGAAAAATTACCTTATTCAGGGTGCATTATATAGGTACAGCCTACGCTGCCAATTTGATCTGCATGCGTACATATAGGGTGACCCACCACTTTGGCCTTTTTCACCCACACTCGCTTTATATCATAAAGTTACTATATCTTACGGTGTTCTTCTGAGAGATCACATTAGAAATGAAGTGATACGTCAGAAAACTAATGTGGTTGACATAGCTCAGAAAATTAGCCAGCTGAAGTGGCAATGGGCAGGTCATATCTGCCGAAGAACTGACAACCGGTGGGGTGTCAGAGTTCTAGAGTGGAGACCGCGAACTGGTAGGCTTAGTGTGGGACGCCCTGCTGCCCGCTGGACAGACGACCTAAAAAAAGTTGCGGGTAGGGACTGGATGAGGAAGGCCGAGGACAGAGTTTTATGGCGCGACTTGGGAGATGCCTATGTTCAGCAGTGGACGATGATAGGCTGGTGATGATGATGATGACTGTATCTTACGGAATATAATACCTTTATCATATTTCATACGTTAATATGACCAAACTATCTCAGCATTCCCTTTTCATCCTTTTTCAGTCCACATCTTTCTCTACCTATAAGTAATTTAAATATAATCTAATACTAGTAATTTTTTACACTGTCATTCAGAGTCACACATACTGCGTAAAGAACACATTTCGACAGCAACATGATTAGGGTACTTAAATTAAAATGAATTTAAGAACTGTATTCAATCTCCAAACCATGTAAATTTTTCTTAGCATCCTGTATCTAAACGGAAGGATTTAAAATTAAGAATTCGCTGAGAGACAAAACCATTCTTAGAAACAAAATGTTTTGACTTCACAATCTTTTTTTTTCTAGCCGGTCCCTTGATACTTCGTCCTGGTGATAAGTATGGCATAGTTAGCAACGGGGTGCCGGGTTTGATATTGTGGTTATTTTTTGTTTACTATAATTTGAATATGGGTTGACAGTAACATGATTTTGTGCTACTTAGAATTGGGCGGGATTTAGTTCCTTGAATGCAAAAATGCTTATGAATAAATCATTTGTATGTTACTAAAATCTACCAGATAATCTCATATGAAGTGATGTGTCACACAAGTTAATTAAATAATTCTGTATTTCAGACAGTAAGTTCATAAAAGTTATAATAATAATAAAACATTTATTTATTCTCAACCACAAAACTAGTTACAATCAAATATTATTTCTAGTACAATGTTTCTACAATACTAACTAGATTGTGGAAGACTGGTGCTTCAGCTAAGTCTGTGAAGACTTTTCTTTCAAGTCGCCAGGCCCCACCTCTCAGAAGTGTTACAATATTTTGGTAATTTTCCCTTAGATTTACAATTCAAAAGCCAAGTTGAGATAAATAAAATAAAATTAAAATATTATAAATACAATCCATGACTTGGAGATAGATATTCGTATTAACCTTACAAAATTATTTGCCCCTTGCGGGATTCCAACCCACGACCCTTGGTACAGCGGGCAGGTTTACTACACATTGAGCTATCGGGTCCTCTTCGTCGCGGCGCTATAGTCAAACTGTGAAAAAAATGCAACATGCCTAGTGTTTTCTTTTTAGTTCAAGGAGGCATTTGCTCTATTGTGGGGTATTAAAATCCTGGAGGCCACAGCGTATCCTACCATAGATTTCTCCAATACAACTTTCAGACCAAACAGAGCTTCTATTCGAAGTAAAAGCGTCGTGGGAAGCGTGCCAAACGGACAAGCGGACGGACAATCTTACCTTTTATCATCGGATTCACTGGCCACATAATGAGAAGCGCATCGATTACAGAAAGGTCGAATAAAGTCAGCTTTGTCGGTACTGTACATTGTCAATAAAACCAGCATAGATTATAAATGTTAAGGACATAGATATGCCAATTTTATGTACAGGCAAATAATCGAGAGCTTTGCGTTTGTATGTGACATTTTGACATGTGCGATACCTTCACTTCCGGTTTCGATAATGCAGAATTTCAGTGCAAGTCATAGGCCATTATTGTAAGAAGAAGAAGACTTCGCAGCTTCGCACTCATTCATACAGCTGTAAAGCTTGGAGCTCCCATATAAGAAACGTGTTATTTTTTTTTATTTTGCTCTATCGGCCAAACGTGAGTCGGAGTTGCGCAAAAATCTGGAACAGAAAGTAATAAAATCTATTTTTTTTTTTGTAATAAATGTCTCTTTCCTTGAAAGGTTAGCAGAATCAATTGCTGTGATAATTGCATACCTCTCGCCTCATTTACATAAATAGGTACATCCCCGCGCCGGTTTCGAGTCACTCATCTGCAATCATTCATCTATGTAAATACATAACACAAATAAATTATATTGTGTGTTGGTACAGACCTCAGTGCGCGAGTCTGACTTGCACTTGGCGTTTTAATTGCTAACTACACCTTAACCAATGATGAAAGTTCTGCCCAATAGTGGGCTTTATCAGGCTAACGATAATACCTTAATGAAGTTATATTAACCTCATCCATACTAAACTTCTTCGAAGTCAAGGGGTCAGTTCCCATTGCCGCGTCCGCATTAGACCCAAACAAAATAGACTCGTTACATGCTACGTCAATCATAGCACCGTCAATCAATTGGATTAATATATACGTTACAAATAGTAATCAAATGTGCTCTCGTGTTATATCGCCAATCGATTTTTTAAGTTTTCGTTTTTGACCTTTATGTTAGAGTGTAGAGTTGTAATAGGATTAGATGTTCCGCTTATATATAAAAACTAAAAACACGTGTTGAGAAATATTTGAAAATATAAGTTAACTGAACGTGACGTTATAATATGACGTCACTCATTATGAAGCTACCAAATTTAAAATACGTCCTTTTAAATTTGGTAGCTTCATAATGTGTGACGTGACATCAAATAACGTGACGTCAACTATCGTTACATAAATGCTGAAAATACCTCTGATCTGCTTTTCCTAAAGTGCCAAAAGAAGTATATTCTAACGATTACATTCCCCGGGTAGTCAGAGATATTCTGAAATCTCAGAACATCCACATTTCACTAGTAGTACCTAATCTCTGTCTCTATCTATAATGGACAGTGGGTACAAGCCTCAAAATTGAAGGCCGCAGGTTACCGCACGATGTTTTCAAAATTCAAAATAGTACTTAAATTCCTAAAAACTCATTAGTACGAGTTGGCCTGGACGGGAATGAAACCATCGCTTTCTGCACGGAAGGCAAGTTTACTCGCCATTGGAGTACCGCATTGTTTTTGAAAGGGTACCTTTTGTGTTTAGACGAATTTTTGTGATTTGATCTAGTACAAACAACTCTAAAACTCCAAATACTCGAATTCTTAACTCTATGGCGACCAAACAGCGCCTGTCAGTATTCAAACTATGGGTGATGTATGGAATATTTGGCATTTTTCCGACGGGGGCCCGCGATCATTGATCATTATTAGAGAGATGCGCGCGCGCCTGTGACCTGCCTAACGCGATTAGTTACATCTGTGTACGGTCTGTGGTTTGGGTACCGTAGAAAATTTAACACATTCTAAAATATTAAAAATTTTCTTTTAATTTATTTTATTTTATTTTATTTTATCAGGTTCATCAACAGCTGTTACAATGATACATGGGTACAATTTACAATTACATCGAGTACTTAACTTAATGCACAACCACTTAGAGATGAACACCTCATGCACCTTATAAATCCTACAACAGCTACATAATACTAAACTATATACAAATATTTTCACATTTAAAAAAAAAACAAAACAAAAGATCCGGTAGCATATAAGAGCTACGCTCTTGTCATTGGAGTAGCTATTTTTACTGCTCCTGTATCTTTTTCGCATTTATCTTCAGTTCCTGGTATGACACCATAATCAACCATTCTTTTAATCTATGCTTGATAATGATAACTCTATCTTTTCTATTTTGCTCTTGCATTGTAAGAATCCACAGGATTCTTAATCCTTGTTAATCGTAGTTTTTTGTTGATAATGCGACCGTCAAAGTATTTTTCACATACGTAATAAATAAATAAATTTTAAAATAAGTCATTTCTTTTCAGACAACATGTTCCAGAGGGTTAGTGATACAAAAGTTAGGTGAATGTTAGTACCTATTTAATTTGTAGAAGTGACTTGGTAACATATAATATGTATGGCACATGTGTTTTAGAAATGGACAGTCCCCACCATGAACTAATCTCTCTCAGGATGGAACTGCGGAGCTGGCACGCACCCTACGTTGCAGTGAAGCAGATTTTTTGCGGAATATGGCATGGAAGCCATCCAATTGTATGGTCGCAAACAGAAATGCACTGCAGTAATGTATAGTTTTATAATTTTGGAGTGGTTTTAAACTAATCTAATCATTTTACAGATCAGATATCACCAAGGTGTATTATTTTAATAAACAGCTCTTCACACCATTTTTTTGTTTGCATTGTTCAGGCGTTTAATATAAAATAATTAACGAGAGTGACAACCGAACTAAATAACTGTTCAATAAAGGCGTCGTTTTGTAAGTCATCGACTTCAAAATGTTTGTTTGATGATTCTATTTACACTTAATTATTACCTCATCAGCAGCTGCTGAACATAGGCCTTTCCAAAGGCGCGCAACAAAACGGTGATCATCCATTTAAAAAACAGTGAGCACATTAATTTCGTCAGTAAATCCATGCTATAATTGAAACGGCAAAATATTAAAGCAATCTTCCCAATCAAGATAGCTTCAACACGCGACATCAATTGCCTCCGACTTGCGAACCCGGCTATAAATAACTGTCAACGTGTCCGCAGACTTTGTAAGGAAGTCGACAGAAGCCTCCGTGTCAGAGTTCAAGCACACTTGTGCTGTTAACTTGGTTTCTATTCGAGTTTGCAGTTTGGATTCACTAATTATTTATTCTAAAGTTTGTTATCTAATCATCATCATATACTTTCTGCAAAGGCCTCCTCTTACGAATAAATGTAGAGCACAGGCACAGTATAAGAAAGAGTATCTATTACTAGAAACAGTACAGACACTCCCTTCCTCCCACCAACTTTTTACCTCATCGCCCTCTGGTTACCGCGCACTGGTTACTCGTTACCTACGAAGAAGACTTAAGGTTCTATTTCTTTGGTTTCGCATGTGCTGACGTCATCTTGTCAATTTCAAATTTTTGTATGCAGTGTCCGGGCTGTGGCACAGGCCTCCTGTGAGGAGTGGCGTGATAAAAAGGAGGCTATGCCCAGCAGTGGGTTGATGTGGGCTGATTTGTTTGATTGGTTGACAGGCCTTCTCTTATGAATGAGAAACAGCAGCAGGCCATACTCTGGTATGCGAGCAAAATGCGAATTGGTGGAGAGTGAAGCTACCATAGCTAACTTAGGGCAACTGTTAGATGTTTTAAATGCCTTAGGGTTAAGCCACATTGATCGATGTCGATCGACAGTTTTTCCATACAAAAAGCACGATTAGCATGGGACGCAGTACGCATCTTTTCGCATCGACACGTGGCGAACGGCGGCGGCGTTCAATACTAATCGGTCTTTTTTTGTATGGAAAAACCGGTGATCTATGTGTTGTAATTGTAACCTTTAATCTGGCTTTTTCAATAGATTTTTTTATTTAGAAAATTTAATTTTACGCAGTTATTATATTATTATAGCTATTATAAATCACAGAAACAGAAACAGTTTACTCTCTCATCTGTCATCTAGTGTTAGAACGACTTTAGTAATTTCAAAATATATAACTTTTTGAAAAATTTCTGTCTATTAACAGCAGGAATATATTTCTGCTACTGTTGGAACATTACATTATACACATTATCAGTATTTGAATTCTCACGGAAGAGTAAAATTCCTAGCATTGAAGCAGAAACAAGACGATGCGCACGCGAACACTTAATTGAGTAAAGGCAAACATTCTTATAGTAAATTGTTATACTCGTAGTATCCTTCTATAGTAACGGGTATAATATTATGTCCTACTCATTTATTGGTCAAGCAGAGTTTTGTCTTAAGCATGCAGAATGCACCAATGTGGACGCGCCCTATTATGTTCATAATCATATTTATCATCCATATCTACTTTCATACTACGGAGTATGTATGGGCGTTAGTTTACCACGCGTATGACTTACATACACATCGTAATTTCCTCTTCAGCGTATGCAGGTTTTCTCACGATGATTTCGTTCACCGTTTGAGAGCAGTCGGTGTTACGTACAAAACTTATCAGAAAAGCTCATTGGTACATGGCATGTCGTTCATGCAGATTAGAACCCGCACCTCGGCATGTGTTTCCACACCTCGCGCCGATGCTCTTAAAAAACTAAAGGTTTCGTTACTATATTCAATAAAGAACAAAGTAAACCATAAATTCTTTCTAACCTCGACATTTTTCACTTTCACTTAAAACTTTAAGTGTTTTTATATACATGATGCTCATTTTCATTTTACGTTTACCTATTGACATTCGGTTTTTAATTATAACAAAAATATTTTTAGATTTTTCGTCGATTCGCCAGCCCTAATCTAGATATAAATCTACAAAATACAAACAGTGGAACAGATTTACAATTAATTTTACACAAGATGTATTTTTTCTCTTACATTGCACTTGCACCTCATCATAAGGCCATTGAGGAAACCGGCATACTTTGAAGAACAAATTTTGATGTATACGTAAGTACTCGGTGGACTTATTAGCTAACTATACCGTCATCCTCTAAAGTAGGTCTGTCTGTGCCCTGCAATTAAACGTATCTAATGCATTAATGGAACATCCTGTATAACCCATATCGCAATGCCCGTCAACAACTCATAGAAATACTTTGATAACTCAATTCGTCACACACTTAGCGCCTTTGACTTAATTTGGTCGCATTATTTGGTCATCAAAGAGCGCCGACAGCGGTCGATATCAAACGCACCGCCATGTTGGATTTTTTTTCTTTTTTTGTAACAATGATTTTATTGATTTTACATTATCGGTTAGACTAGATTTGTTTCTTGGTTTTCTTGATTATTACTCTAGATTTAAAAAGATTGACAGTGTGGTTCCTGGTTTAATTTTACACAAGCCTTTCTTATTTAACATTACCTACTCAACAATACCAAAATTTTCAGAGAGTATTATTTATGACTCACACAAGAAGTAAACTTTTGAATGGACAGACATCCATCAAATAAAAGAACTAAATGCAGTCTCGTGTAAAATCTAATTGTTCAAAGTGCCGTCAGAAATTCGCTTGAGCACTTTTGAATGTGCCATTTTTGGAGTTTACTATTTTGATTCTTGATCTAAGATGACGGACAAAACATTAGTTTTCAACATATCTATCTAATATTTCAGACGTGATTTCGATTATGAACGCTCTCTCTAAACGCTTTATATCCTTCAAATTAGTCGAAGGTTTTGTTTGTAATCGATTTGGATTCGATTCAGATCGATATTAATCGATCTCATTTGTTATTATTGTTATTGTTTTCGGTGAGAAATAAAGGTTAAAGCTATTTGGTTTTTCTGTAAACTGTAATTATGAATAATGTTTGATACAGAGAAGAACACAAGAAGATGCTACTGTAAATTTTTGAATATGCTTTGTTTACAATAACTCCGACTTGCACTTTTTGTATTTTTTGTGTTTTGCTTGTGACTAGCTCTCCATTTTTGCCATGTATTAGATCTCAAGGATTGTTTTATTAGAAAAAATACATCAGAAGAAACAAAATGGTAGATCCTCGTCCGTGAATTGTGCGATTAGTCACGTGACTAAGAACTAACTTAAAAACTGCAATTCTTATTCAGACTTCTCCAGGCAGCAGTGCTAGCACCACCTAGGTACAACAAAGCGACAATACGAGTAAACCATCATAGACGCTCGTTTTGGCATGTATAAAGTAACAAAGACAAACGCATAATAAATAAATAACGCTCACAGGCACATAAATTGTAATGATCCCAAATTAATCCTTAGGCTTTTTGTTATGGGAACCATATACAACAACGGCACACATATAACATCCATGACCGAACCGGGATTCGAACCCAGGACCCTGGTTTGGCAGTCCGGCGTGGTAACCATTACACCAACCGGGTAGTCAAAATAATCTAGATTTTCTCGTTTTATCGGAGGTGGCATGATACGCTCATAGGTCCTGATTATACGCTAAGTAAGCGAACAGACGCGGCTGCAAATTAGTAATCAATGCAAAATCTAGCAAATAAATTGTATCAGACACACTGAACCTCAAAAACACAAACTAAACTAAACCTCTAGCCTCACTATGAATTAAAGGCGCCAGCGTTCGCCCGTGAACTCGTGCGCAGATCGTGCGAGATAAGGCCCGTATCAGATGAGATTGTGGGACGATAGAGCACGCTCCCACGCCGGTCCAGATTGGACACTTGCTGAAATAGATCTGCACTTTTTGAAATATATTTGTGAATTTTAAAGGTAAAATTGTTGAAGTTGACCACTGAATATCTTATCATAGCGTAAATACAATAAAGTGGGTACGCTTAGTGGCCGCGTTGGGTCTATGCTTGCGCGGAGTGCGGGGGGGCTCGCGCGGTGTGCGGAGGGGTGAGGCACCGGCCGTTGTGGTTGAGGTACAGCGCGCAGG